>WOXC01006057.1:0-600000 GCA_011680675.1 Gymnobelideus leadbeateri | reverse complement strand
GACTCCTAAATCTTTCTCCTTCTATCCTTTAGTTTCAGTGGTGCCCCATTTAACTCTCCTTGCTTGCTGCTTGGGACCTCCCACACATTTCCCCGTAAACTTTCCTTCTCGTCTTTTCTACTCACCTCACTAAGCCTATTAATTATAGATGTAGAAATCTAGAACTAGAAGAAGAAAGTCTCAAAAAGATTTTACAGAGATGAGAAAATAGGTCTAGGCCCCAGTGTTCACTATTGTTTTCTGAGTCATCTTTTTTTGTTTAATAATTCCATCCATAATTTTTACATGCTATTAGGCATCTCCTTCCTTTTGAGATTTCTTTTTAAAAGTCAGTGCCTTCAAAATTATGCTCCTCCAGCACCGACATCATCTGTACATATCCATTGTTGATATTGTTTGGTCATTTTCAGTCATATCTGAGTCTTCATGACTCCATTTGGGGTTTTCTTGGCAAAGATACTGGAATAGTTTGCCATTTCCTTCTCTAGCTCAGTTTACAGATGAGGAAACTAAGGCAAACAGGGTTAAGTGACTTGCCCAGGACCACATAGTCAGTAAGTATCCGAGGTCAGATCTGAACTTAGGAAGATGAGTCTTGATGATTGCAAGCCCAATTTTCCATCCACTGCTCCATCTAGCTGCACGTGGTCAGGTCCAAAGGTTGTCCTAATTCCATCTTCTTAAGTACCACTTGCATTTCCTTTAAAACACATCCAAATGTAGAGTCCATATATGGTAATTGCACTTTAATAACTACTGAGATTTGATAATTATGTACTATTTTGCATCTATTCCTTGTAGTTTTATCTATCAAATGCTTTTGAGATGATCTGACTTAACTGGATCTCATGCCCAGTTTTCAGAAGGCTCATTTGTCCTTTCTACTGCTTTTTACTATCTTATGAAATGCTGCTGCCCCTAATCTTTTGCCCAAGTGGGTACCTTCAGGCACTGCTCCTATCCCTTTCCATCTCCTATCCTCTTGTTTCCTTGGCATTTAAAACTCTTCACAACCTGAACCCTTCCTATCTTTCCAGTCTATTTGTGCATTACTCTCCTCCATGTTCGCTGTGGTCCAGCCATCCTGAATTACATACTATTCTTCATATACAATATTCCATTTCCTGTCTTGGTGCCTTCACACTTATTGTCACCCTCACCCTTGCCTGGAATCTTCTACTCGATCACCTCCACCTCTTAGAGCCCCCCATCTTGAAAATTCAGCTCAAACATCATCTTCTACAGGACAATTTTCCTTGTTCACCCATCTGCTAGGGTCTTCTCCTCCAAGGTTAGCTTGTACCTACTTCATATATGCTTTGTATGTGTATTTGTTGTTTCCCCCATTAGAATATAAGCTTCTTGATGACAGGAATTATTTCCTTTTTGTCTTTGTATCCAAAATACATAACAATGTCTGGCACATAATGGGCATTTAATAGGTGAGTGCTGATTTATTAATCTTCTACTATAATACTTTATAAATGAGCTTCTATTCTAGATTGGTGCTACCCTTAGATTTTATGTCTTCTGCCTCAGAGCTCAAGTATTTCCTAATTTATGCAGTTTGGGGGCTCTTTGGATTAACTATTATTTTAATTCCAGTAAATGCCTCTAATTCTCAAATAAACATAACTAAATAAATAAATGTAAATGGATAATTAAGGGAGTCATGCATTAATTTGAGTAGTTTCCTCAATCAACCAGGTGAGAATTTCATGTGTAGAGATGGGAGATAGGGTGTCACATAAGAGGAACAGCAAGAATACCAGGATGTAGGCTAGACTGCACAGTAGGGGAAGAGGAAATCAGTAAAACTCCTGAGTTTCAATTTTCCTATCTGTGAATTGGAAATAATAAAACCAGTAGCACTAATTTCACAGTGTTACTGTGAGGCTCAAATAAGATAACCTGCAATTCAGAGTTTCCCAAACTTATTTGAACTACTGCCCCCTTTAAAAAAAATACTTAGTGCCCCGGAAATCTACTTTTTTTTAATCCTTTAACATTTTTAAAAATTTGCATCATTTCAAAAAATACAAATTTTTTAAATGATGCATCTTAAATTTAATAATTTATTGTAAATTTGTGGGGTTTTTCCTGCATTGAAATTTTGATGATGCAATATTGCATCATGTAACCCTATAGTATTGTATTGTATTGTATTATAAACTAGTCATTACACAAACAAATTCTTGCCCATGCATGTTGGACTTCCCAACAATGCACACCATGCTCACCTGCCAACACTTGCTTGCTAAGACTTGTTGGCAGACTTGACCGCTAATTTATAATTATAATTATAATTTATAATTTATATTTTGTTATAATTTATATTTTGTATGTTTATTTGGGAAATAGTGTAATAGTGTAATCATTATAACTTTAACTCTGTTACACAACAGATGAGACATGTGTGAATGGCTTTTCAAATTATCTTCTCTTCTTTCCTTATGCACCCTCCACCCCCTTATTTTTATAAAATGCCCCTCCAATTGCACCCAAGGCTACTACCAACCCCCTGGATTGTTCTGGCACCCCCAGAGGGCAGTACCATCCACTTCGGGAACCTATGAATTCTATACAAAGCAACCTAAAAACCTTAAAGAAATATCAGTTGGTACAATTATTCATGGAATAATCATGGGAAATGGGGTTAAATAGCTTTGTACATTCAGTTTCACTATGGCCAAGGCACTGATCTAGGCACAACAGATAAAAAGTACCAGTCCTCAGGAAGCTTACGTTCTACTCGGGGAATGCAATATGAAAACATAAGTAAATGACAAGACAATCTGAGGAGGGAGAGAGTACTAACGCCTAAGGGAAAATGATTAAAAGTTTCCTTACCCTAGGAGCTAGGACATAAACTGAGCATTGAAGGAAGCTAGGTTTTGTGTGAAGATCAAATGGAATAATTCATGTAAAACAGTATGTACTTATAAGAAACCATATAAATGTCAATCATTAATATTAGTATTACTATCATGATGAGGAGATTGAGTAAATATCTCAATTTGCCAATTGGTATGCTAACTAATATATTAGGTCAGCCCTCTTCCAGCTCAGGACAGAAACCAATGGGAAGGAGCATAAGGTAAACAATACTGGCTTTGGAGTAGGAGGCCTTGGGTTCAAATCCTGCCTCAGTTATTACTTATGTGACCATGGGCAAGTCATTAAACTTTTGAACCCCAGTTTCCTCATCTATAAGAAAAGAAGGATAAGTTAGATGGCTCTGAGGTCCCTTTGAGCTCTCAATTTATATAACTCAAATATTACTCAGCTAGTTGGGGATCAAAAGGAAAGAAGACTTTCTAGGCTAGAAGGGAAGTGTTAGCATTGTGTCAGCCTCTGGCTGTTTCTATAGAAAATCTCCCAGTTTTTCTTTTTATTTCCCCTCTGTAAAAGAAAGTAGAAGCTCACCTTGACTGATGTGGTCAAGTTGCTTTGAGGAAAATGCCTCTATAGAAGTGAAAGATGTCTATGATGTCTAAATAGAAGAATGCCATAGGGCTGACTACTCAGAAACCACATGTTGAGGCAGGTCCAGGCTAAGCCCACTTAGTAATTCCTGAGTCCCTAAAGGCCATTATAAGGTATAGATTTAACTAACCACCAACACCTTCCCATAATCCCAATGACCACAAGTTCTTCAAAACTATAGAACCATCTTTGTCAACTAACCAGACAGAACAAGAGTACCAGGGTCTCTAGGTGGCTCAGTGGATAGACTTTTATATATATATATATATATATATATATATATATATATATATATATATATATTGCATGTATGTATGTATGTATGTATGTATGTATGTATGTATGTATTAGATAGAGTTCAAATATGGCCTCAGACACTTACTAGTTGTGTGACCCTGGCAAGTCACTTAACCCTGTTGGCCTCAGTTTCCTCATCTATAAATGAACTGGAGAAGGCAAACCATCCCAGTATCTTTGCCAAGAAAATCCCAGATGAGGTCACAAAGAGTTGGACACAACTGAAACAACCAAACAATAACAACATTGTACTAGGTACCAAGAAAAAGAAAATATTAACAGGAGTCATCAGAGTCCTTGCCCTCAAGGAGTTTGTAGCTTTGTAATATGAGGCCAGTGTCTTTAATGATCTGGGATTCTCTTCTTTTTTTTATTTGGAGGGGGGAAGCAAGGCAATTGGTGTTAAGTGACTTTCCCAAGGTCACACAGCTGAATTCTCTTGACAGTAAGGGTTCTAGGGTTTTCCTTTGAATATCACCTGGAGTTATCTGTAGAGAGGGGGAGGAAAACTGACCAATGAACAGTCAGTCCTAACAGCATGTTCTAACTCAATTCCACCAATATACACAATCCTAGGACTTTAAACTGAAATAGATCTTAGAGGCCATATAGTCCAATCCCCTCATCTAACCAATGAGGCTAAATTGAGGGACAGAGAGAGGTCGCACAGATGTTAAATAGTGTCTATGATCCTTTACTGTTAAGCTCCATGAATGCTGGGACCATGTCTTATCTATCTCTGCATTTCTGACCTGAAGTCCTGACTATAGGGCCTTACAGATTCATTGACAAGTCAAAAGATCCAAGATTTCATCAGTGTCATTATCTCTTCCATCAATGGAGAACACAACTCCTTCAAATGTTAGTTGATGGTCTGCTTGAGTTATTGAAAAGATTAATTTATGATCCTGTGGCCAGCCTTAAGAGCAGGACTTTAGTGGAGGCCTTATGCAGAGTAAGTGCTTAATAAATGTGGAATGAATAAATAAGTAGACCAATAATCTGCCTCACTGAGGAAGCAAGAGTGGCCCAAGCCCTGAAGGCCTCCCTTCTTTGAGATTTGCTTGGCCTTTCACAGAGAGGCTATATAACCTCCTTCCCAGCCCTGCGATAGTAGAGAAAGAGCTTCACTTGCAGTCACTTGGAGTGAGTTCAAATCCTAGCTCTGCCTAGCTCTCCCCACTTATCTGTGGGGCCTTGAACAATTAATTCACTTAACTTTTCTCAGATCATCTCAACCCTCATCCATAAAATAAGGGTATTCTATTAAGTGTTAAAGACCAATTTAAAGTACCTTAAATGCTGCCCCTTCCTGTTCTAAATCTATGATCGAACCCCCTAATTCCATGATTTGATGTGTGACTATTGATAAGCCACTTCCCTATACCACTCCCCTTCCAAATGAGGTGGTTGGATTATTGTCTCTAAAGTCCCTTCCAGGACTTTCCTATGATTTCAAGTCACCATGACTTTGAAGGTCACAAAATTAGAAGTAAATTTCAAAAGTCAAGCACACACACACGCACACACACACACACCAGGCTGACCACAAAAACCAGAGAGCATCCTTGTCTAAACAGCTATCGACCAGATGCTGTTTCTGTAGGCAGGGAGCGCACTGAGCTTCCTAATTCACTCACATATTGAACTCTTGCCTTCCAGAGATATTGATCAGGGCCTGTGGTCACCATCAAAAACAGCTAGGTCTCTCCCTAAACAGAATCGCTCTTCAAGTTGCCTTGGCGGGTGGGCCCTCCAGGAAATGTCACTCCTTTCCCTCTGGCCTCATTCTAAGTCCTCTTTTCATCTTGTGCTTCTGAACAGAATCCAGTCCTCAAGGTCCCCTGACTTGAACCCTTTTGTCCATTACCTGCAAGCTGATGACACTCTCAGAATGAGTCCACAGTTAAATGTCAGGGGCTTGATGAGGCTCCTGTGAAGGCCTACATATCTTTTCTAACTACACCACTGTGGGCTTTTCACATCCATCTATTGGCACAATGCTCTATATAAATACACTTAACTTTTACAGGTGTCTAGTGTTCTTGGAATAAACCATCCTCTCTTTCCTGCAGAATTGGGGGAAGGGCTAGAAATATTGCTAAGAGGAAGCATGGTATAATGAGGAAAAAGAGAGGATTTGGAATCAGAGCACCTGGACCAGGGTTCAAATCCCTTCTTCCTGCTGGTGTGGTTGTAAACAAGTCACTTAGGTCACTTTCTGAGGCACTTCACAAGTCCGTTTCCTCATCTGTAGAGTAAAAGGCCTGAACTAGATGATTTCTAGGCTTACTTCCACATCTGACTCCTGTAATTCTGGGGGTCTCTAGATCTCTAAATGGAAGGCCTATTAAGCCTCTTCTATCAGCTCTCATCAAGTCTGTCTCCACACACACACACACACACACACACACACACCACCACCACCACCACCACCACTATAATGACTCCAGCATAGAACCAGAATCCATTTATCCTGTAAGGGTGAGACCAGCCCCCTTTCCTTACCATTCCACCCACATTTGAAGCCAAGTCAGAAAATACAATATTTGGCAGGGTGATGAGGGGGGACTAGGGAAACTGAAAAACATGCCACATGAGGACTGATTGAAGGAAATGTGACCTCAGTCAGCTCAGGCTATGGCTGAATTGAGAAAAGTCCCTCCATCAGACATTTCCAGAATTACGTTCACCCAGCATCAAAGTTTACTGTATGGTGGTCAATAGCCTTTTAACTGGTATGGCAATTAGCCAGAGAATCACAGAAATTTTAGAGGTAGGAGGTTCCTGATAACATAAAACAAAGAACGTGAGAACACGGAACCTTAGCACCTAAAGAGACCTGAGAACACACAATGTCACAACTGGAAAGGATGTTGAAATCATTTACTCTAAGCCCTTCATTTTAGGGATGGGGAATCTCTCTTTTTTTTTTTTCAGTTCCATAACTCACCAGAAATGAAACTCATTTTTCTTTTAAAGCTCTTCATAACCTGGCCCCTATCCACCTGTCCAATCTCCTTACACTTTGTTCCCCTCCTTACATTTTATAATCCAATAACGTTGGCTTTCTTGTTCCTCTACAACACTTCATCTCCAAACTCTCCTATCTTTTCGTTGCCTGTCTCCTGTGCCTGGAATGCTCTCCTTCCTAACTTCAGCCTTCCGGCTTCCCTGGCTTTTTTCAAGGCTCAGCCCAAATCCCACTTCCTGCAAGAGCCCTTTCCCCTTTTTGCTAATGTAATCTTTCCAAGATGAACTCCCAGTTACCCCACATATAACGTGAACGTACAATTTTTTGCATGTCGTTTCCCTAATTAGACGGTGAAGGCCTTAAGGACAGGGGCTGGGTTTTTTGGTTTCTTTTGTTTTGTGGCCTTTCTTTGTATCCCCCGGACTTAACACACCACAGTGGCACATAGTAAGCATCTTAATAAATACCTGTTAACTGATTGTTGCAGAGCTGAGCCTGGACCCCAGGTCTCTTGACTCCTAGGTTTGTGATATTTAACACACCGACACTGCAATACTTTCCTCAAGTCTCTCTCTACCCTCCCTCTGCCTGTTTCATTCCTCAGGCTAAGATCGCTACATATGAAAAAAACATCCCGGCAACCTGCGCCTGCTTGCATATGCGCATATTATTTTTGTCTTTGCTATAATTGACTAGAGTGTGAGGCACCATTTGGGATTGGGGAGAGGGATATCTAGTAATTAAATCTAGTTTGTATAATAATGCTTAATCCCCTATTCTCTTTTTCTTATTTTTTAAATTTTATTTATCTTATTATGAACTTAAGAAACAAAACAAGCAATTTCATAACATAGTAGAATAGAAGAAAAAGATAATTGCACATGAAACAGCAAAAAATATACATCTTGCTATTCCTTTTAAATATATAATAATCATGGAACTTTTTTCTTTTTTTCTCTCCCCTTCCTGAAATGGCTGCCATTAGGCACTAATACATCCGTGTGTGTGTGTGTGTGTGTGTGTGTGTGTGTGTGTGTGTGTGTGTGTATTATATATGCCTGTATATTATATATACATATATGTAAAACCCATTCTGAATATACTTCTATTTATCAGTTCTTTCTTAATCCCCGTCCTCTTAAGTGGCAGAACCCCGAGTAATTTCATTTACAATGCACCCACTATATACTTTCTGTCCATTTGCCCAGACTGAATCTCACCTCCATCAAATTTATTCATTACCTAAGTGGTATATTAAAATGAGGGAGGTGTTCAGGGTAGGACCAACAGAGTGTAGTGAGATAGAGTAGACCCCAAAAGTATCAGAGAATTTCAATACTGGAAGTGATTCCAAAGACCATTTAATCTAACCACCCTACCCAAAGCAAAACTTGCCTCTATATGGTCCCTAACTAGTTCAGCCTATGTTTGCCTCCAGGGGGATAAGGAGCTCCCCAGCTGAAGTGGCAGCCCATTCTATTTTTTGAAACTTCTAATTGATGAGACTTTTGTCTTTGTCTCGAACTAAAAATCTGCCTCCCTTTTGCCCTTCTGGGACCAACCAGAATTAAGTCTAATCTTTCCTCCTTTGATATTATAATCAAAGACATTTAATGTGTACAATATTTATTTTCCCATCTTGTGTTTAATCAGTCCCTCTATCTACAATTGAATTTTGTATGATCTGGATCTGGATTAGACTCTCCCTTTCACATCCTATTCAACTTCCCTCCCCCTCCCCCACCCCAGAAGTGTTCCAATTATGAATGCACCACTCGGTCTTTGTATCTACCTGTCAGTCTCTCTGTTTTGGTTTTGGTGTCTGAGCAGTTGGAGAAAAGTCCCTTTATCAACCTGGAATAAATAAAGAAACAAACAAGTAAATAAATACACATATTCAGCAGTTTCTGAACACAGCTTAGTTATCCAAGAAACAATATGTGACATTCTATCAGAATCAGAAGAAACTTTAGAAAATCAAGCATGACCCCTGGAAGGGACCTTAGAAAATAAAATGTTAGATCTAGAAGGACTTTAGCATAGGATGACAAAGTTGGAAGGAACTTGGAATGTCAGAATTAGAAGGGGCCTTAAAATGCAGAATATAGGATGTCAGAACCAAAAAGAGAGAAAACAGAATGGTTTTGTTTTTATTTTTTTTCCCCAGGGAGCTGAAGAGTTCTTAGAACAGGGGTTGGCAAACTATGATTAGTTGTCCTGTGAGTCATAGTTTGCCACACTCTGCCTTAGAACATAGAATGACAGAGTTGGGGAAAAAATCTTAGAATGTAGAGAGTGCTAGGATTGTTGGTAAGGGTGATCTGATTGAACAGATGAGGGAAAAGAGACCGTGGAAAGTAAAGTTACCTACCCAAGATCCTATGTTAGGTTAGTGACAGAGCTAACTTCCTACCTCCCCATTTAGAGAAAGATTCTTTCCTCTCCAAATGATTAAAGGAAGAGATTAAAAAGCATTGCCTATCTCTATATCTGAAAATGTGGTAGAGATAATTTTTTAGCTGTGAGTCTACCATTAAGTATTTATTTTGCTGCCTGTACTGTCCAAGTGATCTCTGCCCATTTCTGGGGGATGGGGGGGAGGATATCTGTGACTTTATCCTTAACAGGAAACTCAGCCTGCACATGCCTTGCAACTCAAAGGCTTGCCCAGATACATCTACCAACATCAGGACTAGAACCCAGATCTTTATGACTTCATGGGCAGCTTTCTATTCATTATGCATTGGCTGTTTCTCTCCATACTAGGGAAAGGTACTTACTTATACAGTGTGCAATGTAAAGAGCATTTAAATTATTTACTATTAAAAACATTGAGCTCCTAATTTTCTCTCTCTGAATTATTTATCACCAACATCAACAGTTATTTATATGCAGTATTGATATACTGTGTTAGCAGTAACCCTGTTAAAATATGCTTATGTTCTGAGCTGATTCTACCAACTTACATGATTTTAGCACTTTGAACTGGGTGAGACCTTAAAGGTCATTTAGTCCCTACTCTCTCATTTAAGAGATGAGGAAATTGAGGCCCAGGAAAAGGAAGTAGTTTGTCCAGATTACAGAGATACTAAATAGTGTTATGACGTTATGTACGCTGCTAAACTGATGAAGGCAGGGGCTTTTTCTTATATATTTCTATACCTCTCCCACCTACCCCCTACACCATCCGCTCATGCTGAATCCAGGGTCTTGCAGATTCTTTGACAAGTCAAAAGAGCCAAGATTTCATCAGCATGGTTTCCTCTACTACTCATCCAGATCAAACCCTTTTAGTCATCTTTCATGAGTTGTTATGGTTGAAAAGATTAATTTATGAACTAATGACCAGCCTTTGCTACTTTAACGGAGGCCTTCTACAGAGTAGGTGATTTAATCATTGTTTATTGAAGGAATGAATAAATGAAGTGTCAAAATACAGACAAACAGATGTCACCAGAGTTCAAGAAGAGGGAGATCAGTGTGAGCTGGTACAATCTGGAAATGTCTCCAGAAAAGGCAAAAGGAACTCAGTCTTGCAGAGTGGATAATATTTGAATGTGTACAAAGAATGGCAAATATAACTGCATGATGGGGAACAGCATGAGCAGTATATTGTAAGGAAAATGACTAGTATTTTTGAAGGAGATTGAAGAGGAGGCCAACCTCAATGAAACGGAGAACTTATATTGATGAGTAGAGGCACTATAGGATAGCAAGGAGGGAGGAGCAGAGTTGATAGAGTTTTCAGTCTAATCCTGAAGAGTCTGATCATCTCCACTAGGCAGTGGGGATTTTTAGAAGTTTTTGAGCATGAATGATTTGGAAGAAGATTAATATGGCAGTACATGTAGGAGGGGAGGAGAAGCAGAAGGACAAGAGGCCAGTTAGGTGCCTGTGTTTACCACTTTTATAAATTACTTGGATGAAGGCAAGCCAATCCAATTTCCACATGACTTGAATTGGGAGGACTGGAAAATATGTTAGATGACAGAATCAAGATCCAGAAAAGTTTACCCAGGCTAGAATAATGGTATAAAAGATGGGAAAAACATGGCTAGATAATAGTTCCTTACAGGGGAGAAGAGCGACAGGGAGTGGGGGAGATGAGTGGATTTTAACAGATTATTAGGTCAATAGTAAAGTGGAGATAGTCTAGGAGCTTGAGCTCAGGAGCACCGGGTGGGGCAGTGCTCCCCAGACCTACAGTCTTTCTTCCAGCTGGGTCACTGTGGCTGTTATGTAACAACTGCTGTGGAGAGGGATGTCCACCTACCTTGCTACCACCAACTCTAATGGCTGACTAACTGCCACCAACTTGGCAGGTACATTGAAAAGCTTCACTTGAAAGAATTTCAATCAAACAAGCATGTTTAATATATTTTATTTTTCCCCAATTACATGTCAAAACAATTTTTAACATTTCTTTTTATAGTTTTGAGTTCCAAATTGTATCCCTCCCTCCTCTCCTCTTCTATGAAATGGTAAGCAATCAGATATATGTTATACATGTGCAATCATGTAAAACATTTCCATATTAGTCATTTTGTACAAGAAGATTCAAATAAAAGAAAAAGAATGAGAGAAAGTGAAAAATAGCATGTCAGTCTGTATTAAGACAATATCAGTTCTTTCTCCGGAGATGGATAGTATGCTTCACCATAAATCTTTTGGGATTGTCTTGGTCACAGAGGTGGGGAACCTGTGGCCTCAAGGCCACATGTGGTCCTCTAGGTCCTCAAATGAGGCCCTTTGACTAAATCAAAACTTTATAGAATAAATCTTTTTATTAAGGGATTTATTGATCTGATTTATTATCAGTAAAGAGACAATAAATAAATGTCACCAAGTGGGAGGATGTAGAAAAAGCAGAGGACTGAGCTTTGAGGACCTAACATCTACTGTTAGGAGGCACGTTATGGATACAGCAAAGAAGACTGAGAAGGAGCCATCAGATGTCTAGGAACAGAATAAAGAGAGAACAATGTCATGAAAACCCAGAGAAAACAGAATATGCAGGAAGACCAAGTGGTCCCCCAAATCCAATATTATAGAGAGGACAAGAAGGATAAAGACTGAGAAAAGACCAATACATTTATCAATGAAGAGGACACTGGTGACTTTGGAGAGAGTAGTTTTAGTTGAGTGATGGGATTAAAGTCAGATTGCAAATGATCAAGAAATGAGTGAGAGGAGAAGAAATGGAGACAATGAGTATTAAGCAGTTTTTCTTTTGCTTCTAGGATTTTTGCTTTAAAAAAGGGGGCGGGAAGAGATATAGTACTATAAGGAGATGGTTAGGCTGGAGAAGAGACTTAGTAGGGACATAATAGCTATCTTCATGTATCTAAAGAACTGACGCATGGAAGACAGATTCAATTCATTCTATTTGACATTTGAGGGCAGAAGTTGGAAGATGGGTGGAAATTGCAGGGACAGATTTAGTCTCTATATAAGCATATGGGAAGCTCAAAACCTAAAAATGGCTTTGCTACGACAAAAATGAAAAGCCAGGAATATGAATCAATCAGGATACAGATAATGGCTTTGACTATTGGGTTTAATTTTGTTTCATTGCCTTTCTTCACTCACTCTCACCCTCACAAGAAAAAGAAGAGGTTTGAGGAATTGAGAAACTGGGACACCTTAGATGCTGAGAGATCTTAGAAGTTTGTTGGAAGTACTACACCCAGGGGAGAGGCTGACTAAATCCAGGTATTGCCAACAGAAATCAACAGGGATCCATAAGGAATGTCTAGGCTCTAGAGGAGAAGGTGAGACTGGTAACTTTGCAGAACCCTGCCTCACTTAAATCCAATTCACTTGCAAGTCAAGATTTCACCCTCCTGATGTCATTGGTCCTCTTCAAGAACAAAGGACAAACAACAACAACAACAACAAATACTTTAAACTAGAATGAACTCTCCAATGGACAGGCAAGTCCCAGTGACCAGGAAACAGGGATCCAGAACAGAGAATTGAGCCTGAGGACAGTAGCTAGCTAGAGCATCTTTGTTCTATATTCTAAAGAGTTTCTGCTTGAACTAGAGAATCTCCTGGAGATGAAAAGCCTATTCTAGCCACAACTCTAAAGTCTAGGAAGGATTTCCTCCCTGGAAAGGACTTTTAATGCAATGGCTAAATGTGTTATAGATCTTTCTAAAAGATATTTAACAGGGAAGGGGGGGGGGGGAATCTATGAACTTTAAATTGAAAGATCATAGCAGATATCCCTTTTCCCATGAGGAAAACCCTGGGTAAGGACTACAGCTGAATCCAGAAACTGAAAGCAAAAAGTTGCTTCACAACCACATGGACAATGGAGCTGTGGCTGAAAGCACATCTAATGGACAATGGGAGGAGGGTGGTGCCTTCAAAAGCAACAGACCTGAGTTTTCCCATCTGCAAAATGAGGAGACTGGACTTATTCTCTTAAGGTTCTTGCAAGCTCTAACTTTCTATGGTTCAATTTAATTCAGCATATATTTCTGAAACATCTACTATGGGCAAGACCATGTCTTGGCCCTGGAGATAGATGGACAATATAGGCCGTGCTCATACAGAACATACAATTGAAAGGACAAGAATGAAAAGAAATTATTATAAGGATAACAGATAAATGGAAAGGAAGCAAACTTCTAGGAGAAATTTTTAAGTTGGAAGATCACTTTCAACTGGGGTGTTTCAGGGAGATTTCAGAGAGCAAATGATATTTGTTAGGACTTAAAGTAAGGGAGAAAAAGATAGAGATGGGTCCCAAGGAATCAATTTTAGGCCTTCTAAAGATCTTGAGGAAATCACAGAGAGGGAGGGGAGGAGGATAAAAAATGAAGGATGGAAAATCATTCATTTTGGCTAAAACATAGAATATATGAAGAGTAGTAGAAGATAGCTAGGAATTGAATTATAGATGGCCTTGAATGCCAGAAAGGGGATCTTATTGGATTTTATTCTTCGGGCTATAAGGAAACATGGAAAGTTTTTTGAGAATAGTATTATCACAACAGTGTTGCATTAGGAAGGTTACTAAGGTTGCAAAATGACCAGTGATAGGAGGAATGAGGACCTGGGCTAGGGTAATTGTGGTAGGGTAGGAACATAAAGAAGGACTAGATAGAAAAGATAAGCATTTATTAAATGTCTACTATGTGCCAGACATTGTACTAAGGACTTTCACAGATATCTCATTTGATCCTCACCACAATCCTGTGAGGTAGGTGCTACTTTATCCCTATTTTGCAGTTGAGGAAACTGAAGCAAGCAGACTTGCCCATGGTCACATAGCTAGGAAGTATCTGAGGCTGGGTTTGAACTCAGGTCTTCCTCATTCTAGGCTCAGCATTCTATCTACTGTGTTACCTAGCTATTTAGATACAAAAGATGTCCTAGAGGTAGAAATAACAAGACACGGTTATTAATTGGTTGTAGAGCTATAAGCTATAAGATCAGCATCCTTTGATGCCATGGTCTTAGGATTCTACAAAGGCTTTACAAAAGCATAACTAGCATTTTAAAAATACCACTTCTTTCTAAAGGTAAGCAGGACTGAGAACACCTAGAAAACCAAATGGGAGCAATTGCTTAGTTTTTTACTTAACCCCATGAAACCAAATCCAAAAGCAGACATAGGGGAATGGAAAGGATGAAATTCTATTCTCCAGGGGAAAATCTAAGGGGAGAAAGGCAGCAAATCTATTAATCACCATTGACACCAAGTGGATGGTTGGTGTTTATAGTAAAACAAAATCTCTCAGTAAGAACAATGCCATCTGGATACAAACATGGGGATGTTGGAGAAAAGGAAACAACCTTACCCAATTATCTTATTTATAAAGATTTACTCAATTACAATTAAATCTCTACTTCTTTCATAATATTCTGTTAATTAGTAGTAAAAATAGGTATGTCTTCCAGACAGTCTCTATTATTATAAACTAAATAGTGCTTCAGTGCTCATAATATGCTAATATAGCAGTAATTAAAAGCTTAAGAATTCAATTTAATAACTATGTTCAGTTTGGTAAGAATTAACTAATCTCCTACCTACTATTCCTGTGCTCCTAAGCAGAACTGATTATCACACTTTTAAGCTCCCTGAGGCAGCATTTGCCGTATTATCATCATGAAACCCCAGAACATTAGCACTGGAAAGGATCTGAGAAATCATCCAACCCCCTCATTGTACACCAGAGGAAACTAAGGCTCATACAGGGAAATGACAAGTCCAAAGTCATGTAACAACTACATGGCAGAGCCAGTATCATAGAGACTCAGTCTCCTGATCCCAACCCAGAATTCTCTCCACTATTCTTGGAAACTAAAGGAAGAGGTAATTTCAGTCTTTTTTCCTCCTTTTCCTCTATCTCTTTGTCCCATGCATTGCCAAAGTTCAAATAAATTCTGTCCTTTCTAGGGGCCCATTTCTAGAGGATATTATTTCTTTACCATACTTAACAATAATAACAATGACATTTATATAGTGCTTACTTACTGCGGGCACTTTGCAATTATTATCTCATTTGATCCCCACAACAACCCTGGGAGGTAGATACTATTATCACCCCCCTTTCATAGATGAGGAAACTGAGGCAAGCAGAAGTTAAGTGACTTGCCCAGGGTCATACAGCTAGTAAGTGTCTGAGATCAGGTTTGAACTCAGGAAGATAAGTCTTCCTGACTCTAGGCCTGGCACTCTATCCATTGTACCACCATCCTGTCCTATACTTCCCCTCAAGTATTATTAAGATTTAGCCTCCAGAGCACATTTTATAAATCCTGAAGATTAATTGACCCTTCTGGAAAGTTGGATTATAGGATTTCAGAGATAGGAAAAGGAGTCCTTTTTCCTGGTCTTGAACTCCAAAGCCTCATGGCTATCCTTTGCCAATCCAGGTCCTATGACCTATTCTACAGTTAAAACATGTGACAGTAGATATTTCTCAGTCTCAGCAAGCCTGATAAAGATGCAAAATCATGGGATGATGATGATGATGACGATGATGATGATTTACATTTATATTATGCTTTAATGTTATAATATGTTAAATCACAAGAACCCTGTGTGGAAATGATTGAACCAATGGAAATTCTTTATTAGGCATTTAATACACAATAGACATTGTGCTAAGCTCTGAGGATACAAAGTACAAAAGCAAAAGAGTCCTTACCCTCAAGAAGTGTATGTTCTAAAAGGGAGAGACACTATATAAGAGGAGCAACAACTGGGGAAGGGCCAGGGAAGGCACCAGGATGGTGAGGATGGCCCCTGGGAAATGAGGGCCCATTGAGAAGTCCAGGATTCTGACTCTTAGAGCAAGAGGCAGAATGCAGGGTTGAGAGGAAAGGAAGGGGGTGCACTTACACACAGAGATGGGGCAGATGTCAAGAAGATAGCTCTGTAGACAGAAATGTAACTAAGGTGGAACAATCAGGGCTGATTTCCAGGGCACCAAAATGTAGAGGATAGATACTCCTTACACAGGAAGAAATAACGTAACCAACTTAGCAGGAATAATTCATTAAAAAGAAAGCTACCAGACGCAAATTTCAAACAATGTGAAAGGGAGCTCCGAACAATTTCTGGAGCCCCAGCACCCACAGAACGGCACAGAGAAGCTAACCTCCTGCTGAGGACAGCCCAGCAGCCCTGCAGGGAGCGGCCAGCACAGAGCTCTGAAAGCAGGCAGCACAGCTCGCTGGGAACCAACAGCACAGCCCGAAGAGCCAACCCCAGGTCAGCGGTTTTAGCCCCAGGGCGGCCGGGCCTTCAGCCTGCTGGTGGAATCCCAGAACACCAGCAATTGTGGCGATTCCAGAATTATCAGCACAGATATGCCTAGGACAAAGTGAGAGGTTAGTGCCCTATGGACTTTGGGACCAATATTTGGGGAACACATGGCTTCCTCCCCTGGGGGCAAAAAGCTGCTGAAGAAACAGCTGCACAGAAGCCATTTTGCATCGTCAGTAGTGGCTCTAGCTCCTGGTCTGTGAACTGTAGGAAGATCCAGCAATCAGTCTGGGGGTTAATTGCTTTTGCTTTAAACTGCCTGGATCTGGATTGTGGTCTGGGGGGGGAAGTTTGGGGTGGGTATCCAACTTTCCAGAGTGGGTGGAGGCTTTACAGAGGCCACCCAACTGGCGGAAGTTGTGAAGACCTCATGTTTGGGCAGAAGCTCCCCTGTCTGGTGGCAGAGTCCTACTGTGGCAACAAGCCCAAAAATCAAGTAATTAAGTGGCAACATGCCTAGGCAAATGAAACAAAATAAACAGAAAAGTTCAATATTGGACTCCTATTTTAGGGGCAAAGAGGCTCAAAGCATGGAGGAGGACTGTGAGGTCAGAACTCCTGCACCAAAAGCCCAAATGAAAATACAAGCTGGCTACAGGCCATAGAGGACCTTAAGAAGCAGATAAGAGAAGTGGGGGAAAATTTGGGAAGAGAAATGAAAAAGATGCAAGAAAAGTATGAAATGACAGTCAGCAGCCTGACTGAGGAAAATAACACCTTAAAAAATAGACTAACTCAAATGGCAAAAGAGGCTCAGAAAGGCAATGAGGAGAAGAATGCCTTAAAAAGTCAAATTTGCCAGATGGAAAAGAATCTCAAAAGCTCACTGAGGAGATTCATTCCTTCAGAGTTAGACTGGAGCAAATGGAAGCTAGTGACTTTATGAGAAATCAAGATACTATTAAACAGATTCAAATAAATGAAAGAATAGAAGGCAATGTGAAATATCTCATGGAAAAAACCACTGACCTGGAAAATAGATCCAGGAGAGACAATTTAAAAATTATTGGACTACCTGAAAGCCATGATCAAGAAAGAACCTAGAAATCACCCTTCAAGAAATTCTCAAGGAAAACTGCCCTGATGTTTTAGATCCAGAGGGCAAAATAGAGGTTGAAAGAATCCACAGATCACCTCCTGAAAAATATCCCAAAAAGAAAACTCCCAGAATATTATAGCCAGGTTCCAGAATCCCCAGATCAAGGAGAAAATACTCCAAGCAGCCAGGAAGAAACAATTTCAATATTGTGGAAACACAATCAGACTAGCACAGGACCTGGCAGCTTCTACATTGAGGGATAGAAGGGCATGGAATATGATATTCCAGAGGGCAAAAGAGCTGGGAATGAACCCAAGGGTCACCTACCCAGCAAAACTGAGTATCTTGTTTCAGGGAAAATATGGTCATTCAGTGGAATAGAGGACTTTCAAGCATTCTTGATGAAAAAACCAGAGTTGAATAGAAAATTTGACATTTAGACACAAGAAGCAAGAGATGCTTGAGAAGGCAATCAAGGAAAAGAAATCAAAAGGAACTTATCACAGTTGGACTATTTACAGCCCTACATGGAAAAACAATAACTGTTTTTGATGAAACCTTTCTCATTATGAAAATAATTGAAGAAGGGTACATGGCATATGTTCACAGGTATACATGGATAGAGGGCACAGGCTGAATTTGATGGGAAGGGATGATTCTTTTTTTTTTTGAGGGCAATTGGGGTTGGGTGACTTGCCCAGGTTCACGTGGCTGGGTTTTTGTTTGTGTGTTGGGTGTCTGGGGCCATATCCGAGCTCGGGTCCTTCTGGCTCCAGGGCTGGTTCTCTGCTCACTGCGACACCTAGCCGCCCCAAGGAAGGAATGATTCTTAAGGGGTGAAGTCAAGAGGTGAGAGAGGGAAGTGGCAAGAGGAGATGGAGAGAGACAGGGTAGGGCAAACCATCTCATGTAGAAGAGGCAAGGGGAAGTAGTTGCAGGGGAGAGGAAGAACAGGAAGGTAAAAAGGCAAAAGCATATTCTCATTAAAGTTGGCTCAAAGAGAGAATCACATACGTACTAAATGGAATATCTTACCCTCACTCACTCTCCTGAGTAGGGGAAAGGGGGATGAGAGGGGGGATGATGGAGAGGGGGGATGATGGAGGGGAGGGCATTCTGGGGAGAGGGGAGGTTAGAAGTACCCACTATCAAAGAGGGACAGGATCAAAGTAGGAAATGGACCAGGTGGGAGGTGAGACAGGTGGGAGGGAAATATAAGCAGTCTTTTACAATATATCTACTACGGTAATGTTTTGCATAGATATACATGTACAACACATACTGAATTGCTTATCTTCTCAGAGGGAGTGGGTGACAGGGGAGAAAGGGAATGGATCTGAAAATTGAAGTTTTAAAATTAAATTTTTCATAAGATGTCCAGGCAGTGGGGTTCAGAGATTCACCTTGCCCTAATGGCAAAGTCGAAGGGGGTATGGGAGAAGATATGGGAGAGAGCAGATTGGATGAGGGGATATCTGGTGGGACTGCTATTCTGGGGTGGTGGGTAGGGAAAAAATGGGGGAAAATGTAACTCATAATCTGGTGGAAATGAATGATGTAAACCAGAAGTTAATAAATCATTTGTTTAATTAAGAAAAAAAAAAGAGTGGGGAGTAGTTGCTAATAGCATTATCCCTGTTTTACAGGTGAGGAAACTGAGGCATAAAACTTAAGCTAAGGAGATTGTATAACCTGTGATACAATCTCTTTTATGAAAGTGTTCATACAAAATTATTTTTAATATGCAAACTATGATTTTTAAACATTCTTTCTGTGAATGGTACCCATTTTCTTTCTAGAGAGAATATTATGCTTATATAAAGGAAGTATCCCATTAGAGGGCAAAAAGAAAAAAAAGTGAAAAAATTCTCCTTGATCCCTCTGCTTTCTTGATTATTCTCTTGAAATACGTTCCAAAAATAAAATAATTTAAAAAAAAAAAAAGAAAGCTACCAGATGTCAAGCTTCGTTTCAGGTCCCAAGTAGTAGCCACAGCCCAGATGATTTCCTCCCTGACCCGGCCCCCTCTCTTCTCCCTATCTCAGAGGCAGCTTCTGATATCCCTGGTTTGATACCCACACCAATGCAGGGAGAGTGTGGAATGATGAGACACGAGCCAGGCGGGTTCTGTCAAAACAGTTCTGTTTATTCCTCTGAGGGTAAGGGTTTATATCTAATAACAAAAGTGGTTACATCTGCTTCCTTGCACTTTATTCCATTGTGTGCAAGTGCAATCACTTCTTGGTTATCACACCCTGTTCCCTTGTTAATCACAGAAGGATGGTGAGCCAACACCCTGAGCAACAGAAGTCCTCACAGGGAGGAGGGCCTAGGGAAATACTGACCCAGACTCTACCCATGACTGGACTGGCTCAGTGCTGGCCCTCTACACTGGTTCTCTTCCTTTGCAGGACCCTAGTTTTAGGTCCTCATAATTCTTAGGGTCTAGGTTTTTCCTCAAAGATTTTTTTCTGAAGACAAAGTAAATTTCTCTTAAGTTGATTTAGTGTTATCTTTCATGCTGTTTGCCCAAAGAGCTTTTTTTCTGGTATTAGTTACAAGTGCCCAAATTGCTAATTATGGCTCTATCATAGAGAAGTACCATTACCTCCTCAGTTTTCTTTAAGGTATAACATTCTATAATCTGTGGTAATGCTAATAAGTAACAGACTCAGAAAGCATTTGCAGAATGCTTACTGTGTGCTCAGCCTTTGCTAAACACCTTCCAGATGTCCATAAGGTGGGAGAATTAAATGAATTATTCTTGTCACTAGAGTATAGAATTAGGAACAGTAGGTGGGTAGATGTTCCAATGAGGCAGATTTCAGATTTCAATATAAAGGGGAACTCCCTAACCCAGCTTTCCAGTGGTGGAATGGGTTGCCCAAGTAGGTCATGAGCTCCTTATTTCTGGAGCTCTTGGAGTGTACAGGGTGTTCAGGGAGGACTAGGACTGTTACTGTGAGGGTTTGCCAGTTCTTTTCAGGGCTGTTCATCCACCTTTGGTGTCCACCTGTCACCCAACTCTCACCAGGGGCTCCAAGAAGCTGTAGTGTATGCAGAAGCCACATCCCAGTAAACCATCCCAACAGACAGGCTAAACCAAGTTGAGGGTAATCAATAGGCCTCCAACCCATCTGTGAGTTAGGGGGATGTCTACCTAAGCATGTGAACACTTACCCCAGAAGAATGGGTGAATGAGAACAATTTTTTTCAACTATGTATAGTCCTTAGAGCTTGATCAAACATGGAAGATGCCAAGGTATCCACTGAATCCCAGGCATCAACAGTCATCTTGACTTTTGTCCTGTCACTGGATGTTGATGACTCTGGAGGAGAGAGTGAGGGTACTGACTTTGTGCAGCTCTGCCTCATTTAAATCCAATTCATACCCAAGGCAAGATATCACCTGGTGATGTCATTGGTCCATGAAGAACAAGCCACAGATGGTCCAAGCTTTTGTTAGAGATGTTGTGGATTTGGATATTGTCATAGACATGGATTTCTTTTTTCCATTTGGAGGTGGGACTAAATTATCTCACTCACATGTACCTCTGAAGTCTGAGAGAGTGTTGTACTAGAAAGAGCACTCACTCTTGATTTGAAGGCCGTGGGTCCAAATCCCACTTATGATGTGTAATACTGACATAATTTTAGACAAGTCGTTTAAGCTCCCAAGGCCTCAGTTTCCTCATCTGTAATGTGAGGGGATTAGACTAGATGGTTTCCAGGGTTCCTTCCTGCTCTTGATCTTGACCTTTTGGTAACAGCTAACTATTATATGACACTTTAAGCTTTTGCAAGGAAACATATACCTACCATCTCATTTGATCCTTCTTTTTTTGGAAGGCAATCGGGGTTAAATGACTTGCCCAAGGTCACACAGCTAATAAGTGTGTCAAGTGTCTGAGGCCAGATTTGAAATCAGGTCCTCCTGACTCCAGGGCCCATGCTCCATTCACTGTGCCACCTAGCTGCCCCTTCATTTGATTCTTCTAACAGTCCTATGGGGAAGGTGCTGTTTATTATCCCTATTTCACAAAGGAGAAAAAAGAAGTTGTAAGAGAAAAGTTAAGGGACTTGCCCAGGGTCACACAGCTAATAAGTGACTGAGAAAGATTTGACCTCAGATCTTTCAGACTCCAAGTCCACCCCACCAAGCTGCCTGCCATAAAATGGTAAGTATAACACATTTATACAGCCCTCCAGCCATTCCCTACCTATTTAGGATGACAGAACTGACCCACATAAAATAATTTCAGATCTGTCCGATGCAGTGATTGGAGTCTGAATGTGAACTGATGCTTGGCTTACAGAAGCAACCTCACAGTTTGAGCACCAGATCTCATAACTAAGTGGGAGGATGATAATGCTTTCAACTGAAATAGGGGGATTGGAAGGAAAGACGAGTTTTCAGTGGGAAATGATTAGATTTTGCCCATAGGATTATAGATTTAAAGCTGGGAGGGACCTCTGTAAAGTACAACCCCCTCATTTTATAGAGAAGGAAAGTGAGGTAGAGAAAGTTTAAGTAACTTGCCTAGGGTTCCACAGTCAAGTCAGAGTCTCGGGAGGGGTTTGAGCGCAGGACTATTTGACTTCAAGCTTAATGCCACATCCACGATACCACACTTCCTCTTGTTAACTTTTAAAGGCCATTGAGACAGCCAGCAAAGCTATTTAGTATATGACTGGAAATACATGCAGCATTGTAGCTCAGGGGAAAGGTCATAAAAATAAAGGTTTGGGAATCATCTGTCTAAAGGTAATCATTGAAGCCATGGGAATGGATGAAAACACGAATGAACAGAGAAGAAAAGGAAAGGCAGAGCTTTGAGAAATACCCATCCCTGGAGGAGGGAAGAGGAAGATGAACCATCCAAGGTGATGAAGGAGAAATGGTTAGATGGTTAGAAAGAGGAGCAGCAGGAGAGCAGAGAGACAGGAAAGCCAGAGGAGGGGAAGGTATTCAGAAGGAGGAGGGGGGCTCAACAGTCTCAAAGGCAGAGAAGGGGAAAGGAAGGATACTGAAATCCTAAGTGCACTGGACATCAAAAGAAGGGCAAACGTGTGTGGGCTGGAGTAGGCCAGTCCTCATTTCACATGTCACACTCCTCTGTCGAGTGAACATGTCTGGGAGACTCAGACAAATTCAAACACAAAAACTTTCCTTTCGTTCTACGCTCCAGCTGCATTGCGGTACAATCTCATCCTGCCCTCTCTGCATACCAATCCCCCTAAGCCCTGCCTGCTGGCTGTTTCCGGGTTTATGGATCACCTGGGGCTCACCTTCAAAATTTCAACTAATCGAATTGGGGATTGGACAGCAGTTTTTGATTATTTTTCCCCTGCAATGACTGCTTTAGCAAAGGGCCCCGATGAATTGCTATGCAGTCAACATAACGCTGGACTGCTGCTGACTAAATAAAACATTTATCAGTTTGAGTATAAAAATGGGAGAGAGAAAAAAAATCTGTCTCTCTGCAGATCCAATCTGTCTACCAAACTTTTCAAGCCTACTGAGGCTGTAATGTTGGCGACTTCTTGATAAAGAAGGACTGAAATAATAAAGCTCTCGAGGGACAAATTAAAAAGGGAACAGGAAAGAGAAAACAAAAGGGGGAAGAGAGGAGGAGAAAGTGAGAAAGAAAAGGGAGAAGAAGTTAAGGGAAGGGGGGGAAATGGCAGAGCAGGAAAGTAGAGGAGAGAGAAAGAGAGAGGAGGAGAGTAGATGAGAAAGACAGGAAGGGGAAGAAGGAGAAAGGAAAGAAGGAGATGATTGGGGAGGTTAGAGAAAGAAGGGGAGGGGAGAGGATGTGAGGAGAGGAAAGAGGACAGGAGAGAGAAGAAAGGGTAGGGAAGGATGGAAGGAATGTGAAAGGGGAAGCTGCTGTCATTACTTCCCAGGCCAATCCTGCTGTCTTCCATCTCTGTACCTTTGTTCATGCCACCCTCTATACCTGGGAAGAAAAGTATCATGTCCAGACCTTGAAATACTTCTATCCTTCAAGGCCTAACTCAGGTGCCACCTCTTTGAAACATTCCCTGGTTCCCTAAAAAAAAAGAAAGAAAGAAAGAAAGAAAGAAAGAAAGAAAGAAAGAAAGAAAGAAAGAAAGAAAGAAAGAAAGAAAGAAAGAAAGAATATCTCCCCTCTTGTTGCTTCCCCCTGTATTGAATCTTACCTGGGTTAAGTTATGCTTGTGAAGTTACCTGGGTGGCAGCCATATCTCCCTATTGGATTATAGGCTCCTTGGGGCCAGGATATGCCTTGAAAGACAGTCTGGTGTAATGGGAAGGATACGAAGTCTGAAGTCAGAAGACCTAGCTCTGAGTCTGAGCTCTGACATTTACTAACTCAGCAGCCTAGGAAAGTCACTCAATCTCTGAGTCTTAGTTTTCTCATCTGCAAAATAACCTTATACAACCTCTCCCACTAGAGTGTTGAAAAGAAAGCAATTTGTAAACCTCAAGCTAAAGCTGAATAGAGATGTGAGCTATTATTATCCATCTTTACATCTCCAGCTCTCTAATAAAAACGTGCTAAGATTGCATTGAATTCTGAAATAAAATGGAGGCTCCCTAGAATATAAACTCTTTAAGGGCAGGGATTGTTTCATTTTGGTCTTTGTGCCCCCCAGTGCGTGGTACATCTGAGGAAGGGAAATGTCAGGATTTATGATATCATTTGTGATGGGAATGCCCTGTGAGGAAACTCCCTCTGGCAACACAGATGGGCACATGTATACACACATTTTGTGTTTATGTACATATAGGAGTAGGTGAGACAGGGAGGAAGCAAGGGAAGAGATAGAGGGAGTAGAGGAGGGGGAGAGATGAAAGAGAGAGAGAGAGAGAGAGAGCACCAAGTGGTTTGCCTAGCATGGTAAAGTCAGTATATGTTTTCTATCTACCATATCATCTTTACCTTTCATTTAACACAAAATGAATGCTTAATAAATGCTCTTGAATTGTTTATGCAGTTATGATAAAGCAGTTTAACAAGCAAGTGGAAGAGAGGAATCCAATCATGGACTTCAGAGGGGGCAAAAGAAAGATGTCTCCAAATCAAAGGAAGATAGAGTAAGTAGGAACAAGAGCATACCTAATGTACTTTCTTTGAAACTGGGTGACCAAATGAAAGAAAGCATCTTACAGACAAAAGAATGTTCAACATCCAGTCAAAAGACCAGGACTTTCCATGATTGGGGAATGACTGAACAAGTTGTGGCATATGATTGTGATGGAATACTATTATGCTATAAGAAATGATGGCAGGATGGTAGGAAGACTTATATGACTCATGCAGAATGAAGTGAGCAGAACCAGGAGAATACTGTATACAGTATCAGCAATATTGCAGCAATGATCAACTGAGAAAGACAGCTACTCTGATAAAGACAATGATCCAAGACAATTCCAAAGGACCCATGATGAAATAAGCTATCCACCTCCAGAGAAAGAACTGATGAACTCAGAATGCAGATTGAAGCAGATTTTTTTAACTCTTTATTTTTGTCTGTTTTCTTTTGCAATATGGCTAATATAAAAATATGTTTTGCATGAATTCACATGTATAATCAATATCAAGCTTTTCTTTTCAAGGAAGAGGGAGAGACAGTAAGGAGGGAGAGAATTAGACCTCAAAGTTTTCCAAAAATGATTGTTAAAAATGTTTACATGTAATTGGGAAATATTTAATGAACTAAATAAATATATACATACATATGTATATGTGTGTGCATCACACTGTTTTGAGTCTTGGCTGTTCCATTCTCCTCAGGCAAGTTGCTCGACTTTTCTAAGCCTCAGTTCCTTCATGTATACAATGGGAACAATAATCCTTGCACTTTCAGACTCTCAGGGTTGTTGTGAGACATGATATAAGATATAAAGGGCTCCAGAAAAGTGAGCTATTATTTTGTTGCTCTTGTTAATGAGGACAGAGATGCATACAGGATAGCTATTCAGCTAGGGCATGCCTTCCTGCTTCATTCCTTCCCATCCCCCTCCCCTACACCCTACCTCTGACACATATACACAAAGGAAAAGCTGAGAGAATCCTCCTTAGTATTTTCAGATTTCTCATTGCTCATAAGCTGGTCCTATCCAAGGTAGGGGAAGTTGGCGGGGGGAGGGGTGGTAAGGGTATTCTGGACAAGGAGCAATCTTAAGAACAGCAGGGAAAGACTTTGCACTTGTCAGTGTCTAAAGGCATCTGGACCATGCTGATGAGAAGGTAGATCTTGCAGAGAGAGTTCTTTTTCTTGTTTCCTGTTACTCTAGCTTTTCAGACCAAAATTCCCCATGGAGGTAGATTTCCAGCTTGGTAGTATTTCAATGGATGCCCCCTCCAGTTCCAATCCTTTTTCCTAACCTTAGCTAGCCCAGAGTTCCCAAAGGCAAACAGGAGTCTCCTTGAGGTCATTTCATAACAGAGAACACAAAGAAATCTCCTGGATTGTTTTCCCCCTTTTGAACTGTACAAAGTGAAATAAAAGAACTAGGGAAACTTTGATCCTTCTTTGCTTGCCTTGATTCCACTGCTTTTGAGGGGGCAGGAAGCCTCTCTCAAAAATAAGAAAGCTAAATGAAATACCTCCTGGGGAAAGTCAGGGGGAGGTAAAGCAAAGAACATACAAACTTCTGTTCTGGTAATAACTTTCAGCTATCTCCTTAAAAGACACTCAGGGCATATCTAAAAATCTGCTTAAAGGAAAAAAAAAGTTACCAGATTTTACCAGGAGCAGCTCATTATGATTGGTTTTTGGTTGGAAGACCTGAGTTCAAATCCATCTTCTGGGAGTGGCTAGGTGGCACAGTGAATAGAGAACCGGCCCTGAGTTCAAATAGGACCTGAGTTCAAATCCAGCCTCAGACACTTGACACACTTACTAGCTGTGTGACTTTGGGCAAGTCACTTAACCCCAATTGCCCTCCAAAAAGCAAAAAAAAAAAAAAATCCATCCTCTGTCATTTACCAGTGTATGACTTTTGGACAAGTCCCTTTCTATAAGCCTCAGTTTCTTCATCTGGAAAATGAGGAGATAATAGTTTTACTCCCTTACATTGTTGTTATGAGAATTTAATGAAATAATATGTGTTTTGTAAATCATAAAGTATGGTATAAATGTAAACTACAATACTATTTAGTTTTTGTCTTGTCTTTTCTGATTTACCACTATCACCTTGGAGTCAATACACCCCAGTCTGCTTTAGTACACTCCTAGGGATTAGACCACCTATAATTTCATTGGTAAAGACAACTCTCCCAAAGCAGGTCAAACCCTTCTTTGCAACTTATTGAATATAGTCTTGTAACAAGACAACCCATTTACTTTTGAACAGTTACTACTGTAATGACATTTTTCTATTCATCAAGCCTATATTGACCTTCTTCACAACTTCGACTCACTGCTTCAAGTTCTGCCCTCTGAGGTCCAGCAGAGGAAGTCTCATCCCTCCTCCATATGATACTTGAAGACAGCTATCTTTCTAAGTCCTCTCTTCTCCAGACTAACTATCCCCAATTTCTTCAACCAGTTCTTGTTTGGTATGAATTGGAGGTCCTTCCCTATTCTGGTCACCTCCCTCTAGACACTTTCCTCTTAGAAATGTCCTCCTTAAAACGTGGCACCCAGCACTGAAAGTGATGATGGCCCATATCTGATCAGTGGTCCATGCCTGCTGAGGGAAGATCACAGTAGGACTATCACCTCCCTGGGATATGTGCTGCTTCTCTTTCCATAGCCCAACATAGGATTAGCTTTCCTCTTCACCATATTTCCTTCTAAACTTTGTTTGTGTTGAGAGCATCATCATCCTTCCAGTCACCCAATTTCCCAGCCTCAAAGTCATTCTTCCTTCTTCCTATATCCAATCATCAATCAAGTTTTGTTCATCCTTTCTCTATAATATCTCTCTCATCCATCCCCCATCCCTCTCTACTCACATGGTTTCCACACTAGTTTCCCTCACAACCATTGCTCAGAACATTAGAATAGTTTCCTAATCGGACTCCCAGTTTTTAGTCCCTCCATTGGTCTCCACAAGGCTGCCAAACATCTTTCTAAAGTACAAGTTTGACTGTGTTGTTCCCTTGCTCAAACACTTCAGTGATTTCCTATTTTTTCCCCTAGGATGAAATACACTCTTCAACTTGGCATTGAAAGCCATAGTATGGATACAGCTGACCTCTCCAGGATTACTGTACATCAATCTCCTTTGTGTGCTCTATGTTTTAGTCATATTGGTCCACTTGGTGTTTCTCAAACTTGTTGCTCTTCCTCCTCCTTTGTACTCCCTTCTCACTTCTGCTTCTAGAATCATTTTCACTTCTTTCAAGAGTCAGCTCCTGTGCCATCTCCCAGGGAACAATTATCAATTCTCTTAATTGTTAGCATTCTCTCTCCTCCTCAAATCTAAACTTAGATGTTTACATGTTCTATGACCTACTCCACCCTCAACGCCTAGTAGAATGTAAGTTCCTTCAGGGAAGGAATTGCTTAATATTCCATTGTTTAGCACAGTGACTTGTGGTATATAATAAGTATTTAATTGCTGTGTATTAGATGGATTGGATTGGATTGTCTCATATGGAGTTTTCATTCCACTAAACTCAGGACATTTTCAAACTATTATCCAGCCATGACTCCCTCATTTTATATTCGTGAAATTGATTTTTTTAACCCAATCATAAGACTTCGTGTTTATCTCTATTAAACTTCAGTTTAATCCAGTTTGGCCCAGTGTTCTAGAGATATCTTTTTGAAACCCAGCTCTCTCAATCAGTGTGTTAGCTATGCTTCCCAGAATTGTGTTATCTGCAAGTCAGATAAGAATGCTACCTAAGCCATTCTACAAGTCACTGAAAAAATGGATTTCCTTTCACTAATGGTTTCAGAGCAGAAGCTGAGGGATCACCTAAATTGGATGTTGTAGAGGAACTAGAGACTCTCTCAAATTACAGATCATAGAGTTAGAGATTACAGAGGTAATATGATCTAATCCAATTCCCTTACTTTACAGTTTGGAAAACTGAGGGCCAGAGAGGTTCCATGATGTGTTTATGGCAATTAATGTTTAGTTAGGCCTAAACTAGGTGGTAGCTAAACTAGATGGGACCTTAATTAGATGCTTCAATGGAGGCATGAA
Source organism: Gymnobelideus leadbeateri (assembly GCA_011680675.1). NCBI lineage: Eukaryota > Metazoa > Chordata > Mammalia > Diprotodontia > Petauridae > Gymnobelideus > Gymnobelideus leadbeateri. The sequence goes on along the minus strand of WOXC01006057.1, from coordinate 571,268 downwards.
TGACAAAGGCATATGTTCTTATTTTCCTTCATAGCAGGCAGCTCATTTAAGGTTCTTGCTATTTTTAGCTTTGTCAAAGCAGGATTCAAACAAAGGTCCACTGACATCAAATTCAGTCCTCATTCTATTATACCACACTGCCTCCTAAACCTTCTTTGCCCCATGACGCATAGTCTAACTGATCCAGATTTATTTGAAAAAAAAAATAAGAGCCATTCCCCAGTTGATAAACAGTTAAAGGATATGAACAGGTTTCCAGAAGAATAAATCAAAGTTATCAATAGTCATATGAAAAAAGTCCCTAAATTGATAATAACTTGTTGTCATTCAGTCATTTTGGCCATGTCCAACTCTCCATGACCCATTTGGGGTTTTCTTGGCAAAGATAGTAGAGTCATTTACTTGTCCAGCTCGTTTTACTTTTGAGGAACAGAGGCAAACAGGGTTAAGTGCCTTTCCCAAGGTCACACAACTAGTATCTGAGGCTGGGTTTGAACTCATGAAGATGAGTCTTCCTGATTCCAAGCCAGATAAACATAAATTAAAACAATTCTGAGGTACTACCTCATACCCATCAGACTGGCTAACATGAAAAACAAAAGGGAAAATGACAATGCTGGGGGGATATGGAAAAAATAGGTACTATTAGTGGAGCTGTGAACTGGTCCAACCTTTTTAGAAAACAATTTGGAACTATGCCCAAAGGTCTATAAAACTCTGCATACCCTTTGACCCAGTAATACCACTACTAGGACTATACCCCAAAGAGACAAAAAAAAGGAAAAGAATCCATATATACAAAAAATATAGCTTTTTTGAGGAAGTAAAGAATCAGAAATGGAAGGGATTCCCATTAATTGGGGAATAATTGGACCACTTATAGTATATGCATATGATGAATACTATTATATTATAAGAAATGATGAAGTGAGTTGTTTTAGAAAAATCTGGGAAGACTTATATGCTTGATGCAAAGTGAAGTGAGCAGTACTAAAAGTACATTTTATTCTGTAACAACTATAGTGTAATGACAATATGAATTAGCTACTCTAATCAATACAATTTCCTTGTTGTTATTTCTGTTGTATTTGTCCTTCTTTCTCAAAGAGGACCATGACATCAGGGAGAAGATGACATGACATTGTTGACTTTTATTTGAGTGAGGGAGGGCTGAATGGGGACTTCACTTTCTCCTCCAGAGCCATCTGTGTCCAGTAATCTGATATTCAACAGGACGACTGGAGATGACCTGGTATGCAATGGGAGACCCTAGCCCTTTTAGGCTAAGGCCTTTTAAGGTTCTCACTTTGAGTGAAGTAATGCCCCTTCAGTGAATAGGCCTCTTTAAGAGGTGAGTCAAGGTATGGTCTCTTTAATTAAAAAACAAAATCAAACTTCGGGGTCAGAGGGGGGGTGGTGGAGAAGACCCTCAGGGTTGCTGGCCAAAAGAGAAACAGCTACTATTTACATTCAAGCAAAGCTAGGAGGGCCCAAAAAAAGCCATTAAATGATGCTTGGGCAGGGACCTATTGTTGTCCAATCTATGAGCTCTAGAGTGAATTGGGTTTGAGGTTTGGTCTTTGAGAAAGAAATCTAACCAGTAAACCCCAAGTGAACTAGGCAGCTTTCAGCCATCAAAATTTACCTTCTTTTGGGGAGGGAGGAGAGGGAGAGGGGACCTATGATGAGCTATCAACCTCCAGTGAGAGAACTGATGAACACTAAGGGCAGATCAAGGCATATTATTTTTTTCCTTTTGTAGCATGGCTAATGCAGAAACAGGTTTTGTATGACTTCATATGTATGATGGGTATCATACTCTTTGCCTTCTCGTGGGTGGGGGAGGGGAGGAGGAAGAGAGTTTAGAACTAAAAATGAAAAAAATTTTTAATTAAATTAACTTTTAAGAAAAAGAAACCAACCTAACCCCACTCTGTCAGTCAGCTCTAGTTATAGGAACTAACTTTCCCATGCCAATTCCAGAAATGCAAAATGAGGAGTCATTCTTTGGCTCATCCCAGGAATAGCTAGACCTAGCACTAGCTAGGATGCCCCTGATGGGAAAATGAATGGCAAAAGCACATGTTCTTGTTTTCCTGCATGACAGGCAGCCCATTTAAGGTTCCTGCTATTTTTAGCTCTGACAAGCAATGGAGATGCATGCAACTCATAATGCATTTATGCTTTTAATGAGACAATTACCTTGTTCAAACAACCTGGCAGCATTTGTTCTTTTCAACCAAATGATAGAAGGCTTTTTTAAAGTAAGGGGAGGGTTAAATGACACCAAAATGAGTAAGAAGAGTTCAGCCTCATTTTGGTCCCAACTAGAAAACAGAAAATGAGATGGATTTGGCCACTATGGTGTAGGGGGAAGAGCCCTGGTCTCAGAGACATTAGCCCCAAGTTCTAGCTTAGTCATTTGCCCTTTGGTCTTGGATGTGTCACTTCCCCCTACTGAGTTTTTTATTTTGTACTATTAAAGGTGGGGATCATGAAATTTACTCTCCAATTTTGCAGGGCTGTTGTAATGTGAGTAAAATACTTCGTAGGCCTTATAGTCCAAGAAAAATGTAAGGGATTATAAAAATTGTTGTATTGTCCTTTGTAAAAGAAACAGTGAAGTTATGAATAAATTCTTTAAAAAAAACACAAGATTTGGAGACAAACATTGAGAAAAAAAGGGAAATCTTTTACTGTCACCTGGCTTCTCTCTCTTCTTAAAAGACCAATGAGGCAGGGAGCTTTTGGACTGATTAAGAGCCAACTTCCCCAGCCTGGCTCTTTTCTTCCAAGTCTGTAATTAATCCATCCCCATGGAAATGGGGCATTCAATAACAAACCTCCACTATTCAGCTGCTAATGAAATGAATACTGTATGTTCTTTGCTTAATTCAGGTCTCCCTGTTGAAGTCAGGAAAGAACGCAAAAGCTGCAGCTGAAACTGACCTCAGTAGCATTAACTGGGCCAGATCAGAAGCACAGATACACTGGCTTACAGCACAAAATTGTTGGGAAATCTTTGATTCAATTCCAATAAATTTAGCTAGTCCTGAATGGGGACCTAGGTTTGGGGTATGTTTTGGGTATGTCTTTCTGCAATGTTGGCAGAGATGGACAAAGCCACTAAGATCCATATATATCATCCCTTCAAATAGAACTGACTCTTTAAGGACCACTTATTAGCTTTGTCCATTTCCTTGGGCAAGTTATTTCCCCTCTCTGGACGTCAATTTCCCTACCTACAAAAGTAAGAAGTTAAAATAGATAATTTAGTAGGTGCCTTCCAGTTCTTACATTCATTATGTCAAGGTCCCTTCTAGCTATAACATTTTTAAATTTTAAGGTTCCTTTCAACCCTAATAGTCTGCATTCTATGCTTCTTCCGGCTCTGAAATCAATAATTCTGTTATAATTCCCACAGTCCTATATTAAAGTCCTAAGGTCTTATTCTGTCACATAGCCTAGTATACTCCGACACCATTCTCTAGGGACAGGAAGCTAGAAAAAAAATCATCTTATAAAATTTAGAAAGGCAATACTAGTTTCAACCTGACCATTCTCATCATCACTTATTTCCTCATTTCTCATGAGATGGGGAAGGGGAGGAATAAAAAGGCATAGTACAGAAGCAGTCCAAGGCATGTGACTACACTGGCTTAGATACCCATGAACACCCCATAATTCAATTTGGTATAAGTTTATTAAGCATCTACCATGTGGAAAACATGGAGAACCTCCAGTGCAAAAGACAGAAAACTTCCCTTTGTCTCCAGAACTTCCAATTCCTGTTGTAGGAAAGAGACATTTGGTGGGGAATGAGGACTTCATTTTCCTTCTGGGTAGGCTGGACTTCCATCTCCAGCTGCACCCTTTTCTTGCCTAATATTCAGTCTTTGGAGGGATAGGGAGTTGTGAAGCAAGATCTCCCATCTGACCATGTTGATCTCATATTGCATTTGCCTCCAGTTCATTGGGTAGAGCTGTGGTGCCCTCTACTCAATGATGAACATTCTCATACTTGGTCATACCCTTCACATCCCAATGGCTCTGAACTCCTGTAGATCATCAACTATGTCTTGCCACTGGACCCAGATGAGAAAGTGAGGCTGGTGACTTTGCACAACCCTGCCTCACTTAAATCCAATTCACTTGTGAGTCATGACAACACTTTCCTGATTTCATGACCCTTTTTAAGAACAACAGACAAAAGCAAAAGCAGCAAAACCACTACCAGATCTATATCTCAAAAGATATAAAAAATAAAAATGAAAAAGACCTATACATACAAAAATATTTATAGCAAATCTTTTCTGGAGGCAAAGAATTAGAAATTAAGGGGCTATCCATCAATTGGGGAATGGATGAACAAGTTGTGGTATAGGATCATTATGGAATACTACTGTACTATAAGAAATGATGCGAAGGATGCTCTCAGAAAAACCTGGAAAGCTTTCCATGGGCTGATGCAAAGTGCAATGTCCTGCATACAAAGTAATATCAATATTATAAAATGATCAGTTATGAATGACTTAGTTATTCTTAGCAATACAACCATCCAAGACAGCTCTGAAGGACGTAAGATGAAAAATGCTATCCATCCTCAAAGAAAGAACTGATGGTGTCTAAATACAAGTTGAAACATACTTTTTTTTTACTTTCTTCATTTTTCTTGAGGTGTTTTTGTCTGTTTTCTTTCACAATATGACTATTATAGATGTTTTGCAAGACTACACATGTATAACCTATATCGAATTGCTTGCCTTCTCAATGGGGGTGGGGGGCAGGGGGAGAGGAAGGGAGAGAATCTGGAACTCAAAGTTTTAAAAAGTAATGTTAAAAAGTGTTTTTACATGTAACTGAGGAAATAAATACTAAATGAAAGAAAAAAGAGAAAAAACTGTGCCTTCTCTTTGATCTAGCAATACTACTACTAGGTCACAAAGAAATCATAAAAAAGATGGAAGGACCCACATATACAAAAGTATTTATGGCAGCTCTTTTTACAGTAGCAAAATTTAAGGGGTTCCCATCAACTGAGGAATGGCTGAACTAGTTGTGGCATATGAAAGTAATGGAATACTATTGTGCTGTAAGAAATGATGAGCAGGCAGACTTCAGAAAAACCTGGAAAGGCTTACATGAACTGATGTTGAGTGAAGTGAGCAAAACCAGGAAAAAGTTATACACAATAACAACAACACTGTGCAATGATCACCTATGATAGACTTAGTTCTTCTTACTAATGAAATAATCCAAGACAATTCCAAAAGACTCAGACTGGAAAATGCTATCCATATCCAGAGAAAGAACTATGGAGTCTGAATGCAGATTGAAGCATACTATTTTCACTTTTTTTCTTTCTCATGTTTTTTTTTTGTTCTGATTCTTCTTTCACAACATTACTAATGTGGAAATATATTTAATAAGATTGTACATATATAACCTATATTAGATTGCTTACTCTCTTGGGAAAGGGAGTGAAGAAGGCAGGAGGGAGAAAAATTTGGAAATCAAAATGTTATAAAAGTGAATGTTGAAAATGTAATTAGAAACAAATAAAATGCTATTAAGTGGGGAAATTTTTAAAAAATCAATATGTCCAAAACAGAACTTATTATCTTTCTTGCTAAACCCTCTTCTCCTACCTTCCTTATTACTGTAGAGAGCGACATCATCCTCTCAGTCCCTCAGGCTCAAAAACTAGGTGCTTTGTAGTTGGAGCCGTCACTATCTCTTACCACCAACTCCCACCATGCTATTGTCAAAGCGTATAGATGTCACCTTTGTAACTTCTCTTGAATATGCCCCTTTCTCTCCTCTGACACTGCCACCACTCTAGTGCAGGCCCTCATCCTCTCATGCCTGGATTATTACAATAACCTGCTAGTGGGTCTGCCTGCCTCAATTCTATCTCCAATCCAATCTATCCTCCATTCAACTATTAAAGTGATTTTCCAAAAGCATAGGTTCAATCATAATACCCTCCTACTTAATAAACTCCAGTAGTTCCCTGTTGCCTCCAGAATGAAATACAAAATGCTTTGTTTGGCATTCCTAGCCCTTCATAACCAGTCTGCTTACACTTTACTCTTACTTCTCATACATACTTTTTACACCTTACCCATACATATACTCTTCAATCCAATGTCATTGGTCTCTTGGCTATTCCACAAACAAGACACTCTGTCTCTCAGCTCTAACTCCAGATGTTTTCTCTGGTTGTCTTCCATACCTGGAATGTTCTCAATCCTCTGCTCTGACTGCTGACCTCCCTGGCTTCCTTTAAGCCTTCCCCAACCCCTCTGAATTCTAGCATCTTCCCTTTATTAATTATTTCCTATTAATTCTGCATGTAACTAGCATTGTATATTCTTGTTTGCATGTCGTCTCCTCCATTAAATTTTAAGCTCCTTAAAGGCCAGAATTGCTTTTCCCTTTTTTTGTTTCCCTAGTATTTAGCACAGTGCCTGCCACATAGTAGGTACTAAATAAATGTTTATTGATTAATTGGTTAAAGATAGGTATCAGGATATAAAGACAGATATGACATATAAACTGTTCTTAAGGAACTTTAATCTAATGGAAAGAGAAGAATAAGTGCTCAAATAATAAGGGGGAAAGTGATAAATGCAAAATAAAGATCCAGATAAAATGATAGGAGGATTTTGAGGAAGGAAGAAACCACTCTCAGCTAGAGGTGAAAGAGCAGGGAAAGATTTACAGAGAGAGATGTTTGAGTCAAGTCATGAAGGAAAAGAAAAAATTTAGCCGACAGATATAGGGAGAAACCATTCCAAGTATGAGTAATAGCGTGCGTAAATGTAGAGATAGAAGATGACATTTCAAGAATGAGGAATCCATTTTGGCTAGATTGTAGAAAGTGTGACTAGACTCAGACATTTACTAGTTGTGTGACCCTAGGCAAGTCACTTAACCCTGTTTGCCTCACTTTCCTCATCTGTAAAATGAGCTGGAAGAGGAAATAGCAAACCAGTCCAGTATCTTTACCAAGAAAACACCAAATGGGATCACAAAGAGTTTGGCGTGACTGAAATGACTAAACAACAAAGAAAATGTAAAGGGGCATGGTATGAGAGCAACTCGGTGTAGCAGCAACAACACTGGCATACCCAGGCTGGCTGCTAGCACAGGTTCTTAGATCAGCTTTACTAGGAAAGACAGCTGCTCAAGGAGTCAACAATCTTTTTAATTACATTCATGAGTTCAGGGGGAAAGCCAGCATCCTGAACTTCAGAGGAAATCCAAACAAAGAAAATAGAGAAAATACAAGCAGAGAAATAAAGACCAACAAACAGGGCTGTCTGAGAAATTAGCACAGATCAACAGACAGATCCAATTGTCTGACCAAGGCAATACGTGCATAGTTATCAGAGAGAGAAGCATGGCATTTTTCAAAGCCAGAGGGTTCCTTAACTGCTACCCAGTCTCATCTGGTCGAATCACAAGAGCACTCTTCCAATGAGTGAGCCTCAAAGCAAAATGCTAATCTCAGTATACATACATACATACATATATACACATACACACACACACACACACACACACACACACACACACACACACACACACACACACACACACACACACACACACACACACACACACATATATATGTATCCTTTTTTAGAGCCGGGGGCATCACAACCCTCCTGACTCAGTGCCTAATCAGAAATTAACAAAAGGTGTAAACCTTCCTACAAGCAAGCCTCCCCTAAGCAAGTTTCCCTTAATGGGCTCCATGTGAGGCCTATTAATGGTTGGGGAAGATCTTAAATACCATTAACACTACAACCAGATAAGTAAATTGTAGTCAGATTGTAGAGAGCCTTGAATGCCAGTCAGGAGTTTAAACTATATTCAAGGCAATGAAGAACACTGACAATTTTTAGTTGAAAATTGACATGATAATGGCACTTTATCAGGAAAATTACTTGGACAGATTGTGAAGGATGAATTAGAAAAACAGAAGAGTAAAGGCAGGGAGACAAGTTTGGAATTTATTACAATAATCTAGGTGAGAAGAGATGAGGACCTGAAACAGAGTGGTTGTAGTTAGGCATGGAGAAGATGGACAGATGGGAGAAATACTGAGGAATTAAAAGCAGCATGGTTTGACATCTGATTTAATGTGCAAAGAAAGGGAAAAGGAAGATGTTAAAAATAGGAAGTCAACCTTCCTTAACCTCATCTCTAAAATGACAGGGTTGGACTCAGTGACCTCTAAGGTTTCTTCCAGTTCTAAATCTATGATCTAATAATTCTAAAACTCCAAGGTTATAAACCTGACTGACTACAAGGATGCCATTAAGAGAAACAGGAAAGTGGGGAGAAGGAAAATTTGGGGAATTGTCTTTTGCTAGGGGGAATGGTGAGTTCAATGTTAGACATGTATATGAGGTGCCAATCAGACATCTAGCAGACAGATGCAAATATAGTCCTGGAGCTCCCAAGAAATGGTGAGGATAGAGTAGAAGCTTTGGGTGAAAACTACAAAAAGATGGCACCTAAAGTCGTTGGAGTGGATAAGATCACCAAGGAAGACTATATAGAGAAAGAAGAGAACATGGCCAAAGACAGAGCTACCATAACAACTCAAGAGGGGAAAACCCAAAGCCAACACTGCAAGTAGGCATGCCACCTCACACCTTTCCTTTTCTGGTCTCTCCCCCATAAGCCTCCTGTTCTCTCACCTTGACATTCTGTCATCATCAAAGTCAATCCCTCATCTACTATATCATCACCTGTGCACTACTAGCCTCCCTACTCTCTGTCCTCCCTAATGTCCTCTGGAAAAAAGGCCAACATGATCAACCCAAAGGGAGGATGTAAAGGTCAGCTCCCATTTCCAGCTCCCAGCTCCATAGCACCTTAATCTTCTGACATTCTCTGAATTTCCTGTTACAGAATTACAGAATCTCTGAACTGGAAGGAACCTCAAAGGTCACTGAATTCACACCCTCCCCACCCCATTCTCCCCATTCACATACATACAGTTGAAATAGGAACATTCTTTACACTATCCCAGGAGGTTGTCATCCATCCTCTTGTTTTAAGATCTCCAGTGATAGGACACCTCCTGACACAGACTATTTCACTTTGAGACAGTTCTAACCATTGAAAAGATTTTCAACATATTGAGGCTAAATCTTCTATAATGTCTGTGATCTGACTCTGGTTCTGCCCTTCAGGGCAAAGCATAATAAGTCTAATCTCTCTCCTACAGATATTCGAAGGCAGTGATGAATTTCCTCCATAAACCTCTCCAAGCTAAACATTGCAAGTTCCTTCAATAGAATCTCACATGGCATGATTTTGAGTCTTCTACCTCTTCCTAATAAAGGCTTTCCCCAAGCAACACTGGAAATGGAAGTCATGACAAGATGGGCAAGAGGGATGGTACAAAGGACTTTGCTTTATAAGAAATGTGTCCATATTGGTCAAGTCCTAGTAGGATGCCAGACATTGTACATAGAAATCAGGCCTTGATGACTCCAAAACCTGTGCCCCAACCAGTGAGCCACACTGCCTCTCATCATTGATGTTGTTGTTCTCATTCTTCTTAGCTTATATGAGTTTCAGGTAAAAATGGTCCTGGGACCCCAGTTTTTGGGATAAGAATGCACTATTTGACAAAAACTGCTGGGAAAACTGGAATATAGTATGACAGAAACTGGGCATAGACCACTATCTAACACCATATACCAAAATCAAGTCTAAATGGGTGCATGATCTAGGTATAAAGGATGATACTATAAGCAATCTGGGGAAGCAAGGAGTAGTTTACCTGTCAGATTTGTGGACAGGGAAAGACTTTAGGACCAAACAAGAACTAGAGAGCATTATAAAATGCAAAATGGATAATTTTGATTACATTAAATTGAAAAGTTTCTGTATAAACAAAGCCAATGTAAGCAAGATCAAGAGGGAGGTGGGAAATTGGGAAAGAATTTTCACAACCTATGTCTCTGATAAAGGACTCATTTCTAAAATATACAGAGAATTGAGTCAAATCTTTAAGAATACAAGTCATTCCCCAATTGATAAATGGTCAAAGGATATGAACAGGCAGTTTTCAGAGAAAGAAATTTCTCTAAAGTACAATATCTATAAGCATATGAAGAAATGCTCTAAATCACTATTGATTAGAGAAATGCAAATCAAAACAACTCTGAGGTACCACACCTCTCCAGTCAGATTGGCTAAGATCACAAAACAGGAAAATGACAAATGCTGGAGAGGATGTGGGCAAATTGGAACACTAATGCATTACTGGTGGAGTTGTAAACTTATCCAACCATTCTGGAGAACAATCTGGAATTACGCCCAAAGGGCTATAAATAATTTCTTACCCTTTGACCCAGCAATACCACTTCTAGGGTTATATCCCAAAGAGATCATAGAAGTGGGAGGAAGACCCATATGTACAAAAATATTTATAGCAGCTCTTTTCATGGTTGCAAAGAATTGGAAATTAAAGGGGTGCCCATCTGTTGGAGAATGGCTAAACAAGTCGTGGTATATGCATGTAATGGAATACTATTGTGCTATTTACAGTTTTCATATTTACCTGGAGAGGCTTATACAAACTGATGCTGAGTGAGAAGAGTGGAACTAGGAGAAAATTGTATACAATCACAGACACAACATATGTGTGATGACCAACTATGACAGACTGGACTCTTCTCAGCAATGCAGTGATATAAGTCAATCCCGAAAGACTCATGAAGGAGAGAGATGCGACATCCAGAGAAATAACTAGAAAGAACTGAGCTTGAATCCTGATGGAAGCAAACTAATTGATATTTTTCATTTCATTGTTTGGTTTTATTTCTTCTTTACCATTTTTCATCCCATCTAGTACAATACACCTTTGTAACTTGACTAATGTCTAATGTGAAAGTATTTGCAGATCCTATATTGGACTATATGCCGTCTTGTGGGGTGGGGTAGGGAGGGAAGGGAAATTTGAAACTCAAGGAACTATGGAATTGAATCTTGTAAACCAAAAATAAACAAATACAAATAAATAAATGAATGAATGAATGAATAAAATGGTCCTGAGATAAATGGCGACCCTACTCTTATTCTTTCGTGCTTATCATTTCATGAACTATTACACAGCCAAATAAAACATTGTTTTTTGTGATTAAATAAAAATGTTTGGATGTAGGCTCATATTCAATAGGCTTACTAACACATCTTTTGAGACAATTCCAGGAGCAGAGAAGCTGATAAAAATGATTTGTACTTCATCCTATTCTCACATAGCCATACAGAAGATTTAGCCTCTCACATCTTCATCTAGATTTCCAGATTTCGAGAGCTCTTCATTTCATATAGTTTGGAGGTTATGAGAATTCAGTATTATATCTATTAAAATATTGTTCTTAAGTTTGTATGGGAAGATGCTATGACCAGATATAGACCACAATTTTGTCGGTGATGATGTTCCAATTCCAGTATGGTTAATTTAATGAATTCTCAAAATATTTGGGGGTTCATATTTGTGGTACTAAAATGTGTCCTCTATTAGTTTTTGAAAGAGATCAAGCATAGTTCTGGCTACTTAATTGTTTCTAGGCTTTTTTTATCATTTTTTTATTCCATGTAATTACATTTTTATTCCATATAATTACTCCCGTTAAGAGTGATCAGGCTAAAATACATTGCCATGTAAGAGTGTATTCTTTATAATGAGCGTTTATTATTTACAAGTGTGATGTAATGAGCAGGTCCTAGAGCCATGAAGCCCTCAGTCCAAGTCCTCCATCTGACATACACTAGCTTTGTCGCCTGGGCAAAACACTCAGGCTCAGTATTCTTTTTTTTTTTTTTAAACAAATGCTTTATTAACTTCTGTTTTACATCATTCATTTCCGCCAGATTTTGAGTTACAATCATTTTCCCCCCATTATTCCCCTACCCAACCTCCCAGAATAGTGGTCCCACAAGATATCGCTTCCTCCAATCTGCTCTCTCCCATACCTTCTCCCATACCCGCTTCGACTTTTCCATTAGAGGAAGGTGAATCTTTGTGTCCCAATGCCTGCACATCTTATCTCCCTATTACAAGCAAAAGAGTATTAATAATAGTATTTATATATATTTGAAACATTTAATGTTAAGACCTCGAATTTCAGATCCATTTCCTTCCTCCGTTGTCACCCATTCCCTCTGGGGAGATAAGTAATTCAGTATATGTTGTACATGTCTAGCTAGGCAAAACATTATCATAGTAGATATATTGTACAAGGCTGTTTATAATTCCCTCCCACTCATCCCACCCCCCACCTGGTCCATTCCCTACATGATCCTGGCCCTCTTCTATAGTGGGTACTTCCAACCTCCCCTCACCCCAAGGATGCCCTCCCATCCATCATCCCTCCTCTCATCCCCCTTCCCCCATTCTGCTGCAGGTTGAGATATCCCATTTAGTATGTATGTCATTCTCTCCCTGAACCAAATTCAATGAGAATGTGGTTTTGCCTTTTTGCCTTCCTATTCTCCCCCTCCCTTGCAACCACTTCCCTTTGCTTCTTCTACATGATATAGTTTACCCTACCCTGTCTCTCCCCATCTCCTCTTGCCACTTTCCTCTCTTACCTCATAATTTCACCCCTTAAGTATCTTCCCTTCCCAACAAATTCAACCTATGCCCTCTATCCATATATAACTGTAACCATATACACACACATTCACATATGTATTCATATGACCACACCCCCTTCTTCCATTATTTTCATAGTGAGAAAGATATCATCAGTCACAATTATTGCTTTTCCATATAGGAATGTAAATAGTTCAACTTTGATAAGTTCCTTTTGAGTTCTTTTCCCTGATTACCTTCTCAGGCATCTCTTCCTTCTTGTGTCTGGATGTCAAATTTTCTATTCAATTCTGGTTTTTTCCTCAAGAATGCTTGAAAGTCCTCTATTCCACTGAATGACCATATTTTCCCCTGAAACAAAATACTCAGTTTTGCTGGGTAGGTGACCCTTGGGTTCATTCCCAGTTCTTTGCCCTCTGGAATATCATATTCCATGCCCTTCGATCCCTTAGTGTAGAAGCTGCCAGGTCCTGGGCTATTCTGATTGTGTTTCCACAATATTGAAATTGTTTCTTCCTGGCTGCTTGTAGTATTTTCTCCTTGATCTGGGGATTCTGGAACCTGGCTATAATATTCCTGGGAGTTTTCTTTTTGGGATCTTTTCAGGAGGTGATCGGTGGATTCTTTCAACCTCTATTTTGCCCTCTGGATCTAAAACATCAGGCAGTTTTCCTTGAGAATTTCTTGAAGGGTGATTTCTAGGTTCTTTCCTTGATCATGGCTTTCAGGTAGTCCAATAATTTTTAAATTGTCTCTCCTGGATCTATTCTCCAGGTCAGTGGTTTTTCCCATGAGATATTTCACATTGCCTTCTAATCTTTCATTTGTTTGGATCTGCTTAACAGCATCTTGATTTCTCATAAAGTCGTTAGCTTCCATTTGCTCCAGTCTAACTTTGAAGGAATGAATCTCCTCAGTGAACTTTTGAGATTCTTTTTCCATCTGGCAAATTCGACTTTTTAAGGCATTCTTCTCCTCATTGCCTTTTGGGCCTCCTTTGCCATTTGAGTCAGTCTATTTTTTAAGGTGTTGTTTTCCTCAGTCAGGCTGTTGACCCTCATTTCATACTTTTCCTTCATCCTTCTCATTTCTCTTTCCAATTTTTCCTCCACTTCTCTTATTTGATTTTTAAAGTCTTTCTTAAGGTCCTCTATGGCCTGCAACCTGCTCATGTTTTCCCCTGGGGCTTTTGGAGCAGGACTTCTGACCTCACAGTCCTTTTCCCGCTCTATGCCCCCAAAATAGGAGTCTAGGGTTGCATTTTTTCTGTTTCCTTTGCCTTGGCATGTTGCCACTTAATTACTTGACTTTGGGCTTGTTGCCACACTATGGCTTTAAGGCCAGATAGAGGAATTTTCGTCCCGAACGTGTGGGGGGCAACTTCCGTTTCTGGCAAGCTGTAAACCCACCCACGACTTCCACCCTAGAACACAATCCAGATCCAGGGAGGTTAAAGCAAGAGCGATTACCCCCAAGACTGATCGCTGGATCTCCCTACAATTAATTGCAGGCCGGGATCTGGAGCTGCGTCTGAAAACTACAAAATGGAGTGTCTCCTCAGCGGCTTCTAGCCCCCAGGGGAGGAAGCTGACGCATTCCCCAAATATAGGTCCCAAAGTCCATAGGACACTAACCTCTTACTTTGTCCTAGGCATGTCTATGTTGATAATTCTGGAGTCGCCACAGCTGCTGGTGTTCTGGGGTTCCTCCAGCTGGCTGCTGGCCCTGCCACCCTGGGGCTAAAACCTCGGCTCACTGGACCTGGGCTCGGCTCGGCTCGGCTCCTGCGCTCTGCGCTCTGTGCTGTGCGTGCTGCCGGCTCCCAGACCGCTGCGCTGGTCCTTCCTGCAGGGCTGCTGGGCTGTCCTCAGCGGGAGGTTAGCTTCTCTGTGTCGTTCTGTGGGTGCTGGGGCTCCAGAAGTTGTTCAGAGTCCTTTTTTACATAGTTTGGGGGGAATCTGGGGGCAGAGAGGCTTGGACGAGCTGTTTCTACTCCGCCATCTTGGCTCCGCCCCCCTCTAGGCTTTTTTGTAGATGCTAAATTTGTTCATAGTATAGTGATCTGTTGCACAATTTCTATTGTTTCTTTGTGTAATCTACATTGATCAGTAAGTGTAGACTCCTTAAGGATGCTCTTTCTCTAATTTCTGGCAGCAATGACCAGGTCTTAAATTACTAGCATAAACTTCTCTGTTGCTTGGAACAAAGCCATATGACTCAACCCTTTTTTTCAGTGTTTCTTTGTCAACATATTATTGGCAATTGTAATGGGATCCATTGTATGTCACCCATCAAGGGTCTTTGGGTTCCATTCTGGAATCCTAACCATTTCATGGATTCTAATTGGAAGTAAACCGATATTGATCATATCTGGTGAGTCCAGCAACCTTATATCCACTGTCAGTCTTTAATATTGCTTTATGAAGTGCTATCTGCTTGTTACAGAACAGTCTCTATTTTTAACTCATTTAATATGTAATCTGAGAACATTAGCATTAATATAAGTATTATCATCATTAATATTATTATTCTATACAGTACCTGTGATGTTACCTGGTACAGTACCTGGTACAGAGAATTCCTTCTCCCTATGTGCAGATTTGCAACTCTTTTGCAACTCAGAGCTTAAGAGTGTTGATGGGGCACTGATGTAATTTGTATGTATTAGAGTCAGCACGTGAACCTAGACCTTCCTGACTCTGAGACTGGACTTCTATCCGTTATACCATGCTGCCCTTCACTATAGGTATTGTTATTCCTCATCTTATAGATGAGAAAACTTGGGCTCAGAGAGGTTAAGTGACTATACCAAGTTGTCAAAATAAATAAGTGCTATTTTATTAGTAGTCTAAACTTTAAAGAACTCCAGAAATGTGAGTTTTTATTATGTAACTGAGACCAAGCCTAGTCCAAGAAAGTGATAAAATTGAGAAAAACATTTATTCAAATGTAAACTCCCACTGGGCATGAGGGCATATACCAATAATGCCTATTACTAAGGAGGCTAAGGCTGGCAGATCTGTTGAGCTTGAGAGTTCTGAGTTGCAATGTGCTAAGGTATTCACACTAATTCTGACCCCTAGGAGAGGGAGGCAACCAAGTTGCCTAAAGAGGGATGAACTAGGGCGGTGCGGGGTGGGGAGGGGGAGAAATCTGTGGCCTGGAGACCACATATGGCCATCGAGGTCCTCAGGTGCAACCTTTTGACTGAATCCCAGTTTTACAAAACAGATCCTTATATTATAGGAATTTGTCCTGTGAAGTTTGGATTCAGTTAAAAAGTCGCACTTGTGACCTAGTCACACATGAGGCCACATGTGACCTCGAGGCTGCATGTTCCCCACCCCTGCAAGCCATGTCTGAAACAGAGCAGGTCAAAGTTTTAGTGCTGATTGGATTGGAACCAGGATTGTGAGTAGCTCCTGAAGTTACAGCCAGGTTGGGATAGGGAGGCAAAGTTGGGTTGTTGTTTTTTTAAATCTACATCTATATATGTGTATATGTATATATAACTACAGATGTAGATATAAACATAGATATATAGCTATGTATATATATGTATATATATACATGTTTGCATAATATGTGTGTGTGCCCTAAAGAAATGGCTAGCACTAAGATTAAAAAAACTGTAACATAGGTCAGAATGGAGTCCTATCTTTCTATGAGATTTTTTTCCCCTGAGGAAGTGAGGGGGTGAGTATCATCAGAATGATCCATGTAATAATAGTCTGAAAACATTCCCCCTGAGTGTGTTTCGGGAGTCTCTCATTGTGATTCCTGGTGTTTATTATAACCCTCAGGCATGTAATAATGTACCACGGCAGCACATCACTGGGTGCAAATCCTGTTATTTAAGAACAATTACAAGACCAAAAAAGATGTTCATCTGCTTCAGATTTGCTCAGGGTTGTTTCATAAAATTTCATAACTGCAGCTGTAAGGGATCTCAGAGACCATAAAATTCTATCCTCCTCTTTCCTACAGAGGGGAAAACTGCTGCCCAGAGAGATGGCGGAGCTATAGAGGGATCTATAGAGATAAGCGCTCTGGGCTGGTCTTAAAAGGCCTGGGGCTCCAGCCCCTTTATCCTCGCTATGCATTCTTTCTATATTATAGCTTATGTTAATGCAATCCTCCTAATAGACTTTAAGGTCCATGACAGTCAGAACTGTGGTTTAACCAAACTTTCTATTTCATCCAGTACCCAGAAAAGTATTTTATAGACAGATGGTACTTAATACACTTATTTATTCTTGGCACAGTGGATAAGAACATTGGGTCTTGAGTCAAGAAGAACTGAATTCAAATCTGCCCTCAGACACTTACTAGCTTTGTGACCCTAAAATGAGCTGGAAAAGGAACTGGCAAGCCACTCCAGGATCTTTGCCAAGAAAATCCCAAATGGGATCATGAAGAAGTAGACACAACTGAATAACAAAAGGTTGCTTCCAATTCTAACAACCTATAGGATCTAGAAAGTTAAGATATTTGAGTCTTGAAGTTAGTAAGTGACAAAGTTAGGACTAGAAACCAGAGAAACAGAAATCCCAAAACTTACTTTGTATAGATTTGTTATTGTTTGTGCTTAGCCTTTGAAAGGGACCAATGACATCACTGGGGGATGTCTTGACTTGCCTGCAAATTGGATTTAAGTGAGGCAGAGCTGCTTAAAGTCATCCACCTCACTTTCTCTTCCTGAGTCATCAAAATCCAGAGACAAAACAAAAATCAGAATGAGCAGCAATGACCCGGGAATGCAGGTGTGTGTGTCTTCAATGTCTGACCAAGCTCTAAGGGCTCCACAGCACCTGCTTCAGCCACCTCCATAGTCACTGGAACAAATTATTCTTATCTGCCCATTCTGCTGGGAGAAATATCCTCATGCCTGAGGTAGACACTCCCCCCACCAATTCACCAATGGGTCTGTGGCCCATTGGTTACCCTCAACCCAGTTTTGCCCACCTGACAAGATGGATTACTGGGATATGGCAGTGGCACACGCTACAGTTTCTTGGAGCCACAGGTGAGAGTTGGGTGACAGGTGGATGCCAGAGACGAATAGGGAGCCTCCAAAAGGGCTCAGCAGCCCTCACACCAAAGGTACTAGTCCTCCCGAACACCTTATACATATTCAAAGTGTGTGTGTATGTGTATACACAAAGTATATATTATTTTGTACATATCTTGTATTGCACAAGTATTCCCTCCTCCCAATAGAAAGGAAGCTTCTTGAGGGTAAGAACTGTTTCATTTTTTTGTCTTTATATTTCCTGGCACCTAGTATGGTGCCTTGTGTGTAGTAGATACTTAACAAATGTTTGTTGAAATGAATCAGATTGTTAAAAAGGAGACCATTTAGAGTAAGAAAAACTGGATTTAAGTCATGACTCCCATATTTGTCAGTTGTATCACCTTAGTAAGGTTGTGTCCTCTCTTTGAGTCTTGTTTTTCTCATCTGTAAAAAGAGGATATTAATAATCACACAAACTAAAACAACTTGTTATCTGCAAAGTACTATGGTTATTATTTCCACCCTACCATCTCCCCTCCTTTTCCCAGGTTCTGCTTTTTGTTTAGATCCTGTTGCTGCTGTTGCTCATTTTTATTTAAAAATAAATCCTAAACAATCAAACTGAATGAAATTGAAGTGTGTACAGCTAGGATGTAATAACAGGAGATAATATGTCAATATCACTGGATAATGTTTTTCCCAAACCAAAATATGCTAATGTTTGAAAGAGATAATTCATCTTCACCTAAAACTCTAAGTGCCTGCTGGTGGTTACCTTGGTGACATTTAAAACCTCATCCTCCATTTCAGCTAGCCTCATGTTATTATGCAAACTCTATAGCCAAACAAGTCAACAGGTTGCCGAGGAAACAGTTTCCATGACAACCATGTGGATGGAGGGGGGACATAAAGGTTTGGGAAATGTCAGCTCAACAATAATATGTCAGGAAGGAAAAGGCCCTTTTGACATTGCTGTTCATCTCTTCCTGACTTGCACTAACCTTCAGGAAAATGAAACTAGGAAAAGCAGCATGGTTGAGCCCTGAGTCTCAAGTCAGAGGACTGGTTTAAAACTTGGCTCCAGCACTTACAACCTGGCTGACCTTGAGCAAATCACATAATTTCTCTTAATTTCCTTATTTGCAAAATAAGAGTTAATAAAGCCAGAACAGACTATCAAAAGTTTTGGTTCTCCCCTCATTCTATAGATGGGTAAATAGAGGCCCATAAGGTCAAGTGATTTTCCCTAGGTCATCCAGGACGTTGGGCTTTGTTGTTATTGTTGAGCTGTATCTGACTTTCATGACCCCATGTATCACATCATGCCAATGCTGTCCATGGGGTTTTCTTGGCAAAGGTACTGGATAGTTTGCCATTTTCTTCTCCAGTGAATTAAGGCAAACAGAGGTTAAATGACTTGCCCAGAGTTGCAAAGCTCATAAGTGTATGAGGTTGGATTTGACCTCAGGTCTTCCTGACTCCAGACCCAGTGCTCTATCCACTGAACCACCCAGCTACCTCAGGAGGTTGGAATAGATCTCTAAGATCTATTCATGCTCCAAATCAGAAGTGCCAACATGTGGCCCACAACACTACTGAGTACTGTCTGAACCAGATTAGATTTTAATTGGGAAATATTGAAAAAAATCAATAAAAATTCAATGAAACATAGGCAATGTTAATATATGGTCTTCTGAGTCAATGTGCAGCCCACAAGAAATCTTATAAATGGTTTAGTGGCTGCTGTTTCTATTTGACTTTGACACCACTACTCTAAATCCTGTGCTACTAATTCATTTTATATAAAGGAATTAGGGGAATGGAGGAAATGAATACAAATGCAAAGTCCTTTGTGAATTCTTGGTCTACACACAAGATATTGAGACCAATATGTAAACAACACGAACCTAACCATTGTGGTCACTTACTCCAGATGTGATTCCATTTGTCCAATTCCACATCTATTGCCATCTTCAGAAGATTGTAGAGAGTGGGAGAGACATTGCAGGAACAGGAATGGGTAAATGTCTGGACTTTCAAAAAAGAAAAGAGAATAAAACTCATGACTCAAAAGATGAGCTTGATTTATTTCTTGGTCAAATTCTAAAATTCTAGATTACTAGTGGATGGTTAATAAATATCTAGAAAAGGAAGAAGGCATTGTAATAGTCTGCATTTCTTCATCAAAAATAGGTCATGATGTGGGGAGGCTAGGTGGCTCAGTGAAGAGAGCACCAGCCCTGGAGTCAGGAGGACCCGAGTTCAAATCCAGCCTCAGACACTTGACACACTTACTAGCCGTGTGACTTTGGGCAAGTCACTTAACCCCAATTGCACTCCAAAAAAGCCAAAAAAAAAAAAAGAATAGGTCATGATGAACTAAGCTTCAGTCCTTTCTTGACAAGATTGCTAAACTGGTAGATTTGGAGACTTTATTGGTAGAGTTTACCTATGATTGAGCAAAGCATTTAATAAACTATCTCATTCCATTCTTGAGGAAAATAGATTTAGTTAGATAATAGTAAAATCAGATGGATTTGGAACTGGCTGAATGATTAGACTCTGAGAATAATCCATGTTTCCATGTCGACCCAAAGACAAGGTTTCTTGTGGAGATCCCAGGGATCTGCACTTGGCCCTAGGCTAACATTTTTATCAATGATTTAGATTAAGTCTTATCACATTTACAGATGACACACAACCAGGAGGAATAATGTGGGGCCTCTGATGCCCCAGCCAGAGCTCTTTCCACAAAACACACCCCTTCCCATTGAAAGACACAGTTCTTAAGCATAAGGAGGTGGTGGTACTATTGAATTCTGCCCTTATCAGAGGACATCTGGAGAACAGTCCTCCATTAGGGGTACCATTGCTTGGGAAGACATTAAGAAGCTGGAGAATGCCCCAGGACAATGTAAGACCCTGAGTCCTTGTCAATGAGGATCAGTGGGAGGAATTGGTAGCATTTCTTTGCAGAGTATGGGTGGGATGAGATGGTTACTGAGATGCCTTCCAACTGTGAAATTCTAGAATTCTGTGATTCTATGAAAACTGTCTTGTCTCTTTGTCTAACCAAAGACATGGCAGCATCTTTTGTGCAATGATGATGCCTTTTCAAATGAACTCTCTAAAAATAATTTCTCATTTTATGATTTTCAATTATATAAGTGAGTCCTGAGGCCAAATTATTGGTAGGAAAAAAAAGAAAGGGATGTCAGGATGCTTCAGGAC
This sequence comes from Gymnobelideus leadbeateri, assembly GCA_011680675.1. Classification (NCBI taxonomy): domain Eukaryota; kingdom Metazoa; phylum Chordata; class Mammalia; order Diprotodontia; family Petauridae; genus Gymnobelideus; species Gymnobelideus leadbeateri. The sequence continues at coordinate 550,392 of WOXC01006057.1, read as the reverse complement.
TAGTCCAGGCCTGGGCTGCCTTTCCAAAAAATCCCTTCTGCACTTGGCTGCCTCCATAATATTCTCCTCACTTGCTTCTGGTTTGAAATTGTTTGTAATGACATTGTGCTCTGCACATACATCAGAAACTTGTAGGAAAACCCTGTCAGATCCAGCAAATCCATAACTGTTCCCTTCTCATCATGAGTCTGCTTCCAAAGAAATTTTATTGACACATATTGATTAGTTTCCTTGCTCATTCATAATATCACTTCTCTCTCTCTCTCTCTCTCTCTCTCTCTCTCTCTCTCTCTCTCTCTCTCTCTCTCTCTCTATCTCTGTGTCTGTCTCTCCCCTTCTCTCTCTCTCTCCTTTCTCTTCCTCTTTCTCTCTCTCTGTCTCTTCTCTTCTGTTTCTTTCTGTGTCTCTCCTCTTTCTCACTCCTCCCTTCTCTCTATTCCCTCTCTTTCTCCTTCTCTCTCTCCCTATCTCAGTCTCTCTTCTTTTTCTTTCCCCCACAATTCTCTCTTTCCTTCTCTCTTCCCTCTCTGTCTTTCTCTCTCTGTCTCTTCTCTTTCTGTTTATCTATCTCTCTTTTTTCTCTCTTTCCACCTCTTTTCTCTTCTCTTTCTCTCTCCCTTTTCCCTATTTTCCCTTTCACTCCCCTTTTCTCTCCCCTGTCTTTCTTTCTATTTCTCTCTTCCCCTTTTCTATCTCTATTTTTTCTCTCTCACTCTATCTCTCCCCTCCCTCTCCCTTATTCACTATACCCTACTCTACAAAGTCAAGTATGGTGTGTGCTGAAAAGAATCCTTGGACTTAGCATCAGGATACCACCTAAACTCAAGTTGTGGCTTTATCCCCCTGTAGCTTGTGTGACTTTGGGCAAGTCACTAGGTCACTTAACCTCTTAAGAGACTTAGTTTCCTGATCTGTAAAATATGCATAATAATAACTATACTATACAAGGTGGTTATGAGGGTTATAAGAGATGTGAAAACACTTTTTAACTCTAAATTAATATACAAATTATTGCTACAATATTTCAAGGATATGTGATTTATTTACTTGCAGCAAAAACCCTGTCTACCTATGCAAATGAACTAAATCACCCATTTCCTGATCTCTCTCCTCTCTCTCTCTCTCTCTCTCTCTCTCTCTCTCCCCCTCTCTTTTTCTCTCTTCTCTCTCTCTCTCCTTTCTTTCTCTCTCTCTCTGTCTGTCTCTATCTTTGTCACTCTCTCACCCTGTGCCTGTGTTAAATAATAATAGAAATAATAGCCAATTATAGTGTTTTAAGGTTTACAAAGCATTGTACATGTGATCCTCTGGGAAGAAGGTGTTATTATCCCTATTTTACAAATGAGGAAACTGAGGCAGACAAGGGTGCAGTGACTTGTTCAAGGTCACCTGGTGTCTGAGTTTGGATTTGAACTCAGGTCTTCCTGGCGCCAAGTAAAGCACTCTATACATCATGCCACTTTAACACTGTCATAAGCATTGTTACTCTTTTCTCTTCAGATACTCATCACAAAATCATAGAATGTTAGAACTGGAAGGCAGCTTAGAAACTATCTTTTCTTTCATTTTACAGAGGATGAAAACAGATTCCTTTCTGTCTCCAAAATTTCACTTTAAATACCTGGCTTTGTTTTTCAATTAAAGAAAAAGACCTTGCTTTGTATAACCTTTTATTCAAGTATTTATGAGTTAAATATGTTGTTTATAAAGAGAAATCAAGACTACCCTTCAGAATTTTGGTACAGTTAAGAGGCCCAATATTTAAAGTCCCCAAAAGTTGCTAAGACGGGTAAGCATGTGGTGGGAAGATCTTCCAAGAGAGTTTTTTGAGTGTCTAGGAGAATCGGGCTCTTCAGTGACTCTGACCCGGGGTACTGGTTGGAATATATCTAACCTTCTGACTTTGGAGAACAGTCTGGAAAGGAAATACAACCATGAGACCAAAAGCTGAAAGCTTCCCAGTCTTCAGCAAGAATAAAAATACATTGTTTTTCCTCAACCAAGTTTTATCTTTCGCTGTCCCTGACAAAAGGGGAAAAAATTTGCTAGGGTGCAGGAGAACAGGATTTGCGTTCCTAATAGTCCCATAGAAGGTGAAACTTCCTGGGGAGAGCTAGAGATTGTCATGTGAGAAGTGTGATATGAAAAAAGGAAGAGGGGGAAAAAAACCTCTCTTCAGATTCTGAATAGCATGAGCTAAAAATACCCACAGTGCATGTCATTTATAAATTCAAAGGGCTGTTTAGACAATACTGTGATCAGACAGCAATTGATACATATTTCTCCCCCCTCCAGTGATTAGATACTGCCTGATTTTTGAGTGCCTCATGACTCCCTTGACATTGCTTCTGAGGATGGCAATCTAATTTCTATTTCTGATCTGCTTGCAAAGGGGTCCCAATCACTGCTCTCACTCTTCCCAGATGGTATAACTCTCCTTGGATCAGAGGACAGTGGGCTGCATTTAAAATGAATGCATGTATGAATGAACAATTAAATGAGCCTTTATTAAGCACTTACTATATGCCATGCCCCGTGCTAAGTACAGAGGACACAAAAACAAAAAAGTGAATAATTCCCTGCCCTTGAGAAGCTTACATTCTAATAGAGGAAAGCAACACATATAGAGGAGTGGTGGTCAGAGAAGAGAGTTTTGGTGTGGGAAGGTAAAAGGATAGCAAATTGATCCATAGGAGTGTTCATGCCCTTTCCAGAAGGAATGGGACAATGGATTTGATTACTGAGCCAAGGACAAGGGAAGGGAGAGGGGAGAGGACTCTGATGGCTGACTGAAATCAAGATGGCTTATGCCCAGGCTGGGAGTTCCAAAGCTGAGTGCTTTTATTTCTCCAGGCATTCTGAGTAAGAAATTCTGAGTGTCTGGTTGGGGGAGAATGCTGGTCCAGGTAGGAAGAAACCCAGAAGCAGCAGGGTAAAAGGCCTGAATAGAGAGCTGGATAAGAAACAAAAGATATGGAGACAAGGAGAGTCAAGCTCAGGAAAGAAGAGAAACAGGGAAAAGTGGCAGAGGAAGACTGAAGCTTACTTAGGCTTATTCACAGTAGAAGGAGTTCTCATAGGAAGGAAGCCATGGAGTAGCTGGCCTTTTCTGGTAGTTGCTTCCTTCTTCTCATCAGATCAAAGAAACAACTTAGCAATGCAGAAAATAAGAGTGGTCCCCCTGAAAAAAAAATGAATGGGACTGGGATGAGATGGCGACCAAGGGTGATGTAGAATTGGAGCTGGAGACAGAACCAAGCTGCTGGAGCAGCCTCCAGAGAAGCCTCGGAAACCTGACAGTGGAGCAGCTGACCTGGGACAAGTGACCCACTATGTGGAAGAGAAGGAGATCCAGGGCTCCAACCTGTCAGTGATGGGCTCCAGAGATGGCGATGTCAGCGACTGGACACTGGCGGTCCCGGGAGCAGAAGGCCAAGCAGAAGCCGGAGGAGGAACTGGCAAAAGTTACCATCAAGAAGGAAGATCTGGGACTAATAATGACAGAAATGGAAACTTCATGGGCAGCTGCAGAACGGAGTTTGCGGGAACACATGGGCAATGTAATAGAAACTGTTCTTACCCTTACCAACTAACCTTTGAATGGCCAGACCTTGATGGATTTATTTATTGGAATAAAGGTTTCTTTCTTTCCCCCACCCTAAAAACAAACAAACAAAAAAAAAAACTTAATGATTCACTCAGCATTTGGAGGGAGCTGAACACACATACACACACACACACACACACACACACACACACACACACACACACACACACACACACACACACACACACACACAGCCTGCCTCAAAGGACGAGAATGATCAGGGCCAAGCTTTCAGGAGAGAGCATAGTATAAGGGTCCCATCTTTTCTTTGAACCTGTGCCACCACCTACTAGTCTTACCCATTTCTGCAAAATAGAGGTAATCTCTCCTTTGGTGCCACACAGAACGTAGCTAATCCTGCTTCCCACATGACAGCCCTTAAAATCTAAGAACACAATTATCAAGTTACACACACACACACACACACACACACACACACACACACACACACACACACCGCCCAAAAGACCAAAAGACTTCTGTTCTGCAGGCTAAATAAACATCCTTTGTTCTTTCAACTAATGCTCATAGATGGGAGAAGAGGAAGGAGATGTATTTAATAAGCACCTACTATGTGCCAGGGACTATGCTAAGTGCTTTACAGATATTATCTCCTTTGGTCACAGAGAGTGAACACAGGGTCCTTTCTAGCTGCCCTTGTCTAGATCCTCAACAGCTTCCAAACATTCTTCTTCAGAATGAGACCCAATATCACAGATATGGATTGACCAGGGCAGAGGGCAGTAGGATTTCCTCAGCTCAGTGTCTGTGCCTAGCTTTCTTAGCTGCCACATCAGGCTTTTGATAAACATAGCACTCTCCATCCACTAGGATCTTCAGATCCTTTTTGAATAAACTGATGTCTAGTCATGACCTCTCCTCCTGTACTCATAAATTTGATTTTTTTAAACCTGTATAGGACCTTAAATTTATTTAACCTAGAACTTGAGAGGGCGATTTCTGGAACCCTTTTACATGTATTGCTATCGCATTTCATCTTCTTGATTTAGTTGCTAGCCTTGGTGATGCACTCCTGGAATCTCTGCTACTAGGGAAACTGGGGCTAGTAGAGCACTTCAGTTTAGAAGTCCTGAGCTGCAGTGGGCTAAGCCAATATCGTGTTTGCACTAAGTCCAGCATGAATATAATGAGTTGAAAATTAATGTAATGAGAGTGGATAAGATTCTCAAGAGAAAGAATATAAAGAGAAAAGAGAACAAGGAAGAATCTTTTCAGGTCATTCACATTTAGGGGTGGGCTGGAAGAAGGAAGATGAACCAGAGAAGACTGGCCTTAAGGAGGAGGAAATGTTGGAGCAAATTCTTAGGGAAGTTGGATAGTCTTCTGTTAAGGCAGCTAGGTGGTATAATGGACAGATTGCTGGATTAGAGTCAGGAAGATCTAAGCTTAAAAACTGCCTCAGACATTTACTACACACACACACACACACACACACACACACACACACACACACACACACACACACACACACACACACATTTATTTGATCCTCATAATAACCCTGTGAGGAGTTTGCTATTATTAGCCTCGTGTTACAGATGATGTAACAGGCTAAAAGGGGTTAAATGATTTGCCCAGGGTCACATAGCTAGTCTGAGGTAGTTTCTAAGCTCAAGTCTATGCATTTGTTTATATATGTATGCATATGTATTTATGGTATATGTGTGTATTTCCATTGGATCCTCATAATAACCCTGTGAGAAGGGTATATAGGTATAGACAGATATGTATATAGATGTGTGTATTCACATCTACAAACCTTACAGCTCTATATAATTGCTACCTATTACTATTTGGTGCCAAATTCTGTAGTTAAAATATTGGCCAAATCTTTGACTCGCTGATGTATACATAGAATCAAAGTGGCTAAGAAGAAATAAAAGGAAAGAAGAGATTTTTGGTGCTGGACCTTCTAAATTTTCAGGGTATTTACTATTGGCCCTCAGTTACAAAGCTAAAGGCATCTGAAAACATCTCTGACTCTGGGGTTGGGGACTCTGTCTCAAAATCCAAGGGTAGAGCACAGAAATACAGCTGTGAGACAGTGGCAAGAACATTTGGAGGTAAAGTCAGAGGAACTTAGTTTGAATCCTAATTCTGCTGTTTGTGTTCTGTGTAACGATGGACACATCACTACACCTCTTGAGGCCTCAGTTTCCTCATTTGTAAAGGAAGGAATTGACTAGATGATATTGAAGGTCATTTTGACTCTAAAACATAACAATAACAAAATAATAATAATAATGCCTAGCATTTATATAGCTCTTTAAGCTTTGAAAAGTGTTTTCCATATATTGTCTCATTTCCATATATTCCAAATATATTATCTCATTTGATTTTTACAACCCTGTGAAGTAGATACTATAATTATACCAGTTTTACAAATAGGTGAACTAAGACTAAGAAAAGTTAGGTGACTAGCCCAGGGTCATACAGCTGAGTGACTGACAAAGGATTTGAATTCAGACTTTCCCAACTCTAAGTCCATCCAATAGTCTATCCATTCATTATGCCTAGTTACTTCATGAGATCATAAATATATTACTGCTATGTGCTAAGGAATACATAGATTAAGCTATAGGCCAGATGTCAGGTACTGACTATTCTGAAATTCTTCAGAAAGTTCCAGGGAACTCAGGATTCTGCCTTTTCTCTCCATATGGCCCTGGTTTTAGCCTTGGTGGGTCTAGCCAAAGAGACTTTGGAGTAGGCCAGATGAGAAATTGCAACCCCACTACCCCACCCCCACCAGAGGGAGGAAGAGAGAGAGACAGAGACAGAGACAAAGAGAGGGACAGAGAGACAGAGAGAGAAAGAGACAGAGAGAGAGACAGAGAGACAAAGAGAGAAAGCGACAGAGAGAGACAGAGAGAGGGGGAGAGAGAGAGAGAGAGAGAGAGAGAGAGAGAGAGAGAGAGAGAGAGAGAGAGAGAGAGAGAATTAGCTCCTCTCTCAGAAAAGTTTGCTTTCAGCTCAAGGAACAAAGAAATGACTAAATGTCACAGCTGCCTTAAGGAAAACATTCTCTAAAGCTTAAAGAAAGACACTTAAAAGTAGTTCTGAAGAAATATGTCCACTTTTACTTCTGTGTGAAAAACAGGTTTTCAGTGAAACATTCACCTCTTTCTTTATCTACCTTCTATCTCTTGTCAAGAATTATGGGTTTTTCAAGCTGAAAGGGACCTGAGAGAACATGGTGTCCAACTGTCCCATTTGATAGATGAGTAAGTGGGAACAACCCTAGGTCACATAGCAAGCGAATGCAGGCCTGGAACAAAACTAGATCTCAGTTTCCCACTGTACTTTATGAAGTACATCACTTGTCTCTTCCCTGCACTGGTAGCCTGATTTAACTGGCATCATACTAAAACATTACACAACATCCCCGTTTTGAACTGAAGAAGCTTAGGCCAGAGCTTCCTTCACGTGCTCTCCAAATCAGGAGACCTGAGGAGATATTTCTTTTCCAGAGCATCCTGGTACCATGGGGAAAAGCCTTGTGATGGGAGTCATGTGACTGAGGTTGCAGCCTTGGCTCTATTCTGAACCACTATGTGACCTTAGGGAAGTCTGGCTCTCAGTTCCCTCATCTGTAAATAACAGAGTTTGATTCTATTCTCCATAAGATCCCTTCTCCCTGGCATTCTGTGTTCTAAAACTCCACTGAGTTCTAATAGTTGCTATCCTTAAGCCCCTTCTTTCTCTAGATTTTTTGTTCTAAGGTTCCCTCCAGCTCTGATTTTCTATGATCTAAGGTCTCTTCAAGCTAGAACATTCTACGATCAATATTATAAATCATATACTAAGAGGCTGGCTCTGCTGAAGAATGATCTTTATGAATTCATTTTATAAGCCCTGTTCCCTAACAAGACAGAAAAAAAGAGACAATTTAAATTTCCCCTTTCCCCTTATATTCCTCACCCCCTCTGGGGCATTTTTGCCAGTGTTAAAGACACATGCAGGCTGTATTGGTGGAGCCAATTCTTCACATGAATTTGAATATAATTACAAGTCTCCATTGCCCTTGGCAGGTGGCATGACTCTGCCTGAATTTATAAATCACTGAATGTACCTAGAGAATGGTCTTAGCTCCCCACCCCGAAATTCATGCTTTTCTTTCCTTTTCTTGTCACTTCTCCTCGATATCTGTGTTGCTCCAATCAGTCCCTAGAGACCCCAAATGTCAGGGAAAAAAGCACAGATCCACTTATTTTTCCTTAGATCCTCTTATGCTCTCAAGAAATCTTCCGTAGTGGGCCTCTAACCTACCACACACACCTTATATAATAATGTCCTGGGACATCTTAACTGTACCAAAAACGGATAAGGCAATCTTGATCTTCCCACAAAATAAGGTATTTAACCCCATGCATACAGGAGGTACTCAATAAGTAAATATTTATGGAATGAAAGAAGGAATAAGTTAAGTCAAAGAACTGGGGAGGTTTAAGAACTAGGACTGGTTAATGATTTTGCTAAACTACTGCCTCTGACATCCTCTAAGAGTAATAGCATCTTTCCTTTTTGATATGGGGAAGGAATCTCTCATCTGGACAAAAAAAAAAAAAAACCTCCCATATCTTACAAAGGTAAGAAGGGATGAGTATCAATCCCTTAAATCTCTCTGTCTCCCAGGCCCACCCACAGTCCCATATTTGAGAAGCCTGATAAAAATACTCAGGGTTGGGCGCCCTGCTCAGTACTTTGTTTCTAAAGGGCTTCTCAGAGCCCCCAAGGCCCCACTCAAGAATTGAAGTTTCATTCAGAAGAAACACTTAGACTTGCCACAGGATTAAAGGTTTTAAATGATTCTGTTCTGATCCCAACAGGATATCTCCTTGCCAAAAATACAATAACTGTGCTAGGAGTATACCTCTGCGGAAATCATTAGCCTAATTTATTAGAAATGAAGAAGTTAGTGGGAAGGGGGGAGGAAGAAATGTTAACCAAAAAAAAAAAATTTTTACCTTTAAAGGCTGCATATAACGAATCCAAATGCTTTTTTTTTTCAGGCAATTAAGTCTCCAGACCAGAAATTGAGATCTAACTAATATACTGTCTGAATCTCAACAATCCTATTTTAAGCTTTTAATAAGCCCTCTAAATCCCCTTAATTTAAATGACTGGCCTTATACCAACACCCCCTCAGCAGAGATTCACACCTTCAATCATCTCAGGAAAGATTTTTTTCCCTGAAAAAACCAAAATAGGACGTGGTGGTTGGACCACTTCTACTCAAAAGGGTGGTTTTCCCCAAGTCTTTTATAACAGAGTTGAACCAGAGAGCCAATAGGATTATAGATTTAGAGCTGGAAAGGACCTCAGAGGTCAACAAGTTCAACCCCTTCATTTTACAAATGAGGAAACTGAGGCACAGGGAGATTTCAAATTACTTGCCTAAAGTCACATAACTAGTAAATATCTAAAGACCTAAAGGTCTTCTTGACTCCAGGTCTAAAGTGCTATGTAATACCATGACACAAGGACCACACCATCTTTGGGGCTGGGTTCACAATGATCTTATCAAGAAGGAGTCTGGGGAGGTTGAAGATGGCTTTTCGTATTAGCAGCACAGAAAACACTAGAATATTGAATAGAAAATAAAGGGCATGACATTTAGAGTCAGAGAAACTGAGATCAAACCTGGCTCTTCTATGTAGTGTCTGCATGACTTTGTTCAAGTCTCTTTTCCTCTGTGTTTCAATTTCTTCATGTGCAAAATGAGGGGGTCGAATTAAGTGATCTCTAAGGTCTCTTCTAGTAATAAATTCTATTATCCTTATGATCCCTATAATTCTAATTTCTTAGTCTGCTTTTTCAGTCATTCATGTCAGACTCTCCATGACCCCATTTGGGGTTTTCTTGGTAGAAATACTGGAGTGATTTCACATTTCCTTCTCCAACTCATTTTATAGATGAAGGAACTGAGGCAGAGAGGGTTAAGTGACTTGCCCAGGGTCACACAGCTAGTAAGTGTCTGAGAGCAGATTTGAACTTAGGAAATGAGTCTTCTTGACTCCAGGCCTGGCACTTTGTGCACTGTGGCATTAATTAGCTGCTTCCTTAGCCCACTACTAATCAATGTCTTGATTAAGTACCTACTATGTGTCAGGCACTATGCTAGGTGCTGGGGACACAAACACAAAAGTGAAACAATCCTTAACCTCAAGGAGTTTGCATTATATTGGGAGAGAGAACAGGTACTTATATAAGTATATAAAGAATAAGTATAAAGAGACTAAATACAAAACAATCCAAGGATCTTAGGGAGGACACTCAGAATAGGAATGACTTCACATACAAGCTGCTCAAGTCAAGTCTTGATGGAAGTAAGGGATTATGTGAAGTATGGATGCATTGCAGCCGGGGTAAAGGCATGGGCTCCCAAAGATATGGGAGATTGTGTTTGAGGAAAAGCAAAACAGCCAAGAAAAGAACAGCAAGAAAATAATTTGGTTTGAAAGTTTTCACAATTTCTAGAGACATAGAATAAAAAGAACTCTAGACTGGGAGCTGAGACCTGAGTTGCATTCCTAACTCAATTGTTATGGTGTGAATGTAAAGAAATTTACTTTACCTCTCTGAGCCTTAGTTTCATTATCTGTAAATTGAGGGAAATGAGATGGTTTAGAGAACACTGTAGCGCAAACATTCTTTTCTATGACTTAAGGTTTTTTTCTCAATTCCCTTTTATAACTTTGTGAAGTTTGACAATGAGTTAGCCAAATCAACTTGTAGGGACAGGTAAAATCTAACTGGTACCCTCTGACTAGGTGGGCAGAATATTACCATACAACCTCAAAGTTTTCAAAATAGGGTGACTCATGAGGTCGCTATAGCCTCACAGAGGGAAAGAAGAGTGTGGAGCTAACCACCCACCCTTCCCACTGTAAAATGTTTCATATTCACTCAAAATTCCACAAAAAGCCCACAGAAAAACCAAGATCATATTGTCATAGACTTAGAGCTAGTGTCTAGGAGGAAACAGACCCAGAGAGAGGGAGTGACTAGTTCAAAGTAAAAGAAATGATTATTATTAAATAACCAAATATTGGGGAGATACAGAATTTTTTCCCTCTCATTTGTAGATTAGGTCAAGGCCTAGTTCTCTGAAGGACAGGGTGGATAATGAGATGAAATCTTGGAATTGTTACCCTACCCAACTAGAAAACCTTACTAAGAATTTAATCTAAAGTGAATTCCAGCCCTTTGTGTTCCACTCAGCTAGGTCTGAGCAGAGGTAGAATCACTTTTATCTAGACTACCCCATGTGGGTAGTCTGGATAAGAGATGTCTCTTTGCCTGGAACTGAGTGATCAGTCATATCCCCCAGTACCTCATCAGAATAAGCCCACCTCTCATCAAAGTATTAATTCTCCTCATTAATTATTAATCAGAGTTAATTAGGAACACCCACTGTTCCAAGGGCATGTAAGTGTTGAGTGGGTTCCACAAGAGATCTTAGGAATTCAATAGCACCACTGACCCCTTTAATTAATCATCTGCTAACATGATTAATAAAATTATTAATTACCCAGAAATTATGTCTCTCAAACTTTTTATACTTCACAAAGATTACCTAGATAGCAAAAACCAAACCAAAAAAAAAAAAAAAACAACTAGCAAGAGCTTCATTAAACACATAAAATCCTTGGCCTATAAGTGATGTAAGGAAGTCAAGAGGTACAAACCCCATTCCTACTTGAGGATGAACTGCAGCAACAGTCCAGAAGAGATGAACTCTACACTCTCTACAAACATGTCCAACAACAGAATGCCCCCACTCTCTCTCATATGTCCAAGAGTTTTGAGCCCCTGCTATTCTCAGCAGTAAAAAAGTTAAAAACTTAAGGATAAAGCTTTGGTCTGTAGGTAATCTTGGGAATCTTTTTTTTTTCTGGCTGACAAAAACAGTCCCAACAATAAACTCCAAAATCCTAATATTAGATTTCATGTGTTACCAAATAAACTTTTTCTCTTATAGAACAAATTGTTTCTATAGAAACTAATGCTTTTCTAGCAGCTCAATCCCCATTAGGGTTGCTATAGGAACAGATCAAGACTATGGGAGAATGGAGAAAAGGTAAATAATTTCTTAGTATCTTTCCCTGCAGGAACTACTGAGGTAGTGTTAAGTGGCACTGGATAACATTAAAGGAGGTGGGACAGGTTCCTGGGGCATTGGAGAATATAATTCCCACTCCAGTATTCTTTGATTCCCTCACAGGTAGTTTGTTAGTCATTAAAATTCAATTCAGAACATAACAAGTTATATCCTAAAGCCTTTCCCTCCAAAAGATACTTTCTAGGACCTGGATCGAAAGAGAGGGAAAGGAAAGAAAGGATCTCTAAATGATCAAATTTAAACTCCAGAACTAGAAGAAACCTTAGGAATTATCTAGTTTAAACACCCCCTCCCCTTCATTTTACAGAGGGGGAAAACTTGGACCCAGAGATATTGAGTGACTGGCTTTGAGTCACAGAGTAGCAGAGCAGAAATTCCAACTTGGGTCCTCTGCCTCTGAATCCAGAGATTTTTCCAATATGCCCCACTGTCTCTCAATAGTAAGTAGGGGAAAGTGCACCTGTGCATTTGGTTCTATCTTTTCAGACACCCATATTACCTTCTCAGAATGCATGCATTAACCATTACTATGCACACAAAAATCAGATTACAGCTTACCTAGATACTGAAAAGCACATGCAAAAAAAAATCACCAGTAACTTCTCATAGGTTTGTAGCACCTTAATCGTACCCTGTGTCTGGTGAGTAGTAGGAGTAGGCACTGGATAAATGCTTGATTGACCGATTGCTTCCATCTTCAGGATTTTATCAAATCCTCACAATGAGCCCATGTGGATTTTAGCAGTGTACCAAATGAAGAGTGAGATTTCATTCCTAAATGACTGAGCAGGCTAAGGATATGGCTGCTCTCTTTCTCTTTGTCTCTCTATTCCCACACCCTACAGCTCTGTTTTCTTTTTTTCATTAGATTTTTATTGATATCTTTTTTTTACAATGCTTAGATTTCTCTCTGTATCCTTCCCCACCACTCTCAGCTTCATCCCTTCTAACAATGGTTTCTTCTTTAATAAAATGAAGAGGGAAAAAATGCAATACATCAACCCAAAGGAAAAATCTGACATTGTATGCAATGTTCCCCACCACAGAATTCAACCTGGGGGGTGGGAGGAGTGGAAGCAAGGTAGCTATTCAATTTTCTTCTTTGGGACCAAGACTGTTCTTTAGAATTTCGACTTTCGGTTTTGATTGTTTTGTGATTGTTGACTACATGTTTGTAGTCATTATATCTTTCGACTAAGTTAACCTTCCAGCCTAGGTCTTCAGACTCCAGCTTTCAAGCAATAAAAAAATAATAATATGAGAAAGAGAGAGAGACAGGGGCATAGGGAGAGAGACAGAGACAAGCAGAGAGACAAAGAGAGATGGGGGAGAAAGGAAATGAGATGGAGGGAGAGAGTAAGAGAGACAGAAACAGATAGAGACAGAGAGAAACAGAGCTGCAGAGGGAGGGTGAGGGAGAGACAGAGAGGCAGAGAGAGGAGAGACAGAGAGAAGGAGAGAAACAGAGACAAGAAACAGATTGACAGAAAGAAGTTGGATTTGAAGTGAGGAAGACCAGAGTCCAAATTCCACCTCAGACACTTAATGCTTGTGTTATTTTGGACAAGTCACTCTCTGTAATTCAGTTCCCTCCTCTACACAATGAGGGGTGGACTTGATGGACCACAAGGGCCCTTTTAGCTATAAATCCATGTTCCTATGAAGTCCTCAATATGACAGATGGAGAAACTGGAGCTGGCCAAACTCACATGGGTCTGACCAAGCTCACATGACTAGAAGTCAGAGGGGCTGAGATTTAGAATCAAAGCATTTTGAGTCAGAAGAGCTCTTCCACAGCATCAGATCCAAACCTTCTATTTTACAAAAGAGGACAATAAGGCTCAGGGAAAGAAGGGACTTGTTCAGGCACACAATAAGTCAATAAGCCTTCACTTAAGCTTTGATTGTCAGGCATTATGCTGAGTACTAGGGATTCAGTGAACGGCAAAAATGCTCCTTGACCTCAGAGTTCACATTCAGTGTAGGAGAGGGCACATAAAGAACGAGGTGCATATGAGACCTATACAGAATTGATGAAAGGTGGTTGCTCATCCTTAGTTCTCAAAGAAGTTCAATGACATCATGAAGGTGATGTCTTGACTTCATGGGAATTGGATTTAAGTGAGGCTGAGCTGCTCAAAGTTGTTCACCTCACTCTCTCCTCCAGAGTCATCAAAGTCTAGGGGCAAACCAGGATAAAGGCGAGTGGCAATGGCCCAAGATGCAACAGGTAATCCCGGAAAGGAGGAATGAGCAGTTAGGGGGCCCAGGAAGGGTCTTCTGCAGAAAGGAAGACTAGAACTAAATCCAGAACGGCTAAAAGACAGAGATAAAGATTGAGAGCATGGAAGAAATGAGAGATAGCCAGAAAAAAGGAACAGAGTCTAGGATATGATATCATATGTGGAGAATGCAAGTACTCATTGTCTGACAGACTGACCTCAAGAGAAAACAGGAAGTTGGGAAGAGGAAAGAAAGATTTGGGAGGAAATATACGAGTTCTGTTTTGTACAAGTGGAATTTTAGATGCCTACAGGCAATGATGTGCCGGTAAAATTTAATGACTGGTTGTTTGGGGGAAAAATGTTCAAAAGACATGTTTAAGTTCAATCTGCAATTATTAATAATTTATCCATCACTTTCTTAAATCTAGGCACTTAAAAACAATAAATCAAGCCCTAATTTGTAGGTTTTGTTGATTTCTGAAGTATAAATAAACACAATGAAAATTTAACAATAGGTTATCTTGAACTGGTGAAAACTGGCTTCAATATACCCTGCCTAAAGGACACGAAGTTCAAGATGTTCAAAAAGTCATTGGGAGGGGGTAAACAGAAAGATCTAGGGGGAAATCTAGGTGAAACAAAAAGATATCAGTAAAAATCTATGTTTTAAAAAGGTAGTTGGTGACAGGCAGGTGCTCAAGAGAGAGACTAGATATACAAAGGTACACAAAGCACTGGAGGTCTTCCTTTAGAGATGACAGTGAGCAGTCAACATTCCAGCCTAGGTCTTCAGACTCCAAATCTCAGCCGTTTCCCTGAGCAACAGGGGCAGGACAAATGATGAACATTTGTCATCATTTGCACGAGTCACTTCCTCTTTCTTGGAGCCTTATTTTCCTCCCCTGCCTCATGGTAGGCTGTAATTCAGTGTATGATTGTAGTGCAGGGCAGCCTCTCCATACCTTTCTGGCATGGCTAAATTAGCCAGTTCCCTTTCTCTCCTTTCTAAAACTTCATTTAACTGCTCTCTAGACATAGATTGAGGAGAATACTGGCAATTCATGGGCTCAGCAAAAGAGCAAAAGCTGACAGAGGCATGGTGGACCTCCTAACCTGACAGGGTAGGGGCTTAATTAGAAGCTGCCCTGAGCCCTTGAACTGACTAGTTAACCTGAGCAAAAGTTCCTGGGTGGTAACCAGTGGGTTTCTTTGTGAAGCTCAGTAAGTGCCAATTAAAGTACCCGGGGAAAAATAAACTGAATCTAAAGATAGGCAAAGAGTTCTGTTTTATGATGGGGGTCAATGAGGTACTGATTTCAAATATATCAAATCTGAAAGATCTCTCCACCACATAAATCCCCTTTCCCTTCCTCAACAATGCACTAAGTTCTGTTCTGGAAACAGACTCTGCCTAAGGGTTATAAAGTTTAGAAGCATTACAAAAACTATTGCAACAACAACAATAATGTTTATTAAATACTGAATACAGAGCTAAATGCTGAGGGAAATGGCAAAGATTAGCTAAAGCATAATCTCTACAATTCAAGGAATTTGCAGCCTTCATCAGGAGGAGGAAGTCTAGCAAGGAGCTTAGCCTAGAAGGCCCATGCAATGTAAGGCACATGCATAAACTAGAAACGATAATAGTTGATAACTTTAAAAATTACATAATCTTATTTGATTCTCACATAAGGTAGAATACACTATCATAGCTCATTTTGCAGAAGAGGAAATTGAGGTAAAAAGGATGAAGTGTGTTACCCAGGATCACACAGCTAGTAAATGTCTAAAGCCAGATTTGAACTCACAAAGATGAGCCTTTTTTTTTTTTTAACTTCAGGCCCAACACCAGAGTAAATACTCCTTCCTAAAAGATAATTCAATCTGGCTGACTAATTGATAATCAACTAACAAATATGGCAGTAAGCATACCAGTGGGGGCTCATGTGCTATCTCAGAGCTACCCTTAGAGCCATAAGAGGACATAGTAAGCCTTCAGACCCAACTCACCAATTGGAGTGAGAGCTGATTAATTGCCTGAAGATATGTACTCCATGGGAATAAGCAGCTTGGCATACAGAGTGATTCTGCAGACCTCTATCAAGATACCTGGGTTGAAATCCTATGTCAGACAACTCAATTAAACAAACATTTCTTAAATTAACTATGAATTGTGTGATACTAGACAAATCATGTAACCTCTCAAATCCTCAGTTTCTTCATCTATAAAGTAAGAATGAGAAAAGTATTTCTACTACCAAGCTTACAGTTGTTGTGAAGCAAGCACTTTGCACAACTTAAAGTGCCACAGAAGTATAAATTGTTGTTATTACAGGTAGCTTCAGGGAGCTATTGAAGGTTTTTCAGCAAGAGAGGCTTTGGAACCTATTAAATCAATATTCTTATTTACAAGATTTTTATGTACATCTCTCTTATATACATATACTGAGTCTGGGACTAATGTGCAAACTTGCCCAGGACTGTAGCATATGTGGTCCTTGACAACTCCTGTTTCTTTTATAACACTTTTTTCAAGTACTATATGAAAAGACTCACCCACCAGAGCCCCTGAAAAATAAGGGAAGCGGGGAGAAAGCCAAGCAATCTACATATTACCAGCACTTCCTCTGGCTTATGTCCCTCCCATTCCATGGAGACTGTATAGACACAGTCTCTGACAAGCTTGAGAAACCTTTTCTAATTCTTTCACTCTTCAATATACTGAACTGAGCTCTGGGTCACTGTCCTTGTGTACAATTTGTCGATTGAGTTTGACATCTGGGCAGCCACCTTCTCAGACCAGTTTTTATGGTAAAGGAGCTGCCAGTCTAGTTAGTGAGACAAACCATGTGGACTGGAAAAAGTAAGAACAGCACAAAGCAATAAATTTCTAATGAATTTAGCTTCTAAAGTTGAAAGGGGCCTTAGAAATCATCTGATCTTTAGTAGTATTAATATTTTATAGGGAAGGAGACTGAGATGAAATGGGGGGCACAGGGACTTGCTTAAAATCACATAACCAGAGAATAGCAAAGGCAAGACCTGAAACTCAACTTACTGAAATCTATAGGATTTGAGATTTGGCAGAAGCCTAAAGGTACTCTAGTCCAGGGTTTCTTCACTTTTTTTCAGTTATTCTGGTGAAACCTATGGACACCTTCTCAGAATAAAATTTTATTTTTTATTTTTTTTTTTAAAGCAATTGGGGTTAAGTAACTTGCTCAAGGTTACACGGCTAGTCATTATTTATGCGTGGGTGCTCATTTTCTGAGGCCGGATTTGATCTCGGGTCATCCCAACTCCGAGGCCGGCACTCTTACTCACTGCGCCGCCTAGCCGCCCCTAGAATAAAATTTTAAATGGATAAAAATTATATAAAGGGTTATAAAGAAAACCACTTATATTGAAATAATAAAAATTTTTCAATGATGATTATCAAATTATTATTTAAGAATCAAGTTCAAGGTTAAGAAATGTTGGTTCTAGTCCAACTCCCTCATTTTAAAAATGAGGAAACTGAGGCTGAGAAGGTAAGTGGCATACTCCTGGTCACAAAAGGTATAACTTAGGGAAATTGAACTCAGGTCTTTGGACACTAAATCCAGTGTTTATTGAAGGCAGGAAGATCTGGGCTCAATTCTCACCCCGACACTTACTAACTGAATGACTATTGGCAAGTCATTTAATCTTTTTGAGCCTCAGTTTCCTCATCTGTAAAAAAAAAAAGACCAGGGAAGATGCAGAAGGAATCATAATACCTGTAACAACTATCTTTCAGGATATTGTGAGAGATAGCAAAGGGTTAAATTTCCACAGAACTGCTAAAAATTACTGAAGTAAAAACCACTAATAATAAATTGTGAGAAACAGTAAGGAGTTGAGCTTCCATAGAAGTGTTAGACATTACTAAAGTAAGATAAAGGAAGTTAGTAAGCAGCAGGTGGACCCAACCAAACAGAAGACAGACAAAGGCCTTGAAAGACCTTTTGACCCTGCAGGATAAGGACTATGATGAAGGGAGGTTTCTGTGCTAACTAATAGCATAAAGCTCTTCTTGTTTTTTGTATTCAGGATTCCCCCTTTCTAAAAAAGGGCAGAGTCCACTTCTGGCCAAGGGTGCTCAATTCCCCTGAATTTCTCCTCAGTAAAATTCTTTTGATACCCAGATTTTTGTATCAATTGTATTTGTGTTTCTAACAGTAATCGTAAGGCTCAAGCAAGACAAAGTATGGAAAATGAGTCGCCAACTTTGGGACCCTATATAAATGTCAGTTATTATTACAGGTTCTGAAATATTTGTTGGTTAACTGCAGAACAAAAGGATTTTGTTAAGCACATATTATGTGCCAGACATTGTGCTAAGTGCTAGGGACACAAATAGAAAGAGATAGCTGGTGCCTTCAAGGAGTTTACATTTGCAGCACCCTCTATTTGATAATTCCCCCATTCTCATTCAAACTAGGAGTCTGGGGCCCCAGGAGGCTATTACTAGTTACAGATGTCTACTATTATTTGTCACATCTCCCATCCTGTGTGCAAACTATTGATCATCCATTAGGCAGCCAGAGTTAATAAACTTTTAAAAAGAAACATTTATAAAACATGTATAGCAAGGACAATTGTTATAGAAACATCTCCCCCAAACTAGAGACATACTCTCCCATCATACACATAGGGTCCTCAGAGAGAAGCAGCTCAAACTCATAGACCTCACGTGGCCAAAAGACAACCTCACAGCTCTTGGCTTTTGGAAGTTCTTTTCTCCTTCCATAGAGTCCTCACAAAGTTCCCTTCAAGGAGGGTGAGGACCCTGTGGCATCAAGGCCACATGTGGCCCTCTAGGTCCTTAAGTGCATCTCTTTAACTGAATCTAAACTTCACAGAACAACCTCCTTGATAAAAGGATTTGTTCTGTAAAACTTGGACACAATCAAAAGGCTGCACCCAAGGACCTAGATACTTTGATACAAGATACTTTGAAAATATTGCTCACTTCTCAGTTCCCTAGTCCTGCTTCCCTCTGCCCCGAAGGAGACAGACTCTGAAGCTTGCTGTGTTTCCTTCTGCCTTGGCACCTGGATGAATGCATATTTTGTTAATGATCCAATCTATCCAGTAACATGGTCGGGGATGGGAGCTGGAGGATGGTTAGGGTAATGAGTTATGAGTTAGAGTAATGACAGTCCCTTTACATCACTCTCCCGGCTGCCCCTCCCCCCACCCCAGTAGTATTCCCTGAAGCTTGATAAGTGTCTTTTTAGAATCCCTTCTTTCGGATATGACTATATCTATATCTATACGGAAACAGAGACAGAGATAAACAAAGACAGACAGACAGATGGGGATAGGGATACAGGTAGGGATATATCCAGAAATATGTCTAATTCTTTCGACCAATATCAATATATTTTTTGTGTGTCCAGATACATCTAATTTCATCCAGTGGCTCCAAAGCACTTCCCTCCTCTCAAACTGATTAAAGAAAATTGACTAAAGACTGGTTCTGTACTTAGTTTATGCCTGCAATTGACTCAATTGAGAAGTCTGTATCTTCTGTGTTTAACTGTGTGGGGCAGACTCCCACTCTTCCATATTCTAATAGAGTGAATCAATACATAGAGCTGAGTGATGGCCAGGAAAGGGAGTTTTGGTCTGGTGAGACACAGGAAGAGCCAATGGAATTATAGGGCAGTCAATTGACACACCCTTTCCAAAAGCAATGGTATTGATGCCATGCTTTGATTTGCCCTGAACAAAAGGTGGAAAACACTTGATGGTAAAAACAGATGACAACATGAGCTGGATGGACTGGCGTATGGAATGTGAAGCCTGCTCTGGTCTGGAGACTCCTACATAGAGCAGACTATGCACTCACTCCCAATTCCCAATCAAAGTTCAACCACAGGACAGGAATTCCAAAGCTAAGCAGATTGACAGATGATGATAATAGTTGTAGCTTAAGAGTAGTGCTTAAAACCAAGAGGCCAAGTGATGAACTGAACTTTGTGGTGAATTTAGACTTTGCTGGAGCAACTGGGGATAGGAGGACTGGTGTTTAGTTTTTTTAATTTAGGAATTCCCTTTCCCTAGTTTACCGAAGGATGATTAAGTGATTTGCCTCTGAGAAAGATCTTCACCCTAAATAATGTCATGCCAAATTGTTAAATTGACAATGTTAGGGGGCTCACTTTGAGAAGTATTGTGTGATTTGACCAGATGGGACTCTGGGAAGCCGTTGTTGAGAGCCCCCCGGCTTTGAAAACCCAGATGTTGATGCTTCCCTCTCTGGTAACTGTGATTTGGTATTGATATAATGGTTGGACAGTTTGGAAGCCTGTCTGTTTGATCTGTAAGTTCTGTAACTCTGAAGTTTGGGGTGCTGACCTTTTTCCCCTGAACTAGGTAATGTGTGTTTGTTTGATTAAAGTAAGTTTGTTAACCCAAAAAATTAAAAAAAAAAATTGACAATGTTATAAAAAAAAACTTCCAAGAGAAACCAAATATTGCATTGACTAATTAGTACATAGTCTGACTAAAAGGAAATTCTACTTGGGAAATTGAGATAATATCAGAAGGTTGTTCTGTGAGCATAGAGCCAGAATAAAAGAAGATGATTGAACTTAACAAATAGTGCCATCAATGATAGTCTGATATATTTTAATCTTCATTGTCAGTACTTGCCCTGTTCAGCAGAGCAGAACACTCATGTCACTCTACTGGAGGACCCATAGACAGGGCTGAGTTAGCAATGGGAAATTCTCCAATTTGCCAAAAATATTATGACATAGAAACCAAAGAACTTCAGAATTTGCATAGACCTCAGTGACCATCAAGGCTAACTCATACCTTAAAAAGGTATGAGTTATTATGAGTATATTTCTCTATGAAATATCCAATATGTGAACATCTAGTCTTTTCTTTAAGACCTCCAGTGAGATGGGATCCCATACTTGTCAAGGCATCCTGTTCCAACATGGAACAGTCCATATTATTAGAAGTTTTCCTGACATCAAGCCTAAATGTGCCTCTTTCTGGCTCCCAGTTTTTTAAGCTAGTACTATCATCTGGGGCCAAGCAAAACAAGACTAATCTTTCTTCCGTGTGACAGCCCTCCTTTTATTCTATGCTAAATCAATTGAAGAATGTTATTCTTGATCATGGGTAAGATTTGTCCATTTTCCTACCAAGAAACATTCAAGGGTTATTAAATATAACTACAAAACACTCTTAAGAGAAATAAAGACCTAAGTAATTGGAGAGACAGTAATTATTCATGACAATATAATAAAAATGATACTAATTTACAGATTTAATGTCACACTGTTAACAAGGAATTGGCATTTTATAGAACTTGACAAATTAATAACATCCATTTGGAGGAACGAAAAGCCTAAGAAACTGAGGCCCAGAGAGAGAATATCTTGCCCAAGGTCACACAGGTAGAAAATAGTAGGATTAGGGTTGAACTCAGGCCTTCTGACTCCAAATTCAGTGCCCTTCTCACTATATCTAATTTTCTGAGCAGCAACCATTTATATTCTCTTCCTTTTCTTCTCATTCTCTAAAACAACCCTTCTAAACAAGGAATCACCAGACTTCTACAATAAGCACTCAGATGACTCCATCTATGGTATTTCAACTTCTCCCACAGTGCCTGGTATAGTATATTCCTATAGAAGGTGCTCAATGAACATGTATGAATGAATTAAGAGATAAAGGAATGAATGAATTAATAAATGAATGAATGAATGTGTGAATGGATAAAAAAAATTAGGTGCTTATTATGCACAAAACACTATGCTAAATCCTAGTGATACAAGGAGAAGAGTAAGATGATCCTTGCTCTGAGTGTACAAATGGAGGAGAAAACATATCTAAAAGGTTTCAGCTGAAAGTCAGATGAAAATGTCCCATGGACCTTAAGGTGCAGGGGCAAAGCAAATGATAATGCCTTTTCTCTAACATCATTTCCACTGATAAAATATTATCAGTTTCTAACTTTGAAGCATTTCACAGTGGGAAGGAGTTTAGTGGTAAGAATGTTCTTTTCTGGGTCTGTAGCCTGTGCAGGAGCAGTCTCCAGACTGCATCCTCACAGCATGATGGTTGAAGGCATTAGGTTATAGGCATTTCTATTCACAAAGATCTTGGATTTGGGGGTCTAGTCTATCTGAATGGGGTCTGAGGGGAGTGAGGAGGCAAGGTGATGATGGTTTGACTTGACTGGTACATGCTGCCTTCTATCTCTCCCTCGAGGAGCTCAGCTACTTTAGCCAGTGTACCTTGCCTGGCCTGTGGGCGGCAGTTGGTTGGCATTAGTGGGGCTGTCTGGCCCCTTTCCCAGATGATGGCTGTTATGGCTGGGCTAGAAGCAGGAGCTGCAGGTTTGGGGAGAGGCGGGCCACTCCAGGGCTCTTAAGCTTTTCTTATAGGGAAAGAACCATGAAGGACATGAGAGCTGTGATCAAAGATGTGAGCAGCCAGGTACAGGATGGACAAGGACAATATACTTATTCTGTTTGGCTCCAGAGGATGGTATGAAAAGCAATGAAAAATTGCAAAGAGGTGAATTTTAGCTTGATAGAAGGAAAAACTTCCTCACAATTAGGGCTATCCAAAAGTGGAAAAGGTTACTTTTGGAGGCAGAAGGTTCCTTCTAATGCTGGAAGTCTTCAAGCAAAGACTGGATGAGTATTTGTCAGGAATGTGTGTGGTTGTGTCAGCTAGTGGTATTTCCTCATCACAGGATCATGATTTAGAATAAGAAGGGACCTTAGAGGTCATCAGGTCCAACCTTCTCATTCCACAGAGAAGGAAACTGAGAATGGGGTAACACAACCAGTAAGTGTCTGAGGCAGAATTTAAACCTAGATTTTTCTGACTCCAAATGTTATAAAGTATATTCTTATTCATATATGATTTGGACTAGATAGCCTTGAGATCCTTTCTAAGATCCTTTCTAAGATTCTCTTCTGAGAATCTGCATTTCTATGATAATTAAAGTTTAAAAAGTGAACAAGTCTTTTATCCAAATAATCATTTTAATAAGGTTTTCATATCACTGTTATTTCCCAACAAACACTCTCCCCTTTAATCCTCCCATAAATTCTTCACTATAACAAATAAAAAGGGGGCAGGGGAAACAGAATATGCAGAATATACAAGATTAGGGTTTTTAAATAGAGAAATGGCACTTCTATTATATAGGGAGATTAATCTGGGACCACATAAGAGACGGACTGAAGAAGAAGGAGAGTAGAATAGTAATACGACAGAATCACAGACTTGGAGCTGAAAGAAACCTCAGGAGCCCTCCAGGCCAACCTCCTCTGTAGAGAAATGACAAAAAATGAGTTTAGGCCCAGAGTTGTCCAAGACCCACCAGTAACAAGTTGCAGTGCTAGAATATGAACTAAGATCATCCAACTCCAAATCCATCTTTCCACTGAATCACTAGTTACAAAAGGAATGAAATAGTCTACGGGAGAAGTAAGGAGATCCTGTATTGGAATAGGGACAGTGCTGTTGCATAGATAGAATTTATAGGAAATAGAGCTTTGTTGGATTTAGGAGAGGTAGGGTGATCTCAAGCTTAGTTACTGAAAAAAAAATGTTGGTACCAATGAATAGTTAATATTTCTATATCACCTATTATGTGTCAGGCACTGTGCCAAGCACTTTATGATTATTTGTAAATTTGATCCTCACAACAACTCTGAGAGATGTTATCCAATTTTACAGATGAGGAAACTGAGGCAAAAGAGGGTAAGTGACTTGCCCAGGGTCATATAACTAATAAATGTTAGAGTGTAACAAATCTGAAGAAAGAAGAGGGTTGGGTGGGGAGATTTTGGAATCACAGGGACACAAACTTAGAGCCAGAAGGGACCCTAGGCATCTAGTCTATATACCATATTTTACAGGTGAGAAACTGAGGCCTAGACTAGTGAAGGGACTTGCCCAAGATCATACACACAGCAGGGCCAGGATTCAAATCCAGGTGTTGACTTCAAACACAGCATTCTTTTCACTATCTCCATTTTGCTTCTGTTGAGTTGCTAGAAGGGGTGGGAGTGGGGAATGGAAGAGGAGGATTCCATTCTACTAGTCATTCCATGTACAACCATTGTAACTGCCAATGGAATCTGAAGAAGATGGATAGAGATTTTATTATCTCTGACAAAGGATCATGACAACATTATTAATATGGAAATTGGATGGATGATAAGTACATTTGTATGACAGGATTTTTTTTCCAGTGGCTCCTTCATGATTTAATCCATAGGATAAACATGCTTTTCAGTGTTGCTTCAGAAGAAAATATTTTAAATCCCTGACTCACAGAACTGAATTTACATACCCAACCCCACAGAGAAAATTACTGCACGTGGCTTAACAGACCCTACAGGGAAATGTAATTTTTTTCTGGAAATGCACTAAAAATAGAGTGCAATGGGCCTACTACAGACGCCAGAGGCAACAAGAGTGAAGATGTTAGTTTTAAGGCATGAATTTGTTTTTAAAATATTGAGTCTCTTCTGTGGTCTTGAGAAGAAAAAAATTGATTTTCTGGATAGGGCTATAAAACATGCCAAGAAATAACTTCTGAGCAAAGCAAAAAGCAAATCATGAACTCTGATGTGACAAAAGAACCCCAATCTATCCAGTGTGACTCTATTTATGGAAGCCAGGAAACCTTTCCTAAACCAATTGTACATTTACTCTCCTATGTGTTTCCTCCTTCTACCAATCAAAAAGACCAAGATGTAAATAAAAATGGACCTAAGATCAATGCTTTAGTTCTAGGCCTTAACAGTTCTTTTGTACTTCTGGACAGTCTCTAAAGTTCCTTCCAACCCTGACTTTCCATATTCTGAGGTCTCTCCCAGTTCTAAAATTCTATTCTATGTTCTTGCTCCCCACTGCTGCTACCACCATCCCCAAACTCAATTCAACAAAAATTTAGTAAGCACCTACATGGACTAAAGTACTTCATCATCTTTAATCCTTTGAGGTCTATTAGAGATGGTTCTGAGGCTAGCACTATCTCAGCCTAGGTTCAATATTGGGACCAAACAAGATAGTCCCAAGGTTTGATTTACCCTAACACAGCAAGGATATGAAACAAGGATAGAGTGGCACTTAGCTTTTCTGCATATTATCTCCATATGGAAACTCATGTGGTCATTGGGGCAGGACATAGTGAAGGACCTGGTGATTTACATGGTCTTCAGAAATATACGAGGACTGAGAGATGCTGGCTACCGGTGGTGACCATGCTTTTAGGGAACCAGGGAGCTGCATCAGAGAAGCCAGGGCCAGAGAAGAGTTTTATCTCCTTTTAGGAAAAGCTAATCCCTGTCTATAGAGGGAAGGAAGAGGGACTTGGGCCTACCCTGTGCTGTAGATAGAGGGAAAGGAGATGCATCTGGGAAATGCTGCTAAAGATTAGTCTTCCATCACAAGGTCCATAAAATCTACTTGTGCTTCTCTCTCCAGATTCTCACTCCTGTTATCTACTGAACTTCAAGTCAATTGTCCTAATTTTTTAATTTACTTTAGTCCTTGATTCATGGTCCTCCTGCCCACCCCATTCTCCATCACTATCTGCAGGTTTCAGGATTCATGCTGACAATCCCTTGGACAACTTGTGCACACAATTCCTTATAAAGACCTTCACCACCCACTTCAGATATATTCTAACACAGTTGGATTGGAGTAAGGAGAACCCAGAAAGAAGGAAACCATGTGAGAGGCTCTTACAATAAAGGTGCAGGTAGGAGTTGATGAGGACATGAACTATGGTGGTGGAGACAACAGCAAAGATGCAGGAGATGGTGTGGAGGTAGAAACAGCACCACTTGAAAACTCATGGAATAGGAGAGCATTGGGAAGAAAGAAAAGCTCAGGGTGATTGGCTGATTGTGCAAGTTCACACATACTGTTTTATTTGGCTAAATGGCTCCCTCAACAAGAAGCAAGTTTGGAGAAGGGACAGGTGTAGGAAGGAAGATGAGCTATGTTTTGGACATGGCAAGTTTGAGATGCTTGAGAGACATCCAGGTAGAGATGGCCAATCAGCGATCGGTGATCTAAGTCTAGAGCTCAAAAGAGAAAGTAGGCCTGGACAGGTAGATCTGAGAGTCACATACAAAAAAAAGCCATCATCCAGATATAATCTCCCAAAGACTACTTCTTATCAGGAAGAAGAAAATTCTCTGCTTACTAGCTAAGGACTCCATTTGCTATCCTTTCTCTCCACATCTACTCAGAAAGTTCCCATAAAAATGCTACCAATTTTATTTCATACCCCGAAGGATCTGTGTCTCCAATGGCCCTTAGAGTGTCCTATTGAGTTCTATTAACAGAAACATTAATAGAATTATTTATTATTTTTTCAGCTGTCCTGCTCACACATACCAAGACCACAGCAATGATGTTTACCTCAGACATCCACAAAAATAAAGAATCAAGAGGAAGGTGAGGCACTATTATGCTATCTATCATATTTCCATTTATACTCTACTTCTTTTTTATCAATTTGCTATTTTATTTCTTCATATTCACATGATCATAATCTCTATAGAGATGTCTTAATGCATGAGTTGGATTTTTTTTCCTTCCCTCTTATTTTGTGGTTTCCTACAGGAGACTGGTTATTTGATTTTGAGAAATGAAATCCCCAAGAAACTGGAGCTAAGCCGAGTGAAAGGGTCCCAGGTGTCTGAGATTCAGATCTAATCACTGGTGCCCACCATTTGTGCCGCCTCATACATGCCATATTCATTCCCAGTTCCCTGCCTTTGCTCATGGGGTATTATGTACCCGGAACATTCACTCACTCACTCCCTTCTGAATCTTATCTCCTCCTTTAGGGCCTAGCTTAAGTTTTACCTTCTCTATGAAAAATTCCCTGACTTCTATAACATTTATCTTCTGTACCACCGCTGGGCATTTGATCGGACAAAGCCTCGTACTAACATTCATCAGATCTCTGCATATATGACCCATCTCAGCAAAATCATAAATTCCTTAATAGCGGATATTACTGTTTCATGGCTACTGTATTCTGAGTCATAGATCATCAGAGTTTGAAGAGACCTTGCACATCAACTCTAATCCAAACCCTTCATTTGACAGAAGAGAGAATGAAGGCCCAGAAATTTAGCCAAGATCATGTATTTTGCTAGTGACAGAGTTGAAATTCTTGATCTCTGAATGAGTACTAGATCTGGGATCAGAAAACTCAGGTTCAAATGATGACCTGTATAATCCTGAGCAAGGCACAATGTCTCTAGACCTGAATTTTCATTTCTATAATATAGCGGTATTGGACTAGATCATCTCCACAGTCCCTCAAGCTCTAAATATTATGATTTGTTTTCAAATTCTGCTTGTGCCATCTCTACAATCTATGTGTCCACCACCTTTGCCTCTGTTTCCTCATTTGTAACATAGGAGCTATGAACAAAATAATCTCAAAGTCCTTTGAGTTATAAATCCAGAGATCTTCAGCTCTTTCCACAATAACACAGCTATCTATTTTTACCTTGTTCACCAGTTAGCCCTGGGATGAGCAAACACTTGTTAAATTGAACTGAAGTGAATTGAATCTGGCAAAGGGCATCTCAGGAACTGACAGGGATTTGGCCATTCAAAGCTACTTTACTCTTTTTGTGGTGTTCTGCCAGATACATTGACAAGCAAATACATGACCTTTAACTGGGTAGTTCTTAGAAGGAATGTATTCCCATATTCAGAATTCACTTACTCCAGTCTTCTCCTGGAGATGATTTAGCCACTGCTAAATATCACAGACTGATGAGAAACATGGAATTAAATGAGACTGGGGGATGGGGATGAGGTGGAGAGGAGAGAAGAGTGGGGAATAATGAAGGGGGCTGGTGCCCACTGGGGTGTATAATGGAGCTACAGATCAAATTAAGAGGTGGCTTTGTTTGCAATAATTATGCAATGGTTGGTTAATTTTTTCAAGACACTGAACGGGACTTCCCATGGGCTACATTAATTGACTTTGTTGATTACATTTCTTACTGCTGTCTGGAAATGTCTATTCGGACAACCTGCTGACTCACTTTATAAAACATTCCTTTACACACTCACTCACACACACACACACAGAGACACTTTTTTTCCTCTCTCTCTTTAATTGATGGGTTGAGGCTGAGGGTGGTGCTTCTGGGAATTGAGTGATTCTGCTGTGGGAGGCTATCCCTGCCTTTTCTGGTGCAGGGGAAACAGCTCATACATTGGTACATGAGACAGAATAATGGAATAATGATAAGGAGAGACAGAGACAGAGACACAGAGAGAGTGAGAGAGACAGGGAAAGACAGAGAGAAAGAAGGAAACTGAGGATGGGCAGCTGAAGGGAAATTGGATCTTTTTCTCAGCTTTTTATCACAGAGTACTGCACTGCTGGAACTCAGCAGTGATCAATTTTAGCTTTTTGTACTGATAAAGAATCAGAGGTGTGAACCTTGAGACTTGGGTTCAAATCCTGTTTCTGACACTATCTATATGGCTTTTGGCAAGTCATTTAACTTCTGGAACTCAGTTTCCTCACCTTATGAAATGAGGGAATTGAACTAGATTGGAATTGAACTAAGGTTCCTTCCAGGTCTAAATTTATGAGTCCATGAGTTTATGATCCTCTGATCTCCACTGTTCCCAATAGGAACCAACACCCCACTGCCTGGATTTTATCCTCAAACAAATGAGGGACAGCCTCTTGTAATCATAATAATTATAATTATTATTAAATGTAACGACAATTATGACATCCCTGATTTTATAGGATCCCTCCAAGTTTACAAAGTACTTTACGTGCATTACCTTCCTTGATCATTGCTTATATTTCTATAGTGCTTTAAGAAAGACGTCACAGCACAGTAGATAGAGAGCTAGACCCTAAAGCTAGAAAGAGATAGATCCAAGTTCTGTCTTCTGATACATACTAGCTGTGTGACCTTAGGCAAATCACTCAACCTCTCAATGATGTAAACAATTGTCTAAGATCAGAAGTTGCTAATTTGCATTGGTGGAGGGAGTCTCCTCACATGGGAGTTCCACACACCAATGAAATCACTGGTCTAGATCTTTTCCCTTTAAGATTTACAAAGGGCTTCTCTCACAACAATCTTAAGGTAGTCCTACTATCGCCACCTTATAGATGAGGAGGCTGAGGCTATGGGAACTAGCATGACTTTTTTCTTTTCCAGTAAAATACTTGAGAAAGTCTTTTATGCTGCCCTTGTGGATAAGATGCAGGGATGTGTGGTAGACAATAGTAGCTAGATGGATTTGGAATTCATTGATTGCCAGCATCCAAACAAACATTGTTAATAAAATTAATGTCAATTTGCAAGCAGGATCCTAGAGAAGATTCTAAAGGCAGCCTAGACAGTTCTCCTTGGCCTTGTGCTTTCTAACATTTTTGGATGAAGGCATAGATGACACATTTGCCAAATTTACTAATAACACAAAGCTTGAAGGGATAATTAACACCCTGGGTGAAAGAATCAGGATTCCAAAGTATCTCAACATGTGAATTCAAACCCAACATGCATTTATTAAATACCTGCATCATGTAAGATACTGTGCTAGGTACTGAAGACAGAAAAACAAAAACAAAATGATCCCTGTCCTTGGGAAATATACATTCTACTGATACAGTTATAGCATAGTTAGAAAATCCGAAATATTCAATAAAAAAATATGAATCAAGGTAATGATAGCTTAAGCAAGATAGTGGGATTAAAGACAAGCAGAGAACAATCATTAGTCTTTCTATATCCTACAAATACAAGAAAAAATTGGTAGAGAAGTATTTGTAATAATGGCGAACATAATACATATTACTGAGACATACAGAAGGCCAATATAAACATGACTACAATAAAATTTTAATAGAAATTGAGAATTTTTAAGTGCACAGATTTTAATCTCATTAGACAAAATTTAAGTTCGAAAAATCAATTTCATAAACATAAGATATGGAAAGTATGACTAGGTAACAGTTTACTTGAAAAAGGTCTAAAGTTTTTAATAGATGGCAAACTGAATATGAATCAATTGCATGACCATCAGTGGAAAGGCTGAGTGTCCTTAACAAAGAAGGTAACAGTCCTGCTGACTACCTGAGTCAGATCATATTTAACTATATTCATTTCTGATACCACTTTTTAAGGAGGATATTCAACTGAGAAGCTTCTAGAAAGGGTAATCAGTACAGCAAAGGGCCTTGAAATCAAATGTCACAGCAAGTCCTCTAGCATACCCAGGCTGGCTGCTAGCACAGCTTTTTTGATCTCCTTTCCTAAAGGAAAGCAACTTTAAAATGGTCAACAAACTTTAATTAAACATATATACATATGTGTGTGTGTGTAAATATATTCACTTAGTTCAGGGAGAAAAGTCAGCACTTTGAACTTCAGAAAATACAAACAGAAATTACAAGCACACAAAAAGTACAGACATAAAAAATGACACAATTCAACAGACCAACAGACAGGGCTTCTAGCTGTCTGACCATTACATACATACATAATTAGTTCCCAGAGAGAGAAGCATCAACATCTGGGTTTTCAAAGCCAGGGGGGCTCAATGGTTACCCAGAGTCTCATCTGATCAAATTACACAACTCTTCCCAAAGTGAGCCCCAGAGCAAAACCTCACCTCACAGTATATATAGCCTTCTTCAGGGTCAGAGAATATCACAGCCTAATTACTAAGTAATAAAAGGTGTGATCCTTCCTAAAAAACAAGCCTCCCCCCAATCAAGCCCCTCCTGTTGGCTTCCACTTGAGGCCCATTAAGGGGCAGGGAAGACCTGCAAATTTCCTTACCATTACATCAAGCCATATAAGGAACTGGGAAGGACTGGATATTTGTCTGACTTGTGTGTTATTCACCAACTAACAAGACTGACAAGTGAAGGTTGGATGGGCTTCTGGGAGGCAGCACCATGTACTGGGTAAAGTCCAAACTCTGGAGTTACAAAGACCTGGGTCAAATACTGTCTCTGAAATTTACTAGTTATGTAATCACTTATATTCTCGAGCCTCAATTTCCTCAATTGTAAACTGGAAATAATAATACATAATGTACATAATTGTTTTAAGACTTAAAAGAGATTTATACATATATATAATCCTTTGCAAATTTCAAGCTATATAACTATAAAACTAAATAAATATTAGATGTTATTAATATATGGTAGAAGGAATTCTTGATCAGGTACAGGTTAAACCTTATGGTTTTTGAGCTTTCTTCCAACTCTGAGATTCTGTGATCTTATTTTGTCCAAGGTTACATAGACAAAAAGTGTCAGAATGAAGATGACAGCCTTCATCTTGCTACCTTCAAGGTCCATATTCTTTCCACTACATCATATTGAGGTAACACAGAGATATACTGGAACCAGTTCAAACCAGTTCACAAAAGTTGATTGTTAAATTTTCAGTGTGAGCATTTACACCTCAGATATCAGCAAACACTACAAATTATGACTTAACTCTTTGTTGATTGTTTAGACTTAAGAAAGTGATGTAGAAAATGATAATAATGCAGATTAAATTGAAAAATTATGTCATGAGCCCTTTTTTTTTCAGGGAGCTGGTGGCTAAACATTTATCAACACACTCCAAAAGGTTTAAAAACATTAAGTCACTTTCCCACAGTCACATAGATGGAAAGTATCAGATCCAGGACTCAATTCCAGGCCTCTCATGGGAAGCTCATGTTCCTTCCACTACAGTGGTATAGTAGAATCAGGACAAGGGTTTTAGGTCTGATTCTGCCACTATCTTCATGATCTTGGGCAAATCATTTCTCCTTTTTAGATCCCAGATCCCTCATCTAAAAAATAAGGAAGTTCAATTGAATTTTCTTCAAGATAATCCCTATGTCTAACATTCACTCTCTTGTGGTCTAAGGGTCCTGTCAGCTCTGATATTCTATATGTTATCATTCCTTCCAGTTTTTACATTCTCTAATCTATGTTCCAAGCTTCCTTCCTGCTTTCCTAATCTCTGGATTTTAAGTAGGCAGAGGAACATTAGCTGTTAATTTTGTTGGGCTCATAAAAAACTATGGTCCTGCCATATTTCCTACATCCCATGCATCCTCAGTAAGAGTCTTTGATCTTATTCAATCATCCTCCCAAATGGCCCTGTTCTGTTCCAACTCTAG
Organism: Gymnobelideus leadbeateri; assembly: GCA_011680675.1. Lineage (NCBI taxonomy): Eukaryota > Metazoa > Chordata > Mammalia > Diprotodontia > Petauridae > Gymnobelideus > Gymnobelideus leadbeateri. The sequence goes on along the minus strand of WOXC01006057.1, from coordinate 518,201 downwards.
CTTCTGAAACACCAGGGTTAGGAATAATGACAGGAGAGATTCGAGTCTCTGTCAATAAAGCAGGAACTTCTCAAAGTGACCCTCATTCTGTCAGCTGGGCAAAAGGCACAGGGATAAGGGGTAAAAACCCTTCTGCAGCTGCCCTTCATTCCTTGCTTTTTGTAATCTTTATTTGGGCCCTGAACAGATGTAAAATCCCTCTTGGCTGCTCCCTTGAAGAAAAGAAGGGAACCTTTGAAAAAACAATATCCCAGAATTCTTAGCCTCCTACCCCAGCCACCTCCTGAATGAATTCAATATAAAATAATGTATATGATAGTTATTTGTGTTCATGTCACAGAATACCTGAAATAAGATTTTGAGATGGAAGGGACCTTAGAGTAGAGTATCATCACATCTAGCCCCTCGTTGTATAGATGAAGACATTGCTGTATTTGCTTTGTTGGTTTTTAGAAAAAGACCATGACATCAGGGAAATGATAACATGACTTGCAGTTGACTCTGATTTGAGTGAGGAGATTGAGGCCTAGAGAAGGGTAGAAGAGACCCAAGGAGTCATCTAGCCCAACCCTTACCTATGCAGCAATCTTTACAATATGTCCCAAAATCAGACATCCAGATTCTATTGGAAGCCCTCTTAACAATGGGAACTTCCCAAAGCAGCCCATTCTGCTTATGGACAATTCTAATGGTTAAGAAGTTTTTCCTTGAAATGAGCCAAAAATCAGCCAGTCTCTGCAACTTCACTCCTCGTTCTTCCTAGGGGGATAATTAGAACAATTCTAATCCCTCTTTCACATGATGGTCATTCAAATACTTGCATACAGATGTAACAGGTGTTTGGTAAATGCCCAAACTGCCTATGAAGGCCCCCATGAAGGAGACTCCAGGTACCTGCTTCTGACACAGAAAGACCAACTCATGCATGGACATTCTCCATTGCCTACAATGTAGCCAGCAACAATCTCTTTTTATTGACTACATAGCCAGAACTGATCACATCTTCCAACCTACCAGACTGTGAAAGTCAGTCTCTTCTCTGTTATTTTGTCCAGTGATGAAAAACTCACTCACTCACAGTAGAGGAGTCATGCAGTAAGCTGGGGGAAGGGCCTGAAGGCCACCTGCTTTTCATTTTAGGCCCTGTGGTCCTGAAAAACTGGTTTGAGGTTTGGGTCCATTTCAGTTCTGAGTCCAAGAAATGGAGATCTGGACTGGGATCTTGAACCATGGTGACCATCAGGCCCAGCATTCCAGGTGGGGAATTGATGCCAGAGGGCAGGTAGGTATTGCAGTGGATAGATCACTGGACCTGGAATCAGGGAGAAATTAATTCAAATCCAACCTCAGACACTTGCTAGCTTTGTGACCCTGGACAAGTCACCTAACCCTGTTTGCCTCAATTTCCTTGTCTGTAAAGTGAACTGGCAAAATATTCCTGTGTCTTTGCCAAGAAAATCCCAAATGGGATCATGAAGAGTCAGACAGCATCAAAAACAATTGTTGCCAGCCTAGCACAAAAGCCCTGGTCAGATGTCTACTAAGTATGAGAGGTAGAATTCAAATGCAGGTAGGTCTCTCTTAACTCCAGCTACAGTGATTTTCCATCACGTCATGCTGCCTCATTAATTCCTAGGATATGAGATGACTGGCCAGGCATGAGAAGAAAGAAGGACTCAGTCTGGAAGCAAATTCAGGCAGTATGGTCTGAGTTTGGAAGGAAACAGGTATTACCCATGGTGTTAAACAGTTCAGGCTGCAGGAACCCAGGCCAGGAGAGGGCCTCCCCTGCCAACCACTCTTTCTCTGAAAGTTAGCCAACTTGTCCCCATTTGGCATGCCAGAAGATCATCAGACAGGGTGGGGTTTTTGAGGAGACTGAGGAGGTGGCTGCCTGTGCTGACAGACATAAGCAGCTACAAGGAAGGTCCCACTGCCAAACCCTGATATTGAACAAGTAAGATACCTGAAATGCCAATATTAGAGAAAGGATTTCTTTGGATCCTAAAGTCTTCTCAGTCCCTGATTAAAATGTGAATACCCTTGAGAACTGGGGAAAATAACACAAACTTTTCTCAATTAACTGAACCTCATTTATCATGTTTTCTGAATTTCCTAGGTCATTGAGGACAAGACCTTGTCAGCATAGAATGATACATTTAGATCTGAAAATTCCCTTAGAGTTCATTAAGCCTAAACCTTCATTTTACAGAGGAAGAAACTGAGGCCCAGAGAAGCATCCTTTCCCAAGGTCACACAAGTAGGGACAGAGCCAAGACTATAACTGACTCCAAATCAGTCTCTCTTCCATTGTATCATGAGATAGCACCAGAAGGGTTGGGATGAGAAGAAGGAAGGACAACCCACAGTAAGAATAGGGGGAAAGTCCTGTAAAGATGTTTGATGGGAGCCAAAGAGAAACTCCCCCTACTTCAGAATTGAGGCCAGTTTTAAGGACAGGAGTCAAGACCCATATGGTAGAAAGAACCCTGAGTTGGGAAATAATCCTGGCTCTATCCCTAAGTGATTATGTGCCCTTGGGTTAGTTCCTTCTACTTTCTGGGCCTCAGTACCCCCACCCTGCAAAATGAAGGGATTGAAAGCTATATTCTTATTAAATTCCTTTTTAGTTCCAGAAGTCTCTGATTAATGCTATGAAATTCCTTCTTGATGAGAGGCAGAGAGAGCTATACTGAGATTGGCAGAGCTCCTATCTTTCCCTTTCTGGGCTGGCACAAGAAAGAGCTATGTAAGGGAGGCTCGTGAGACATAGCATTATGGGACTAGTCATGGGACTAGAGCTGGAAGAGACCACATAGGTCACTAAGTCCAGACTCAGTTTTACAGATGAGGATAATCAGGCCCAGGAAGGTTAACTTATTTGCCTAAGTCACCTAGGTAGTAAGTGTCAGAGATAGGATTGAAACCCAGGTCCCTTGACTCCACAAGCAGTATTCCTTCCACTACCCCATAAGCAAAAGGTCCAGTCCACAGAAAGGAGGAGCTTGTTCTTCTCTGCGTAATCAAAGATCTGTGATAGTGCCAGGGAGTAGAAAGGAGACAATCACAGTCACTAACTTAGAGAATGTGCTGAGTAGTGAGGGGGAAAAAGAACAGTACAAAGAAAATTATTTCCACTTACCAACCCAGCACAGTGCAATTAAACACAATGAAGAGGAGAGGGGACTGCTTGTAAGATCAAATGGGCCATTCTCTAGCATAGCACCACCAAGTAATGCTGTAATGCTTTCCTTCCCTCACCATCCTCAGTCCTCTCCTTCCCACTGCCAGGGAATTGCTCCATTTGGGTCTGTGGAACAACAAAGCATTATCAAGCTTTATTCATTTCAATCAGCTCCCATGGAAACTCTAATCAGCCACCTCAACCAGCAACCTGCTTCATATCCTCAGGCCAGTGGCTGTAGATTAAGCCATGGGAGCCTTGGCCACAGCTGCTGCCCCTGCAACTGAGTCATGACAAATGAGCCCATTGCCTCTACAGTCATTCATCCTGAAGACAGACAGATTCTGGCCCCAGAATCTGCAACCAAACTCAACTGCTCACAGTCCTTTCTGAAGCTTGTTCTGCACTTTTAAGTCCTAAAAAATCCCACGTTTTCATTTCGGGGAGGGCAAAACAGGTCCAGAAATGGGCCTGGGCTCAGCCACTGAGTTAGTAGTAGAAAATGGGTCTCCTGGCTGAGGGTTCTAACTGAAAGAGCACCGGAGATGGTTTAGTCCAACTTCTTATTTTACAGATGAGGAAACAGAGGCCCAGAGAAAATAAAGGATTTGCCCAAGGCCTAGCAGATAATAAGGAACAGAGTCAGGATTAAATAAATTAAAATAAATTAAAATAAGAAATCCAAGCTGTCTGATTCTAAATCCTGTATCCTCTGAACTGAACCAGGCTGCTACCTATGTGACCCTGAGCAAGTCAAATTCCCTCCCTTTTCATCTGGCTCTTCATCTATAAAATGAAAGTGTTGAACTAGATGGTCTCCAAGTATCTCTTCTATCTCTATAATATCACTCTCTTTCCACTAAGTCACAGTATCATATATTTATTTTGTATATGACCTAGTAGTGAGTTAACCAAATATGAATGGAATGGAATCTCACTCTATATAGCTCCTCTAAATTCATACCACTTATATCCTGAGACTTGAATTTCTCTTTGAAAAGAAATCAAGTTCAGGTTGCTAGATGGACAATCCTATGGCATTCTGGTGAATCTATTTCTCATCTAGGGGATGCATATAGGGACCCAGCTTTATCATATTGTCCCCACTCCCAAAAAAACATGAGTTTGGGGATCATTGAGAAGAAACAAATCCCCTACTGGACTTACACCATCCAAATAATTCACAATTATTTTGGATTCATAATAATTAATAATAATAATTTTACTACTCTACACAGTAGCTTAGTTCTTTACTATTTTTCTAATTCAGCAGCTATGTGTGTTATCCTTTTCTCTCTAAGAAGCTGGTGCTATCCATGATCTCTCCTGTTTCTTGACAGAAGGCTTGATTCTGGGACTCTCAAAGTTGGGGTTTCTAGAGGAATTGCATTGACACTGCTGGAGAAATTCCTCTTCTCTATCTAGAAGGCTGTGGCCTCAGACTCTCCAGGAATTTCCCCAACCTCTATGCATGTGGCTGGGGTTCAGGAGCTCCCATCACTTGCATATATATATATATGTGTGTGTGTGTGTGTGTGTGTGTGTGTGTGTGTGTGTGTGTACATATGTGTGTATATGTGTGTGTATATGTATGTATATATATATATATACTATATATATATACACATATATATATATATATATATATATTTCCTCTCCTGGAATCATATGGTTGAGAACTTCTAAACTAAAACATGCCTCTGCTTCTACCTTCCAATAGGTGAGCACAAGAATCCAGGGAAAAGGAACTTTTGCTGTTCTACCACCATCCCTAGATGATATTACCTCAGGGGCTGAGATGCTGCCATTTCTGGGGCTGAAGGGAAGAATGATGCCTAGGGATATGGAGGGCTATGCCAAAGTGTAGGTGCCACCCAGGGACCAAAGTCCACTCACAGGTCTCTGAGCTCTGACCTGTGCTCAACTTACCATGGAGTCCAATTAATCCTCCCAAGTATGTATTAAGTGCTTACCATATGCTGGTACTGTGTTAAATGCAGGGGATTCAAAGAAAGGTAAAAACAGTCCTTGCCTTCATTCTGCTCACATTCTAATGGAACAGACACATAAATGTCTAGATTCATACAAGATATAGCTAGAATAAATTAGAGGTCATATCATAAGGAAAGCAACTAGAGAGACAGGGAAAGGCCTTCTACAAGAAGTGGGAGTTAAGCTGAGATTTAAAGGGTATTAGGGAACTAAGAGGTGAAGGAGAGCATGGAGTATGGGGGTAGGGGACAACCTATGCAAAGGCATGGGGACAAGAGATGGCTCATTGTGCACAAGAAATAGCAAGTGGGCCAGAGTGGACAGACCTTAAAGGGTATTAACAGAAGTAAACTATAGGGCAAATGCAAAGACAGGAAGGAAGCAGACTGTACAGAGCTTTAAATGCCAAATGGAGAGTCTTCTATTCAATCCTAGAATGGAGTCCCTGAAGCTTAGAAAGTATGGGAGCAGGTAACATAATAAGACCCAAAATTTAGAAGAATCTCTTTGATGGTTATATTGAGCCTGGACTGAAGGAGAGAGTCTTAAAGTAGGGAGATTATTTAGAAAACTGTTGTAATAATACGGACAAAAAATTAGAAGAGTCTGAATTAGATTGGTAGTTATGTGGATTAAGAGAAGGATATATATGTATACGTGTGTACATATATATTTATATATGAATATATACAAATACATATACATACACATATCTAAACACATATGTATATATGCATGCATACACAACTCTATATCTACACATATACATATGTGTAAAGTGTATGTATACATGTATGCAAGAGAAATCAAAATGTGACAATGGATTATGCATATAGAGAGGATGAGAGGAAGGTATTGAGGATGACGCTGAAGTTGGGCATCCAAGAGGATGGTAGCAACCTCCACTATAATGGGAAAATTGGTAAGAAGAGAAGGTTTGGGAGGAAAGATGATGAGTTCTTCAGTTTAAAATGTCTATAAGCCATCCAGCTTGAGATGCCCAAAAGTCAGTGATGCAGGATGCAAGACTGGTGCTCAAGAGAAAGACTAGGTCAGTCTAGAGATAGAGCTCTAGGAATCATCTGCACAAAGATGGCCATTGAACCCAAGGGAGCTGATAGATAAACGAGTGAGATAATACAGAGGGGAAAGAGAAGAGGGCCTAGAAAAGAGCCTTAAGGGGAGCCCAAGGCTGGGGCGGGGGGGAATGTGGATGAAGACCAAGGAAAGAAGACTGAGGAGTATGCAGATAAGGGAGACAAGAATGATGAAAGAGCAGTAACACTAAAGGCTAGAGAGGAGAGACTATCCAGGAGGAGAAAACCTTAAACAATGTTAAATGCTGCTGAAAGGTCAAGAAGGATGAGGGCTGAGAAAAAGCATTAGAGCTGGTGATTAGGAGACCATGAGTAACTTTAGAGAGAGCAATTTCAGTTCAATTGTGAGATCACAGTCAGATTGAAGAGGATTTAGAAAAGATTGAGAGAAGAGGAATTGAAGGCATTGACAGCTTTCTCAAGGAGTTTAGCAAAGAAGGTAAGGTTAAATATGGAATAATAGAGGCGGAGCCAAGATGGCGGAGTAGAAACAGAACCTCAAAGGCTCTCTTCCCCCAGATTACCTCCAAACTATGTAAAAGGGGACTCTGAACAACTTCTGGAGCCCCAGCACCCAAAGAACGACACAGAGAAGCTAACCTCCCACTGAGGACAGCCCAGCAGCCCTGCAGGAAGGGCCAGTGCAGAGCTCTGGGAGCTGGCAGGGCAGTGCACCGGGCGGAAAGCTGAGCCCAGGTCCTGCAGTTTTAGCCCCAGGGCAGCCAGGCCAACAGCTGGCTGGAGGGACTCCAGAACACCAGCAGCTGTGGCGATTCCAGAATGGTCGACACAGACATGCTTAGGACAAAGTGAGAGGTTAGTGCCCTATGGACTTTGGGACCAGTATTTGGGGAATGCATCAGCTTCCTCCCCTGGAGGCTAGAAGCTGCTGAGGAGACACACCATTTTGCAGTTTTCAGTGGCGGCTCCAGCTCCTGGCCTGCGAACTGTAAGGAGATCCAGCAATCAGTCTCAGGGGGTAATCGCTCTTGCTTTAACCTACCTGGATCTGGATTGTGATCTGGGGGGGAGGTCGTGGGGCAGGTTTCCAGCTTGCCAGAAACGGAAGTTGCCCCCCCCCCACGTGTTCCAGACGAAGCTCCCCTGTCTGGTGGCTGAGATCTACTGTGGCAACAAGCCCAAAAGTCAAATAATTAAGTGGCATCATGCCAAGGCAAAGGAAACAAAATAAACAGAAAAATGAAACATTAGACTCCTATTTTGGGGGCAAAGAGGATCGAAGCATGGAACAGTCAGAGGACTGTGAGGTCAGAAATCCTGTTCCAAAAGCCCCAAAGGAAAATATGAGTGGGTCACAGGCCATAGAGGACCTTAAGAAGGACTTTAAAAATCAAATAAGAGACGTGGAGGAAAAATTGGGAAGAGAAATGAGAAGAATGCAGGAAAAGTATGAAATGAGGGTCAACAGCCTGACTAAGGAAAACAACACCTTAAAAAATAAACTAACTCAAATGGCAAAGGAGGCCCAAAAAGGCAATGAGGAGAAGAATGCCTTAAAAAGCCGAATTTGCCAGATGGAAAAAGAATCTCAAAAGCTCACTGAGGAGATTCAATTCCTTCAGAGTTAGACTGGAGCAAATGGAAGCTAGTGACTTTATGAGAAATCAAGATGCTGTTAAGCAGATCCAAACAAATGAAAGAATAGAAGGCAATGTGAAATATCTCATGGGAAAAACCACTGACCTGGAAAATAGATCCAGGAGAGATAATTTAAAAATTATTGGACTACCTAAAAGCCATGATCAAAGAAAGAACCTAGAAATCACCCTTCAAGAAATTCTCAAGGAAAATTGCCCTAATGTTTTAGACCCAGAGGGCAAAATAGAGGTTGAAAGAATCCACAGATCACCTCCTGAAAAAGATCCTAAAAAGAAAACTCCCAGGAATATTATAGCCAGGTTCCAGAACCCCCAGATCAAGGAGAAAATACTACAAGCAGCCAGGAAGAAACAATTTCAATATTGTGGAAACACAATCAGAATAACACAGGACCTGGCAGCTTCCACACTGAGGGATCGAAGGGCATGGAATATGATATTCTAGAGAGCAAAAGAGCTGGGAATGAACCCAAGGGTCACCTACCCAGCAAAACTGAGTATTTTGTTTCAAGGGAAAATATGGTCATTCAGTGGAATAGAGGACTTTCAAGCATTCTTAAAGAAAAAACCAGAGTTGAATAGAAAACTTGACATCCAGACACAAGAAGCAAGAGATACCTGAGAAGGTAATCAGGGAAAAGAAATCAAAAGGAACTTATCAAAGTTAACCTATTTACATTCCTACATGGAAAAACAATAATTGTGACTGATGAAACTTTTCTCAGTATGAAAATAATAGAAGAAGGGTATATGGTCACATGAATACATATGTGAACATGTGCATATATGTTTACAGTTATATATGGATAGAGGGCATAAGTTGAATTTGTTGTAAAGGGATGATACCTAAGGAGTGAAATTATGAGGTGAGAGAGGAAAGTGGCAAGAGGAGATGGGGAGAGACAGGGTAGGGTAAACTATCTCATGTAGAAGAAGCAAGGGAAAATGGCTGCAGAGGAGGGGAAGAATAGGAAGGCAAAAAGGCAAAACCACATTCTCATTGAATTTGGTTCAGGGAGAGAATGACATACATACTAAATGGAATATCTCAACCTGCAGCAGAATAGGGGGAAGGGGGATGAGAGGAGGGATGATGGATGGGGGGGCATTCTTGGGGGGAGGGGAGGTTGGAAGTACCCACTATAGAAGAGGGACAGGATCAAGTAGGGAATGGACCAGGTGGGGGGTGGGATGGGTGGGAGGGAATTATAAGCAGCCTTGTACAATATATCTACTATGGTAATATTTTGCATAGTTATACATGTACAACACATACTGAATTACTTATCTTCCCAGAGGGAATGGGTGACAAGGGAGGAAGGGAATGGATCTGAAATTCGAGGTCTTAAAATTAAATGTTTCAAATATATATAAACACTATTATCAATACTCTTTTGCATGTAATTGGGAGATAAGATGTACAGGCATTGGGGCACAGAGATTCACCTTGCTCTAATGGAAAAGTCGAAGGGGGTAAGGGAGAAGATATGGGAGAGAGCAGGATGGAGGAAGCGATATCTTGTGGGACTGCTATTCTGGGAGGGTGGGTAGAGGAAAAACGGGGAAAAATTGTAACTCAAAATCTGGCAGAAATGAATGATGTAAAACAGGAGTTAATAAAGCATTTGTTTAAATAAAAAAAAATTTTAAATGAAAAAAAATATGGAATGATAGCAAGCCAGGATGGTAGAATCAAATGATGTTTGTTGGCTTTTGGAAGACTGGAGGAAATATGGACATATTTGTAGGTAGCAAGGAAACAAAGAGCCAGTAACTTAAGACTGAAGGTAAGGTAGTTGTGATAGTGGGTACAATCTGCTGGAGAAGATAGGATAGGATGGGATCAAGAGTTCATGTAGAGAAAAGAGCTTTAGGGAAAAGAAGGGTCACCTCTTTGTCTGAAACCAAAATAAAGGAGAAAATAGATTGTCTAAAAGATGTCTAAATAATATAATGAGGAAGAGGAAGGGAAAAGAAGAATCTTTTGGTAAATGACCTTATTTTGAAGGGGGCAAGGTATAATATGAGGTCTTCAGAAAAGAGTCAAGAATAGGTGCTGTGGGAGTCTTGAAAAGATATGAGAAGGTTTGGAAGAGGTACCATGGAAACTGAGCTAGAGAATTGATATCAAAGGAACAGAATGATTCATATATTTATCACTATAGTAAGACTACTATAATGAAGACAGCACTGGAAATGAATATGGGGTCCATTATGTAATGAAAGAGAAAAGTAACTAATAGATATAGTATTTGTGCCATTTCAAAAGACTTGAAGGAAGGTATCTAGCACATTGAATAGACCTGCTATGAAGGATTTAGGGGGAAGACAGGGACAAGAGTTGCATAGGATGAAAAGGTACGGATGGGCTGCAAGCCGTATCAATGAAGGAAGTAGCCCCCTCAAAGAGATCACATATCCTCTGAAGTATCAAAGACTGTTTCTGGAGAAGTGCTGTGTCATAGCAGATTGAGAACTGGAACTGGATTTGAGTCCCTGGTTTAATTTGACCTTAGGTAAGTCATTTCCAGCACTGGAAAAGGCAAAGCAGGAAGCTGGATCCCTTTATTGAGAATCAATTAAGGATAACAGAAATTTATAACTAGAAGAGATCCTGGAGATTATTTATTTCAATTTGTATTTATCATATTATTTTATATTTATTTCAATATATTATATTTACTATAGTTATAGTAAATATATTATACTTATTCCAACTATAATACAATCAATCACGTGTCTTTCTTGTCTCCTCAATGAAACTGTAATTTCTTCCAAAGGACTGGATCTTCTCATATACCCTTCTCCCCACCCCATATTTCTAACAACATGTAGCACATCATAGACTCTTGATTAATACTTACTGCTTGAATCTTAATTAATACCTTAGTAGACAGGGTCTCTGTCGCACAGACAACAGCTGCAAATAAGTGGCCTGAATTTCCCAAGAGACACTGAATAGTCCAAGCAGAGAAGGGTTCCTGATAGGTGCTGCCCATGTAATGTTAAATTCAATCCTGTCTGTCTGTCTGTTTTTTTAACTAGCCCAGAAACAAAGGCCTGTGTTAATTAAAGTGTCTCAGATGTTTCAAAATGGACTTTGTGAAGTGATATATTCACAAGCCCCAGACAACTACCTTTCCCACCAAAGCCAGTCAAAACAATCCCTCAGCCAAGTAGATTTGTGTAAGGAAATCAGATAATGCAAGGTTTATAAAAATTATGGTAAAATTGGAACAGAAGTAAATAACAAACAGTCATATCTCTTTTTTTTTCCATTGTGATTGTTCTTTGAAATTTCATTACAAGAAGTGATAAAATGCCCTACTGAGTCATTAGAAGATATTGACTGAAGTTTTCTAGAGGCCAAATACAAGGTTAGATCCATAAAATGCCAGTGTTGTAAAGGACCTTGGAACAGAGAATGTCAGAGCTCTATTGATCAAGTAAGCAATCAACCATCATTTATTAAGCTTGGGCTACTATGTACCAGGAACTGCATTAGACACTAGAGACACAAATACAAAGAATGAAACGATCTCTAATTCTCAAGGTGTTGAGATGCTAACAGAAGAGGTATAATATAGAACATTAGTGTTGTAGGTATGCCATCCTCATTCTGTAGATGGGAAAACTGAAGCCCAGAGAGAGGATGTGACATCTCAGGTCACACAGTCAGTGGCAGAACCACATCTTCTGGAACTCAATCCAGTATAACAACATGGAAAGGAGCACTTGCCTTTTAGTCAAAAGACCTGTTCCTCTCGTCCCCACTACTTACAAAAAAAATTAGTATGGAAACAGTCGTGATATTTGTTACAAGGGTTTTGTTTTTGTTTCTCCAAGGGGCGAGGGAAAAGATAGGAGGGAAAGAAAATAAAGTATGTTAACTGAAAATAATATTTTTTAAAGAGTGCTTAAAGTAGGCATCAGAAGAAAACTGGTTTCAAAGCCAATCTTTAACATTTAAGAGCTGTGTGGGAAAAAAAAAACACCTGACCTCTCTGATCCTCAGTTTCCATATTTGAAAAAAAAAGAACATTCATACCCATAGATGGTCTCTATTATGTCAAAGGGTTCTCATGAGGATTGAATCAGACCATATCTGTAAAGTGATTTGTAAACCTTAATGGACTATATAAATGCCAACTGCTGTTACTATTATTACCCATGTGGCCCAGGGCAGGTCACTTCCTCTCTTTGGGCCTCACATTCTGAACCTATAAAATTATAGAAATAATACACAATATATATTGCTTAGCTGAGAAAGTATTTTGTAACCTGTGAAGCAAAAAGTGAATCTGTGTATGCATTTCCCACTATTCTGCCTTAGCTCACTGATTCAAAAAACAGTGGAATTAAGACCCCATCATCCTCTTATTGCCTTTCCCACTGCTAGTGAAAGTTTCTCAAAACATTCATTTACCCCTGGGTCCCACTGATTTCCTTCTGGGTAACTCTCAATGCCTAAGAAAACAGATCAGTATGCAGCACCATAGTGGTTCCTATAGTTTCAATTTCTTCTTCAGGTGAAATGTATCAAAGGAGAAGGACTTTTAAAATAAATGTAGGGCTGGATAAATTGCATTCTGTCTCTTTGAATTCCTCCTTTGGGTGCTGCTGGATGCTCTTCATTTCTCAAGGTACATTTGATAGTTCTACTCAGAGCAACAGAAGACACTCCCCTACCTCCACCCTTCTTCTCTTCCCAGAGACACAGCTTGGGATAATTAAAACCAAACTAAGCTTGGGAGGAAGGAAATAGGTTGTAGTCTCACCTCCATGACCACCTCACTATGTGTCATCAGGCAAGACAGTTCCCCTCCCTGAACCTCAGTTTTCTCACCTCTAGTCTTAGAGACAGAAAACCTGGATTCAAATTCTGATTCTGCTAGTCAGGACCTTAAACAAGTCACTTAACTTCTCTGGGACTCAGTTTCTTCATCTACAAAATGAGAAAGTTGAAATAGATGATTTCCAAATAGTCCCTTCCAGTTCTAAAATCTGTTGAACCTAGATGAAATGATCCCTAAGACTTCTCTTCATTTCTGACATTCTATCATTCCACAGGTTTCCCATCACCCAGATGAAAGTTTCCAAACACCTTTTGTTTTCTCTGTCAGGGATTCTCCTAGTGAAAGAGGTTCCTCTCTCATCTTTGACATCAGATGGTCGCATCCCCCTCCCAGTTGGATATAATCTCCTGAAGGGCAGGCACTACAGTTATCTCTTCCACATTGTGACTTTCTCCATTGAAGTTTTGATATGTCATGGATTGGCATAAGAAATTAAATTTTGGAATTTTCAGGGAATTTTGAAGAAGCCACAAATGATGTACAAAGGTTAGCAAATGACACAGATCCCATAATCAAATACTTAACCCAAATTTCCCGATAAGATATTGTAAATACCCTACAAAAGAAAAAGAAAAAATTTAGACTTCTTCCCTAGTATGAAAGGAGGACCAAAACCTTTTACACCAATTTTCCAAATGGAGTAGGGAGGCAGGGGGGTTAAGCAGCAACCCTGCCATGTGGAAGACATAGTTGTACTATGTCTTTACATAGTTTAAAAATAGCACCTAGCATAGTAGATCTTGAATAAATATTTGTTGAATCAAAGAATCTCTACTAAGTAACTACTGGGTGCTTAGTCTTTATGCTTATGAGCCATGAAGGAAAATATAACACAGTTCCTGCCTTCAAGGAGCTCAGAGCCTAAAACAGAGGTTCTTAACTTTTTGTGTGTTATGGATCCCTTTTACAAACCACGTAAGCCTATGGAATCCTTCTCAGAATAATGTTTTTAAATGCATTTTTAAAAGATAGGATTATAAAGCAAAATAATTAATTTAAATAAAGTTATTAAATTTTTTAAAACATGCTTATGGATCTCAGGTTAAGAACCCCTGGTTTAGATGAAATGACAAAACTCAAACAAAAAAATCTATATTGCCAAAATTGGTTATTCATTAACATGAATGAAAAACAACTAGAATGGAAGGGGTAATAGAAACAGGTGTGATTCACTGTAAAGTAACCTAAATTCTCTTGGCTAGACCATATTGCAAGGGCTTTTGAATTTAAGCTATCTGTATCATGCCAAATATCTAGATGAAAGATGAACAATCCATTCCTCCAGATGTTTTAGCTCCCTGAGGCAGATGGGCTGAATTTCACATTTTCATGATTATGTGTTTGGGGACAGGTTCACATAGAATTGAACAAACTGCTTCAGTCCCATTCCTAGTAAATAAAAACAAAAACAAAAACAAATGTGTTAAGTACCTGTGTGTAAGATGCTATTTTAAGTTCTTGGGATACAAAGATAGATGTGACAAAGGTCTTTCTTTCAAGGAGTTTACAATATGATGGGCACCACTGGGGTCTCGAGGGAGGAGAAAACAAGGGCACATTCTATCCTGAGCAGGGGTAAAGAAAGGAGAGAATATAATGAAATCAAGGGATGAGAAATAATCCAGTTGGCTATAATGTAGAATACATAAAGGGTAGTGGTTTGAGATAGAGCAAGGCAACAAAGAAACAAGTGTTTAATAAGTACTGACTGTATACCAATCACCGTGCTTAAGGGAGCCAGCAGTGGTTTTTCAGAGTAAGAGTGACAGCAATCAATAAACATTAAGTGCCTACTCTGCGTCAGTATATGTTCTAGGTTGCCAGGGATACAAAAAGAGACAAAAGATAGTCCCTACCCTCAAAGAGCTTACGATGTTATTAGCAAGACCATTTAGGCAGTGGTGTAGAACATGAGTTGGGGGGGAAAAGTGAAGTTGGGGGAAGGGGAGATAAAGTGAAGGTAGGAAGAGGGGCCTCCACATTGTAAGCACAAGCCCACTACATTTTATCATGGTAGACACCAGCCCCAGCAGCAAAAGCCAACACAGTAAACTGCTTAGCATTCTGGGTAAGAAAAGTAGTTAGGAGGTCCTAAAAATCTCATCCTTATTTGGATGCTGCCTGGTTGGTCTGAGCAAGATAGACTAGAAGAGGCTATCCACACTGCTGACTTACCCTACGTAGCTGGGGACAATAAACTCCACCCAAATAGGATTGTTATGAGGAAACTGCTTTGTGTATCTCAAAGCATCATAGCAAGGTGTTGGGGGCGGGGATAGGTTTTGCCTTTACTGTGCTAATTTCCATATGAGGGCGTGGTTTAATGTATATAAGATGCTGTATGCGGAAGCATCTCTCTCTCTCGGGATGTGACCAGCCGTGAATAAACAACCCCTGAAACCTCGGGTGCTCTGTCTGGGTTAATTCCTCTTCGGAGGCCGGTGACGACCGAAGGCTCGCCATGGGGATAGGTGAGTAGAGAGGATGGGGATATAATAGTTACATATCAACCCGCCGCCGGTGCCGTAGATAAGGCCCCTGGCAAGTGGCGCCTGAATAGGGATTGAGATCTGTAGGGACCGTCTGAGTCCGCTGGACGGACTCCCCCCAGACAGCCTCATCTCATAAGAAGGACGAGATGGGAGGATTGAATAGCATACCTGAATTTCTACCCGAGGAGAAGGGGGTTGTAGCCGCCCAGCTGTATAAGCTGTGCGCTAAGAGGGGGTATAAAATCCCCCTAAAAACCTGCCAAGCATTCATAGAAGGGTCGGGTGAAGAGGAGGAAAGTCACGGTGTGGGGCCACAAGAGGAGGATGAAGGGGAGGATGGGGGGGAGGATGAGGGCCCCCCTCCCGTTTACCCCTGGGAAGAGTTAAGGAGGGCTAGAGGGGAAAGCCGCGAAAAAGATGGCGGAGACACAACACTTCCGCATTCTTCATGGGACACAGACCAGAAGGATAGTGGGTGTGACGCAGCTCAGATGCCGAGCGGGCCTAGACAGGAAAAGACAGGAGGATGGGGCGGGGCCTCTTCTAGACACCCGGAGGCCTGGGGCGGAGTTTCCCCGAGTTGCCCAGAAGCTTGGCTAGCCGCCCCAACAGCCATGGCTGAGCCTCCCCCATGCAGATTGGCAGCATTCAGGGACGGGGGGAGAGGACCCAGACCAGGGGCAACAGGTCTGGTCGCAGCCAGTGCCATCCGAGCCTTTGAGCAGGGGGAGACAGTAGACTGGGATGACTGGGGGATATATCCGCTGATCGCAGACCCCCTTACGGGGCAGCGGCAGTACACCCCAGTGCCATTTATGGATACTGGGGCGGATTGCTCCGTGATAAATGGAGGCCAGTGGAAGCCTGAATGGCCACTGTCGGCGGGAGGGCAGCCAGTAATGGGGGTAGGAGGGAGACAGACTGCCCCTAAGGCAGCAAGGGCCCTGAAGTGGGCCGTGAAAGGCAAGACAGGACTGTTTAAACCTCTCTTCCTGCCAGGGCTCCCATACACCCTCTGGGGGCGTGATCTCCTCTCCCAATTGAATCTTTCTTTGGCCACTCCAGACAGTCTGCTGGGAAATTAGTGGGGGCCACTGCCGAAGGGAGCTTCTCCCCGCAGATCACTTGGATTGATAAGAAACCAATATGGGTAGTACAGTGGCCCCTGTCCCAAGAGAAGCTCACAGCGCTTAGGATGATTGTGGATACTTTATTATTAGAGGGGAAAATAGAGAGATCTCTTAGCCCTTATAATTCCCCAGTGTTTGTTATAAAAAAGAAGAGTGGAAAGTGGAGAATGTTGATTGATCTTAGAGCAGTTAACGCTGCCATGTTACCAATGGGAGCCCTCCAACCTGGACTACCCACGCCGGCAGCCATCCCAAGGAATTGGGAGATAATAGTGATTGATATTAAGGATTGTTTTTACAGTATCCCTCTTCACCCAAATGATAAAAAGAAGTTTGCCTTTTCTGTTCCCAGTGTTAACTTCCAGGCACCTTCCGAGAGATATCAGTTTAGGGTTTTGCCCCAGGGAATGGCAAATAGCCCAACCTTGTGTCAGTTATATGTGGCAGAGTTGTTAAGGCCAGCTAGGGAAAAATATAACAGTCTTATGATATGGATGATATATTGATCGCTGCACCACAGTTGCAGCTGGCAGAGAGTTGTTTGGCCCTAATAACTGAGTTGTTGCAAGGTAAGGGATTGCTGCTAGCCCCTGAGAAGGTGCAAAAGTCATATCCTTATGAATATTTAGGTCAAAAGGTTCTTCCTGAACAGATTGTTAATGATTTTCAAAGGTTGGTGGGAGCAATTCAGTGGATTCGCTCGGCAATCCCTATACCACAGTCACTTATGCAGCCATTATATGAGATTCTAAAAGGGGCGTCACAGTTGATCTCCCCTAGGACATGGACCCCCAAGGCAGAACAGGCATTGGAACAGATTTTGCAAAAAGCCTCTGTTTTGAGTCGCCAAGCCCCAGATGAACCTATAATATTAAGAGATACAGGGCGATTTTGGGGATGCCTCTTTCAAAGACATGGATGTTTAGAATGGTTATATCCAAAAATTCCAAAAAAGATTATACAAGATAAATGGGAGACCCTAGCTTGGTTTTGTTTGCAAGCCTCTGAGCGCTGTCAACGCGCATTTGGGCGCAAACCTTTTCTTAATTTAGATCTATCAGGAGAGCTCAGTCATACACTTGCAGAAAATTCCCTGCTGTGGGCCACGATGTTGACTAGTATGAATATTGCGAAAGTCACACCTCCCCCAGTGGTCCGGATGTATAGTGAATTCATTCTCAAACGCCACACGCCTGTAGTGGTATCCGAGCCAGTGGCTGGACCAAATATATTTACAGATGCCACTAAGAATGGCCGTGCTGTAGTTCACAACCCGTCACAACCAGCCACGTGGGTATTTGATACCCCATATACCTCCACCCAGAAGAATGAGTTATTTGCCATTATTAAAGCTGTAGAGTTGTTTGATACTATACCCATAAATTTAATTACAGATAGTATGTATTGTGCACTATTGCTTCCCCACTTGGAACATGCCTGTGTGTCTCCAGGATCCACCATAGCCGATCTTTTATTACAACTTCAACATAGAATAAAGGGTAGGAGACATTCCATTTATGTCCTACATGTGCGGTCCCATATATCTATCTCGGGACCTATTTTTCAAGGCAATGATGAAGCCGATAGTGCCCTATATATAGCCCACCAAGATCCTGATCCGGCCCGGCAGGCACACGGTAAGTCTCATATTTCAGCTAGATCCCTCAGACGCCTCTATGGCATTCCTAAGATAGAAGCACGCTCCATTGTACGCTCATGCACCGCTTGCGCACCCTTCCGGCCACGCCCCCAGCCAGAGGGCATCAATCCCAGGGGCGACTTGCCTAATGCCCTCTGGCAAATGGATGTCACACATTTAGGACAGAAACATATACATGTATCAGTAGATACCTTTTCTTCCTTTACCTTTGCTACACTGCAACCCGGCGAGACTGTAAGACATGTAATATCACATTTGTACACTCAAATGGCCACCTTAGGTGTGCCAGAAGCCCTAAAGACTGATAATGGGCCGGCATATACCTCTAGGGCCTTTACAGAATTCTGCCTAGAATTTTCTATCAATCATACTACGGGTATCCCCTATAACCCCACAGGCCAAGCCATGGTGGAGCGAGCAAATCGCAACCTGAAAATAAACAAAAAAGGGGAGTATGCAGGGGAATAACCCAAAAGGAATTGGCACAAGCCGTTTTTACCATGAACTTTCTCCAATTTAGAGATGATGGCACCTCGGCCGCACAGAGATTTTTTGGAAAAACTGCGACCAAACACATAGAGTTGCCACCCCCCACAAGGGCCCTACCAGGAACTAAGATAATGTGGAGGGATGAAGAAGGAAAGTGGCATGGGCCGGTCACAGTGGTTGCAAGGAGACCAGGCCATTTATCCTTTTATCCAAATGAGAATTCTAGTCTCCCCGAAAAATGGATACCTGTACATAGAGCTAGAGATCTTGAATGAACCCAACCCAAATATCGGGATGAGGAGTTCCCTCTCTTTTCCTTTGCAGGGACATGGCCCACCATCCTGGGAATCCTGATGTGTGGAACGGCGATAGAACACCCCACCCCCGGACTCGCGACGCCTCGATGGGGGCCTCTTGGGGCGGGTTGGGTGCCTCTCTGTGTCTCCTCTTATTACTTCTTGGGCTTTTATTTTGGTGCATATGCCGTGCATCCACCCGGAATAAGGGCTATATGTTACTTACCCAACAAGCCATCTTTGCTATAAGAGAAGGACAAGATCCTTCAGTTTGGCTCGCCGCCATGGAAGACATGTAACACCTTGGGGTAAGACGGGGCAAGCCCCATGACGGGCAACTTCTCCCACCCAGCCACCTAAGACAGGGCCCAAAGGTGTTGGGTCCCTAGGACGGGTAAGGTTTCAGGGATTGAGGAGACGACCCAAGCCAGGGCACCCCGCTCCCGGCGAAGCTATAAGCTTAGATGATGCGTAA
This sequence comes from Gymnobelideus leadbeateri, assembly GCA_011680675.1. Classification (NCBI taxonomy): domain Eukaryota; kingdom Metazoa; phylum Chordata; class Mammalia; order Diprotodontia; family Petauridae; genus Gymnobelideus; species Gymnobelideus leadbeateri. The sequence goes on along the minus strand of WOXC01006057.1, from coordinate 498,911 downwards.
TGTTTAGCAAGGCTGCACCAGGCACCACAGCCCTGATAAAACAAAAAGGGGGAGATGTTAGGGGCGGGGATAGGCTTTGCCTTTACTGTGCTAATTTCCATATGAGGGCGTGGTTTAATGTATATAAGATGCTGTATGCGGAAGCATCTCTCTCTCTCGGGATGTGACCAGCCGTGAATAAACAACCCCTGAAACCTCGGGTGCTCTGTCTGGGTTAATTCCTCTTAGGAGGCCGGTGACGATCGAAGACTCGCCATGGGGATAGGTGAGTAGAGAGGACGGGGATATAATAGTTACAGATCAACCCACCGCCGGTGCCGTAGATAAGGCCCCCGGCAGCAAGGTAAGTTACCACAACTGAGGTTGCTTAGCCTGAAGTGAAAACTTAGCAAAGAAAGGACAGCTACCTCCAAGATTGAAGGGTTGTCATGTAGGAAAGGGATTAGAGTCATTTTTTTGGTGGCCCCAGAAAGCAGCTAAGACCAATGGATCTAAGTTTTATAAAGGGAACAAATTCCAGCTTAATGTAACCCAAGACTCATGGAAAAATAGTTCTAGGATTACGTGAACTAGGTTTGATCTTTGCAGTTTCTCTCTGGCTCATATCCCCTAGGAACATCAGAATTTAATTCATTTTGCTCTAACTTGTGGTTCCTCAAGTATCATCAGATTTGTTTGATGTGTATCTATGTATGCATATGTATACATGTGCTTATATTATACAAATACCATATAGACACATGCCCATATATGCATGCATATGTGTATCTGCACATGCATTCATGTGTACATGTATATTTAATATACATGTGTGTGCACACATACATATAAACATAATTTTATCTCCCTTGAAAGTCAGCATAATGTGGTATGTAGAATACTGGATTGAAATAAACTGAGTTTGAATCCCATTTCAGACACTTATTAACAGTATTACTTTGGGCAAGTCACTTAATTTCTCTTATCCTCAGTTTCTCATCTATAAAATGAGAACTGAAGGACCTATAAGGCCTATTTTAGCTCTAAATCTATAATTTTATGATGCCAATAAATTGTCTAGCTATGATCTTATTTGAGTAATGATACATCAAATATAAAACAGGCTTTACTTAATCCCACAAAAATGTGTAAATGCACAGCTCTGTCTCCAGGGAAAAAGGTCTGAGTCTGCATTTCTCTAATCCAGCTCCCTAGCCTCTGGAATCCACATGTAGCCTACTTTTAAAAGTCAAGTCCAAGGGCATCGCTTTGGTGGATGAACTAGCTATGGATTTTTAGTCATCATCCATGTGGTATCACAGGGGCAACAAGCACCCCACACAAGACACATTTCAACTTCGCTCAGGAGACAGTGCCAATACCAAAACAAGAGTCTGCATCAATGAGGCAACAATACGAATGCACGATAATTCTTGCACTAATATAAGGAAGACCTTTCTAATAACTGGAGCAGAACAACAGTGGAATCAGCTGCCTTGTAAGATGGTGTGTCTCTATCATTGAAAATTCTGGTTTGAACTAGATGGCCTCTGAAGTCCCTTTCAGTTCCAAGGTTATGATCCTATGAGGGTACATTGAAGCAGGCACTGAGGGTGCTGTAGAAGGAACTCTTCGTGGGTATGAGTTTAGACTGGTTTGCCTGGATAGACTGGATTCCTTCCTATTCTAAAATTCAGTGATGCTATGATTTCCTCCCACCGGGAAGATTTTAGAAAATATACAAATACTATGGGGACTATACTATGGCATGCATCTCTCTGTCTACATATTTGGGGCATGGTTTAATAGAAAGGGCTCGAGATCTACAGCCAAAGGGCTTAAGTTAAAAATCTAAACTTTCCATGTAGTCAATGTGTGATGTTAGACAAATCACTTTTCCTGTCTTAGACTCGGTATCCTTACCCACAAGGTTATGGGCTAATGATCTCTAAAATCCTTCTATCTCTAAATCCTATGGTTTAAAAAAAATAAACAAAAGCAATTCCCATTACATTTTCCTGTTGCCTCAAGCTTGGTCTCCATATTCCTATGTCCTTGTCAGAGAGGGATCTTTCGCAGAAACTATTGCAAAATACTTTCATTTTCTTTTGAGGGGAGAAAGTGAGGGATAAGCGCTTGAGTCACCATTTCACTTCTGCAACCTGGTATCAAGCCAGGGGAAAATGAAGAAAAATAGCTCAAACTAAATGACAACACTTTTGAGGGCTAAGGTCAATAACATCACAGCTGCCATCCTTGAAGCTGTTCTTGCCTCTGCAAAGTACAAAGACGATCATTGATATGCTACATAGGCAGTCACACTGAATGCTCTTACTAAGACACTCAGAATCATGGTATCATACAATGTCAAAACTGGAGGTGATCTGAGAACACAGAAAGTCAGATCGGGGTACCTTAGGAAGAAAGAATCCTTGAACTTGGAACAAAGAATATCAGAGATGGAAGGAATCTTAGAACACAGATTTGCAGAGCTGGAAGGGCCCTTAGAATATAGAATACTGAATATCAAAGTTGGAAGAGCATATAGAATATCTGAGCAGAAAGAAACCTTAAGAGACTTTCAAAAACAGGATAAGTCTGAAAGACACCCTAAAGCAAAAATTATGTAATATCAGAACTGGAAAAGACCTTAAAATATTTAACATATAATGTCAGAACTGAAAGGGACCCTGGAATATAGCATGTCTGGGCTGAAAACGTCCTTAGGGTATATGAAGTTAGAGATGGTTTAACCCCTTCATAGAATGATCAAAAAAGATAATACGTATAAGGAACTTTACAAACCTCAAGTTCTACATAAATGGGAGCTATTATTAACATTATTATTATTATTATTTTAAAACAGATGAGGAAACTGAAACTTAGGATCCACCTGCCCAAATTTGCGCAAGTGAATGGGGCCCTTAAAAAACTTCCTGGAATAAATCCGAATGCACACTATATATGCAATGAGGGTCTATTTCCAAAGGACCAGGGGAATGTGGAACTATGATATTTCTTTTTTTTCTTTTTGCTGCAAAGCAATTGGTGGGCACATCTGCCCTTGCCAGCAATAAAGCACTCTTCTAATTATCAGTTTGGAACTGAGTCCAAAATGCTATTTCCTTCCATTCTGAATGCTATTGTAGTCTGAAAATGAAAGGCACTGGTCTCAAAAGCCTCCACTCATTTAGAGCTGGGGGCACCCAGAGAGACAGCTCTCCAAGGGAAGTTCTTCCTCATGTATAACACTTCTTCTCCCAGTTCTGCCTTTTCACTGACTATCTACCACTTCTAGAACACTGGCTCCCTATCTCTACCTACTCATTTCCTTCAAGTCTCAGCTCAAAGACTAAGGTCGGAAGGACACCTATCCTTGTTCTCCCTATTCCACTCCTGTCTACAAGAGCCTTTCCTCTGGTATTACTTTCTATTTTCTCAAATGTACAAAATTGTTTAAATGTTGATTTCCTCATGAGAATGTTAGCTTCATATACATAAACAGAAAACAAAGCCACATGCAAAAAATCAGAAGTAAATGTGCTTGCAAAATTAAAAAGCAAGGCCGAAAGGAGAGGCATGAGAAGACACTCCCACTCTACCCCTTTGCAGATGTGAGAGGCCCATGAGTATTGAACATTGCGTGTATTTTCAGACTTTTTTTGACATGTTGAGAAGTTATGCTGATTTTTTTCCTCTTTTTCTTTCTTAGTTAAAAAAATATTTGTTCTATGGGATACCTCTCTGGAAAGGGGAGGAGAAGGGATATTTATTTATTTAGAATTAGAAGTCAAGGTCCTCAGCAAAGGGGGGATAGAAGGTACCTTGGGAGGGATACTGGAGAAAACTATAGTGACAGAAAAAAAAGACATCAATAAAAACTTATTTGCAAAAGAATATGAGCTCCTAGAGAACTCCCAGAAGCTAAGAACTTGATGGTAGCCCTTCTTTGTAAGCCCAGCTTTTGGCATGGTGCCTGACACATAGTGAACGAGTAATAAATGTTTGCTGACTGACTGACCAACTGGCAACTGCTACCTATCTCCCCCCACCACCCAGGTTCCCATGTGGCCTGTGCATACAAGGTCTTCTGTTCATCACTTCTGGGCTTGTTCTTTTCCTGATTTAAGTGAAGGAGTGTTAGAGAATTCTGATGTCAGGGAGCTCGAATCCATGCCAGGATTTACATGGGTGAGGCAGTGATCAATTCCCTGAAAAAGGGCCTGCTAGAGCCAGCCCAGTGGCAGAAACCAACAGTAATATGACCACTGTCCATGCAACAGTCAAAAGTGAACTTGGTAGGTGAGTACTTTGTAGAAACTACTGTAAATCTGAGTTCAGACTTCCCAGGAAGTGAAGTGATTGATGACCCCCCAACCAATTTCTTTCAATGGAGAATACTTTGTAACTTCTCTTCATCATCTTTGTAGTAAATATCCCTTTGTTTTTACAAATTTATTAATGGGTGTTAATTGGTTAAATTATGCTGAGGCACTAATCACTATTGGAATAGGATGCTGAAGCCAACTGTACTAGAAAAAGACACTCCCAATACTTTAGGGGCACCCCCAGAAGGAGGAACAATTGTACTCTTGGGATGGGAGGCCTGAGTTATCAGTGCAAGAGGAATTTAGGATAAGTATCCTCTTTATTTGGGTTACATTCCTTAAAGCCTGGGCCTGCTTGGCTTTTGTCTTTGTTTCCCAGAGCCTAGCCCAGATCCTTGCTCATAGCAATTGTTTGTTGAGATTGTTCAAATGAACAAATCTAATCCTGTTTCCACACATAATCCTTCAAAAATTTGAAGACAGCTTAAACCTTTATTTCTCCAGGCTAAATATAACCAGTTCTTTCAAAAGATCTCTGTATGGCATGATATCAGGGACCCCTTACCATCATCATTTTTCTCCTCTGTATTTTAACTCCAGCTTGTCAACCTTCTTCCTAAAATACAGTGCACAGAACTAGGCACAATGCTGACTTCTAGGGTCAGAAGATCTGAATTAGCATATCACCTCTGATGCTTACTATCTGTGTGTGTTGGCATCAAGACTACATGGGGAAAGAGGCCATAGGCTGTTGACCCCTTTCATGTATTTGACTTCTGGACCTATCAGTCAATACAACCCAACAACAAGATCCAACTCTAATGGGGATGAAAGTCATTCAACACCCTTCACAGAATCAGAGAATCTCAGAGCTGGACCTAGAATGGAGCCATACTGTCCAACCTGTATCCAAAGCATGAATTCTCTCTAACACATTCCCAGCAATTATTCACCCAAACCTCCCACTGAACACAAAGACAGCATGATATAGATGAAGATAGAGTAGGGGACTTCTAGTCAAGTAAACCTGAGTTCAAATCCCAGTTCCAGCATTAATATTGTATAATGAGCAATGAACCTCTCATCCTCAGTTTCCTAATCTATAAAATAGAGATAATAATAGCAGCACTGCCTGCCTCCCGAAGCTATTGTGAGAAAAGTGCTTTCTATGCCCTAAAGGACTACATCTCAGAAATGGAAGTCATCATTGCCTCCTAAGACAGCCCATTTCACTGTTGGGTAGCTCTAATTATCAGAGAGTTCTTCCTTCTGAGCCAAAATCTGCTCCCCCATAACTTCTACCCATCAATCAAGCACTACTATGTATGTATAGCCTCATGCTGAGCCCTGTAGGATAAAACACTAGAAACAGAATTATAATTAGAAAACTTATTCCTTGACCTTAAGGAGCTTCTAATGTTGGAGAACACTTAAAAATCAATATAGCTACTTAGAGAAATTAAATGTAACACCAACTGAGTACATAAGTACTGGGGTAGGGAAGGGAACAGGTCCAAAGAACAAATGACCAGGAAGGCAAGTAGACTGGTGACCAGACTTCATATGAATGACTTAAAGGAGCTGGGCATATTTAGCCTGGAGAAGAGAAGACTTGAGATGGGGGAAGAGAAATGGACATCATAGTTGTCTTCAAACATTTGAAAAGCAGCTAGGGGGCACAATGGAAAATACTGGTCTTAGAATCAGGAAGACTCGTCTTTATGAGTTCAAATACTCTCTAGTTATGTGACCCTGAGCAAGTCACTTAAACCCATCTCCTTTAGTTTCCTATAAAATAAATTAGAGAAGGAAATGGCAAAACTGCAGTATCTTTGCCAAGAAAACCCCAAATGCGGTCACGGAGAATGGGACATGACTAAACAACTGAACAAATGAATCACACATTTGAAGGCCTGTTATGTAGAAGAAGAAGTAATCTTGTTCTTCTCGGCCCCAGGAGGCAGAACTAGGAATGCTGAAAAGTTATGGAGAGGAAGATTTCAACTTCATCTAAAGAAAAAACTCCCTGACAATTAGAGTTGTTTGTTCCAAAGTGGAATGGGCTGCCTTGGAAAGTAGTGGGCTCCCCATGACTGCAAACTTTTCAACAAAAGCTGGATTCTTTGTAGGGGGCAGTGAATGTACTTCATTTTGGAGGAAACTGTTCTGGAAACCAAAGAAACAGAAATGAAGAAAAGTCCAGTGATGATTTGGCAACTGCCCATTCATTTAATGTGTGTAGACAGCCATGTCTGAGATTTACTTCAAGGCCTGAATTATCTGGTTGGGCTACCCACGGATTAAATCAACTGGATAACTGCTAAATTTCCATGTCAGTTTGTGATATGTGAATTCAGCCATAAGTGGACAATTTTGATTTAAGAATTCACTCTTGATGGTACATGGAAAAGTAAAATCCAGGAAAAGACAGAAAGGGAGGCCTGAGGTCTACTGGAAATCCATGTGCTTGGAGTCCTGATTTTAATTATCTAGATAATCTACATAGTTCATAAGATGCCAGGTAGGGTCATAGATCTAGATAAAGCAGGAAGGGACCTTAGTAATCATGTAGCCCAATCCCCACATTTTCTTGATGAGGATATTAAGATGAAGTGAAGTGACATGTCTAAGAATGTACAGAGGAGGACAGTTAGGGGCTAGGTGGTACAGTGAATAGAGCACCAGTCCTGGAGTCAGGAGGACCTGAGTTCAAATCTGACCTCAGATACTTAACACTTACTACCCATGTGACCTTGGGCAAGTCATTTAACCCCAATTGCCCTGCCTTCCCCCCTCCAAAAAACAAAGCAAAATAAAAAAAAAAAGAATATACAGAGGGCAGAACTGAAAGTCAAATTCAAAACCTCTGATTTAAAAGCTAACCTTTTTTCTGCTTCTCCATGCTGCCCTCTTGAGAGTAGCCACTCTGGATGAGAGGCAAAAACAAGGGAAAGGGAAGAGTCTATTGGTAAACTATTGCCCAGCCTCTGACATAACCCAAACTAGCCTGAACAGCTCTCTCATGTCCACCAAATTGTATGTCCATAAAGATCCCAGTAGTCACAGGATTTTAGGGCCCAGAAAGGACACCTCCACTAATGGCCTATTCTGATGCCTCCTCAGAGGGTGAAGCCTGGTATTCTCAAAGACTATCAGCAGGATTTAAGTTTAGGTAGCTCAGGAGCTAGAACACTAAGCCTGGAATCAGAAAGACCTGAATTCAAATCTATCCTTAGACTGGATCTGCTCAACTGTGGAAAATTAAACAACATAATTAGTGTCTGAAGATTATCCCAACTAATGTCAGAGAGCCTCATTGGTAGGCTGACCTCCAAGTGATGAGTTTTTTGACCACAGCAATTCATAATAACCATCTATCCAAGGCATAGACATGTTACTATCTGTATTGGTAGAAAAATTAGCCAGAACATTGAGATGTGTCTTAAAGCATTCAGGTAAAAGAGGATACGTTATCCAAACAGGGGCCTCTTTCAAGCCATCAGATGAGTCTCAGAGCCGACACATGGTGCCCTAGTAGAGGGGCTTTCTCTGGCAGAAAGCTGACAGAGACCAGCAGGAACAAGATGGGATGTTGTGAGGAAAACCAAAGGACAGATAATCAGACTGTTGGAAAGGAGGGACCTGGTCTAGGTGAATTTTTACTATTCCCATGACCAATAATAATAGCTACTTTAATGTTTATAAAGCTCTTGATGCTCACAAGGCATATTATGAGGCATATTATTGTTCCTATATTACAGATGAGAAAATTGAGGCTCCTAGCAAGTAAGTGATTTGCCCAGGGTCACACAGTCAGTATCTGAGGCAGGATTCTAAATCAGGTCTTCTTGACTCCAAGTCCAGTGCTTTACTCACTATTCCAACCTGCCTCTCTAGTAAGTAAGAGCCTAATCTACCCACCCTAGTCTTCTCCCAACCTTTACCAGTCATCCAACAGGACAAGAGTGAGATCATAGAATGTTAGAAAATTGAAAGGACATGGAATGTAGAACATTGAATGGCAAAGCTAGAAAGGACCTTAAAACAGATGTTGGAGGGGAGGAAAGGAATAGTAACTTGTATAGAACCTACTATGTGCCAAGAACTGCACTAAGCATTTGTGGTTGTTTAACAAATATTATCTCACTTGCACCTCACAACAACCTTTGAAGGTAAGTGCTATTATTATCCCCATTTTACAGTTGAGGAAACTGAGGTAGACAGTGGTTAAGTGACTTGCCCTGGGTCACACAGGTAGTGTCTGAGGATGTATTTAAACTCAAGTCTTCCTGAATCCGGGCCCAGCCTTCAATCCATAGTACCACCTAGTTGCCAAATTTCCTCAATCAGTCTGAACATTCTTCCTATTTAGTCACTAACTTCCATTTCATCCACCAACTCATCAAAAATCTAAGTTTCCAAACTTAATGGAAATGCCTTTGACTGATATGACTCAATTGAGTGACATTCCTACCTGGTTAAGGTACCATGGAATAGCACTTTATCTATTTTAGATAATTTGATTTATTCCATTGACCGCACCACACACACACACACACACACACACACACACACACACACACACACACTGCCCTTGAACATAAAATATCAGTGTTAGATATGGAACATCAAAAACCAGAGCTGAAATTTACCTTAGATATCAGAGCTAGAAGGGCCCAATTGGTCATCTGGACTTCAAATCTCTCCCTTCTCAGAGGAGAGCCTGAGAGGTAACAGAGGGAGTTCATACTTATGGGCATTGCTGTGCCATTTTATCAAAACAGTCGCTAGATTAGACACCCAGAACCCAATATTCCTGATTTCCCCAGTCTACACAGCCTTCCCGAATGTTGAGATCTGGAGCGGTGTTCTCACTCTTTTCTTTTGCTTCTAACAATTTCCATCTCCTGAAAGCAGAGAGAGAGCAGGATTAAGCTAGTCAATGTAAAACAATGGCTGGAAACTGAAAGACACCAGGTAGGGTAATTGCCAGTTAATTCACAGTTGGAATCAGCTTTCTCCATTGGGTTTCTGCTGCACCAAATGTGACAACTGATTATTCTTCACAGTCCTCCATCCCTCAGCTGTGCTTTTCAATTATCAAAGCCTACAGCAGAACCTGGCACATTAGCTCACACTGTGCTGCATCCACTAACCAGCACAATTACTGTTGACTTTAAAGAAGGAATATGTATCTTGACTCAAGTGATGCCAGCTTAACATGGGTTCCCAGAAGCCCCACTATATGTCTCCCTGTGTGAGGCACCTGGAAGCTAGAGAGAAGCAGAAGAGGTTGGCTTCATCACCTGCTCCCCCAGTGCTCCCTGCCTTCCAATGTTCCTGTTTCTGTGGACTGTACCTCCATCCTCCCAACTACTCAGATTCAAACTTCAGTGTCTTCCTGTTTCGTCCTTGGTTTTCAGAGGACCAATGACACCAAGGTCAATGCCTTGACTAGAGCATGAATTGGATTTAAGTGAGGCCAAGTTGTTCAGAGTGATTAGCCCCACTCTCTCTTCCAGATTCATTGAAGTCCAGTGGCAAGACAAAAGTCAAGATGACTGGCGATAGCCCAGGATGCCATGGATGACCTCTACCTTAGCCTTGGACGTCCAATCCATTGCTAAATCTTGTCTATTCTATCCCCCTCTGCAACATCCCTCACCTCCATCCCCTCCTCTTCACTCACATGGTTACCATGTTTCAGGCCTCATCACCTCACTTTGACTATGGTAACAGCCCTCAGTGTTCCCATTCCTAGTTCATTCTTCATGTAGCTACCAAAATAATATTCTCAAGGTATTGCTCTAACCACGTTACTCCCTGACTTAATAACTGTTGATAGCTCTCTATTGCCCACACAATTCCCAATGGTTAGTTAAGGAGTGTGGTCAGTGATGGTGATTGAAAGGTCCCTTGCCCATTATTTGTCTGCCCCCAACTCCTTCTATCCCATCCCTTTTCTCTGCATATTTCCAGGGTTTATTCACCCCAGAGGCAAAAACAAAATGGCCTTAGATTCATTCTCCTTAGCAGGGATACAACTGCATTGATATCCTGATCCATATAGTAGATCATAGGATCATAGATTGGAGCAGCTAGGTGGTGCAGTGGATAGAGTGTGGGGCCTAGAGGCAGGAAGACTTCTATTCATGAGTTCAAATCTGTATGACCCTGGGTAAGTCACATAACCCTGTTTGCCTTAGTTTTGTCATCTGTAAAATGGGCTGGAGAAGGAAATGGCAAACCACTCCAGTATCTTTGCTAAGAAAACCTCAAATGGGGTCACAAAGAGGCAGACATGACTGAAACAACTGAACAATGAGCCATCCAACAAAACCTTGGGCCCCACATTGTTTTAAAGGTGGGGAAACTGAGGTTCAGAAAGCTTACCATATAGGTGTATGTAGCTAGCAAGTGTCTAAGGCAGGATTCAAATTCAGGCTTTCCTGACTCCATGCACAGTACAACCTAGCTGCCACCTAGGCTGCTCCTTCACTTTAAGAGTGATGAGGATGAGCCTGAGATACAGGAGGCCGCATCCTCTGTAACCATCTAAGGTCACATTAACTTTTGCGGCTTCCAGCCTCATGCTATCACCTCATATGGAACTTACAGTCCACTGAAACCCTTGGTCTTGTAACCAAGTATGTGAAATCAGAATAATCAGCCAGGCCTACCAGAGGCCACCTGTTGGTAACAGCAAGCTGCTTTCCTGCCCAGATGACTAAAAGGGCATGCTCTCTTCAATTAAGTGTCTTAACAGCTCTAGCCAGTGCTTCCTGATGCCCTAAAAATGGAGGGCACCAGCTGGCAAAGGCAGGTGTATTATATGTGGCTCCAGGCTAATCTGCAGTCAGCAAGTTCACAGGCCCAAGAAAATGCAGTCTGTGGGCTCTTCAACCCTCTGCCTCTGGCTTTTACTGTGAGGAATGCCCCACACTCTGAGAAGAGAAACCTGTGGTACACTATAAAGAAGGAACTTATCATAGTAATAACAATTCACACGGTTAGAGCCCTTCAAAGTTTCAAGGTATTTTGGTGGAGTAGAGGAAAAACAACTGGATTTGGGATGAAAGGATCTCATTTCAACCCTGGATTGAAAACCCAAACTCTGGGTTTCATAGCTTCCTCACCTATAAAATAGGAATCATAATACTTTCAATGCCCAAGAATGTCAATTAAATTCCATTTCTGGCCCTTACTAACTGTAAGATCCTGGGTAAGTCACTTAAATTATCTGAGGCTCAAATTTCCTCACAAATAAAATGGTATAATAATATGGTAGTACTTGCCTCCCTAGGCTTATTATGGGGACCAAATGAGAGAATGTAGATAAAGCACTTTATAAACATTAATATGTCATGTAAATGTGATATATTATAATGTTTATCTACCTCAAATGGCTATTGTGAAGATCAAAAGAAAAGGAAATGATTTTGTGAATGGAAAATCACTATATACATATACATATGTCATCTATCATCATCATCGTCATCATCGTCATTGTCCTCATTGCCGTTGCTGTCCTCGTCACCGTCCTCATCATTATTATTATGGTATTCAGGTGGGCAGTGACTAAGAACACCCAAGTCCAAACCCAAGAAGACTCATCTTCGTGAGTTCCTATCCAGCCTCAGACACCAGCTGTGTGACCCTAAGCAAGTCACTTAACCCTTTTGCCTCAGTGCCTCGTCTGTTTAAAAAAAAAAGTGGAGAAGGAAATGATAAACCACTGTAGTATCTCTTCCAAGAAAACCCCAAATGGTGTCACAAAGAGTCAGACACAACTACAATGAACAACGATAAAATTATTATTATTTCTGTGTTTTCTATAACCAACAACCCTATGAGGTAGGTAGTGCTTATATTATTATTCCCATCTCACAGATGAGGAAACTGAAGTGAACAGAGAGATGTGAGGTAACTTGGTCAGGGTCACACAGCTGGTGGAACTTGGACTTGAACTCTAGGTCTAACATTACTCTAATAAAACTCTCACTCCAACCCTGCCCCTTCCTATTCTCTCTATGGAATGACAGCGGCGGACTGAATGCTACTGATACAACTCCCCACATTGCAGAGACTGGGGAGCCTGCTTCCCAGAGTCATGATGTGCAATGGCAGTGCCTTGGAGAAAAGTAGGAACGTACCTACACATTCTTCAGCTGCTTCCAGTTGGCTAATCCCATGGCGAATAGACTTCCGGATTGTCTCCAGAGACATTCACCTCTCTCTTTCTCAGAAACTTCTCTTGGTTTATTTTCTTACTTATTTTCTTCTGGTGACTTCTTCCTGATCAGGCATCCAGGGAGAAACAACACTAAAAGGGGATGCTGTATTCCACTAATACTCTAAAGGGATAGGCCTCAGGCCTTCTCCCCCTCATAGGTGCCGATGTGGGCCTGTAACTATAGGCCTCCGTTCTTTGCTGGCCTCAGCTTTTTTTGGTTTTGGTTTTGGTTTTAGAGGAAGGAAGTTAGTATGTATGTATGAATTTCTAAGTTTCAAAAAGGAAGGAGAAGGAAGAAGCCAGCTAGAAGTCTGGGAGTTCAGGAGGATGGAAATCGAATTTAGCAACCAGGACAGTATCAGTTCTGTGAGAAGCAATCTTTGTGACCCAGCCCAGGGACAGCTGAAATCTCATCCAATGTCCATGCCTCATTTGGATGGGAAATTGGTGGGACCAGAGCTATACAGGAATTGTGCCAAGTTTGAGCCCAGTCTCCTGAAAGATCAAGGTGGTATAGAGAAGAGTTATGTCCCCAAGGTGTTCTGTTCTTGTTTTATCTTCAATGTAAACATCCCTTTGTGTAAAACAAACTAACTAATCCTAATAGATGTTATTTAAATGAAACTGGGGAGCTAGTCACTGTTACTAATGAGTGGGAGGGTTGGAGGGCAAACACACCCAAAACATTTCCCTAGAACCTTGAAAGGGAGATTTAGCAAGTCAGGCTCTGTCTGGTATGGTGAATGCAGAGGACTACTCATTACAGAAGCATTTAAAGAATAACAAGTTTTCACTCACATTGAAATAAGCTGGGGCTAATAAAATTCCCAGTTTTTAAAAAAAGGATCATTTTGCAGGACACTGAAAAACTCAGTTGTCATCTTCCCTGCAAATCTTGGTGTCTCACAAACGTGGAGTTTTCCATTAAAACTGATCCGTTAGTTGTTAAGTGCTTTGTTTAAAAGAGACTATAAATGCCTAAAATACTAAGATCCTTCTAGATTATTGCTGACCAGCAAATAAAATATCTTCTGGCATTCCATCTGGAAACCCCGAGGAATGCTGGCTGCTCAGTATTCAATTCATCTGAATTCAATCAAGCATTGACTACACATACACAGCTCTTTGCTAAGCCAGGGAGTATAATGATGAAAAAGCAACACAGTCCCTGCCCTCCACAAGCTTTGCACTAGTAGGAATGTGACATATATACAAATAAGTAGAGTGAGATATGAACAAATGGAAGACAGAGACAAGGCAGATAAGTCACCTCCAGCTGGGAAGGCTTCATCAGGCATGTAGCATCTGAGCTTGAAGGAAGAGGGTTTTTAAGATTAGAGATGAGGTCAGGACACATTCCAGGTGTAAGTTATTATTCCTTTCATATGTGAACATTTTAATTGCTGAAGGGGACAGAAAAAGAACATTGTTGGAAGGAAATAATTGAGAAGAAACACAGCCTCTCAGATAATATGTTGAGGACAAATACAGACTGTTCTGAGGGCCAGAGAGAGAATGTCATCCCTCAAATAGTTGAAATATTGTTGAGGTTGAAGTTCAAATACTGAGAGGACCTGATTGCAGATTGAGTACTGAAAAGAATGGCTGCAGGGCATTATGGTTATTATGCATCATTTAGCACAATGCCTGGCACCTAGTAGGTGATAATAAATATTTATGGACTGACTAGTTCATCAGCTAATTTGCAAGGGATTACTCTCCAAGTTTCAAAGGTTATAATTGAGAAATGAGAAATCATTTGATTGTTTGAGGACTATTAAAAGATTGTGTAAAAGTTGTTGGAGTCATACATAAGGTTGATGTTTTTAGTTTTGCCTCACAAATTAGAACTGGATCATTACTTATGAGGAGGCCTTGATTGGACAAGAAGGAAAAAGAAGGGGGAAGAAGAGGAGGAGAAGGAGGAGGAGTAGGAGGAAGAAGAGGAGAGGGAGAAGAAGATGAAAAAGAAGGAGGAAGAGGAGAAGAATGCAGTAGGAGTCAGAACATGTCCTCTCGGAACAACTATTTGAGGGATGACATTCTCTCTCTGGTCCTCAGAACAGTCTGTGTTTGTCCTCAACATATTATCTGAGAGGCTGCGTTTCTTCTCAAGTTATTTCCTTCCAACAATGTTCTTTTTCTGTCCCCTTCAGCAATTAAAATGTTCACATATGAAAGGAATAATAACTTACACCTGAAATGTGCCCTGACCTCATCTCTAGTCTTAAAAACCCTCTTCCCTCAAGCTCAGATGCTACATGCCTGATGAAGAAGGAGAAGGAGGAGGAGAATACAGAAGTCAGGACAGAAGGCGCAGGGGGTGAGAAGAAAAACTCACTAACTGTTTGGGAGCTATACTGGTTGAAAGAAATATTTGACTTCTCTGAGAGCTGATTGACTCACTGTGAGGAACAGAACTCAGTCCTACTGCTGTGTGTCGGGAGCTGCCTAGGCCCTGTTAAAGGGGAAGCTTCACGAGGGGGAGAAGGTGACTTGCCCTCTATTGCCTTCTTTTGTTTGAGAAGGAGAACCAGAATGAGGAAGACAGGTTTTGCCTCTATTTTGTGTGAGAAGAGACCCTGTTTTACTGAGAGATGATCTGACAAAACTGAATTCCCTGATATTTGAAGAAGTGGCTAGATGAAGGTTGTATGGCCCTACTGCTATCTACAGTAGAGTGAGAGGGAGCAACCCCTCAGAGTCCTGGAGTAGATCTAAAGAGCTTGACAGTCCTCAAGTTTAAGAGAAATGCTTGTTGCTAAAATAGTGTAATACTTTCTTAGAACCCTACCAAGGGTAGCTGAATGCTAAAAGACCTTGATACTATCTCATCAGCATCAAAGTAATAGAGAATCAACTTTGCCCAATAGCAGCACTGTGAGGACCAGAAGGTAGTTGGCAGTAGTTTGGCAAGACTGGGGAAGACTGGTGTAGACTCTTCTCTAAAGAGACACAGGACATTAAGGCCTCAGAGTCATGAGTTTACCCGAGTACATGGGTTTCCCTAGGCATTTGCCTCCCTGCTAGGTTTCTCAGAGTATGTGCCCACTCTCATCCACAGACAGTGTATACATTTAGTGGGAGCATGTGACCCAGGTTTATGAATGGACTACTACATATTGGTTGTTCCTACTGTTACCTTCTAGTAACTAAATGTTATGAGTACTCATGCTTTTGTCAATAAATAGATAGATGAATAATAGATACGTAGATTAGAGAGAGACGATCAATGATTGAGAGATGATAGAACGTTTACTAAGAATTTTCTGTGTTCCAGATTGTCACTGTGCTATGTTCTAGAGATACAAAATCAAAATGGTTCCAATTCTTAAGGAGTTTACATTCTAATGGGGGAAGATAAATCATAAAGAGAATCTTTTAAGTAGGGAAGAAGATACCTTTTGAGAGAGTGGCTATCCCCGGGGGAGGGTACCCAGACAAATTCTGTGGGTATAAAGCAAAACCAGTGTGGTAGAGGAGTAGACTGGAGGGTATACTAGATTGAAAAGTAAACAGCAGGACAATCTTCTCATGATATGCTGGTTGCAGACAGGGGCTCACCAATTACTGAGTCAGCTTAAGGGTAAAGTCATCCCTAGGAATGTTTTATCATTAGACCCCCCCCCCCAATCATTAAGTAAATGTTTTGTGTTTGAGTCAGTCATGTTAAGAGGGAAGCAGAAAACTGGGAACAAATTTTTATAACCAATGTCTCTGATAAAGGCCTCATTTCTAAAACATAGAGAGAACTGAGTCAAATTTATAAGAATACAAATCATTCCCCAATTGATAAATGATCAAAGGATATGAATAAGCAGTTTTCAGATGAAGAAATTAAAGCTATCTATAGTCATATGAAAAAATGCTCTAAATCACTATTCATTAGAGAAGTACAAATCAAAACAAATCTTCAGTACCACGTCACACCTGTCAGATTGGCTAACATGACAAAACAGGAAAATTATAAATGCTAGAGAAAATATGGGGAAATTAGAATACTAATGTATTATTAGTGGAGTTGTGAACTGATCCAACCATTCTGGAGAGCAATTTGGAACTATGTATGCCCAAAGGGTTATGAGAATGTGTATGCCTTTTAACCCAGCAATAATGTTTCTAAGACTCTATCCCAAAGAAATCATAAAAATGGGAAAGGGACCCACATGTAAAAAAAATATTTATAGCAGCTCTTTTTATGGTGGCAAAGAATTGGAAATTGAGGGGATGGATGCCCATCAACTGGGGAATGATTGAACAAGTTGTGGTATATGAATGTAATGGAATACTATTGTGCTATGATAAATGATAAGCAGGCAAACTTCAGAAAAACCTGGAAAGACACATGAACTGATGCTGAGTGAAGTGAACAGAACCAGGAGAATATTATACACAGTTACAACCATATTGTATAATGACTAACTTTGATAGACTTAGCTCTTCTTAGCAATGCAAAGATCTAAGACAACTCCAAAAGACTCATGATGGAAAATGATATAACATCAGAGAAAAAACTAGAGTCTAAATGCAGATTGAAGCATCCTACTTGCTTGCTCTCTTTTTGTTTTGTTTCTTTCTTGTGGTTCATCCTTTTGGTTCTAATTCTTCTTTACAACATGACTAATGTGAAAATACATTTAATACAAATGTATATGTAAAGCCTGTATTGGATTGCATGCCATATTGGGGAGGGGGGGAGGCAAAGGAGGGGGAGAATTTAAAACTCAAAAGCTTGTGTAACTGTTTAAAATTAAAAATAAATTAATTTTTTTAAAAGACTCAATAGTGGCTAATTTTATGTAAATCAGAATGGTAGCAGTGGGATTCTCTCTCTCTGTCTCTCTCTCTGTCTCTCTCCCTCTCTCCTACTCTCCCACTCTCATACACACTTAATCCAAGGACCCTGAAAGAAAATTTAGTAGTAGCTGCATGGTCATGGCTGTAGCCAGCCCTCCCCTTGCAAAAATCTCCTAAACTTAAGATGTGAGGACAGGCTGATGGAACATGAGATCCTAGAGAGGGAGCAGGGGTAGGTTCAGGTGCCATGTTAACTGCCACGCCTAGCTACATGGGCACGAGGGACAGGCAGCATAACATACAGAGGCAGGAGATAGCATTTTGAGCCTGGGAACCAGCCATTAACCTAACTTGTCTGGTAACCAGAGTACAAAAAAGAGAGTGATTTAGAATGGTAGATTATAGACCTAGTATCGTTCAGTCGTTTCAGTTGTCTGACTCTTCATGATCCCATTTGGGGTTTTCTTGGCAAAAATACTGGAATGGTTTGCCATTTCCTTCTCCAGCTCATTTTCACAGATGAGGCAAATGGTGTTAAGTGACTTGCCCAGGGTCTCACAGTTAGTGTCTAAGGTCAGATTTAAACTCAGGAAGATCAGTCTTCCTGACTCTGGGTCCACATTCTATCTACTGCACACCTAGCTGCCCTAAAAAATATATTGTAGAAGGCTTTAAATGCTAGACTAAGAAGGTTCTATTTCATGCCCTATGCAATAGTAAACTCCTAAAGGTTTTTGAGCTATGATCAGCATGGTCACATCTGTGTAGTGTTTCAGAGAACAAGTCACCCTGAAAGAGACCAGAAGCAGCAGAAACAACATCAGATTCTTAGCAGGGACCAAAGTGCATCTGAAGTCTGGTAGGGGTGGTCAGGTGGAGAATGGGCTCTGATTATGAATATTAGAGTCACAAGAGACCTGAGAGGGGATCTAATCAGTGAATCTCAGAATCAGAGAAGACTTGTAAGGCCCTCTTCAACATCCTTGACCAGAGGTCATCCAGCTTGATGACCACTACCTCACGAGACAGTCCATTCGACTTTGGGACAGTGGTTGGTTGGTTTTTTTCTTGGACATCAAGCCTAAATCTTCTTCCCTATGGCTTCCACCCACTAGTCCTCATTCTGTCTTCTGGAACCAAAGAGAACAACTCTAATCTGTCATCCAGATGACAGTCCTTCAAAGACTTGAAAAAAGCCATTATTTTCCCATGATTCTTCTCTTCTCCAGGCTATACATCCCTGTTTCCTTCATTTGACACATGGTTTGGATTTGAGCTCCTCACTAAGCCCGTCACCAAGCTAGTTGCCTTCATCTGGAAGGGTTCCCACTTGTCAACAATCTTCCTAAAATGTAGTATCCAGAAGTGAATGGAATATTCCAGATGGGATATAACCAAAACTCCCCCTCATTTTAAACAAAGAAGGAAACTAAAGCCCAGAAAGCATAAGTAACTTGCATACACAGCAAGTTAATAGCAGAAGTAGGACTATTGCAACAACCTCCTAGGTAGCTAGGTGGTGTGGTGGACAAAACTCTGGACCTGGAGTCAAACCTCAGATACCTACTAGCTGTGTGACCCTGGGTAAGTCACGTAACCATGCCTGCCTCAGTTTCCTCAGCCATAAAATAGGGATCATAACAGCACCTACCTTGAATGGTCATTGAAGATGAAATAATATTTGTACTGTACTTTGCAAACTTTAAAACACAATCTTGTTATTGTTCACTCGTTGTCTGACTCTGTCACCCTGTGGGCCATAGCATACAAGTACTGTCCATGGGGTTTTCTTGGCAGAGATACTAAAGTGGTTTGCCATTTCCTTCTCCAGTAGATTAAGGCAAATGGAGATCAAGTAACCTGCCCAGGGTCACAACAGCCCATCTGAAGGCAGACGTGAACTCAGGATCTCCTAATTCCAAGTTCAGTGTTCTATCCACTGAGCAACCCAGTTGCCTCCAATATACTGCATAAATGCTAGCTATTATTAGTATTAGTAGGAGATTATTAATATTAGACAGTATTAATTGGTCTCCTCTCCTCAAGTCTATCTCAATTCAAACCACATAGCCTCCAAAGTAATTTTCCTGAAGTTCAGGTATGGTCATGATATCTCTCTGCCCAATAAACTCCAGCAGCACCTTTTGCCTCCAGTATAGTATAAAATGTAAATTCTTTTTGATATTCTAATTTCTTTACTACCTCTTCTTCCCTTCCTAGTCTCCTTATACATTACTCCCCTCTACAAATTCTACAATTCTATGAATCTACAATACAAAGCTGGCTTACTAAGGATTCTACACACAGGATGCTACCTCTCCCATCACTGGCTTTGCAACAGGTGACCCCTCTGCCAGAAATAAACTCCCTCCTCACTTCTGCCTTTTGGAATCCCTGGTTTCCTTTGAGACTGGCCAAAGGGCCTTTCTACAAGTGGCCATTTCTGATCCCCAAAAGCTGCTAATCCACTAACCCCCCAAATTATCTTGAATTAATTTTTCTCATATTATTAATATATTCCAACTCTTATTTTTTATTTTTCAAGCAATACATATATGTTTTTAAATTAGCCTGTTCCAGGAAGTTTTCAGATGAAGAAATCAAAACTATTTATAGACATATGGAAAAAATGCTCTAAATCACTATTGATTAGAGAAATGCAAATTAAAACAACTCTGAGGTACCACCTCATACCTATCAGATTGATTAATATAACAGAAAAAGAAAATTTTAAGTGTTGGAAGGGATTTGGGAAAATTAGGACACTGAAGCACTACTGGTGGAGTTATGAACTGATCCAACCATTCTGGAGGGCAATATGGAACTATGCCCAAAGGGGTATCAAACTATGATCCAGAAATATGACTACTGGGTCTATATCACAAAGAGATCCTCCCAAAAAGGAAAAGAACCTACTTGTGCAAAAATATTTATAGCAGCTCTTTTGTGGTGCCTAACAATTGGAAATTGAGAGTCTGCCCTAATTGGGGAATGGCTGAACCAGTTGTGGTATATGATTGTAATGGAAAACTATTGTGCGATAAGAAATGACAAGCAAGATGATTGCAGAAAAACCTAGAGGGACTTACATGAACTGATGCAAAATGAAGGGAGGAGAACTGGAGAACACTGTACACAGTAACAGCAACATTGTGAGATGACCAACTGTGAATGACTTAGCCATTCTAGGCAATATAACGATCCAAGACAATCCCAAAGGGCTCATGATGAAAAATGCTATCCACATCCAGAGAAAGAACTGATGGAGTCTGAATGTAGATTGAAGCATACTATTTTTCACTTTATTTTTTTGCGGAGGTTTTTTTCCCTTTGAGTCTGTCTTCTTTCACAACATGACTAATATGGAAATATGTTTTACATGATTGCACATTTATAACTTATATCAAATTTCTTACTGTCTCAGAGAAGGGGGAGGTGAGAGAGGGAGGGAGAAAATTTGGAACTCAAAATTTTTAAAAAACAAATGTTAAAAATTGTCTTTACTTGTAATTAGGAAAAATAAAACATGATTTAATTTTTTTAATTAGCCTGTTCCTCCCACTGCCCCAAAGTTTTTTTTTAATCCTTCAATATATATCTACATAGTCTAGCAAAGCAAATTCCCACATTAGCCATATCTAAAAACGTATATCTTTTTCTGTTTTTTTCAAGTCCATTATCTCTCAGGTAGCTAAGTGGTATAGTGGGTAAACTGTTGGACTTCGAGGCAAGAAGATCTGAATTCAAACACTCACTAGCTGACTCAGACACTTACTAGCTTTGTGACTATCAGCAAGTTATTTAACCTCTGGTCTGCCTCAGTTTCCTCACCTGTAAAATGGGGATCATAATAGCACCTACCTCCAAGCATTGCAGTGAAGATCAAATGAGATCATATTAAAGTAAAGCATTTAGTACAGTACCTGGGATATAGTAGATGCTTATTAATGCTTGTTCCCTTTTACCCCACCTCCTTCCCTTCCCCTTTCTAGAAGCAAGTAGCATGTTTCATGCTCATTCATTTTGGACTCCTGGTTTTTCATTGTGTTAAGAATTCTGAGGTCTCTCAAAGTTGTTTTCTACTATACTGTTGTTGTCACTGTAGAAATCATTCTCCTAGTTTTCTGCTTACTTCACTCTGCATCAGTTCAAAAAGGTCTTCCACATTTCCTCTTGAACTGTGCATTTCATCATTTCTTATAGCACAATAATATTCCCTTACATCCATTTATCACAGTTTGTTTAACCAATAACTCCTTAGTTCCAACTTTCAGCTACCACAAAAAGAGCTGCTCTGAATTTTATATATATATATATATATATATATATATATATATATATATATATATATATATATATGTACCTGTTGTACATAAAGATGGATGGACCAATTCACAGCCCAACTAACAGCGCATCTGTTTTTTAGTCTGTTTTCTCATGTCCCCTCCAATATTTGCCACTTTCCTCTTTCTGCATCTTTGTCAGTCTGATAGGTGAGGTAGAATCTCAAAATTGCTTTAATTACTAGTGATTTAGAGGAAATTTTCCACATATTGGATCTCTCCTTTGAAAGCTGCCTGTTTGTATCCTTTGACTATTATCTATTGGAGAATGGCATTTAGTTTGATAAATTTGAATCAGTTCTGAGTGCATGTGTGTGAGTGTATGTAAAATGAGACCTTTATCAGAGAAACTTGCTGCAAACATTTTCCCCCAATTGCCTGTTTCCCTTCTAATTTTACTATTTAAGATTTGTTTACATGAAACTTTTTATTTTCTGTGATCAAAATTATCCATTTGGTCTTGATTCTCTAAGTTTAATTATGAGTTCTTCACTATTCACAGATGCAAATGGTCATTTCTTATGTTGCCTCCCCATCAGAATATTAATTTCTTCAGAGCAGGGATTGTTTCATTTTTGTCTTTGCGCCCCAGCACTTAGCACAGAGTGCCTGTCATACAGTGAGCACTTAACATGGTTGATCTACTTGCATTATTACCTCCATTACACAGAAGAGGAAATTCCCAAGTCTAGCTCTCCTCTGTCTCCCTGGATCTTAAAAGGTCACCTAAGAAATTAGGCCATCCTTTGTCTCAATTTCTACCTAGCCCTTCGTCATTGAATGGACATTGCCTCAAACAAAGTGAAGCCTGGGAAAGACTTTAATTTAGAGAAGTCAAGGTCATCCACTGTATCCCTGGTCATGACCAGTCAATTTGACTTTTGTCTTGCCACAGACATTTGATGACTCCAGAGAGAGAGAGTAAGGAGAAGAGAGTAAGGCTGATGACTTTGCACAGTACTACCTCACTTAAATCCAATTCCCACTCAAGTCAAGACATCACCCTGCTGATGTCACTGGTCCTCTTCAAGAGTGAAGGATTAGGGCGGCTAGGTGGTGCAGTGAGTAGAGCACTGGCCCTGGAGTCAGAAGGACCTGAGTTCGGATCCCACCTCAGACACTTAACACACACACAAAAAAAAACCCAGCCGTGTGACCTTGGGCAAGTTACTTAACCCCAATTGCCCTCCAAAAGGCAAAAAAAAAAAAATTTAAGGGGCAGCTAGGTGGCGCAGTGAGTAGAGCGTCAGCCCTGGAGTCAGAAGGACCTGAGTTCGGATCCAGCCTGAGACACTAAAATGCACACACAAACAAAAACCTAGCCATGTGACCTTGGGCAAGTTACTTAACCCCAATTGCCCTCCAAAAAAAAGAATAAAAAAAAAAGAGTGAAGGATTAACAAGAACAACAAGAAGAAGCTTCCCTGGCCAGAGCAACTTCCCATCACAGCTACTGATGTACAAGGGAAATGATTAAGCATTTATACAGCACCTACTATGTGCCAGGAGCTGTATGTGCTAAGCACTTTCTACAAATATTTCCTCATTTAATCCTCACAGCAAGCCT
The DNA here is from genome assembly GCA_011680675.1 of Gymnobelideus leadbeateri. Classification (NCBI taxonomy): domain Eukaryota; kingdom Metazoa; phylum Chordata; class Mammalia; order Diprotodontia; family Petauridae; genus Gymnobelideus; species Gymnobelideus leadbeateri. Next base: position 475,664 of record WOXC01006057.1, on the reverse strand, counting down.
GGGAGAGAGGCGCTATTATCCCCATTTCAGAGTTGTGGAAACTAAGGCAGACAGAGATTAAGTGATTTGCCCAGGACTGCACAGCTAGTAAATCTTTGAGGATGAATTTGAATTTAGGTCTTCCTGTCTCCAGGCTCAGCATTCTATCTACTGTGCCACCAGCTATCTCTGCATTGATGGTCTGGAAGTGGATGCCATTTGTATCCAAATAAACATGAGAAGTCAAATGTACTGCAATGTGTACATTCCCCAACCAGCAGAGTAAGACTAGAGACAGAAGTAGAAAGAAAGAGTCCTCAGTTTGGACTTGAATTTGAATCCCATCTCTGCTATTGAAAACCTGTGTGACTAAGCATGTGGCCTTCCACCACCGTCACCCTCCAGCCTGGGTTCTTCATCTGTGAAACGAAAGGGCAATCACCCCAGATGATCTCTATGCTCACTTACACTTCAAAATCCTAAGAAACCAATGGTTCTGCTACATAGCCACTCAGTGTAGACAAAACGTATGTTTGAAAAGACATTAACATCCAGCCTAAAACACCCTCTTCCCCCTGCATGCAGAAACACTGCACAGTTATGCTTTCAGTACCTTTGTTCAGGTTTTCTCCTATAACCAGAATGTCTCCCCTCCTCCTCTGCACTACAGGAAGTGTGACAACTGGCCCACACATATCCGGACAGTAACCACCTAGAGAGGTCACTGAAGTCAAGTCAAAAGATGGTCATTAAAGCCACCGGGAAAGATGTCCCCACAAACCGGCAATTTTCTAAGGACTAATGCATCTGGTTATTTTTCTCTCTTATATGCCATGGTGAGTATCAGCTTCAAAGCAGAAGGAGGTGAGCTCCTCTGCTACAGAAAAATACTTCTGCCTTGGAAGCCGTAAGCATCAGTATTTGGAGGCCTAGAAACTGTAAATAACTCCTGGCATTCTGAAAGGGGAAAGGCAGAGTGGCGTAGTTGACAGAGATAGAGAGCTGGCCTTGACGCCAAGAAAATCTGGGCCTGAGTCCCATCACTGACACATACTGCATGTATGACCTGGATAAATCAGTCAGTCAGTCAAGTACTTCTTAAGAGCCTACTATGTGCCAGACACTGTACTGGAGATACAAGGAAAGGTAAAAGACAGGCCCTGCCCTCAGGGAGCTCACAATCTAAAGGTTCCCCAGAAAGCTCTCAAAGATGAGAAGTTGAAGAGAGGATGCCAATTTCCATTGGTTGAGGGAGTTTCCTTACTTGACAGTTCCCTACACAAATGAAATCTCAGGTCTACTCCTTCACCCTAAAGGGGAAAGAGCAGTAGGTTTGGAGTCAGAGACCTGGCTCTGAGTTCAAATCTTTGCCCTGCCATGTACTGCAAGGTACAATATTGAAACTTTCAGGGCTTAGAATTCCTCATCTACAAAATAAAGTGCAGCCCAAGATGACTTCAGAGGTTACTTCCAGTGATAAATCTGGGGAGTCTATGAACCCAGAAGGGGAGGGGGGCTTCTAAAGCACTGCCATACTGAACTTCTTCAGGCTCAATAAATCCTATTTCTCACAAGCTGGTCAATCAACAAGGTTTTATCAAGCTCCTATTGTGTTCTAAGAACCCCACAAGGCATTAGGGATACAAAGAAAAAAGTGAAACCGTCCTTCCCCTCAAGGAGCTTATATTCTAGCCAAAGGAAACAGAGAGAGAGGGTGGGGGAGAGAGAGACAGAGGAAGAGAGAGAGACAGAGACAGAGAGTCAGAGAGAGAGAAAGAGAGTGAGAATTTCTTATAAGGTAGGTTTGGGGAAAAGGTACTAGCAGCAGCTGGGGTTTCAGAAAAGGTCGCATATAGAAGGTGGCACCTTACCTGGACCTTAAAGAAAAAAAAGGAATTTCAATAGAGGTAGAGTTGAGAGGGAGGACATTCTAGGCATGAGGGATAGACAGTACAAAGACACAGAGAGGGGACATAGAGGGCCAGCTATGAGGAACAGTAAGAAGGTTAAGTTTCACTAGACTATAGAGTTTGGGGCCAGATTGTGAAGAACTTAAAATGTTAGTCATTCAATAAGCATTTAATAAGCAATTACTTTCTACAAGGCACTATACTAAGCCCTGCTAAGTTTTTTTTTTTTAAGTTTTTTTTTAAAAGTTCTTGCCTTCAAGGAGATTATAGTTTAATGAAGAACCAACATATAACTATATAATATATATACATACAAGATACATACAGAGTAGATAGAAAATAATCTCAGAGGAAAAGGCTGGGTTAGGAAGAGAAGGACACTAGGAAAAGGCCTTCTGTAGAAGGTAGTATTTGAATTGAATCTTGAAGAAAATCAATAAAACTAAAATGCAGAAATGAGGAGGGCATTCCAGGCATATGGAAGAGAGGAACAGATATTTGATCCCAATGGTAATAGGGAACCACTGGAGTTTATTGAGTGACATGATCTGTCCACTCTTTAGGAAAATCACTTTGGCAGCTGAGTGGAGAATGGATTAGGGGAGGGAGGGATACCTGAGGGAAGGGGGCCAATTAGAAGGCTACTGAAATAATCCAGGTAAAAAACAAATATTAACCTGAACTACAAGTGATAACTATGCAGCTAGGTGTTGCAGTGGATAGAGCACCAGCCCTGGAGTCAGAAGGACCTGAGTTCAAATCCAGCCTCAGACACTCAACACTTACTAGCCATGTGACCAAAAAGGAAAAAAAAAAAGAAGAAAGAATCTGGCCTCAGACACTTCCTAGCTGTGTGACCCTGGGCAAGTCATTTAATCCTATTTCTCTCAGTTTCTTCATATATAAAATGAGCTGGAGAAAGAAATAGCAAAGCACTCCAGTATGTTTGCCAAGAAAATGACAAATGGTATCATGAAGAATAAGGCACAACAGAGCAACAACAAAACCTCCTGAATCCAGGGTCAGTGCTCTATCCAATGCACCACCTACCTGTCCCTAACAAACAATATTAATTGTGTGCATTAGTCTCCTTTTCTTCTAGCTTTGCATTCTACTCATAATCACATTTATTTTCAAGCCTTTCTTATCTCTCCTATTTGATTAAAAACTCCTTGAAAGCAGCTCTGAATCTCAATTTAATTCAAATTCATCAAGCAGCAATTAAGGACCAGCCTCTGTGCTAGAGATGGTCCTCAGCACAGGAGATGCACAGACAAAAAGAAAACAGTTCTTGCCTTCAAGGAGCTTACATTCTGCTGAGAGAATTTAATATGTATTACAAACAAGTAAATGCCAGGTATATACAAAAAAATTTCAGGGTGGAGAGAGCTAGAAACACCTGGAGGACCCAGAAGAGCTTCCCTTAGGAGGTGGCAGAGTTTTGAAGGAATTTAAGGATTCTAAGAGGCAGAGAAGATGAGGAATATATTCCATACATGGGAGACAGCCTGTGAAAAATAATATTTGGGAAAAAGTTATTGTCATCCAGTTGTATCAGTCATGTTTGACTCTTCATGACCCCATTTGGGGTTTTCTTGGCAGAAATACTGAAGTAGTTTACCATTTCCTTCTCTAGCTCATTTTACAAATGAGGAAACTAAGGTAAACTGGGTTAAATGACTTGCCCAGGGTCACACAGCTAAGTGTCTGAGGCTGGCTTTGAACTCATGAAAATAAGTCTTCCTGACTTCAGGCCTGATGTTCAATCCACTGTACCATCTAGGGGACCATCAGCAGGTCTGTTTGCCTAGTACTGCCAAAAAGGAAGGAATATGAAACTCAGTGGAAATGTTATGTGGAAGTAGAAGTGGAAAGCACATGGAGAACAGATTTTACCTTCTAGAATGAGTATTTTATATTTTATCTTTAAGGCAATAGGGAGCAACAAAAGATTTCAGAGGGAAGGATAGCATGGTCAATTCTGTTTTTTTAGGAATCTCAATTTGGTTAATATATGGAAGACAAAATAAGGAAAATATGATTTTCCCCCTGTCTGTTGCTAATAACTAAGTCTGCTTCAATTGAGTAATTTTGTTTTCTTTCTTTTTTTTTCTTGAGACAATGGGGGTTAAGTGACTTGCCCAAGGTTACACAGCTAGTAAATATCTGAGGCTGGATTTGAACTCAGGTTCTCTTGACTCTAGAGCTGGTACTCTCTCCAGTGTGCCACCTGACGCCCCTCAATTGAGTTATAAATACAGAGTTAGCTCCCTAGTGTTTACCCTGCTGCTCCTGGGAAGTGAGCTCTGTTTGCATCCTCTCTCTGAACCCAAGAACAGAGTCCCTTTCACATGCTAATGGCCATCTCTTCTGAGACTTCTCCCAAGGCCTGATATTCTTTTAACTTGTTGGGCAGAAAGGAGAATAATACATTTAGAAGGAAGTGCCAGATACTAGAATTGTGGTATTTCAGAACTGAAAGGAGAACTTAACAATCATTTAGTCCATTCTTCTTATTTATAGAGGAGAAATATAGTTTAGTAAATGGGTTCTTAACCTTTTTTTGTCATAGACCCCTTTTTGACAATCTGGTGAAGTCTATGTTCTTTCTCAAAATAATGTTTCTAAATACATAAAATGAAATACATAGGATTACCAAGGAAACCAAAGGTTAGTGAAAATATTCTTTTTTTTCTATCCAAGTTGATGGAACCTCTATAATCTATCCACAGACTCCTCATAGGTCTGTGCCCTCCAGGTTAAGAGACCCTATGCTAATGAAAAGACCTCAGAAATTGCAAGAAAACCTGGGTTCAAGTTTGATTCTAGATAGACAGACTGACTGACTGACAAAGCATTTATTAAGTGCTTACCATGTGCCAATGGCTGTGCTAAACACTGGTGATACAAATAGAAAGAACAAAGGAGTCCCTAACATGAAGGAGCTGAAGGAGCTAAAGGAGAAAGAAAACACATTAAAAGGGGACATCAAGGCAGGGAGGTAAATGATCAGAGAGCATGGAAGTCATGTGGAGGCCTAGTTCCAGGCAAAATTAGACAAAAGTTCACCTATCAGAGTCAGGGAACCAGGGTTAGAGTCTGAGGTTAAAATACAGATGCAGGAAGGGGAGATGAGGGTAATGTCAGAGTATGGACAATATGATGAGGCAATGGGCAGGGAGTGGACAAAGGTCTGGCTTGAGGTAAGATAAGATAACCTATCATAGTTAAGGGCCCCAGCAGTGGAATCCAAGAATTTGTACAGGGTGTAGGGAGAGAAGATAAAGATGGCAGCAGTGTAGAGTAAAGAGATGTGCGCGGTAAAGAGATGGCTGGAAACCCTGCTTGTATGTTCTATGCAAATAATTTGGCCTCTCAACCTCAGTTTGTTATCAAAAAACTAGGGCTAATTTATATACATTACCTATCCCACAGGACATTTACATAGAAAGCATTTTGCAAACCTTAAAATCAGAGCTATATAAATGTGAGTTGTTACTACAGATGGGAAAACTGATCCAAAGAAGGACCAGCTTGGTCCAAGGTTCTTTGCATTAGATCATGCTTCCTCCTATTCAACAGCTTCTTCCTGGTGGTTTTTGGGTCCCAGGTTCAAGAAATAGACAAAACAGATGAGCATATAAAGCACAAAGTAGAGAACTGGTCATTATTGTGTTAACTTTTCTGTCATTTCTAGTGGTTTTTCAGTCATGTCTGGCTCTTTGTGATCCCACTTGGATTTTCTTGGAAAAGATACTGAAGTGGTTTGCTTTTCCTTCTCCAGTCCATTTTACAGATTGAGGATTAAGGCAAACAGTGTTAAGTGACTTTCACAGGATCACACAGTGTCTGAAGCCACATTTGAACTTAGGTCTTCCTGACTCCAGGCCTTGCACTCTATTCACTGGGCCTCCTAGCTGCCGAGTTAATGTAGATCCAATTAAATAATTTGGGCACCTCTAAAAACAACCATTTGGGGCAATAATAAGAATTAACCATCTTTACCAATCAAATGAACCAGTTTATTATCTGAGTCCACATTGTTTTCTGTATTGACACAGCCCCAGCTTACCCCTGATTCTGGGGAAACCAAAGTGGCTCTCAGCCGCCCTAATAATTATTAGGCTTCGAGTTCTGTTTTTCAGACTGTCAGCCTAAGATGGCTAGCAGAACCCTGAGATGCCACCATTCTACATTGGTGGAGATCTATAATACCCCATCTTTGGGAGGTGTCTACACTTTATTATTTAATTTCATCATACCTCCTCTTAAAAGTGTTGTGTGTTATATGTGGACTTTTTGAAAACAAAAGAAAATCCAAGTTTTATTTTGAGGACCTTTTAAAAGTGTCATGAGACCCCTTGAGATCATTAGATACATTCAGTGGGGGTTCCAAAACAAGGGAAGGAAATCATTTGGTACTGGAGCAGGTTCTAATTCCAGCTCTGCTGCTAACTAGCTGTGTGACTGGGTAAGATACTTCTTCTCTATAAAATGGGAGAAATTTGCCTGTGCCTTTTCCTTCTTACAGGGTTACTGTGAGACTCAAATGGGAACATATGGGTAGAAGCACTTTGAAAACTGTAAGGAAGGATATAATTGTAGGAATTTGTTATTATTGCCTTTCCAGGCTTATTCCTGCTACCTACTCATCTTCACTCTACTCACTCTAAGCTCAAGCCAAAAAAGACAATTCTTTGTTTTGCTCTGTACTTTCTTGTTTCTTCTTACAGCATTTCCTTTGTCCTCTCTCCAATGGTTAAATTACTACCCATTCTTTAAAACTGAAATCAAATGCTACCTCCTCCAGGAAGTCTTCCGTGATCCTTCCCTCTTGATGCCACATAGCATTTTGTTTTGCACATCTCTGTTACTCTCTTCTATATTATGTTATTTATTAGCTATATTATATCTATATTATTATTATCTATATTATACTTTTCTATATTATATCCATATTATTATTATCTATATTGCAATTTCCTATATTATTATGCATTGCAGTTATCTTTAGTGGTGTTGTTTTGGGGGGGTTTTGTTTTTCTTTTTAAATCTTCTTTCTAAGAGTAAGTTCCATAAGGGCAGTGACCTTTGCTCTGCACACACTTAAGAAATTTGTTGGGGGGACGGCTAGATGGCATAGTGACTAGAGCACTGGCTCTGGAGTCAGGAGGAGCTGAGTTCAAATCCAGCCTCAGACACTTATCACAAAAAACTAGCCGTGTGACCTTGGGCAAGTCACTTAACCCCAATTGCCCTACCTTCCCCCCCTCCAAAAAAAAGACACAGAAATTTGTTTGGCATGAATGACTAAGTGGACTAAGTAAGTGAGTATTCAGAGATATCTCAAAGATTCTCTGGTCAACATCTTCACTTTACAGAGAAGACACCTGAGACCTAAACTTGCCCAAGGCAAATTAGCATTCAGTTGTTGTTCAGTTGTGTACAACTCCATTTGGGCTTCTCTTGGCTAAGATACTGGAGCAGATTTGCCATTTCCTTCTCCAGGTTATTTTGCAGATGAGGAAACTGAGGCAAAGTTAAATGACTTGTGCAGGGCCACACAGCTAGTAAGTGTCTGATGCCAGTTTTGAACTCATGAAGGAGGGTCTTTCTGATTCCGTGGCCAGCACTCTGTGCACTACATCGCCACCTTGCTGCCCTTAGCATGCAGTGACTGACTCCCAGTTCAGGGTCTTCCCATTACCCAAGTATGGAATTATCTATGTTGGTGTCTCATCCCGACCTACTAGACTGTAAGGTCTTTGAGGTTTGGGATTGCAAATTAGTTAAAACTTTCTCTCTTCCCCCAGAGCACAGTGCAAGACTTCATAGGGAATAAATGATGAATGAATTTGCCAAATTGTTGAATTGTTATTCAGAAAAAAAGAAGAAGAAAAGCCTGTCTGTTGAGGGGCAGACACAAGGAAAAACCACCGGGGAAAAGAACTCATTCTAACTATTTAGCTGGTGTCCCAAAGGCTCAGCTTGGGAGAGTTCTCGGTTGCTAGGAAAGGAAAATGCTATCAGGCCTCAAGTCTGTCCCTGTGTGTAGGTCTGGAGGAGCACAGAGCGCTAGAAGCTGAAAGGATACAGTCTGGCTGTCAGCAACTCCAGGACCTACCATCTTCACTCTCCCATGGAAACAAATGGAAATAAATGATAGGCAGAGGAGGGCAAACCAGGCTTCCAATCAGAATGAAATAATAGGGAAAGCAGCCCAGAAGCAATGCAAAGTCATGACTGAGGGTACAGAAAATCTTCCACTGCAGCAATGCTAATTCTCCAAGTGGTGCATTGTGGCTAGGACCTCAGGGCTAGAGCTGGTCTGGGTCCTCTGCAGAACCCGACAAAGCCTTGAAGGGACTGATCCAAGAGCTGTTTGCCCTGTTGGTTCTAAGTGCACTATCATTTATCTTTTTCTTCCTGTCTCTAAATCAAAACCAGCCTTCACGAATGGCAGCCCCAATGGCCTGCAGAGCATTAGCCTAGTGCCAAGAAATGAAAGCCTGGGATCAACAAAGGACTGGCAGGAGGTAGAAATATCATTATTTTCAGGGATTAGAGTAAAGAATAGAAGCATTTCTTCTCCATCTGGGACAGAGGGGATACCATTTGTCAACATGTGAGACTTGAAGGGTCAGAGAATCACAAGGATCATGTAATTTACAACTATATGTGACTATACAAATCTTTTAGTCTAAACACACACACACACACACACACACACACACACACACACACACACACACACACACACACACACACACTTTAAAAGGGGGCAAAATGAAGAGCCCAAAGGAATGAGGGAAAAGACAAGCCAGAGTCCTACTGGTAACAAAAGAAGATCCTGAATTGAGCTTCCCGTTTCAGCCAAATGGACCTATCTGCTGCCCCTTGTTAGGATTTCCCTACTCTCAACATTCAGCAAGTACTTTTAAAGTGTCAGTTATATGAATTATAAACTCCTTGAGGATAGGGTACCTGAACTTTGTATGTCTCTAAGCACCTATAGTATTTTATTCATAATACCAAAAATAATGAATCTTTTATTATTTTGGTATGGCAGCTCCCTCTCTCTTCTCCACAATTTAGCAGACTTGTTTATGAGTTGCTGCAGCTAGATACATTTATTGCCTAGAAGCCAAATCTATGATCAGGCTCTCTAGTTTGTTTGTGTAAGTTTTGTTCAAGGAACACATCACTAAGCCTTCCCGGGATAGCACTCTAAGGCTAGATTTCAGCATGGATCCCTTGAGGGAAGACAGAGATCCACTGAAGAGAGAAGAGGTGTTGTCTTAATGGTTTATTACCAACATAATATCTATAAAAACCTGAAAAAGGTCAAAGGGAGAGAGGGATTCTGGGATCAAGCTGTGTTGATATGACTTAACATTGATCAAGAAAAATTAGTTGGAGATAATGTTGTATAATGGAAAGAAAGAACATCGGACAATTTAATTCAATATAGGTATTTATTAGCCCCTATTGTATGCAAGACAGTATTCTAGATTCCAGAGACACAAAGAGAAATACAGTTCCTTTCTTCAGTAGCTTCCATTCTCCTGTGGTATTGGAGGTAAGGAATGAAAGCCCTAGATTCTACTCCTTGTTCTGCTGCTACTTAACTCTTTAACCTCAAGCAAATTATTTTCCCTCTTAGGCTTCAGTTTCTCCATCTGTAAATCAGAAAGTTAGATTAGATGATCTCAAAGGTCTTGTCCCATTCCAACATTCTCTGTCCTAAAGTCCCATCCAGCTCTGGCCTTCTACTATATTATATTTATTATATTTAACTTATATATTATATCATACTATATATTATAATTTAGTACTAGTAAGTACTCTGTAATTATGAGTAAGTATTATGTGCGTAGACCTAGGCTTGATCCCAGAGTGGGGCAGGAAGAGGAGCAAAAGGGAGAGATGGGGAAAAAAAGTATTATACAGTTCCTTTCAAAAAGCCTATAGTCTCTTTGAGGGGGAAAGACTAAGATAAGTGAAACCATCGTGAACAATATAGGGTAGGATATAACTTAGTGCTTGTGCAATATAGTCTCTAAGGGAGGAGTACAGGAGAAAAAGAGATTAGAAAGGCTTGTAGTCGGCCAAAACGTTGTAGGAGAGATGAGACCTGGCCTAGGCCTTGAAAGATTATACATTTAGATAGGCAGAGGGGAGGAAAAAAAGGCAAAGGTCAAAAGTCAAATGAACTGTCTCAATGGGTAACAAGTTTCTTGGGCCTGGAGGTTGGGGCTACCACTTGTCAGGAAAGAAATAGAGAGGATTCCTGTTCAGGTAAGTGTGTCCTCTGGGGTCTCTTGCCACATTGGGATTCTGTATCCTGCTTAGGCAAGAGAAGTGTGGAAGCAAAGGCAGAGTCAGGAATAAGCCTGGAGAGGAGGGAAGGAAGAGACTGTAAGACAAGCTTGATTAAAGCAAAACCAAGGAGTCTTTAGGCAAAATTGAGAATTACCAAGGAAAGAACGGGAGCATTGCGGGCTAAAGTTTGGGTCTAAAATATAACACTGCAGCACTCTCTTCAGGAAGAATCTGTTAAGATCTCACATCCTACCAGGCTGAGGGAAATTGAAGGCATATCAAAGATCCAGCATTTTCTTGGGAAGCAGCACCAGATTAGAAACTTTGCAAACATCCTCTAATCAAACAGGAATTGTGTTTCTGAAAAACAAACAAACAAACAAACAAACAAAAAACCACTTGCATGGGGAGAGTAAGGACGTCCAAATAGGAGGGACATGGGTGAAAGGAAAACTGGAGGCTCACTATTAAACTGAGGTGACAGGTGAGGAAACTGAGGCTCAGAGCCAGAAATTGTTCCCCAGGGTCACAGAGAGCATGGGATGAGAGAAGATGTGTCTTAGACAGGCAAGAGTTGGAAAGGACGTCAGAAACCGTCCAGTTTTAAACTAATCATTCACTATCAGGAATTTCCCTAACTAGAGCTCCAAAGTTTCAAGTGGTCCTCCCTGCCCGCCCCAGAGGCAATCCCATTATACTTTCAATTAGCTCTGCTAGTTAAGAGGATGGCAAAGCATAATAAAACAGTTTCTTCTAGGGACCAGCAACTAAGATTTTACCTTTAGAGAGTCCTCATTACAATATTCAAATTACTTTTATATATAGTGTCTCCATAATTCTTAACCTGGGGCCCATGGGATAGATTTCAGTGGGTCTGTGAACCTGGATGGGAAAAAAGTACATCTTTATTTTCACTGACCTTTGGTTTTCTTTGTAATCCTATGTATTTTATTTTACGCATTTTTTAAAAAAAATTATTCTGAGACAGGGGTCTATTGGTTTCATCAGACTGCCAAAGGGGTCTATCTTTGTTGAGTTGTTTTTAGTCCTTTCTAGCTCTTCTTGACCACCCTTGGGGGTTTTCTTGGCAAAGATGCTGAAGTGGTTTGCCATTTTCTTCTCCAACTCATTTTACAGATGAGGAACTGAGGCAGACAGGGTTAAGTGACTTGCCTAGCACCACCCAGCTAACAAGTGTTCAAGGCCAAATTTGGACTCAGGAATGACTCCAGACTTGGTACTCTGTCTACTTTGCCACCTAGCTGCCCCTAAAGGGGTCTATATCACACAGAAAAGATTAAGAATACTACATTTCTGGATAATATCCTAGCAAGGAAAATTTTTTGGGAGGGAAGTATATGCCCCTAGATACTTGTATTTGGTTCTCTCTGTCTGAATTATGTTATGGGAAGGGAATGCTCTTACAATGGAAATTATTTAATGATTTTACAACATATTCTCATTTACCATTAATAATTCATTTATATAGTGCTTCACATTTCACAAAGCATCTGTTTCACAACCTGGCTGTGATATAAATGGTGCAATTATTATTATATTCATTTTACAGATGAGAAAACTGAGACTCAGAGAAGCTGTGACTCCCTGAAAGTCACAAACAATAACCATGACAAGGTGGGCTGTGTTCATTTCATTATTCTATGTTCCATTTGCAGCTAAAGCTGTTCTAGAGTAATAATCTAACTTATTAGACATTTTAAGTCCATTACATCCCTAATTTCGTAAAAATTCTAGAACTTTAGACCTAAAGGGAAATTTTTGATCATCAATCCCTTCATTTTGGAAAGAAAGCAAGTCATTTAACCTCCTTGAGTGTTGGTTTCTTCATCTATAAAGGAAGGAGGTTAGACAAGATGATCTGTAAAGCCTGACACAACTCAAGATCTATGTCCCTGTGAACACAGACTATGTGGGATAAAATAGATAGTTATTTAGTCCAACCCTTTCATTTTACTGATAAAGAAACTAAATCCCAAAGAAGTAAAATGAAATGCCCAAGGTCATGCAGAAAATCAATGACTTTATTTTGTGTAGATGCAAAAAGAAACTCTCTGTTGGTTGCTGAAAAACCTTCTTTCCAGGTCTTCAACAGATGCAAAAACAGTATGCCAAGCATGATTTTTTTAAGAGAATTTTTCTCGATCTTTTTCTATTTTTGCTTTCTGAGCAAAGGAAAAGAATGAAGGAGAAAGGAAGGAGGAGGAGAAGGAAAATGTAGGTGGGGGAAGGAGGAATAGTAGGGAGAAGGAGGAAAAGAGGAAGAAAGAAAGGCAAAGAAGGGAATGAGAGGAGATGGCAGGAGAAGGGATGAAATGGGGAAGAGAATAAGGCAAGAAGAAGGAAGAAAAAGAGGAAGGAGAAGGAAGAAAAAAGAATAGGGGGAAAGAAAAAGAGGAGGGGAAAGGAAAAAGGGGGAAGAAGGAAGAGAGAAAGGGGAAAGAAATAGAGAAGAAAGTAAAAGGATGAGAGGAAGGTAGGATTGGAAGCGTAGAGGAAGGAAAGGGGAGAGATAAAGGAGGGGAGGTGGCAGAAGAGGAAGAGAGAGGAATGAAACAACGGCAGAAGGGAGAGAAGAAGGGATAGAGGGAGAGTAGGGAAGACGAGAGAATGGTGAAGAGAAAGTGGAGGAAGTAAAAGAGGGAGGAGGGGAATCTGTAGGGGAAGCAAGAGAGAAGGAAAAGAGAGAGGAGGATGAAGACAGAGGAGGCAGAATAGAATAAGGGGGGGGAGGAAGAGGATTGGAAGCAAAGAGGAAGAAATGGGGACGAAAGGCAAAACAGAGGGAGGGAAAGAAGGCGGAAAGGAAGAGGAAGGGGGAGAATGGAGGGGTGGAGGAGGAACGAGAGAGAGAGAGAGAGAGAGAGAGAGAGAGAGAGAGAGAGAGAGAGGATGAGTCAAAAGAAAAAGAGGAAGAAGAATGAAGGGAGAGGGAGAAAAGAAAGGCTGGGAAGATGTGGAGTAGAGGGAAGAAGACAGGATAGGAAGGAAAAGTGGGAAAAGGAAGGAAAGAAAAGAGAAGGGAAGATAGGAGGAAGGGAGGGGGAAGGGAAAGAACAGGAGGAAAGACGAGGGAGGAGAGAAGAAAAGGGGGAGCGGAGAAGGGGAGGGGAAGGAGGAGGGCGGAAAAGAGCTTGAGAAAAGATGAAGAGGCTGAGAGAAGGCTAAGCAAAGGATGGGGTAAGGCAAAGGAGCCGGGAAGAAGAAGGAAAAAGAGGGGGAAAAAAGATGAAAGAAGAGGAGGCAAGAGGAGGGAGGATGAACAGAGGAGGAAGGGAGGAAAAAAGAAGGGAGGGAGGAGAATGAAGAGGAAAAGGTGAGAAAGTGGTAGAGGAGAGGAAGGAGGGAGGAGAAAAGAGAGGAAGGAGGAGAGAAAGACGGGGAGGGGAGGAAGGGCGACACACACCCTTCAGGTGGCCCAGTGATTTCTCACCTCCCCAGCGCCCAGCTCCAGCTCGCTCTCTGCGGGGTCGGCCGAGAGAAGCAGCCGAGAGAAGCCGGAGAAGCGCTGCTCCTCAGGCTCCTACCAAGTCCCAGCACTCACTGGCTCCGCTCCTCACCCCTAACAACTTGACACTGAGCAGCAGCAGCAGCGCCTATGCTGAGCCAGCGGCAGTGAGCAAAGCAACAGTTTCCAGGGGAGGAGACCTGTCCGGGACAGGGACCCGCGGTGAAGCCGCTAAGAGCTGCGCTCCGGCCAATGACCTGGGAAGCGGTCCCACAGTCTTGGAACGCTCCGGGGGCTGGGGTCAGTGTCACATCCTGGGAGCTACGAGCAAGGAGTTGAGAGCCAGGAGCTAGGGAGCGGGTGGGTTTGCATGCCTACGCGCATCCCGCACTGCTGGGGATGGGGGTGGGGGGAGCGGAAGAGGGGGGTGGTGAAGGAGCCCGGGGACGCTTGCCAAGAGCCCACGCAGGTGTGAGCACGTGCTGGGAGGGCAGAAGCAGCCAGGCAGTCCGAGCGTCAGGGCCCTGGGAGCAGGACAGGTTCTGGTCCCTGGGCGCTGCCCCCTCAAACACTCCCTCCTTCCTCTCCCCGCGCTCAGTCCCCAGCCTCTTTCCCCCTCCCTCTCTCCCCCCTCCCCCAAGCCTGCCTCCACGCCTGGAGCTGCGGCTCCCTCCCAGAGCAGTGCTGAGCCGAGCCCGGAGCAGAGCAGAACCTAGCGGGGCGAGGCGAGCGGGGCAGGGCAGGGGCACCCGCCGCATCCCGGAGACCACGCCCGCCGTGGCTGGAGCCTCTCAGGGAAGAACCTGGGAGCCCTCCAGTTCACCTCCTCCTTCTCCTGTGCCGAGCATAAGCCGGGAAAGTTTTCCCGCGGGTAAGAAGCTGTTCCCAAGACTAGAGAAGGGACTAGGAGGGTGGTCCAGGCGTCTGACCCGCGTCCCCCAGTCCTCACATCGGTCCTTCTGGACCTTAATCTCACAATATCCGATTGCCCAGGATCTCGATCATTTAATTGGGGGATTGGGGTGGAGGTGGGAAAACCACAGATTTGGTGACATCCCTCCCCACAAGGCCTCTGAAATGCTACGGCATTCTTAGGTTCAACAGTGGCCAGAGACAGAAAGAAACTTGGGATTTCAACTTTGAGCAGGTGACCACCTGCGCTCTCGTCCTGTCTTCTTTATCTCGGGTGGCAAAGCAATCGGTCTGTCCAGAGGTAATCATCTCCGTGCACATTTATTGCTCGATTCTTCCCTTTCAAGGTTTTGTTCCCTTGTATTTTTACGGTTGACCTTGTGATTAGCAGGCTTTCCTCTGTTTACTAAAGACCTGATGTTAAGGTTCGAGTTCCTGCAAAAAGAATCCCGCCAGCCTTTCGGGTGGTTTGGATTTAATTTAGCTGTTGTGTTTTTACCCCACGTTCTTGTTTGTCTACCTGCTGGGTAAACTGGGGTCTTTACATCGAGATTTCCAGAGCTCTCTCCCAGCCTTGAGAGAGCCTTTTCTCCTGGGTATTTATTTCCCCTGAAGATGAAAAGACAACTGTTCTCAGTGGGGGAGAGGTGAGGGAACCGAGCGTGGTGGAGCTGATTTGGTTTGCTAGAGACGACTTTGGGAAAACTTAGAATCTTACGATGTTGGTACTGGGAGGAACCTTTGAGCATAAAATGTCAGATCTGAAAGGGACCTTAGAGCAAAAGGCATTAATTGGGACTCAGATGGACTTTAGGGATCACCTAAAGGTTAAATTTAACCTCCTTCTTTTACAGATTAGGAAACTGGAGCCCAGAGAGGGGAAGTGATTCGCCCAGAGAAGGGCTCCCTTTCAGGGTGATCTGCCCCTGTGGAGAGCCCAGTTTGTAGAGTAGGGAAAGCTGCGGTTGTTAGCATAGTTATTGTAGAAGAAGTAAACAATGGAATAGCAGGGAAAGACCCCTGTCTTTAATTGTTACCTGAGATTCCTCAGTTCAGACTATACACTACTCCAGGAAAAGGATTGTATGTAAGTCAGGGTTTGAGGGCAGCCTCACGTAGTTGTTGGAAGGCGTAGGCAACTGTTAGTCTGTAGCCAAGTCTGCAGATCTGGGCAAATGTTTATGAATTAAAGATTTTCTCTTCTCCTAAATGAATAGATTTTAAAATCTACTTTAGACCATCTTGTTTTAGACCCACCCACCCCCCCAAAAAAAAATCTTTGCATTTTGTAAATATGAATCATATGCAATTGACTTGTCTGTGTATGTATTGTACCCCTAGAAAAATGTAGGCTCCTTGTAGGCAAGAGCTGTTTTCACTTTTGACTCTCTCCAGAGCCTTGCACAACATATAGTTGCTCACTGCGTGCTTGTTGAATTAAAGTGCTTATTGAAGGCCTTGGTGGAAAAGACAGTCTGAAAAACCTTTCATGATATAAATTGAGAAACAACAGTGAAGTGAGAGTTCAGAAGACCTAGGGTTATACCACTAGGTCACTGACTCTGTATAATCTTAGACACCCTCCTATGAATATCAGTTTCCTGGTCTGTAAAATGGGAGAGGTGGACTAGCTAACTATTAAGACCTCTCTGCTGATAGTCTTTGCCTCTGTTTGAATATGGTATGAAAGATTTCAATAGGATGGTTTTCATGGTGACGAGCTGTGGTGTGAATTTGGAGCTTCCCCTTGTGCTAAATCCAAGTTCAAAAAACTGTTGTTTACCTGAGTTTGTCCTGTAGAGAGTCCTGGGGAGAAGTAGGAGAGAAGAGAGTGATCTTAAAAGAGATAAAAGAAGAGAATAAGCCTTGATTTGGTGTGCATCTGTCCTCTTAATGTTACATGAGGAAAATCGGAAATACTGGGGAAAGAGAATTCAAATCAAGTTAGCACACTCTTTAAGTAAGAATGAACTTGGATAAGTCTAGACTAGTTTGAGAGGAAGGATTTAAGACTTAAAAGATACATGCTATCAATGGAATGCAGTTAAACAACCTGCTATATTTGAGGCTCTGTGCTAGACTTTGGGGATTAAAAAAAAAAAAAGAGTCCCTGACCTCAAGCAACTTATCCTGCTGGGGATAAAACTGGCATACAGAGTAATAAGTACTAGGCGATTTGAATCAGAGAAGCAACCAACAAGCATTTATCAAACAGGCCAGGCACAGTGCCAGGCATTGTGCTAAGTGCTAATTCACTTAGACTAATGTGAAATAGGTCTTGCCCTCAGGGAGCTTACATTCTAAGGAGAGAAGGGGAGGGATAGAAGAGTAACAAATTGGAATGGGAGGAGGAAATGAAAGAAGGTGATATCTAAATAAAGCCTTGAAGGAAGAAAAGAAATGCAAAAGGTAAAGGTAAGAGAGAAACATTCCTGGAATTACAGATATGTACTAGAAAATAAAACTGTAGAATTCAAGGAGCTAGTAATAGTAGCTGGCATTTATATAATACTTTAGGGTTCACAAAATACATTATAAATATTATCTCTTTTCATCCTCAGAATCATTTGTCCAATAATGAAACTGAGATGATGGAGGTTACAGGACCTGCCCAGTTAAGTGTCTGAGGCTGGATTTGAACTCAGATCTTCCAGACTCTAGCCCTAGTGCTCTATCTGTTGTGCTACTTAGCTGCCCCTTAGCTGATAATCCTTCATGAAGACTATCATGGTTTCTCTCCTACCCCACCCCCATCCCCACTCCCTCAGCAGCTAAGGGATATTCCCTCAAAAAAGAAAAAAAACCTCCTTACATTCCATTTTGTATATATTCTGGATGTGTGTGTTCTTGTATTGTCTGTATTGTCATCTCCTCACTAAGTCCCCTGAGGAAAGTGACTTTCTTATTTGATTACCAGCACCTAGCACACTGCCTCTTCTACTTTTTCATGCTTATTGATTAATTCATCTGGAATATAGAGTATATGAAAGGAAGTAACATGAAATATATGGAAAGGTAGGCTGGAGACATAGAGGACTTTATTCTGGTAATAGGTAATAGGCAGGCACTGAAGATGATGATAGCTGGCTACCACTTAAAATTCCCTTCCCCAAGCAGACAGGCTCTAGGCAGAGGGTTTATATTAAAAGGCTAGGAAAGGCAATAGGAATATGGAAAGAACTAAAGAGGAAATGTAGGGAGGAAGGGATTTAACCTTCTGATTCCCCCAAGAAAATGTTGATTTCTTCCCTTGTACATATTTCCTGGTCCATATGCCCATTCCAGACACCATTCAGGAAGAATACCGTACATGGAAAAACCTATGACCTTGGTCAAGTCACCTGATGTCTTTGAGCCTCAATTTCCTCATTTGTAAAATGAGACTAATAATACTCTTCCTACCTCCCAGGGTTGTTGTGGGGAAGTCATTTTGTAAACTTGAAAGTACTGTTTCATTATGAGTTCTTGTCATCCTGCATTTCCTAAAGCTCACAAATGTATGTGTAGAACTGTGAATTCATCCCATCTTAGTGCCTCATCAGTTAGAATGAATGGTTTTCCCCAAGGATGGGAAATGCATAACAGAAAAATCCCATTTTAGAAGATCCATAAAACTAAAGCTACTATATACATCTCTATGAATATACTTTAAGCATCTGGGATTTCACTGCTATCACATTCCCCTCCTTTGACCACACCTTTGGAGACAATCTTCATGACTCTGGCTGAAAAATAGCATGCCCCTGGCTATTCTTCTGCTCGTTAAGACTAGAGAGCCTGGGCTGGGCTTGTGCTCTGAACCTTTCTAGCTTGATGTTGTTCAGTCTTGTCTGACTCTTAGTGACCCCATTTGGGTCTTGGCAAAGATACTGGAGTGGTTTGCCATTTCCTTCTCCAGCTCATTTTATAGATGAGGAAGGTGAGGCAAATAGGGTTAGACCCTGACTTGCCTGGGGTCACACAGCTAGTAATCTGGCTGAGGCCAGATTTGAACTCAGGAAGAGGAGTCTTCCAGACTCCAGGCCTGGTGCTCTATCAACTACACACCTAGCTGCCCTACTTTCTAGCTTTATAGTAGCTGCTAGAATTTGCATTCTGCCAGGAGAGAACCTTGAGGATCCAGTATCTTCAACATAGGATCGAAGGATTTAGATTCTGGAGGGACCTCAAAGAGCACTATTCCGGCCCCCTCACTTTACCAATGAGGCCCAGACCAGGAAAATTACTTGCCTAAAGTCATAAGACTAGCAAATGTCAAAGATCCAAACTCTGACCTTTTGACTCCAAAGCCAGTGTTCTTTCTCCTACCTCATGCTGCCTCCCCTCTATGCCATGATAAAGTAACTAAATGGGATTTTTAGCCCACATTTCTGTGGAGTTTTACAGTTTACAGAGTGTTTTCTCTACCAAAAACAAAACAAAAACCCACAACCCTTGGATACCTTGTATCCATCTGACAGATGAAGAAACTAAGGATAATAAAGATCCCATAACTTGCCCAGGGTCACACAGGTAATAGCAGAACTAAGATTTGAAGAGTTCTCCAAGCTCAGCTGTGCAAGGTGGCCCAATGTTTAGAGTGTCAGACTTGGAGTCAAGAAGACTCATCTTCCTGAGTTCAAATCTGGCCTCAGACACTTATTAGCTATGTGACCCTGAGCAAGTCACTTAACCCAGTTTGCCTCAGTTCCTCGTCTATAAAATGAGCTGGAGAAGGAAATGGCAAACCACTTCAGTATCTTTTCCAAGAAGACCTCAAATGGGGTCACAAAGAGTAAGATAGGTTTGAACAACAACTCCCAACTCAAAACCCAACAATAATTTCCATTACATCACACAAATTAAAAAAAAAAGATCAATTAAAAAATAATAAACTGATCATCTTTTTTGGAAAAACAAAAAACTTCAGTTGTATGATGACACCTATTACCAGGTAGTCACTCTTAACTTAGCTGTGTGACCTTGGGCAAGTCATTTAGTTTCTTTGTGCCTTATTTTCCTCATCTCTCAAACCAAATGATAATAATAGTAAACAGACTTATTATCTTACACTGTTGATGTAGGGTCCAAGATAAAATAATCTCACAAGTCTCAAAGTACTATATAAATGTGAGCTTTTGTTATATATCCATACATGCATATATAAACATCCTTCCTCTTCTTCCTCAGCCACCTTCATAGGCTTGCCATTTTAAATTTTAAGCAGTTAGAAAGTGGTAGTATTAGGGACAAGAGGAGAAAAGAGTGATCTTTTGGTGAGAAAAGTAGGGGCTTTGGCAAAGATTGTTTCTCAGCCTCAACCTTCTATCTTTGGAAAGAGAACTATATCATCAAATGCGGGGTGAAGAGAGGAATGACACAGACCTGACCCCACCTTCTGATAAGACCTCATGTTCCCTTGAACTCCCTTTGTTGTTCCAGTCCTGTTTGACTCTTCATGACCCCATTTGGGGTTTTCTCGGCAAAGACACTGGAGTGCTTTGCCATTTCCTCCTCCAGCTCATTTTACAGATGAAGAAACTGAGGCAAGCAGTGACTTGCCCAGGGTCACACAACTAGTAAGTGTCTGAGGCTGGATTTGAACTCATGAAAATGAGAATGAGTGTTCCTCATTCTCAGCCCATTACTCTATCTACTGCTCCCCCTGGCTGCCCTGGACTCTCTACTAGAACTAGATTAGAGGGGAGTACTAATATAACTTGTACATGTCTTCGAGGAGTTGCCTATTATAATCAGAATGGGTTTGTTGTGCACATTTGCCATCATTGAGCTAGGGCAGCGGCACAGAAAACCTCATTTGTTTCTATCTGAACCAAAGCTGGATTCTTTTCTCATGTGTTCTTTGAAAGGCAGTGTCCTTATCCACTCACCCAGGACTGTGCTTTGGAAGATTAATATCTTGGCTTTCATAGATTGAAACATGGGAGTCTGTAAAGACTAGAATAGTCAAACTGCCTATTCATCACTTCAGAAAAATAAAGTCAGGATCATAGACCAGTAAGGGCCCTCAGGGGCCAGCCCTCTCATTTTCCTAAACTAAATCTTAAGCAGGTTGTGTAACTTCTCTAAGGTATCATAGTTAATAAATGTTAAAGACATTTGAACCCAGTTCCCCTGACTTAGGGCCAGTGCTCTTTGTACCATATTATGCTGCCTCCCGCCCTGTATACAATACCTTTGGTCAGGGACGTTGGTAACAGTTAATATCAAGATCCTTTCATTGCTATCAAAATTTACTCCATATCCCCTTGCCTTGGTAGATGAAATCAGACAGACTGCCAATTAAATTTGGTACCATAAAACATGGAAACAGCAATGGAAAGATAATTCAATACAGTTCAATAAACATGTATCGAACTATTCCATGGGCAAGGCATTGTGCTAGGCACAGAAACAAACAAAAATCCCTGCCCTAAAGGAGCTTATATTCTACAGGGGAAAACCTGCACACAGAAATATGTAAATACAAACTATATACAAAGTCGTGGTGAGGGAAGGTGGGAGAAGGCAAGCAGTACCAAGTAGAGGGATCAAGAAAGGCCTCGTATAAATGATGGCCTTTGAGAGGAGCAAGGGATCATCTCAGAAAGCCTGAGTCTTGGAGGAGGCTAGAGATTCCAAGAAAGCAGGGGTGAGTTGAAGAGCAATGTGGACATGGAGGACAGCCTGTACAAAAACACAGAAGTGAGAGCTATAATGGTTTTATATAGGAAATGGCAAATAAGCCAGTTGGCTGGAAGATAAATCACATGGTGGGGGGGGGGGGTGTTAAGGAGAGGAGTAATGTAAAACCAGCCTGAAATGGTATGTTGAAGCCAGCTTATGAAGATAGGGCACCACTGAAATTATTGAAAGGAGATTGAGGGTGGGGGAAGGAGGGAAATGATAATGTGGCCCAACCTGTGCTTTAAGATGTCCATTTGGGAGTCAGCTAGGTGTCGCAGTGAATAGAGCACTGGCCCTAAAGTTAGGAGGACCTGAATTCAAATCCTGCATTAGACACTTAACACTTACTAGCTGTGCGACCTTGGACAAGTCACTTAACCCCAATTGCCCTTCCAAAAAAAAGAATGTCCATTTGGCAACTGTCTGGAGGATGAATTAAAGAGGAGAGAGATTCAAGGTATGGGGATCAGCTAAGAGACTACTGCAGTAGCCTAGAAAATAGATAATAAGGTCTTCAAATGGGGTGCTAACCTTGTGAGTAGAGAGATTGGGATGGATGAAGATATACTGTGGAGGCAGGAACTTGGCAGTTGGATATATTTGATGGGTGAGGAAGAGTGAAGAGCTGAGACTCCAAGGTAGTGGCACCCTCTATAAAAGTAGGGGAGTCAGGAAGGTGGGTAGGGAAATAGAGTTCCATTGTGGATACATAGAGTTTAAGATGCCTATGGAATGTACAGGTGGAGAGGTTCAGCGAGTAGTCAGTGATGAGCGACTAGAGCTTAAGGGAAGGTAATAGATTTGGCGGTCATCTGCATAGTGATGGTAACCTAGCCGCTAGAGCTAATGAGTTTACCAAGGGAACGAGAATGTGGAAAGAGGTAAGAACCCAGGAGGGAGCTCTGAGAAACAAAACCTGGATGGTCATCCAGAAAAAGAGACTGAGAAGGAGCTTTGAAACAGGTAGGAGAGGAACCAGGAAAAAGCAGGGGCACAAAAAACTAAACTAGGAAGGAGAAAGTATCCAGTCATAGCTGGCAATCTGGAATTCCATGGGTGACTTGCTAGGCATCTTGCATTACACACACACACACACACACACACACACACACACACACACACACACACACACACACACACACAGAGTTATTGTTTGTTTCTCTCTCTTCTCTTCCCCTTCCTGTCTCTTTCTTTTGTGTCTCTGTCTCTCCATCTCTCTCTCTCCTCCCTTTTTTCTCCCTCTGTCTTGTGCCTCTTCTGTCTCATATTTGTCTGTCTGTCTGTCTGTCTCTCTCTCTCTCTCTGTCTCACACACACACACACACACACACTCACTCACTCACTCACAAAGAATTAAGGATGAAGCATTAACTTGGAATCTCTTGCCAAGGAGAGAGAGAAACAAATCAAGGGAGTCAAAATGTTTTAATGTTTTCTATTAGAAGTTTCCTCAGTTTGTCAAATTAATAGGTTGTGGGTTAATTAATAAATTAATAGAATGTAAGAACTTCAGAGCTATAAGGAACCTTAGAGCATAGAATGTCAGAACATGGAAGGGATTTTGGCCCTCAGAATGAAAGAACCTTAGAACATAGAAGGTTAAAAGCTATAAGGGACCTTAGTGATCAAGTTATCCAACCCATTCATTTTATAAATAAGGAAATTAAGATCTATGAATATTAAATAACCTGACCAAGGTCATACAGCTGATTTATGGGAGAACCAGGAACTAGGACCCAGATCTTCAACCTAGTAACTTAGCAAAAGCAGAGGCTTACTATCTGCCAAACCATATTATAACCATAGCACCCAATTTAAAAGACTCATACTGAACTAAAATTAATGCCATTTAACCTATCTGAACATTTGAAAATCAACTGAAATGACTAAGTGGGACAAACAGAAATTTAATTTCTTGGATGGCACTGAAGACATACTACTTAAGGGCACGGTATGGCCTTTCCCCCAAGTTATATTATAGGAGCATTCTCCTTTTAATCTGTTGCACCATCTGCAACATATAGCCCAAAACCCCAAAGTATGCTCAGCTGTTCTGAACAGTGTAAGTCAGAGTAAGATAATGAACTTTAAATGTGTCATTGGGACGTGGATGTGACCCAGCCCTTGAAGACTCTACCAGGAAAGTACAAGCTCTGGCAGGTCCTATCAAGTTGGAAAGGCTTCAACTACAGATGCATTTTAGGCAGCCTGCCTATTGGCCAAAGATCAGCCTAGCTCGGTTCCAAAAAGCTCATCACTGTATTAAGTAGAGTGATAAATTTTTGTTGTTATTGTTCAGTCATTTCAGTCATGTCCAACCCTTCTTGACCCTATTTGGGGTTTTCTTGGCAAAGATCCTGGAGGGAATTGCCATTTCCTTCTCCTGCTCATTTTACAGATGAGGAAACTGAGGCAAACAGGGTTAAGTGACTTGCCCAGGGTCACACAACTATAAGTGTCTGAAGCTGAATTTGAACTCAGGTCTTGGGCCCCAGAAATTTCAAGATCAGTACATTGAGAATGGTGACAAATAGTACAATGTGAGAATTTCCAGAAGAACATAAGGTCTTAGGAAGCAGGTACTTTACAAAAATATTAGTCTCTGCATTCCTAGCACTTGGCTTCAGTGCCATAATGTAAGGATAGGAACTGAAACTGGAGTTAAATTGTTATAGGAAATTCTCAGATGAAGAAACTTCTACTCAAGTAAATTGGCACCTTTTCCACAACATATAGGCTTAGGAGCTGGCTAGGGCCCTGAGAAGTTAAATGACTTGTCCAAAGTCACAGAGTCAAATATGTATCAGAGACAGAACTTGAACCTGGGTCTTCCTGGCTCCAAGCCAATTCTGCCCACTATACATTACTGTATAGTAGGTACTTATTAAATATTTATTGGGTTGAATTAATTGAATCTATCTTGGTGGAGAGATTGCCTACCCTGATGAAATCCATGGATCCTTGAAGTATAAATAAACATGGTGTAAAGTTGTCCAGAGTAAAGAAATCTGAGTTGAAGAAGCTTGATTGCTCATTATGGTGGCTAGGTGGTGCAGTGGATAGGGCCTGGAGTCAGGAAGACCTGAGTTCAAATTTGACCTCAGGTACTTGCTAACTGTGTGACCCTGGGCAAGTCACTTAACCCAGTTTGCCTTCATTTCTTCATCTGTAAAGTGAACTGGAGAAGAAAATTGACAAACTACTCTAGTATCTTTGCCAAGAAAACCCCAAATGGGGTCACAAAAAATGGGACACAACTGCTGTGACTGAACAACAACAAACAAAAAGGGCTCATTTACCTAGCAAAATAAGGAATAAGGTGAGCCTTAAAGGGTAGGGAAGAGCACATTCCTCCAGCAGAGTTCCCCAAAGAGTTGGCTCCTCTTCACCAGTCAGATACTTCAAGAGCCTATAAACTGCCCACCAAGATAGGGGGAATTTGGGGGGCATAGCAGTAGGTTCAAGCAGTCAAGACAAGCCTCCCAGGTAGAAATGAAAACGTGCCATTTGCTGCTGCCAAAACTCTGCTCCATGGCACGTGTTGAGCCTGAGAAGCGGGGGCTCAGCTCTCACTGACCTCTGGAGCCCCACAGCTAGGCTCAAAGTGGGGCAGAGAACACTGGAGTAAACGTCAGCACTAGTCCAGTAGCAATTCTCTCACAGTCACGGGTCCTGCCCATGTGTCTCTCAAGGATCAACTCTTCCTGGCACATTCTCGTTGCCACTAGAGGGGCCTGGATTGACGTTTCACTCATAAATTATTTTAAAGTTGGTTGTGGAAGGTGGGAGATGGAGATGACATAAATTTTCCCAGGGAAAAGAGTAGAAGAACATGGTAATAAGACTGTCCTTGGATCAGGGAGATAGGCAGCCCAATGTGAGAGCTTATGGCCATTTTATACTGGCATTACAGGCCAAGGTTTTCATATATAAAATACACTATCCTAACCATGCATGTCACTCCTTACATCTGGTAAAAAGAGAGACAGAGACAGACAGAGACAGAGAGAGAGACAGAGACAGAGACAGAGAGAGACAGAGAGAGACAGAGAGAGAGAGTGAGAGAGAGAGAGAGAGAGAGAGAGAGAGAGAGAGAGAGAGAGAGAGAGAGAGAAACTTCTCAGATATCTTAGTCATAGTTTTGGGTCTTTAGCCACAGCAGGGGTTGGGGAAGGGTGGGGGGGTATGGGACTTTGTCACACAAAAAGAGCATAAATATGACTATCCCATTTTGCAGATGAACAAACTGAGTTTCATTGAGGCAAAGTGACTTATTCAGTCATATAAATAGTAAAAAGCTGGAATCTGTATCTTCTGACGGAGTCTAGCACTCTTTCCCAGACAGATCTTTTTTCTCCCCAGGTCCTGAGTCTCACAAACTTCTGTAGTAGCACTTGGGCTCCACAGTCTCCAGCCTGCATCTATCAGGGGGTATCACTCTATTAGACCCATAGCCTCTCTTCTTTCCAAATCTATACAAATGTTCAGCCCCATCACTAACATTTTGTCACCTACCAACATAATCAGCTCCTTCCTGGAAGGGTCCTACCTTGACCAGCCATCACTTTCAACATCAGATTCAGATTCCTTACTTCTAACTCTCTTGACCAAATTTTGCCTTTATCCAGTCCCTGCACCACCACCCCTTGTCTGTCCATCTCCCTTCATTCCACTGGTCAGGAAAAGCTCCACTCACACACTCCTGCCCTCCACACCTTCTCTGATTCCTAAAGATAACACACCCATAACCTTTGCTCCATCCCCATCCTTAATCTCTCTTTTTCTTTCACCCTTGTAAGTGAGGCCCAATTCTACCAAGAGCCCAAGGCTAGATGCTTTAGGGACCTTATTAAAATTGCTACTTTAGTGGCAACTAAGGAGAAACTTTGGTCTTGGTATCAGGCTGTGTTGAAATAGTTATTTTAATGTTTAGGGAACTTTTCATTCTGGTACAAGAGAATTGACATTGCAAATAATGAGTTTGTCTAGTTAAACTTCACTTCAGCGATGAAACAAAATCTAATTCCCACACGGATGCATTGGACATCAGTTGAATTGTGAGCTAAAAAGAATTAGCGCCCCAACCTCATTTAGCAAATTACAGTCTTTTGCCTTCTCTAGGGAGCCTAGTGCTGGAAGACTGGAATATAAAATATGTATCATCCCTTGGTAAGCTGGTGGCCAGGAACGAGCGTGACTTTTCTTCCATATTAAATTGTCTGCCGAGACAGGATAACTTTTCATAGAGGATGACGATGCTTTAATTCATGACAGGGATATGCCTGTGATGGAAAGAAATGGGAAATATCTAATTGGGGAAACCATCTGCTGGAAGGAAAACCAGAAGGGTTGAAGCAGTATGAGGCTGAGAAGGAAGAGGTGATTACCATTCTGACGGTTTCCTAAGAGTTTTTTCACTGGCTGTAAAGACAGAACAATGTTCATTTGCCTCTGTCACTGTCCTTATTAACCAAAATGGCATTTTTCTCCTTTCCATAATAGCAAAGAAAAAATTATTCTAGATCTGAAAAGAAGCATTGCTGATATGAAATTCATAGAATGTGATTGTCCTCACACTTTTCCCATAGAATCCTGATAGTGTCACCAAAGTCCTGATTACCATTTTTATATGAAGTTTAAAATATTTGCTGGAAAGTCAGTATTCATAGGATCACAAGATCATAAATCTAGAGCTGGAAGGATTTTAGAGGCCATCTAATCCAACTTTCTGATGTTACAGATAAGGAAACTGAGGCACAGAGGAAGGGAAGGGATTTGGAGTTCAGAGTTTCAAAGCAACTCATTTACAGAGGAGGAAACAGACCAAGAGGAGTTTGAGGTCACATAGGTATTACCAGCAGATCCAAGACTGAAACCCAGGTTTATTGATTTAAAATCTAATATTCTTTTTCATTAATGCCAAGCTGGAAAATCCAGCTTTCACGAAAGGTAACAAGTGGGACACCTAATCCATTTTTTAATGTATTCACAATTATTGAAATAGGAAGTATCCCCTTGCGTGTATGACATATTATTGGGTTTACACACACCTTTGGGAACAAAGCAGTTCCACACAGTGAGGCATTCCGGTGCTGAATCTCTCTTTTCATTCTTACTGAGTATTGTAGAACTTGTTTCCACAAGGGACCCAAAAAGGAAATAAAGGTTTTACATTTTTGTTCTTCCTTTAAAAACTCACCCACTATTTGGGGCCTTTGGTTGCCCTCAGCAAACAGGTTTCCCTCCCAGTAACATCAGGACAAGGCATGCGTAAGCCCCCAAACAAGGTTTGAAAATTGCACCCCTTGTGTTACTTTCACTAATTGACAGATCTTGGGCTAGAAGGGACCTTGAAAAACATAGAATTCAACTTTCATTTTACAGGTGAGTCACCTCAGGTCCATGGGAGTTTACATCATCTTTCTGGATTCACAGCGGTAGTTAAGTATCTAAAGCAAGATTGCAACGCACATCCTCTGGCGCCAGAGCTATGATCCTCTCCATGGTACCACTTTGCTTCTCCTAGATACCCAGAGCCTTCATCGAAATTCTTTCCATTGGACTTCTCCAAGACAATATCTACAAGCCATGCATTCTGAAATTTCCTAGCTTTAAAAATGAATGCATATTTTAAAAAAAATAATAAAAAGATAATAAACGGGGAGGGCATCTAGGTGTCCTAGTGTATTGGGCCTAAAGTCAGGAAGACTTGTCTTCCTGAATTCAAATCTAGCCTCAAATACTTACTGTGTGACCCTAGTCTAGTCACTTAACCCCATTTGCCTTGGTTTCCTCATTTGTAAAATGAGCTGGACAAGAAAATGGCAAACCACTCCAGTATCTTGGAGTGATAAGAGAAAACTCTAAATGGGTTCACAAAGAGTCAGACATGACTGAAACAACTGAATAACAGTGACAAATAAATGGGCAATCTGGGTATTGAACTATATGCTTGAGAAATTCAAAGAACCAGAGGAAGGTCCTCTTCTGAGGACACCTCTATAAATGAACATGGACTGGGTTCTGGGGTATGGTGAAAAGGTGTGGCAGAGGCATACCTGCACCAGGGCAATAAACGCTGCCACCCGTGAAGACTACAGAGCCATTGAGATTCAAACAGGCTCTTTAAAAGTATCTCTGGTTGCATTCTCTTTTTCCGGTGCCCTCCCCCTCCCTAATTGTGCACCTTCGGCAGCTGCCTATCTCTTGCTCTGGTTCTGTAAGCTTTCATTCTCTAGCTCAATTATTTGCTGATAATTGTTAGCCCTCTCATGCTTGTGGAGAGGGTGAGCTTAAACAAGCACAGGTTTTATTTCTATTGATCCGCAATCCCAAATGTATAATCTTGGGAGAGTGACTTCTCTGAGCCTCTGTTTCTTTATCTGCAAAATGAAAGGTTTAGATTATGTCATCCAGCAGAACTGGATGAACCCTAAAACCTTTAGGGAGGAAGCATAGTATAGTGGGAAAAGTATTGGAGGATCTGGGTTTGATGGCCTAGGTTCAGATGCCAGCTCTGATACTTATTACAGATGTGACCTTGAGCACATCACTTAAGCTCCTTGGTCCCTAGATTTCTTATTCATAAAATAAGGGGGTTGGTGGGGCAACTAGGAGGTATAGTGAATAGAGCACTGGCCTGGAGTCAGGAGGACCTGAGTTCAAATCTGGCCTCAGACACTTAACACAAAAACTAGCCATGTGATCTTGGGCAAGTCATTTAACCCCAATTGCCCTGCCTTCCCCCCTCCAAAAAGCAAAAAAAAAAAAAAGAAAAGAAAAGAAAGGGGTTGGACAGATGGTCCCTGCAGGCCCTTCCAGCTCTGGAACTAGGATCCTTTAAAAAAAAAACTCTAGGATTCTAAAACTAGACAACTTGAACTAAAAGGGACTCTTGGAATATAGAAACTCAGAAAAGGGCCTAAAACAGGGGCTCTTGACTTAGAGACTGTTGATTTTAGATAAATAGATAGATAGATAGATAGATAGATAGATAGATAGATAGATAGACCTTTATAACCCTGTATATGTTATTTTATACTTTTAAAAACCTTATTCTGAAGATTCCATGGACTTCACTAAACTGCCAAAAGAGCCCAAGACACACACACACACAGACACAGTTAAGAGTCCCTGCTTAATGGTTCTTCAGGTTCTAATGGTCTGTTTGTGTCCTTCAGTGCTTTTCATCTCATGGTGTTGTGTTCTAAGGTACTTTCCAGATCTAATATCCTGTGCACTAAGAGTCATCCATAATATAAAATATTATATATTCTATGTTGTAAGATTCCTTCTAGCTTCCACACTCCACCTTCTATATTCTAAGGTCCCTTTCAGCCCTCACATTCTAGGTGACTTTTTGCATTAAGATTTTGTTGTTCAAGGGTCACATATAGTAGAACCTCCAAAACAGTCCTTGTAGTTTAGGCAAATGAATGGAATAATTAGAGGCATAAGTAAAAACCACCTTTCAAGTCTTACTTTCCATGGTTCCCCTTCACGGTCTACCATCACACTGACCTTGCCTGTCCTTCACACTCAGTGGCTCCTCTCCCCTCCCTGCTCCTTTGCGTGGGCTGTCTCCCATGCCTAGAATGGAGCCTCTCCTCACGTTGGCCTTTTAGTGGCCCTAGTGAACTTCAAAACTCAGTTCATGCACCATCACCTATAGCGCTATGAGTCAGGCATTTATAAAGTGCTTACTATGTGGAAGGCACTGTGCTATATGCTGAAGGTAGAAGTACAAGCAGAGAGAAACTTTACATTCTACTGGGTGAAGGTAATACCCAAAGAAGTGGGAGGTGGGGTAGAGATAGTGCCAAAGTCCAAGGAATCAGAATACAAGCCAGGATGACTCTGAAGCCTGAATGATGGCTGGCCTGGGGCCCTTCCTTAAAATGGAGGTTCTGGCAAGATCTCACCAATGGGGAAAAGGAACCAACTGCAAGAGCAGAGGGATGCCTTAGGGTGAGAAGGCTGCAGAGACAAAGGGATGAAGCTTTTTAAATTTTCTTTTTTTATTAATGAACGTAACTATAAAACATTTCAAAGTACAAAGGAAAGAGGATCAATCATGTATGAAACTCTGTTACATAAAATCTCTTTTCATGTTTCTTATATTTAACACAGTAGTATCAATACCACCCTACTTACATGTATCCCCTTCTGAGCTTGCTTCTGACTTAATGTATATTTTTTTTACTGTTTCATTGATGCTCTTTTCTTTCCTTTTTTTTTCTTTTCGGTCACTGCCCACCAACTTCCTCCTCCCTCTCCAAAAATAAAGTCCTCCTTTTGTAACAAATCAGTCAAACAAAACAACTCATCACATTGGCTGCATCTGAAAATGTATGTTTTGTTCCTCACCTCTCCAGTCCATCACCCCACTGCCAAGAGGTGGGGAAGTGTGACTCATCCTCAGTGTTCTGAAGTCCTGATTTCCCATTATGCTAAACAGAGTATTGAAGTCTTTCAGTGGTAATTTTTCTTTTCATTATCGTATTGTTTGTTGTTCAGTCATGTCTGACTGTTCATGACCCTACTTGGGGTTATGTTGGCAAAGAGACTGGAATGGTTTGCCATTTCCTTCTCTAGCTCATTTTACAGATGAGCAAACTAGGCAGTAAGCAGGGTTAAATGATTTGCCTGGGATCACACAGTCAGTGTCTGAGGCCAGATTCAAACTCAAGTCCTCCTTATTCCAGGCCCAGTACTCTATCCACTGCACTGCCTAGCTACTCTTTGATATATATTAGGTACCTAGTTTATGCTTGTTGATTGAGAGGCCTCGTGCAGTAGTCAGAAGACTGATAGATTTAAATCCCATCTCTGCTGCTCATATGACTAAGCAAAGCACTGAATCTTCCGGGTCCTCTGTCTCCTCATCTGTAAAGTGGAAGGCTTGCACTAGATGGCCTCTGAGGTCTGTTCTAGTAGTAGACCTATGATCCTGTGACTCAGTTGCTTCTAAGGTTCCTTCTAGCTCTAAATCTTGGCATCTTGGGGGTACAGTAGATTCAGCATTTGAACTGGAGTGGGAAAGATTTAAGTGCAAATCCAGCCTTGAGCACTTACTAGCTATGGACACTGGGCAAGTTGCTTAACCTTTCTACCCTCAGTTTCCTCATCTGCAAAATAGGAATAATAATAGCCCCCCCCCCTCGCAGGGTTATTTTGAGAATGAAAGGAAATGGCGGATGTAAAGAGCTTTGAAAACCTTAAAGTGCTGTGTCAATGCCAGCTTTATTATTAATATCCTGTCGATTGATCATTATAAGAAAGATGTGATTCTCCTCACCCTTTTCTTTCTTCCCCCATTACAGATTTTCATTGCTTCCCCCCATTCAAGTGATGTTAAGTTACCAAAATGACCCTCTTGCCTGGAGAAAATTCCGATTATGACTACAGCGCCCTGAGCTGCACCTCTGACGCCTCCTTGGGTCATCAGCACGCATTCTTTCCTCGATCTGAAACCCTCAAGGGCGTGTTTTATCGCAGAGCCAAGAGACTTCACCCCAAAGACAATGCCCACCAAAGCAGTCAGCCCGAGGACCGAAAGAGGCAGATCATCATTAACGTGGGGGGGATCAAGTACCTGCTGCCTTGGACTACCCTGGACGAGTTTCCCCTGACTCGCCTGGGCCAGCTGAAATCCTGCACCAACTTCGATGACATCCTCAACGTCTGTGACGATTACGACGTAACCTGCAACGAGTTCTTCTTCGACCGCAACCCCGGGGCCTTCCGGACGATCTTGACGTTCCTCCGGGTGGGGAAGCTCCGGCTGCTCAGGGAGATGTGCGCCCTTTCTTTCCAGGAGGAGCTGCTGTACTGGGGCATCGAGGAGGACAACCTGGACTGGTGCTGCCGGCGGCGATACCTGCAGAAGATCGAAGAGTTTGCCGAGATGAACGAAAGGGAGGACGAGCTTCTGGAGAGCGAGAGCGCAGGGGAGATGGTGGAGGAGACCGGGCTGGGCCAGTGCATGAAGAGGCTGCAGGACATGGTGGAGAGGCCTCATTCGGGGCTGCCGGGGAAGGTGTTTGCCTGCCTGTCTGTGCTGTTTGTGACCATCACTGCAGTGAATCTGTCTATCAGCACCATGCCCAGCTTGAGGGAAGAGGAAGAGCAAGTAAGTTCCTTCTAGAATGGGGGAGGACTTACTTGAAGGAAAATCAAAAGACTGGTTCTTTGGTCTTTAGGTCCCAGGAAGTATACCCCGGAGACATAGATTTCTAAGGTCCCGTGGATTCATAGCATTATAGGATCAAAGAGATGGAAGGGACTTCAGAGGTCCTTTATTCTAACCTCCCCCATAGGATCATATGTTTAGAGCTAGAAAAGGCCTCACAGGCATCAGTTCCAATCCCTTATTTTACAAATGAGGAAACTGAGGCCTAGAAAAGTTAAGTGACTTGTTCAAGGTGATACAAGCAGGACTTAAGTCAAAGGACCTAGGGTTTGAATCCAGGCCCCTCTGCAGATGAGAAGAGTGAATCCCAGAGAAGATAAGTGATTTCTCAACAGTCACACAAATCCATGATCTGTGATCACCCTGGTGATGAGCCTCTCTAAACTCAGTTACCCTGGCTTTTAGACAGTACCTAGTCCCAGACTCAAAACCTTTCTAGTTTGCTAGAACTTGCTGGGGTATTTGCTTTGCTGATGTGGATTTTGAGAACCCAAAATCACAGCTACACACAAAGGACTGGACTTTGGAGTCAGTCAGACCTGAGTTTTAATGCTACCTCATATAGTTACTAGTTATATGACCTATACAAGTCACTTAACCTTTCTCAGCTTCAGTTTACTTGACTCTAAAATGGGTGCGCCTAGTTCGCAGGATTTTTTTTGTGCTTTTTTTGGAGGGCACTTGGGGTTAAGTGATTTACCCAAGGTCACACAGCTAGTTTTTGTTAAGTGTCTGAGGTCAGATTTGAACACAGGTCCTCCTAACTCTAGGGCCAGTGCTCTACCCACTGGGCCTCCTAGTTTCCTCCAATAAGACTCACAATTGCAGAGCAGTTGTCAATCAGGAGTTCCCCTCTATTAAGGGGATACCTTACCAATTATAGGATTGGTCCTATAATAATTTCTGAAGCACTTCAACCATTTATGTGGTGCTTTCCTAACAGCTACCTTGTGAGCACAACAGTACCAAAAAATATCCTTATTTTATAGTTGGGGAAACCAGTTAGGCTCCTAGAGATAACATGATTTGCCAAAGGTCCCACAACCAAGTGTAGAGCTAGGATTTGCCCCTAGTGTCCAGACTCTTGATCCACTACACAATGTACCTTCTCTCATCACACCAGAGAATAGAGCTGTTTTCTTAAGGTACTTATGGCAGACGAATCATAGGCTGTCCTACCTTTATGCTTTTTAAATACCACCAGAGCCTAACATTTTCTAACAGCAAGACAGGAAAATCTGTCTGGCCACACACTGTGTTGTAACACATCAAAAGAGAGGAGGGGAGTGCAATGATTTGCCAGCATTTGATGGCAGAACTCCCACTTGCTGACATGCACCTCAACACGTTGCCTTAGTTCGCTGCACTTCATATCTTGGTGCCTGACAGCTGACATTCCTCCTCGCTGACGCTGTAGGAATAAATTTCTTTGACACGAGGCAGAAACAATTTCAAGTTCTTTTATGGAATTTGTATTATTCTGGCCGTCTCTAAGAGCCTTCATAACTTCAGAAGTTATTTCTATATCTCTCTTCCCAACAAGTCGAATTACCACCTGATAGTATGTGCATTGGGTAGTTAAGTCTCAAGGGGGGAGGCATCTACTCCCTCTGGTAGCACAGAGACTCCTAGTTCCTTTGGCAGCATATGTTGTGAGTTTATCAGGGAGGCTGAGGAAGCTGCAGCAGCAGCCCTGCCCAACCCCCCTGGGGCCCACCAAGTAGTCATGCCCAAGTGAGTTGTAAGCCACTAAGAATTTCCTGTATCACCACTGTTGATGATATGATAACAAATGCCTAGAACTGAATATTTAACTTTGATAATTTATTAAATGAGGGGCAAATCTGTATGACCTCTTTGATGTCCTAGTAAAAGCACTATTTCTAAAAAGGTTAAGGATGGTTCCCAAATATCCCATTATGGGTCTTTAACTCATTCATTTATCAAAGTCCTTCTTAAAAATACTTATAGTTTAGCCTTATAGTAGCCTCTTAGGAGAATAAGTGAAAATAATAATGTTTACAAAATGCTTTTCTTCACAATGCATTTGTGAGAGAGGTAGCACAGGCATTATTATCTCCATTTTTCTGATGAAGAAATTGAGTTCCAAAAAGATTGAGAAGCTTAACAAGTGGAATGCACAATTCTTGAGTGCAGGGACTATTTTTTATTTCTGCCTTTATATCCAGAATATATAGCCCAGTTTCTATCATATAGTAGATACTTAAAAATTGTTTGTTGAATTGGAGTGATTTACCCAAAATAAAAAGTGACAGAGCCAGGACACAGATCCAGGTCTCCTGAGGCAAAATGGTGTGGTAAAAAAAACACAAGATTTAGATTCAGAGTACCTGAGTTTAAATCCTGCCTCTACCAAACACTATCCATATTACATTGGAAAAGTCACCTGACCTCTATGGGCCTGAGTTTCCTCATTTACAAAAAGAAGGGTTTAGGTTACATGATCTATAAAGACCCTTCCAGTTATAAATCTTATGTCTCTCTAGTCTACTGCTCTTTCCAGGATAACTAGAATAATCATTATCATCAAAGAGATTATATTGGAGGAAGAAATGGCAGACCTTTCTAGTATCTTTTCCGAGAAAACCCCAAACAGGGTCACAAAGAGTCAGCTGGAACTGAAACCGCTAAACAACAAAAAAGCTCAAATAGTCCAACTCTCACTCGTTTTAGAAGTGAAACCCAGAGAAAGGAAGTGATTTTCCCAATGTCACAAAGTAAATTAATATAGTTAGTCCTTCTTTTTGTTTGTTCTAGCATTACCTGTTTCAAGGCCCTAGAGAAGCCTGTTAGGTTCCCTTAGCACATATGATCTCCAGTCCTTCAAATATTCGAAGACGGCAATCACAGTTTTTAGCAGATAAGTCCAACTTCATTCTCTCATTCATTGTATTTTGATGTCATAGACTTAAGTTTTATATACTCCTCTTTCTCAGCCTTCATCTTTATTTCCAGGCCACAGACTGTTGTAGTTTTGTTCTTGATCCTAGCGTCTTTTCTGTTTCTCAGGGTGAATGCTCCCAGATGTGCTACAACATCTTCATTGTGGAGTCAGTGTGCGTGGGCTGGTTCTCCCTCGAGTTCCTGCTGAGGTTCATCCAAGCGCCCAGCAAGTTTGCCTTCCTCCGGAGCCCCTTGACTCTGATTGACATAATCGCCATCCTCCCCTATTACATTACTCTGGTGGTGGATAGCACATCTGTGGGCCAAAAGAAGCCCAGCTCTGGCAACAGCTACCTGGACAAGGTGGGCCTGGTACTCCGCATCCTTCGGGCCTTGAGGATCTTGTATGTCATGAGGCTGGCGAGACACTCCCTGGGCCTGCAGACACTTGGGCTCACAGCCCGACGGTGCACCCGGGAATTCGGGCTCTTGCTGCTCTTCCTTTGTGTGGCCATTGCCCTCTTTGCCCCTTTACTTTACGTCATTGAGAACGAGATGGCTGATAGCCAAGAATTCAGCAGCATTCCAGCCTGTTACTGGTGGGCTGTCATAACCATGACCACGGTGGGTTACGGTGACATGGTTCCCAGGAGCACCCCTGGCCAAGTGGTGGCCCTAAGCAGCATACTTAGTGGCATCCTCCTTATGGCATTCCCTGTGACCTCCATCTTCCACACATTCTCCCGCTCCTACCTGGAGCTGAAGCAGGAACAGGAAAGGGTCATGTACAGGAGGGCACAATTCCTGATCAAAACCAAATCACAGTTAAGTAACATATCACAGAACAGCAATGTTTTATTTGGCAGCACCTCCTCAGATACTAGAGACAACAATTGAAATGAGATGCCTCCAAACACCGTCTGGTGTGATGCTTGGCAGTGAGGTCCCTCAAAGATCACCCTGATGTCTGTGACAGTTGAACAGTGGGCGCTGTGCCTATGGAGACGAGAAAAAAGGAGTGCTACGTATGGAGCTTGTGTCATTCCCATAACACTTAGCCATGGATGGTCTCCATATTTTGCCACAGTTAATAGTTCATGTCCATCAATAAAGAAATTAGTTTTCTTCCTCTTTTTTAGCCCATGTAAAAATAATTTTCCTATGGAAACTGGTGTCCCTATGGATATTTATACATGATATCATTTTCAAGAAAGACGTATCTGATTTTAGGCTAGAGTGTCACTATTAAAGAAATCTAAGACAAAAATGAAAAAGAAAATAATTCCTTCTGCATCTGTAGGGCTAACCTGTGTACAGAAAAGGTGTTTCTTTTAAAAAGCAAAGGATGTACAAATACTCTCCCTTAACAGCATTCATCAATTCTGTAAAAACATATCAGTTGAATCAGTATTATAGGGGAAAATGCATTGCCCAGGAAAGATGTTTTAAATGATTGATTTGCCAGACAGCATTTATAATAGGGTTTGGTAGCAGCACTAAATAGCATTACAAAATGATTTTGACTGGGGCAATGGCACATGGGAGTATTTCCTGTGTACCACTAACCAGATGGTGTTTTATTTCTGTCTGATTTAGCCTAGTGAAGGTCTGGTATACATCAGACAGCTTAAGGAAGAGATATTGGTGACTGAAAAAATCAAAAGTTCTAAGCTAGAAGAGGTCCCAGAGATCATTTAGTAAACTTGGCTCATCCTCAAGCCAGAATGCCAATATACAACATTCCAAAACAATATCCCTCCAGCCTCTGCTTGAACACTGTCTAGTGATGGAGAGCTCATCACCTCCCTAGGTAGCTCAACCCATTTGGGGACAGCCCCCATTGATAGGCAAATTCTTATTTAAACTAACTTCTTTAAACCTGCTTCTTTATACCATCTCCTCATTGCTCCCCTCCCCTCTGGGGCCAGGCAGAAAAGGGGTAATATATCTTTCCTACACCAAAGACAACACTTTTATCCACCAGTTCTCTTCTCCAGACTAAATATCTTCAGTCCATCAGTTCATCTTCACAACCTGGTCACAACCTTACTTTCCAGATTTATTAAACATTACTTACCTTCATGAAATTTATGACCCAGCCAAACTGGCCTTCCTGGGCTTCTCACATAGAACACTCTATCTCCCATCTCTGTGCCTTGGCATTGGCTGTGCTCCGTGCCTAAAATGTACTCCCTTATCCTCTCTACTTCTCAGAATCCTTAGTTGTCTTCAAAGTTCTGTTCAAAAGCCACCTTCTAAATGAAGCCTGTCCTGATCTTCCCAGCTACTAGCACCCTCTCCTTCAAAGTTACATGGTATTTATTTTTTTTAACTATTTTGCAAATAAATATGGAAATCCCCGATAGAATATAAACTGCCTGAAAGCAGAGACTATTTCACTTTTGTCTTAGTAGCTTTAGCTCTTAGCACAGTGCCTGACACATAGAAGGTATTTAATAAATGCTTGTTGATTGATTGGCCTGATTTCTAGTCTCTGCACCATACTGGTCTTCTTCCTCTGGAGGAGGTTAAATGACTGCTGTACTCCACCTTATCAATATCCTTCCCAAAATGTGGTACCCAGACCTGAATATAATACTCCAAACAAAGACTGACCAGAACAAAATGATTATCACCTCTCCTAAACGTTAGACTCATGTTAACTTAGCATCTCACCAGCTACATCTGGTATGGAATCTGGTGTTCTGCCCTTACTCTGACACTGGCTATATGTCCACTAGACATCTCTGAGTCTCTTCGCTGAAACTTTTCTTTCTCTCATTTTCCCATTCTTTTGATCCTTTTCTTTTTCTTCTCTCATGTCCCCTACATCCTTTCTTCCTCTTCCCCAGTCTAAAGTTTGTCTGCCAATGGTCATCCTAAGAAATGCATAACACTCAAGACCAGAGGGGTCAGGTCCCCAATGACCAGTCATGTCAAAGGCTTATTAAGAATCCTCATAGTAGGGTACAGTTAATGCACAAGTTGAGGAGAAAATCACGATCAATGAAGAAGTATTATTTAAGTTCCAACCATGTGTTAGGCACTATACTGGGAACTGGGCTTACAAAGACCACCATAAAATACTCTGTGCCCTCAGAGAGCTTACGTTCTATGGAGAAGGCAACATATAAACATACACAAAATATGTATAAGGTAGTCCAACAGACAGGGCCTCATCTAGGAGCTGGCATTTGAGCTGAGCTTTAAAAGAAATTAGGGATTTTGTAATGATCTTAGGATATAGAACTGAAAGGAACTTTTCAAAATTATACCATCCAATCCCATCATTTTACAGAGGAAAAAAGAATGACCTAGAAAGTTTTAATTGTTCACCCAAGGACAGATCAAGGATCAGAGCTGGGATCTGCCAGTGCCTCTGGGAGTTTCTGCTACATCATTCATTTTGGTGTAATGGAAAGAACACTGAACACTTGAAGTTAGGAAATCCAGGGTTCTACTCCCACTCTGACATTGGTCATATGGCCACTATACCTCTCTGAGACTCAGTTTCTTCATCTGTAAAATAGAGATCCTATGAAAGTTTTAGATCACAAAGGGATCTTGGAGGTCATTGAATCCAACCCATGTTAAAGATGAGGAAACTGAGGCCCAGAAAGTACTGAGTCACACAACTAGTTAAGTGGCCAACGAAGAATAAAATTCAGGTTTCTTTTGACCAGGTCTGGCATTCTGTCCATCACATGAGGAAACCCTTCCACTACCTCTCACACAGAATTATAAACCTTAAGGAACTATAAAAAAATAGGAGTAGTTTTCTACCACCACCAGTACAGATGTGAAACAGAAACCAGAAAGGTAGAATTGTTTGCCCCACTCTTCAGTCCTATAGGATTGGATTAGCCACATCTTTACTCTGACATTAGGACTCATCTCCCTAGGAGGAAGCCAAAATTACCATGGCCAGGTACCAGTGATGCAGAAAGGAAATATCACCTGAGTCACGAGGGACTCATTTAAGTCTCCCATGACACAAGCTTCCAGTGACTCATAGCTGAAAAGTAAGTTTTCCAACTAATTAGCCTTGCCTTCAGCAGGTGTCAGAATGATAGAGAATTACCATGATAATAATAATGCCTCAGATTTACAGAGCTACTTGGGGGGGGGGGGGAGTTCCGTCCTCCCAAGAGCTCAAAGAAGCTTTGAGAGATGGGAAGACAATTAAAAATGTTAAACAGAAATGTGACAGGGAAGAAAAAAGATGGAAACTTGATACTCAAAAAAAAAGTTTCCCTTCTGTGATGAAGAGAGAATGTAGATTTAGACAGCAGGGTGTAGTCACCAATTTGTGTTCAGATCCCACATCTAGCACTACCTTTGTAAACTGTGGCCTTTAACCTATAAGAGGCTCCCTTTCCTCACCTACAAAATGACTGGTTTGGAATAGATAATCTCTAATGTCTCTTCCAGCCCAAAATCCTTTGATCCTATGGCATTGTCTAACAGATGGCAAGGAGAGGGGATACAGTCAAGAGATGGATGTAATCTTTGCCATCCAGTAAATCCAAATTTCCCAATTATTTCCTCGGGAAAGAAAAATAGAACCCCAAGGAAAGCTAGGAATCTTGTTCCACACAGGCTTAGTTTGCTGTTAGGAGCTTGGCAGCAGGGTTTTTTTGGAGAGGATTTCTATCTGAAAGCTAGGGGCTAGACTAAATGGCCTCTCCTCTATTGTAAATCTAGGACAAGGGATCCCTCGGGAGTTAATCAGAGCTTGGTATTCTTCTCAGAATCTCAGAATTGGAAGGGATTTTAGCAATCATCTGATTCAACCCCATCCCTGGCAGAAGTAGGACTTTCCTCTACAGCATCCCCGAGAAGCCCATGATTGAATTCTTCCAATGACAGGGAAGTTGTCATGTGCCAAGGCAACCCATCTCACTGTTCAACTCTGTTCAGCAGTCCTTTCTTATATTGAATCAAAACATGTCTCACTGTAACTTCTACTGACTGGTCCTAGTTCTCTTCACCAGAGGTCAAACAGAGTAAGTTGACTTCCACTTGTACTAGACGACCCATCAGATATTTGAAGACAGAAACCACATCCTCTTCAAGTCTTCTCTCCTAGGCCAAAGGTCCTCAGTTCTTCCAACTCCCTCACAGGACATAGTTTTCCAGGCCCTTCACCACCCAGGTCACCTTCCCTGGCTATGCTCAGCTTGTCAACATACCTTCCAAAGTCTCCTGGATTCAGCCCTGCAGTGCCAAACGATTCATGCTTGGTGACCAAGGGGAATATTCATTCCACTATTATGCTTCTAAAACTCCGAGCACTGAGTGAGATAAACCAACATATGAGCCAAGACTGGAGGAAGAGTACATGCATGTTTCCCCTCCTTCAAGCAGGGATTGGAGCTCCTGTGGTCTTTGTAAGTTTTCTTCTGAGGTAGTTAGAGTGATCTTAAGCACCTTGGAGCTTCTAAAGGTAGCTCAAGGCTCAACACTTTGGGAGCTAGTTAAATCCATTCCATTCTGGAACTACAACTTGTACTCCAAGCATTTCTCTTGAAAAAAAGGGTAGGAGTGACAGTAGAAAGGACCAGTGCCACTCTATCCCTACTAATGGAAAAATTATTCCAGTCCTGGTCCATGACACAGGATCACACAACCCCAGAACTGGAAGAAACCTTAAAGGCCATCCAGTGCAATAACCTTTACAATGTGACCAGCAAGTGGCCATCTAGCCATTACTAGAAGACTTCTAGTGAAACGTTGACTCATTGCTTTTTTTTTGATAGGTCTGATTGTTAAAAATTTTTTTCCTGACATCAAACCTAAATCTGCTTCTCTGCTTCAAACCATCCTAATTCTGCCTTCCAAAGGCCCAGCAAGACAAGTCCAACCTACTTTCTATATGACAGACTTTCAAAAACTTGAAGATAATTAGTATGTTCACCCAAATAGTCTCTTCTTCAGACTATAAACATCCCAATTCCTTCTATCCTTTCAACAATTCCCAAAAAACAAGCTCATAGTCATCATCTATACTCTGTAATACAGGGAAGCACTTCCCAAATCATGTTTCTTGCATTGTGAATAAGGGCTCTATGATATCTTTTAAATTCTAGCATTTCCCTTCTATAATATTAAATATGAAATTATGCATGTAACCAAAAATGTTTACTACAGGTAGCAATTTTCCAGTATGAAAATAGGCTTAATTTACTTCAAAATATCCCGTGCTTCCCTTTATCACAAGAATATTCCATCCTTTGATATGTCTCTGAGCCCAGCACTTACAGGTTCTGTCAATATATTTCAAATCCCAAGATGTTCCACTGCCAAATGACATTTCAGGAAATTAAATGAGTGACCAAAATAATATAATCTTTAAGGTCCCTTCTGACTCAAAAATTCAATGATTTTATGACAAGCTAAAGACACAGATTATCCCCCCCCCAAAAAAAAGATGATCAATTCATGTTCAAACTAGATTTGTTTACCAAAATAACCCTCATATATTCTGCCTTCTGAAAAAAAGAAAAGAAAAAGTAGCATTTTTCTCATAAAATAATAATCCCTAACATTTGGACAAGTTCCCATAAACTTTATCTTATTTAATCCTCAAAATAGTTTACATATAATTTGTTACATCACTTTAGGATAGAGACTGGACCCTGTGATTTCAGTAGTATAACAAGTCCCAGGTGAGGAAACTTGTTCTCCCAATGAAAGTCAACACCTTCTCTGAAAATTATAATCTTAGGATGCTATCTATATCAATGACTTGTCTAGGATCACACTGGCAGTATGTGTCAGAAGCAGGACTCAAACACAAATCTGCCTAGTTTCAAGGCCAGGTCTCTATCCATTATATCATGTTACCTCTCCCTTAATTACATCAACCTAATTATCTTTTATGGCTGCATTATCTATCATTTAACAACACTTAAGGCAGCTAGGTGGTTCAGGGGATAGAGTGCCAGGTCTCAAGTCAGAAAGATCTGGGATCTAACCCCAGAGACTTAGTAGCTACTTGATCCTGGGCAAGTCACTTAATCCTGTTTACCTCAATTTCCTTATCTGTAAAATTGCTAGAATAGGACATGGCAAACCACTCCAGTGTCTTCACCAAGAAAACCCCAGATGGGTCATGAAGAGTCAGATGCAACTGAAAAGACTCAATAAACAACAACATTCAAGTATTAACCATTGCTTGGTATGTTCAGTTAAGAAATAATAAGGGTTGGAGCGGCTAGGTGGCACAGTGATTAGAGAGCCAGCCCTGGGGTCAGAAGGACCTAAATTCAAATCCAGCTTCAGACACTTAACACTTACTAGCCGTGTGACTTTGGGCAAGTCACTTAATCCCAATTGCCCTATCATCCCCCCTCCAAAAAAAGCAAACAAACAAACAAACCAAGAAAAGAAATAATAGGGGTTAATGATCTGAGGTTACTGAGTGCCATCCACAAATGTATTCTTATTCCAAAACAAGCTAACAAGAGTGAGAGATGAATGCCCAGCTATGAAGTCTTGGTTGTTTCCAGGAACAAAAGTAAGAGGCAATATGATATGATAGAAAGAGCACAAGACCATGAGTCATGAGAGCTGGTTTATAGTCCTTTGATCTGTCATTGACTATATTCCCCAGTCTGGGCCTCAGTTTCCTCTCCTATAAAATGAAACTGGATGAAATTCTCTCTCAGGTCACTTCACTGCTAGCTTTGATATTTTCTGTTCTACCAGTCCTACC
Organism: Gymnobelideus leadbeateri; assembly: GCA_011680675.1. Taxonomy (NCBI): domain Eukaryota; kingdom Metazoa; phylum Chordata; class Mammalia; order Diprotodontia; family Petauridae; genus Gymnobelideus; species Gymnobelideus leadbeateri. The sequence goes on along the minus strand of WOXC01006057.1, from coordinate 432,597 downwards.
AGTTCTGACATTCTCTGCTCTAAGGCTCCTTCCAGCTCTGACAATTCATGTTTTGAGATCATTTTCTCACCTATTGGAGCAAAACACTTGACTTTTTCTTTGTAGCAACACCTTGCAGTTCATTCTGATAGCTTGATAAAAACCCCCAAAATTCACTTTGCTGAAATACAAAGAGATTGAATAGTATCTCTTTAAAACATATCAAGAAAAATGACATGCTAGCTATAGATGACTTTGTTGTGTGTATTTTGCTGTTTATGGCTTACACACAGTACAAAAAAATATGACAAAGTCATTCTTGTCATCTATTCAGAGGATTCATTCATGTAGCAGCAATTTTGTAAATGGCAAGGAGTATTTCTCTGCAGAGGATTAAATTAGGAATGAATCACCTTGGAAGCATATTGGACATTTGCAATAGCACGAAAAGATGTCTCACTTGGAAATGAAATCCTCCTAAGTGTTCTGAAGACTAGAGGCCCAAAGGATACCAAAATAAGACTTCCCTTTCTTTGCCTTCTTCTATAAAGGTTGGGATTGAATTCCAGTTATACTTTCAAAGAAGAAGGAATTAGAAGGCCCAGCTTAGAGCAGATCCCCACACTTAGAGATTTATGAGCTTTTAACAAGAACTTGGACTAAAACTCTCAAGTGTTCTTTCCAAATAGAAGAATTAGAAGTCAAAAGGAATTGTTCCAACATTCACCACAGAACTCACTTTGTATTCAGGAGGAAATCTGAAAAGGGGGAGCTGTGAAAGGCACTCAAGTGGTCCTTTTTAGCAGCAATGGCTGGAAGGAGGTAACATTACACAACATCTGCTTAAGAAATTCCACAAATGTTGTTACCTCTAGGGGACTGGCTTATAGTGGTAAGTAACTATAAAATAATAATGGAGTGCTTTAAGGTTTGCAAAGTGCTTCCCATATATTATTTCATTTAATTCTCAAGACAACCTTGTGATTCGAAATCTTTTATTACCCCCACTCTATAGAACAGGAAACTGAGGCTGAAAATTACTTAAAGTGACCTGCCAAGGGTCACACTGCTAGTGTCTAGTGTAAGATTGGAACTCATGTCTGCTTGACTCTTAAGTCTATTATTCTATCCATTATACCACCTAGCTGCCTCAAGAGGGGGATCAGGATAAGGGGGACAAGGGGGCTCCCCCAGTTGCAAGGTAAGTAAAGTAGTGGGTCCCCAGCAAGTCTTCCTAGTGGAGCATAAGTAAGGAGTATTATAAATAATAACGTGGGTGTAAAGTCATGGAGTGGTCTGATTGGGAATTGGATTTCGTATTAGAACTCTCTCTTGGTCGGGAGGGGGGGGGGGCGGGCGGGGCAAAGCTAACACTATCACCTAGCATCATTTATGTTCTGCTACCTAAAAACTGCTCAGCTCTCGCCCTACATGAACCTTTTTCTCTGTTTTATGTCCTCCCTCCTTAAAAGGTGGGCGAAAAACAACCAAACGCCTCTCCCAATCTTTATCTGCCATCATTAAGAGCCCCAACAAGATCTATGGTGGCTTCTTCTTCTTTTTTTTTAATTTGGAACAGCATAGAAATGGAATCACAGACAAGATAACAAGTATGAGTCTGTCCTGCTGGGCAAGAAGCAACAGCTCTCAACAATACAATCGTCTCACTCAATAGGCCCATCAATTCTTGGCACAGGTACTGCTCCAAAGCTCTCCTTCTCCCCCTACCCCATCATCCACAGAAGCAACCCCAAATAATCCTAGTGTGCTGGAGTCACATGGTCAGGGGAAGAACACTCCATCTAAGCTTCCCCATTCTCTCTCTCTCTCTCTCTCTCTCTCTCTCTCTCTCTCTCTCTCTCTCTCTCTCTCTCTCCCCCATCCCGACCTAACTTCCCCTCCCCCAGAAGTCTCTCTGGCAACAGCCTCCACATTACCAAACTGGTGCATTCTGGGATTCTGGGACAGAATTATAGGATCATAAGATTTAGAGCTGGAACAGAAATTAAGGGCCATCATCTCACCTAACCCTAATTTTAGAGCTAAGGAAACTGAGGCTCAGAGAGGTAATGTGACTTCTCCAGGGTCACACAATTCATCAATGCCAAATCTTCCTGACTCCCTGTCTAGCCAGCTGTGTAACCCTGAAAAAGTTAGTCAACCTCTTAACACTCTAAGCAGCCCTCTAAGACTATCAGTGTCAGAGAAAGTACTGGCCTTCGTTAGCAAAGGGGACTTTCTCATCTGGGAGTTCCCTATAGCAATAATTCACAGGTATAGTCCCTATCTTTATATTTACACAAAATCCCTTTCAGGGCAACAATTATTTCCTTTTCACAGATAGGGAAACTTAAGCACCAGAGTAGGGGCACTTTCCCAACATCAAAATGCTGCTCAACAACCAAATTGGAACTAGAACCAAATCAGACCTCATAGATCATTTAGTCCAACTCCATTTTCCATGTATCTGAGGCCCAGAGAGGGAAAGTAAGTTTCTCAAAGTCACACAGGTAGTAAGGAGCAGAACCAGGATAGAAACCATGTCTTCAGTATGTCCAGATGTAATTTTTTGTCCCTCTGCTTGTTCTCCCCAGGTTTGCCAGTTTCTGTGTGTGTGTGCATGAATGCCTGTACATATGCATGTGTGTGTGTGTGTGTGTGTGTGTATTCAAATCTAGCCTCAGATACTTACTAGCTGTGTGGCCCTGGGCAAGTCACTTAACCTCTGTTTGCCTCAGTTTCCTCATCTGTAAAATAGATATAATAATAACACCTACCTCCCAGGGTTATTGTAAGGATCAAGTGAGATAATAATTGTAAAGCACTTAGCATCTATGCATGTGTATATATATATATATATATACATATATATGTATGTATATACACACACACACACGCACACGCACACACGCACACACACACACACACACACACAAATAGCCTCTAAGTTAGGTACTCTTATTATCCTCATTTTACTGAATAAGAAACTGAAGCTAGGAAAGGTTAAGTGACTTGCACAGGGTCACGGAACTAGTAAGTGTCCAAGGCTTGATTTTAATGAGTCTTGCTATCAACCCAAATGGTAATAGTCTTCCACTATACCATCTAGCTGCCAAGGATTAATTACTGCTTAGGATGCATGTTGGAAATAATACCAAGAGAGAAATATACTTCCAAGATGCTGTCTGCCACTGCAGTGAAAAAAAAAAAGCAGAATACAGTAGGGTTCTATTGCTTTGGACTAAGGTGAAAGTAGGTGTGAATTGATGGAATGTCTCAGTTATCAGAAATATTTAAAGAAATTCCATTTTCTTTTCAGTAAATATGTTAGCTCTGAGAATTAAAAGGTTCCCAAGTGGCCTGCAAAATCTACTGCACACCACACAGGAAACAGCCCACTTTGTAATTATCAGCATCTGCTTGGCGGCAAATCTAATGTGAGATGGTCTTATTTTTGGAAAGAGGCAAGATAGTAGGGGGCGGGAGGTGATAGAGAGGCAGGAAGACACCAGCTATCAACCCCGTGTAATCCAGAACCCAGGCGCTGCCAGCAGTCTTTACCTCTGGTTTTACCTCTACTCTCTATGGGAAACAGAGCCACCTGGCACGGGGCCATTTGATGTGGGATCCTGGGCCAAGGGATTGTCACAGAGAAAGAAATAAGAAACCCCAAACCACATCCCTGGTGGTGTGGCTGCTACCCTCCAGGGCGCAGCTCTGGGTGAACAGCAAGTGAGGAAAAACTGATTGTGGGGCAAATCTAGCTGAGAGTTTGGGGAGTTTCTTGGAGAGTGGGGTTGTATCTAGGTGGCATATTGTGGCTAGCATGATGCACTTAAAGTCATGAGGACCTGAATTCAAAGAAATTTACTAGCCATATAACCCTGGGCAAAGTCAATTAATCTCTATCTGCCTCCATTCCCTCATCTGTTCAATGGGAACTATAATAGTACCTATCTTCCAGAGTTGTTTTCAGGATAAAATGAGATAATAGAAAGTTAGGTAGAAAAACAGAGAAAGCACAGGGGCTGGAATCAGAAAGGCCTGAATTCAAATCCAGCCTTACTAGCTGTGTGGCCCTGGGCAAGTCACTTAACCTCTATTTGTCTCAGTTTCCTCATCTATAAAATGGGGATAATAATAGTAATACCTACCTCCCAGGGTTGTGAGGGTCAAATGACCTGATAATTGTAAAGCACTTAGCACCATGTATATAACACATAGGAAGCACTATATAAATGTGAGCTATTATGTATTAATGTTATTGATTATGTTATTCATAAATTATATTGGTTATTATATTATCATTTATTATATATAATGTTAGCTATTAACAAATGTAAAACACTTCACAAACCTTAAAATGCTGTATAAATGGGGCAACTAGGTGGCGCAGTGAGTAAGAGCACCGACCTCGGAGTTGGGATGACCCGGGATCGAAACCGGCCTCAGAAAATGAGCACCCACACATAAATAATGACTAGCCATGTAACCTTGAGCAAGTTACTTAACCCCAATTGCTTTAAAAAAATGCTGTATAAATGTTAGGGATAGGGCCTGTACCTATGATTTCATTGGTAGACACAACTCTCAAAGGAGGAAACTCCTTCAACCCAAGTAAGTCAGCACCTTCTCTGAAACTTCTAGTCTAAGTGACTTGCCCAGGGTCCCACTACCAGGATGAGTCAGAGGAGACTTGAGCCCAGATCTCCCTGATTTCAAGGTCATCTATATCTACTATGCCACACTGCTTTTCAATGTAAATGTTAGTCATTTTTATTCCCTCCTCACTAGAGAACAGAGGGAGAAGAGTAAAGAAAAATTTAGTAGGGGAGTCTCAGAAAAAAAAAAAGAGAGAGAGAGAATTTAGGCAAAGGAAGACTTCTTAAAACTTAGGAAGGCCTTTTTTTTTGCTTTTTGGAGGTGGGAAGGACAGGAGGGCAGGACAATTGGGTTAAGTGACTTGCCCAAGGTCACCCAACTAGTAAGTGTTAAGTGTCTGAGGCTGGTTTTGAACTCTGGTCCTCCTAACTCCAGGGCTGGTACTCTTTTCACTGTGCCACCTAGCCACCCCAAGAAGGACTTTCTTAAGGAAAAAAGTGGTCTTGGTACAGCTTTTACAACATTCTTTACATCCATGATCTCACTTCCTCCTTAAGGCCTTATGAGATGGTACAGTCAGGTGTGCTAGAAGGAGCATTGGATTCAGAGTCCGCACACCCAGATTCAGTTCCAGGTTCTGTCATTGATCTCTTTGCACCTCCATTTTTCTCACCTACAAAATGGAGATAATAGTATTTGCCCAGCCCACCTCTAAAGATCATCATGCCTGCCCACTTTACAGATGAGGAAGTGGAGGCTCAATGGCCTGAGGTCACACATAAGTGGCAAAAATGGAATTTGCATCCAGGTCTATTGATGTTTAGTTCAATGCTCTTTCCCCAGATCACCTAAAACTTGCTATGTTACTTTCACCTCTTCAACCAACTAATAGCACCTCACATTTCCACTATGCTTTTCAGTGTGTCTCTGTGGCAAAGAAAAATACAACAATAATGAAATGTAAAGCAACAATAGGAGAAAGGTCCTAGAGGGAAAACAGTTTTCTCTATTTAACTTCAGGCACTGTCTAGATCAGAGAAAGAGACAAAAACTGCATCTAAATTTGAAGTTAGAGAGCCTCAATTCAAATCCCAGCTCCATCACTTAATATCTTTGTGACCTTAGTCAAGTCACTTAAAACTCTCTGAGCCACAATCTCTTCATCTATAAAGTGAAGGGGTTGGACTAGCTAATCCCTAAAGACCCTTCTAGATCTAAACTTATGATCTTCCTCCACATGATACTCTGGGATCCTAAAGGGCTGAGATATGCCTCTAGTTGGATCTGACTCATCACCCACCCCCAACTAAATACTGAAGAAAAGCACCATTTTCAGATGCTTCATGAAAGGATCCTTTAGGTATTCCTACCTCTCACAAAACACTTGGAGGTGATACTGCATATGCTTTTAAAATGGCAGAATGAAAGGAAAATAGCATTTCAAGGACCATTTGTTTCTCTGGACAGTGTCTACTTCTGCCAGCAGACCCTTGGAGAAACAGCTAAATTAGGCCTCAGAGGTTGTTGTTCACTCATTTCAGCCATGTCAGACTCTTAATGAACCAATTAGGTTTTTGTTTTTGGTTTTGTTTTTTGGCAAAAATACTGGAGCGGTTTGACACTTTCTTCTCAGGCTCATTTTACAGATGAGGAAACTGAGGCAAACAGGGTTAAATGACTTGCCCAGTGTCACAAAGCTAGTAAATGTCAGAGGCCAGATTTGAGCTCAAGAAGATGAACCGCCTGACTCTAGGCCTGACATTCTATCCACTGTGCCATCTAACCACCTAGATGTCAGAGGATTTGTGTTCAATTCCCAGCTCTACCATTTACTCTGTGTAAGGCATTTCACTTCCCCAGTCCTAAGTTTTCTCACCTGTAAAATAAAGGACTTGAAGATCAGAGGTGTCAAACACCAGGCCTGAAGATGTGGCCAGCAACACTCCCTAGTGCCACTGGAACCAGAGTAAATGGTAACTAGGAAATACTTAAGAAAATTTTTAAAAATACAATAAAACAGATAACATCACATTTTTAAAACTAAATTAATATGCCACCCATAGGGATCCTTCTGTACAGTGAAGTGACCCTGTTTCTGTCTGAGTTTGGTACTACTAGACTAGATAATCAAAATTTCTAGTCTGATAATTTTTTTTAAAAAAAATAAGTTTTGGGGGTGGCTAGGTAGCAAAGTGAATAGAGCACCAGCCCTGGAGTCAGGAGGACCTGAGTTCAAATCCAACACAAAAACTAGCCATGTGACCTTGGACAAGTCACTTAACACCAATTACCCTACCTTCCCCCCTCCAAAAAAACCCCCCAAAAAGTTTTATTGTTCTTTTTTTTCACATATTCTAAATTCCCCTTTGTAATCTTCCCTTCCCTCCTGGAAAGTTATCCCATATAACAAATAATTTTTTTAAAAAAGAGGAATTAGAGAAAGAAAGCAACAAAACAGATTGATACCTTGAAAAAAAATCTGACATATGTCTGGACCCCACACCTCTGCAAAAGAATGAGCAGAAGTGTCCTTTCCTATCTCGCCTTTGGTGCCAAATTTGCTTTTTGTAATTTGCAACATTCATTTTTTCATTGCTTTGTGGTTGTTGTTTTTTTATTTACATCATTGCTGTCCTTGTGTGTGTTGTCTGTCTCTGATTACTCTGAATCAGTTCATATAAATTTGTCCATGCAACTCCATATGTATCATATTCATTACTTCTTATACCACAGTAACATTCCATTATATTCATTTACACAGCTTGTTTAGCTATTCCCCAATAGATGGACATCTACTTTATTTCCAGTTCTTTGCTACCACAAAAAAGCATTGTTAAGAATATTTTGGTGTAGATCATGCTTTTCTCTTTCTTCTTTTTTTTCCACTTACCTCCTTGGGTTATATGCCTGGCAGTGAAATTATTAGGTCACAAGGTATGGACATTTTAGTTACTTTATTTGCATAATTCTAAATTGCCTTTCAAAATAGCTATACCAGTTCTCTACCAATAATAGGCATTAGTGTGCTTATCTTTGAAAAACCTCTCCAGCATCCATTATTTGCATCTGTTGTCATTTTTGACAATTTTCTGAATGTGAGGTGATACCTCAGGGCTATTTTGATTTTCATTCCTCTTATTATTCATGATTTTGAGAATTCTCCTCATTGAACAGCCAATTGCTAAGGTCCCTTTCCATTTCTGACATCTGGCTCCTCGGAACTATTCCTACCTAACAGAGAGTGGTTACCTTTCTCTCACATAGTCCAGGCATGCTTGGAAACTGCTTCCCTGGAGCTGCCATCAACAGGCCTCCCTCTCTTGGCTTAGTGTTCCCCTCTCAAACAGAGTCCAAATTAACTCCTTTTCTGTTCATAAAGAAGGGTATTGATATAAATTTTTCTTCTTATTTCTGTTTTTCCTCCAAAAGAGGAGTTTTGCAACTGACCTCAAAGCCTTTTAAACTCTTCCTCCCTGTGGCTAGCATCCTCATTGGCTAACAGGCCCACTCCTGGACTTCCTTATAAGGTCCAATGCTACTGGTTTGGAATGCTAGTGCCAGCAAGGACTATCTCTCATTTCCCTCCCAGTTGGCAGCTATGATTAAGCCTGAGCTTTATCATATGCACAGTCCAGAGAGGAGCATAAGGAGAAAGGTAGGTCTTCTAAGAAGATGGCCATTTCTCTGGTCCATTGCTCTGGCTTTCTCTTTGCCAGGTCCAATACTTTTAATTATAGGATTTCAACCATTTATTGAACACCCCTGTGCAAGGCGTCATTCTAGTTAATAAGGATACAAGAAGGAAAAAAGGAAATAGACCCTACTTTCAAGGGACTTAATTTTTACTGGGGAGTTAAAAAAAAAAAGGAAAGAATCAGAAAAAAACTACAAGAACTAACAACCTGGGCTAAGACATTAAAATGTAAACTCCTCAGAACAAGGGCTATTTTCCCTTTTTCTTTGCACCCTGAATACTTGGCACAGTGCCTAACACATCATAATTGCTGAATAAATTTTTACTGATAAATGAAAGATAGAGCTGGAAAGGACCTTGAAAATTTAGGTTAATAAAAGTCAAAGGACTTACTATTGAGATCTTACAGAAAATAAATGGCATAGTTAGGATTCAAACCCCGGTCCTCCTAAGTCCAAATTCAGTGCTTTCCTCATATATCAAACTGCTTCTGGTATAAATTACAACAGTTGGTATGGTTCTATGCTTCATGTATTTATAACCAAGCCAATTTCATGTATAGGTATGATACAGGTCTGATATTTAGAAACCTTTGCTGAGATAATTTTTAATCATTTCTAAAAACTTAAGCAGTACAGACAACTCTGAATATGTATGTCTCTCTGTTTCTCTCTGTCTTTCTGCCTCTGTGTGTGTCTCTCTCTATATCTCTCTTTTTTCTCTCCCTCTCTCTTTTCCCTTCTAAACCTACAATTAATCCCTCAAGAACAATTAAGTGTCTATGTGGTAGGAGACCAAAGGTTACAAGAAACACCCCCCCCACACAGCTCATCAACATAAACACACATCCAAATTCATAGTGGCACAGGCACACACTAGCACACACATACACACACGCAAATTCACACATTCCACACCACCCCAAAAGTCCATCTTGTGATAGTTCTGCCATAGTAAATAATTGTCAGAAGATTGAGATACTTCAGAGTTGGGGGAGATGCCCAGTGGGAAAGGGAAAGTCCCATCCAATGTAGAAGTTAATTGATTGGGAGGAGTCGATTAGGTGGCACAATGAATAGAGCACCGGCCCTGGAGTCAGGAGGACCTGGGTTCAGATCAGACCTCAGACACTTAACACAGTAACTAGCCATGTGACCTTGGGCAAGTCACTTAATCCCAATTTCCCTCAAAAAAAGGAAAAAAGTTAGTTGATTGGATTCATGTTTTAATGGGAGTGGTTAGGAGAATTAAGGAAAGAATGTTGATGCATAAGGAATTTTGTAGGAGGACTATGTGCCACAGGCACTATGCTAAGTCCTTTACAAATATTATCTCATTTGATTCTCACAACAGTCCTTCTACACAGATGCTGTTATTACCCCCATTTTACTATTCAGAAAATTAAGGCAACTAACTCAAACAAACAGAAGTTAAAGTGACTTTCCCAGGGTCACACAGCTATTAAGTGTCCGAGGCTGAATTTGAACTCAGGTCTTCCTGACTCCACACCTAGTGTTCTATCTACTATGCTTCCTAGCTGTATGTGCAGAAAGAACCTTTGGTCAGAATTACAAGGAATGTGGACTCAGAGTAGACAGGATACTCATAGTGTTGGTGTTAAGTACCCTTAATGGAGAAAAGGGAGGAGAAGGCTCCCCAGCTGATCCAGGTCATAGCTTGTGCTCTAGCAAAGGGAGTGAGTGATAATGAAGTGGTATCATCAGACCTAATCTAGTAGTGCCGGTGTGAATTTTATCAGCTGAATTTACTGCCAGTTTCCTTTTCTAAGGTCAGACTTTGCCACCAACAGGGACAATGGGCATTTGTAACAATAACCTGCCAAAAGCAGGCTGGAGTGGAAATAGTATTTTATTTGGAATCAGAGGACCTCAATTTGAATCCTACCTCTGGCACTTACTACCTGTAGTCAGTTAACCCTCCCAGGCCTCACTTTTCTCATTGGTAAAATAAGGAAGCTAGTCTAGCAGACCTCTAAGATCCCTTGAAGTTCTAAATTTAAGTCTGTGATCTTCTACGCCAGTCAAACAACTTACTGACCTTCTGCTAAGCACAAGCTACTTGTATAAGTGGAGAAAGAGAGACAGAGAGAAAGAGAAAGAAAGAAAAAGAGAGAGAGAGGAAAGAGGGTAGGGGGAGAGAGAGAGAGAGAGAGAGAGAGAGAGAGAGAGAGAGAGAGAGAGAGAGAGAGAGAGAGAGAGAGAATGAGAATCAATACAACTCAGAAAGCTTATAATCTTTCAGGGAAGGCGAGACACACTGAAAAAAAAAAGGTTACAGTAAAAGGTTGGTTGTGAACAGTGTCCAAGCAAATAGTAAAGACTATGAGAAGAATACAGAGATGGGAGAAGTTTAAAGTTCATTTTTTACTTTCTGTTGTTAGTTCGAATTTGTGGTAGAGAATACCTGAATAACTGAAGTTAGGCAAGCTGCCCAGTCACCACTCTCGCTCTCTTCTCTGGAGTCATAGAAGTCCAGTGGCATGACAAAGGTCAAGATAACTGGAGATGACCCCAGGATGCACGGGATGACCTTGGCCTTGCTTTTCAAAGGTGGTAGAATGTCAGGGATGAAAAAGGCCTTAGAGATCATGTAGTCCAATGCCTTTCAGTTTTTACTTTTATCTTCCTGAGTTCAAATCTGGATGTGTGACCCTAGACAAGTCACTTAACCCTGTTTGCCTTGGTTTCCTCATCTGTAAAATAAGCTAGACAAGGAAATGGCAAACCCCTTCAGTATCTTTGCCAAGAAAACTCCAAATGGGGTCATGACACAACAAACCACCTTGATCCCACCAAGTTGACATCCAAATGAAGTATGTCTGCTGGATTAGTCCTGTGTTTTTGTCTCAGCTGCTACTGGGCTGGGTCCTGAAGGTCACTTCTTGCTCTTTGGTACAATAATATGGGGCAGGCTGAAAAAGCTGCCAAGGACTCTTCCTCTTGGACTCGATGATACCCAGAGTCTTACTCTTATGAACTTCTGAAATTCACACCGTTGGAGCCTCCAGATTAACCTCTCTCATCTAGAAAGAAAAGTCAAACAAGGTCTGTTTTTTCGGGACTATCCATTGACATCATAGGGAAGAATCCAAGGCCTCTCCCCTTGTTTTCCATTCCATATCATCATGACCCTCCTAGAAGCAGGCTCCTTTACCTCCTCCATGTGAGGAGTAACATCAGAGTCATTCACACACTGGTCCCCTGTTACAAATGACTCTGATTCTCCAGAACAGATTGACTGACTTGGAAGGCTAAGCATTAAGCTAACAACTCAGGCTTGCCTATCAAATCCAATATCATTAGAATTAAGGCTCTATCTGCAGTCATAATCCCTCCATCCCCAAGAGCAAAACCAACATTTGAAGAGCTAACTGGCCATCACAGATATATTTTGATGCTGAATGTCTCTTGTTTATGTAACCCCAGTCCCAAAGCCCATTGGTACAGAACTCTCTTCATGTTGTGGAAATTAATGCCCTTGAGGAGAAAGTACCATACCAATGGGCTTTGGGACTAGGGTTACACTTGTAACAGAAAGTAGATTTGAAAAGTGATGGTTATAGACTAAGTTCTGATATTAGTATGTCATAAGAATCATAGCATAAGAGATCCTAAGGAAATCTTAGAACAGAGAATGTTAGAACTGGAAGAAATCTTAATTAATAAAATATCAGGGCCTTAGGGGGAAAATGTTAGAACTCAGAGAGACTTAAAAAGATTGTTTAGCCTAAGTCCATTGGTTACCTACCCAAATACTTTGTACATGCTGATTCAGAACTTAGGTACGACTAGAAACCCTAGGTGAACCAGGATCATCCAAATGTGACCTGCAAGATAAACATGTCATAGAAAGAGAACTAGGCTGAGTCAGGAAATCTGAGTTATAATTTTGATTCTGCCACAAATTGATCCTGCTAGATTGGGCAAGTCACCATTCCCTAGCCAGTCTTCAATTTTCTCATCTTTAAAATGAGATGATGTCTAGGGTCGTTTCCAGCTCTAGTTATTCTAAGGGAGCTTGTTCACATTTCTTTATCCTGTACTACCATCTATGGGTCAGTATTGGTAGTAGTCTTCAAGATCTCAAGATCAAGAACTCGGGTTTTTTGTCACTAAGTTGCCATTCATCTGCTCTTCCTTGGTTCTCTACCTACCACTCTGGCTACTTGTTCCCAGTCTCGTTTTCTGAATGGCCAATTTCCCTTGACACAGAGAATGGTCTTCCAATACTCATTCCTGGACCACCTTCTTTCTCTATACTTTCTATCTTGACAATACCATCATTTCTTTAGGGCTTAACTATTACCTTTATGAAAATGACTTTCCTGGATCTAAATATCCAGCCCTAGTCTCTCTCCTGAGTGCTTAGTTCTGCATCAATAATTGTGTATTGGACCAATCTTTATAGGTATCTCATAGGTACATATATATTTATTTATATATGTATAATACATATGTATGTATAAACACACACTCAAGAGGTCCAAAGCAGAAGATAATGTATGGGAAGCATAATATAAATTCTAGGTATTACTACTAATTTTCTTCCAAACCTCCTGGTTTTCCTAACTTCCTTATCTCTACTCAGTGCACTTTCACTGTTTCCCAAACTTAGTCATCTTTACTTCTTTACCTTCTCTTGCCTGCTGAATCTGATCTGTTGCCAGCTCTCACTGATTCTACCTCCAAAGCATCTCTTACGTTGTCCGATCCTGTCAACTCACACAGATGCCACCCTAGTTCAGGCCTTCATTATCTGTTGCCCCTTCCTGTAGAAGTCACCTCATCGGCCTCCTTGCCTTCAGTTACTCTCTTCCACATAGCCACCAAATTGACATTTCTTAAGCAGGGATCTCAGCAGTGAATCCCTCTCAAAAAGCTCCCTATTGCCTCGAGCATAAATGACAAATTCCTCTTTTCAGTATGTAAAGCCCTTCTATGGAGCCTTTCCTAATTCCCTGTTAGTGTTCCCACTCCTTGAAATTGTGTGTAATTTGTACTTACTTACATCGAAGTCCCTGTTGTTTTTCTCAATAGCAGGTAAGTTCCTTGAAGGCTGCAGCTCTTTGGATTTTATCTCTGTGTTCCTGGCAAAGGGACTAGGATGTAGGTAGGCACTTACAATTCTTGCTGAATGGGATAGAGACTGAATCTATAATACTAAAGCTAATAGGCACCTCCTCTGAAACTTTTGATCATAGAGTGTTTGTTACCTAGGGAAGCACTTCTTAAACTGTGGGGGAAATTTGGCAATAGCAAACGGTTTCCAAATGTGTAATGAACAAAAATTAATTCAAAATCAAACACACAATGAATACAAGGTGTTTTTGGCAGCACTTGCCTGTGCTGCATCAGGCAACTTCACAGCAGCCTTGGTTCTGAACACACAGCATGTGTACTTTGCAGTGTGCATGCCCTCAGGACACGAAGTGCCAACAAATTCTGCCAAAAAGGAGTTATGAGTAGAAAAAAATTTTAAAAGCCCTGATCTAGGGCACCAAGAAATTGAGTTGCCCACATAGCCAGGATTTAGTCAGGAAGGACTTGAACCCAGACCTTTTTGGCTTAAGGGCAATGCTCTGTCTACAATGACATGCTTCATTTATTTAAATTAAATAAAACATATTTAACATTTGTAAATTTGGGAGAGGGTGGCATTTTCAAACCTCAAATAAAGTGTTGTGACTTGACCAGCACAAACATATAAAGATCCAACAAGAACAGGTTGCCTTATCCACCTAATAAACTGGAATCACCTATAAATTTACCTAAGCCTTTCATAGAGTCAGAGTCATAAAAGGGGTTTTAGAGATCTAATCCAACCTCATTTGACAAATGAGGAAACTGAGACCCAGAGAGGAAAAGTAATTTGCCCAGTGGCACACAACAATTCAGTGGCAGGACCTGAATGCAGGCTCACATCTAACTGTGACCAGTGTCCCTCCATACCTCACAATACTCAATACTCCATCTTTCTTGTACCTATGTTTCACACAAAATAACTTCTTAGTATTCTAATATTTCCATTTCCTTTTTTTTTTTGGAGGGCAATTGGGGTTAAGTGACTTGCCCAAGGTCACACAGCTAGTTTTTTTTGGTTGTGGTTTTTGTTTTTTGTTTTTTGTTTTTTTTGGCGTGTGTTAGTTGTCTGAGGCCAAATTTGAACTCAGGTCCTCCTGACTCCAGAGCCTGTGCTCTACTCACTGTGCCACTTAGCAGCCCCAGCATTCTAATTTTTAAATGTTTGCTTCAGTCAAGTCAATAATTCAAATCACCAAACTGTGAAAGCATTAGCACTGAAGAAAGCATTAATTGTAGAAAGGACATGCCCTTCTGAAGCTGATGATCTAGTAAGGGGAATGAGATATTTAGATAACTCACTATGACACACAGTCACACATAAATACTTAAGTGGAACAAAAGGGTTTGGGGGTTTTTTTAGGTAAAGATCATTAGTCATTGAGGGGGTGAGAGCAGGCAGTGAATGCTTCCTGGCAGAGGTGACATTTGATCTGGATTTTCAAAAGGTTAAGGATATTCCAAGCACAAAAATCAGCATGAACCAAGGTGTGTTCATGTTGTCAAGAAAGAAAAGGACATTTGCAGGAGCCAGATTCTTCCAGTGAGGTTGGAACATAGACTTTTCAGATGAGAGTGGCAAGAGATGAGTTTAAAAAAGGTAGAGGCTGCTTGTGCCTACAGGTCTCTAATTTGACACCTCTGTTATAAAGCACCAAAAAAACAGATGAATTAGTAAATTAAGTTGTACCATAGATCATACATAGCAGCTCAGAAGAGACCCTAGAGGCTCACCTTTGAGGGGGGAACTGAAACCCCAAATACACTGATTCAGCTACGAGTTTAATGTATTATAAGGTTTTTCCCATCATGGACCTTTTTCCTTGACCAAGATAAACAAAAAAGCAAGGTCTATTGAGACTAAGTATAGCTTGTGGTTGCTAAGGCAATGGTAATGTAGTTCACCCTCAGGAAGGATTTGCATTCAAATAAACAACCTGCTGCCCCCTCCTGATTAACTTGTGAAATGGCATCCACATGGCTCACGTCTGAGCAAGAAAAGGCAGACAGACCCAAGATGTCAGAGCTGGAGGGATGGTCTAGTCACTAGATTCTAGTACAATAGAATCACTTTTATGGATGAGGAGACTGAGACCCAGAGAGAAAGTGTGATTTGCACCAGGTCTCAAAGCAAGTTAGTGGCAATTGAGTCTAGTACCCAGGTTTCCCGAATCCCTTTCCAAAATGTAAGGAGAATGATAAAAGATTGATAACATCAATATAGGGTCACAATTTTTTTTAAATCCTACTAGTTTAAATATAAAGACTTGATGCATTAGTTGACTAAAAAATCTCCATTATAAGTGTGTATTCTATGTTTTAAAGTCCATTCCAGCTTAATAGTCTATAATTAACCTTTTCCTATCTTTGACATCCCAAAGTGATTCAAGATTCTTCTCTCCACCTCCACCCCCAACCCCACCCCAATCTAACTTGTCCCAAGCAATGATGTTCTTTAAAGGACAATACACACTCACACACACACACACACACACTTCTGTCTTTGTACATTTGTGGGCAGCTGAACCTCCACTCCTGTCAGGTAATTAACATCCCAGTTAAAGCAATGAGCAAAACCATTTAAAATGTTTGAGATAACCTTTCTTTCCAAGTAGAGATCTTGTATCCTAGCAACAGTGGGAACACATTCTGAATAGGCTTTAAATAAAACAACAACAGCTCTTCGCACAGAAGGGCCCAGTGCCAGGGGAAGCTAGAGACCTGAACAGCATTCAACTGTCAATTTTTTCCTTCAGTGATCCATGAATGGTTGTGGCAGATGCTGCACCTTGGGCCTCTGATCTGGGGCAGAGAGAGGAAGAGAAAAAGAGAGGCTTAGGAAAGATGGTTAGGCTTATCCAGACCAGCCAGCAATTCTATGGAACTAACAATGATTCCATCGAAGGAAATAGACTATAAATACCACCCCTTTCTCTAAAAAAAAAAAAAAAAGTTCCTTCTACGTCCATTGAAAGAACAGATTTCAGTGACACTAATAAAGAGGGTAAATGTTGCGAGCATACAACTCTTGAGTCAAAGTAGGCAATTTTGTTGCTGACATCTGCATTGATCCAGACATGAGCCATGAAAAGAACAATGAGTGGAAGTCAAAAGGCCTGCTTTCCAGTCCTGGCTGTATCATTTACTAGCTTTGCAGCCTTAGACAACTTACTTTCCCTCTCTGACGCTCGGGTTGGTTGGTTTATTTTTTCTCCTGTAGTGGGAAGAACACTGGATTTAAAATGAGAGGACTTTTGTACAATCTTGGAAAATCACAACCCCTCTGGACTTCAGTTTCCTCATCTGTAAAATTCAGGGAACGGGGAGGAGGGAAATGGAACCAGATAGCCAACTCTAAATTAATGATGATGAGAATTGCACTATTTGCCTCACAGGGTTATTGTGAGGACAGTTCTCTGCCCTCAGTAAATGAGAAAGCTCTAAAGAAATGTGAGCTACTATTAGCAGAAGAGTGGAAAAACAAGAGCTGCCTGGAATAAACTCTGACTCCTACTTAGACCATCTGACCCCACCCTAACCTGGCCTGCTTTGGTGTCACTCCACTATCCAAGCTTCAATGATATCAGCTCCACTCCTGAAATAAGTGCTAGTGTTCTCCCTACCTATTCTGCCCCAGTTGCCCCCAAAGCCTTCAGCTATTCCATAGCCCCTAGAAAAATCCTGACACTTGTGGCCAAGATCATAGAATTGTGGAATCTCAAAGTTAGAAGGAACTTCAGAGGGCATCTAGTCCAACTCCTACTTGAAAATTTTATATTTTTTCCAATTATATGTAAAAACAATGTTTTTTTAATTTTGAGTTCTAAATTCTCTCCATCCTTCTCTCCCCTCTCCCCTACCCTGAGAAGGCAAACAATTTAATATTGACCAAAATGTGCAGTCATACCCAACATATTTCCATATTAGCCATGTTGTGAAAGAAAACACAGACCAAAACAAAACACCAAGAAAAATAAAAATTTAAAAGTATGCTTCTATTTGCATTCAGATTCTATTGGTTCTTTCTCTAGAGTTAAATAGCATTTTTCATCATAAGGCCTTCAGAATTATCTTGGATCATTGTATTACTGAAAATAACTAAGATATTCAGAATTGATCAATGTACAGCATTACTGTTACTGTATATACTCCTGGTTCTGCTCACTTCACTTTGCATCACTTCAGTGCATCTTTCCAGGTTTTTTCTGAAATCATCCTGCTCATCATTTATTATAGCACAATAATATTCTATTACAACCATATAGAACAACTTGTCCAACCATTCTACAATTGATGGGCATCCCCTCAATTTATACTTCTTAGCCACCACTAAAAGAGCTGCTATAAATATTTTTGTAAAAATAGATTCTCTTCCTTTTTTTTATCTCTTTGGGATACAGACCTAGGAATGATACTGCTGCATCAAAGGGTATGCTTATTTGATTGCCCTTTGAGTGTAGTTCCAAATTGCTCTCCAGAATGACTGGATCAGTTCACAATTCCACCAACAGTGCATTAGTGAACCAATTTTTCCACATCCCCTCCAACATTTACCATTTTCTTTTTCTGTCATATTAGCCAATCCAATAGGCATGATCTGGTACCTCAGAGTTGTTTTAATTTAGCTTCGCTAATCAATGATTTAGAGCATTTTTTCATGACTATAGATAGCTTTGATTTCTTCTCCTGAAAACTGCATGTTTATATCCTTTGACCATTTGTCAACTGGGGACCAACACCTACTTGAACTGGAATGTCTTCACCAATATCCCTGAAAAGAGACTATTCAGACTCTGATAGATGAGGAACTTATTACCTCATCAGCCAGACCATTCAATACTTAAGAGTCCAATTTATTTATTTATTTTTAGTTTTCAACATTCATTTCCACAAGATTTTGAGCTACAAATTTTCTCCCTGTCTTTCCCCTACCTCCCACCCCAAGATAGCAAGCCTACTGAAAACCACTTCCCCCAATCTTTTCTCTCTTATATCCTCCCCCATCCCCCCCCAACTTTCTAGTAGGGCAAGATGGATTTCTATACCCTAGTGCCTGTGTATCTTATTTCCCAGTTGCATGTAAAAAAAACAAACAAACAATTTTTTATAACATTTGTTTTTGAAACTTTGAGTTCCAGAGTCTTTCCCTTCTTTCCTCCTCACTCACCCCCACTCGGAAGACAAGCAATTCAACATAAGTTGTACATGTGTAGTTACCACATAACATTACCATAGTAGTTATATTGTGAACGACTAACTATATTTCCCTGCATCCTATCCCGCCCCCCACTTATTCTATTTTCTACTTTGACCCTGTCCCTTTTCAAAAGTGTTTGCTTCTAACTACCCCTTCTCCCAATCTGCCCTCCCTCCTATCATCCCCCTTCTTTTACCCTTATCCTCTGCTTTCCTGTAGGGAATTAAATTAAATGTGTAAGTTAGTCCCTCCTTAAGCCAAATTCAATGAGAGTAAGGTTGACCCCATTCCATTTCACCTTCCTGCTCTTCCCCTCCATTTTAACATTGTTCTTTTGCCTCTTCTTTTTTTATTCGTTGGCATTTATTATTTAAGTTGAAGAACAGATTATGAGGTGGGTGGGGGGCAAGGGAGGAAACAGGGAGCTGAGAGCCTCTCATCTGTATCTGCTCTAGATGGGGTTGATCCTGATTTCTGAGCCTTGGTCCAGGGCACACAAAGAAGCACACGACAACATGAGGTTCCAGGGTACAGGTTAAGGAAAACACCAGGGGTGGCCAGAGTTACACATCCAGCCAGAGGTGGGGGCTGGGATTCTTCTCCTTGGATCAGCAGCACCGCTTCCTTTCAGGAACCGAAGCCTAGTGCTAAGTTCCATCCCACATATTCTTTATAAAACATTCTTGTAGTTAAAGTCTTTGTGCTAAAGAATTCTTTCATCACCTCTCTAACTTCTTGTACTTGGCTTCTAGTCTCTTTGAATATGCATCTGACTTGTGAGCTGCCTGTGCCAGAGCTGCTACAGGCTCCTCAGTTTAAGTGATCTGGTCCAGATAAGGCTGAAGGGCTGCATGTTTCTGGTTTAAGTCCTTTAGGTTTCTACTTATGTTTACTGCAATATCTGTCATTTCTAGATACTTCAAGCTAGTCAGTTTGTTCATATTTTCCAGAAGTTTATATTCTTCACTGGTGGCTGTCAGCTCACCTGTCAGATACATGGCCATTTTGGAGAACACGTCCTGGCACAGCCCGGTAATGTCCACCTCTGTGGGCTGTGGGCTCCTCGGCAGACTCCATCATGACATCATCTAGGCCAGGGAAGGGAGGAAGGAGAACGGATGGGGATGGGGAAAGTGGGAGAAGGGAGGGAGAAGGGGATAGGGACAAGGAAGGGTAAGGGGACAAGGATGGGTAGAAAATGGGAAGGGTGAGCAGTCAGAAAGGGAGATAAGAGGAGGGGGCAAGGAGAGGGTGGCGGATCACCTCTCTTGCCTCTTTTATATGAGATAATTTACCCTAATCTATCTCTCCCTTTCTCCTTTTTCCAATATATTCCTCTCTCACTTCTTAATTTTACTTTCAGATATCATCCCTTCATATTCAATTCATCCTGTGCCCTCTGTCTATGCATACATGTACACACATATGCACACATTCACATATATATTTATACATACATACACCCTCTTATACATACATATATATACACATATATATTCCCTTCAACTATCCTCATACTGAGAAAAGTTTCATGAGTTATAATTATCATTTTTCCATGTAAGAATGTAAATTTTTCAACTTTAATACGTTCCTTATGATTTCTTTTTCCTGTTTACCTTCTCATGCTTCTCTTGCTTCTTGTATTCGAAAGTCAAATTTTCTGTTCAGCTCTGGTTTTTCATCAAGAATGCTTGAAAATCCTCTGTTTCATTGAATGACCATATTTTCCCTGTAGCATTATACTCAGTTTTGCTGGGTAGATGATTCTTGGTTTTAGTCCTAGCTCCTTTGACCTCCAGAATATCATATTCCAAGCCCTTCAGTCCCTCAGTGTAGAAGCTGCTAGGTCTTGTGTTATCCTGATTGTGTTTCCATAGTACTCTCATTGTTTCTTCCTGGCTGCTTTCAGTATTTCCTCCTTAACCTGGAAACTCTGGAATTTGGCTATAATATTCCTAGGAGTTTTCTTTTGGGGATCTTTTTCAAGAGGCAATTGGTGAATTCTTTCAATTTCTACTTTTGCCCTCTGGTTCTAAAATATCAGGGCAATTTTGCTTGATAATTTCTTGAAAGATGGTATCTAGGTTCTTTTTTTGACCATGGCTTTCAGATAGTCCAATAATTTTTAAGTTATCTCTCCTGGATCTATTTTCCAGGTCAGTGGTTTTTCCAATGAGATATTTCACATTGCCTTCTACTTTTTTATTTGTTTGGATCTGTTTTATAATATCTTGATTTCTCATAAAGTCATTAGTTTCCAATTGCTCCAATCTAATTTTGAAGGAATTATTCTCTTCAGTGAGTTTTTGAAATTCCCCTTCCATCTGGCAAATTTGGATTTTTCAGGCATTCTTCTCGTTGGCTTTTTGGGCCTCTTTAGTCATTTGAGTTAGTCTACTTTTTAAGGTGTTATTTTTTCAATATATTTTTGGGTCTCATTTAGCAGGCTGTTGACTCCCTTCTCATGATTTTCTTGCATAGTTCTCATTTTTCTTCTCCTGCCAGCCTGCCAGGCTGCCTTCAGTAGTAGCTTTGCTTCTCTCTGTGTCTTTGTGGGTTCTGTAGCTTTAAAATTTGTTTACAGTCATTTTTACAGGCATTGGTAGTAATTGGAGCTGGAACTCATGTCAAACCCATGCTTTTACTCCACCATCTTGGCTCCACTCCCAATATTTAAGAGTCAGTAAGTCAATAAGTTTATTAAGTGCCTACTATGTCCCAGGTACTTCGGTAAGTGCTGTGGACACAAGTATGAAAAAAAGAATGACAGTCCCTACTCTCAAGGATCTTACAATCTAATAGGAGAAGACAAAACACAAAAAGGAGATGAAAAGTGGGGTGGGAAGACAAGGTATGGTGGAAAAGTCAATCAAAAAAAGCCCAAAGTAATGTAGCCAAATGAGAAATGTGGAGATATCTGAACCAAGCTCTCTTCTTAGAGCAAAGTTTGGAATTCATGGCCCTACCCTTCAATTAGAGAGGCAAAGTGTAGTGATGAGATGGCATACCAAGGTTGATGATATCCATCCCATCATCTGGCAGTTCTAAATGCTAGTATGTTTTTTTCTTTCTTTTTTCGAGTCTGTAATTCATAAATGTGGGGAACAAATCAAACTTTGAGGTTTGACCTCACACTCAGAAAATTTGCAATGATGACAAAATATGGGAATAGTCAATGTTGAAGTAGTTGTGAAAAGAAAGGCACACTAGTGAATTGCTGGTGGAACTGTGAATTGGCACAGACATTCTGGAAAGCAATTTTGCAAATAAAGTGCCTAAACATCCATATCCTTTGACCCAGAGATTCCACTGCTAGGAAAATGACCTCAAGAAGGTCATTGACAAAAAGCAAAGTTCCATATATATCAAAATATTTATAGCAACATATTTTGTGATAGCAAAGTCTTAGAAACAAAGTATATTGTATTATTGCAGAATGGTTAAAAAAATTGAACTATATGAGTGAAATAGAATATTACTCTGCTGGAAGAAATGACTAACATAATGAATACCGATAAGGATTTAAATGAAATGATGTGAAGTGAAATAAACAGAGCCAAGAAAATTATCTCTATGACAATGTAATTGGAAAGAATAACAACCATGAAACCACTGAAAGTGAACATTACAAAAATTAAAACAAACAAACAACAACAACAAAAAAAAAAAGACTTGGCCACAAAGAAGAGACATGAGAAGATACAGGACCTGACTCCTTTGCAGAAGTAGTTCTACAAGTGTGGAATATTGTATATAATGCAGTGGAAAGGCTCTGGGTTTGGAGTCAGGAAGACTTGAGTTCAGATCCAGCCTCAGACACTAGCTGTGTGACCCTGGGCTTAGCCTCTATCTCCCTCAGTTTTCTCAACTGTAAAATGAGGAGTATAATAGCACCTACCTCCTAGGATTGTTGTGGGGATCAAATGAGATGTTCATAAAGTGCTCAGCATAGTGGGTGCCTGGCACATAGTAGGCACTTAGTGAATATTTGTTCCCTTTCCTTATTGTCCTTTCAATGTATTAATCAATTTCGTGAATTTTCTTCTCTTCCTCTTTTTTCTTTTCTTTTCAATTCTTTTGTCATAAGGGAGGGCTCTCTGAGAGGAATTTCAGAGAAAATCTAGGCTATGTAAAAACAAAATGTATCAAAAATCTATTTTAAAAAAGAAAACGTGTAAGCTCAAAAAAATGCTCATTAGATTGGGTTGGATGTTATTTACTCTAACCTCTGGTCCCATTCAAAACAGGAAGATCTCAGAGGATCTGTACTACTTTAGGTATCCATTTGCTTTCAATGCCATAGTTGACACATTTTACTAATATTAAGTAGTCACAGAAAGGAAGAGAACAATTGTGTCAGCTTAGTTTAAGCTAGGTATTTTCAATATTCCTCAATCAGCCCTTTACATCTAATTTCTTTCCCTTTTCTTCTGTATGATACTGACTCCATAATTTTGCAGTCAAAAATAAACCATATGGTAAATTATTTTTGCAAGGAGTAATCACTTTGCACTATGGCTTTGTTGCTGTTGCTTGTTTGTTCTTCCAGTTTGTTTGTTTTTTTTATGTTAAGTTTCAGGCTACCTTTTACACTACCTTCTTTCACCCTCACCAAGAAGCTTCTTAATTCTTCACTTTCTGCCATCAGAGCAATATGGTCTGCGTATCTCAGATTATTGATATTTCTCCCAGCAACCTTAATTCCAGCTTTTGATTCATCCACGCTGGCATTTTGCACAATGCATTCTACATGGTAGTTAAATAAATAAGGTGACAACGTACAGTCTTTACCAACTCCTTTTTCAGTGTTAAACCAATTAGTAGTTGTTTCTTGTTTGGTTCTAACTGTTGCTTCTTAACCCACATACAGGTTCCTCAGGAGACAAGTAAGGTGAGATGATCTGGTACTTCCACCTCTTTAAAGACTAGCCACATTCTGTTGTGATGTACACAGTTAAAGGCTTTTATTTTTTTTTTAATTTTTTTTGTTTTATTTTGTTTTGTTTTTGCAAGAGGGAAGGCAGGGCAATTGTAGTTAAGTGACTTGTCCAAGGTCACACAACTAGTAAGTGTTAAGTGTCTGAGGCTGGATTTGAACTAGGTCCTCCTGACTCTAGGGTCAGTGCTCTATTTACTACGCAATCTAGCCACCCCTGTTCTCTGAAATTCTGCATTCGATTGGATATATCTTCCCCTTCCTCCTTTCCCTTTTTCTTTCCCAGCTATTCGTAAAGCCTTATCTGACAGCATTTTGTTTTCTTGCTCTTCTTTGTCTTTGGAATGTTTTTTTGTTGTTATTTCTGCCACCTCCTGTACCATATTTTAAACTTCTGTCCATAGTCCTTCAGGCACTCTATCTACCAGATCTAATCCCTTAAACTTGTTAATCACCACCACTTCGTATTTATAAGGGATGTTATTTAGGTCATACTTGTCTGGTCTGCTGGTTTTCCCTACTTTTGAGATAAGGTACTATAGGGTTTTTTCCATGTATACTTTTCATGTATCTAATTTCTAAATAGTCATTCACTGTAATGAGATTGAAGGAGTCTTTTTTTCTCAAACACTCTATGGAATGCATTTTTTTTCATTTACTCATTTTCTTATTCAACAAAAATTTGAGTATTTATTAGGAGCAAAGTTGAACAGTGTAAGAGTAGAAAGAATAAGTCATATTCTCATGGAATTTATAATCTCATTATATCTCAAGATAATCCTTCCATAGTTTTAAAGATATGTAATTTTGTTAATTTTTACCAATGCAGATCATAATTGCCTTACTAGAAGGTTGTAAAGAGGTATTATGACAAAACACTCATTACCTGGCCCTGACCTTCTACAAAGTTAGCTAGGCTTTTGCTCAGGTGACATACATATAATTGAGTCAGAAGCCATTCTAGCTTGCTAAACCTGTCAATATATGTCCTACTGGTATAACTTTCAAGAACCCAGAGTCATCTCCATACCATGATGAGGATGGCTTTGATAGAGGTGCAATAATCCACAAACACAAATGATAACAGAAAAGTAGAATGTAAGAGTACAATTTTTGCGTGTGTGTCATGCATATTTTTTATTTAAACAAATGCTTTATTAACTCCTGTTTTACATCATCCCATTTCCGCCAGATTTTGAGTTACAATTTTTTTCCCGTTTTTCCCCTACCCACCTTCCCAGAATAGCAGTCCCACAAGATATCACTTCCTCCATCCAGCTCTCTCCCATATCTTCTCCCTTACCCCCTTCGACTTTTCCATTAGAGCAAGGTGAATGCCCTTGTGCCCCAATGCCTGCACATCTTATCTCCCAATTACATGCAAAAGAGTATTGATAATAGTGTTTATATACATTTGAAACATTTAATGTTAAGACCTCGAATTTCAGATCCATTCCCTTCCTCCCTTGTCACCCATTCCCTCTGGGAAGATAAGTAATTCAGTATATGTTGTACATGTATAACTATGCAAAATATTACCATAGTAGATATATTGTACAAGGCTGCTTATAATTCCCTCCCACCCATCCTACCCCCCACCTGGTCCATTCCCTACTTCATCCTGTCCCTCTTCTATAGTGGGTACTTCCAACCTCCCCTCCCCCCAAGAATGCCCTCCCATCCACCATCCCTTCTCTCATCCCCCTTCCCCCTATTCTGCTGCAGGTTGAGATATCCCATTTAGTATATATGTCATTCTATCCCTGAACCAAATTCAATGAAAATGTGGTTTTGCCTTTTTGCCTTCCTATTCTTTCCCTCCTCTGCAGCCACTTCCCCTTGCTTCTTCTACATGAGATAGTTTACCCTACCCTGTCTCTCCCCGTCTCCTCTTGCCACTTTCCTCTCTCACCTCATAATTTCACCCCTTAGGTATCATCCCTTTCCAACAAATTCAACCTATGCCCTCTATCCATATATAACTGTAAACATATACACACACATTCACATATGTATTCATGTGACCATATACCCTTCTTCCATTATTTTCATACTGAGAAAAGTTTCATCAGTCACAATTATTGTTTTTCCATGTAGGAATGTAAATAGTTCAACTTTGAGAAGTTCCTTTTGATTTCTTTTTCCCTGATTACCTTCTCAGGTATCTCTTGCTTCTTGTGTCTGGATGTCAAATTTTCTATTCAACTCTGGTTTTTTCCTCAAGAATGCTTGAAAGTCCTCTATTCCACTGAATGACCATATTTTCCCCTGAAACAAAATACTCAGTTTTGCTGGGTAGGTGACCCTTGGGTTCATTCCCAGCTCTTTTGCCCTCTGGAATATCATATTCCATGCCCTTTGATCTCTCAGTGTAGAAGCTGCCAGGTCCTGGGCTATTCTGATTGTGTTTCCACAATATTGAAATTGTTTCTTCCTGGCTGCTTGTAGTATTTTCTCCTTGATCTGGGGATTCTGGAACCTGACTATAATGTTCCTGGGAGTTTTCTTTTTGGGATCTTTTTCAGGAGGTGATTGGTGGATTCTTTCAACCTCTATTTTGCCCTCTGGATCTAAAACTTCAGGGCAATTTTCGTTGAGAATTTCTTGAAGGGTGATTTCTAGGTTCTTTCTTTGATCATGGCTTTCAGGCAGTCCAATAATTTTTCAATTATCTCTCCTGGATCTATTTTCCAGGTCAGTGGTTTTTTTCCATGAGATGTTTCACATTGCCTTTCATTCTTTCATTTGTTTGGATCTTCTTAACAGCATCTTGATTTCTTATAAAGTCACTAGCTTCCATTTGCTCCAGTCTAACTCTGAAGGAATGAATTTCCTCAGTGATCTTTTGAGATTCTTTTTCCATCTGGCAAATTCAACTTTTTAAAGCATTCTTCTCCTCATTGCCCTTTTGGCCTCCTTTGCCATTTGAGTTAGTCTATTTTTTAAGGTGTTGTTTTCCTTAGTCAGGCTGTTGACCCTCATTTCATACTTTTCCTGCATTCTTCTCATTCCTCTTCCCAATTTTTCCTCCACTTCTCTTATTTGATTTTTAAAGTCCTTCTTAAGGTCCTCTATGGCCTGTAACCCGCTCATATTTTCCTTTGGGGCTTTTGGAGCAGGATTTCTGACCTCACAGTCCTCTGACTGTTCCATGCTTCAATCCTCTTTGCCCCCAAAATAGGAGTCTAATGTTTCATTTTTCTGTTTATTTTATTTCCTTTGCCTTGGCATGATGCCACTTAATTACTTGACTTTTGGGCTTGTTGCCACAGTAGAACTCTGCCACCAGATAGGGGACCTTCATCCCGAATGTATGGGGGAACAACTTCCATTTCTGGCAAGCTGGAAACCTGCCCCACGACCTCCCCCTCAGATCACAATCCAGATCCAGGAAGGTTAAAGCAAGAGCGATTACCCCCCGAGACTGATCGCTGGATCTCCCTACAATTAATTGCAGGCCAGGAGCTGGAGCTGCCTCTGAAAACTACAAAATGGCGTGTCTCCTCAGTGGCTTCTAGCCCCCAGGGGAGGAAGCCGACGCGTTCCCCAACTACTGGTCCCAAAGTCCATAGGACACTAACCTCTCACTTTGTCCTAGACATGTCTGTGTTGACCATTCTGGAATCACCACAGCTGCTGGTGTTCTGGGGTCCCTCCAGCCGGCTGTTGGCCTGGCAGCCCTGGGGCTAAAACCACGGGACCTGGGTTCAGCTCTCTGGGCGGTGCACTGCACTGCCAGCTCCCAGAGCTCTGCACTGGCCCTTCCTGCAGGGCTGCTGGGCTGTCCTCAGCAGGAGGTTAGCTTCTCTGTATAGTTCTTTGGGTGCTGGGGCTCCAGAAATTGTTCAGAGTTCCCTTTTACATAGTTTGGAGGTAATCTGGGGGAAGAGAGCCTTGGAGGTGCTGTTTCTACCGAGAGTACAATTTTTAAAAGGTACTAATAAGGTACTAAGAGTTCAAATAAAGAAGATACTGACTGGGGATTGGGAGAATGACCAGGGAAGGTTTATCGAAGAAATGGCTTAGTCTTCAACTCTTTGGTTTTGGAAACTGAGAAGTCATTTGATTCAAACTTTCTCTGAAATAGGAATTCCTTTCACTACTCTCCAACAAATGGGTTGCCCAACTTCTGCTTAAAGAATTCCTACGCTGGGGAATTAGTTCCCAACTCCTTAAGATAACCTATTCCCCCTCTGGATAGCTGCATTAGGATGTTTTTTCTTTGTTTAGGGCCAAAATATGCCCACATACCTCCCCTCAGTCCATTATTCCTAGTCTGGCCTCCAAGACCAAATAAAAAATGTCTAGTCCCTCTTCTACCCTTCAAATATTTGAAGACAGTGATCATAGCCCTACTAAGTGTCTTTTTCAGACTATGTCCAGATCTTTTAGTCAAGCTTCATATTAGCATGGTTTCCATTGAATTGGATCTGAATTTTGCAACATATTTGTTAGATACTGTTGCAACAATTACAGAAGACTATATTACCATCAATGCAATATGAGATGGCATAAGCACATAGAAGATGATGTTTGACTCATATGCTGAATTTAGAATTATTCTTTCTTCCCCACCTCAACTAATTGGCTGGCCCACTGTATTTTATTACGTATCCTTACTGGGGTTCTGTAACACTATGAGTAAATGGGAAGAGTTAATAGAAATTACGTGTTATAGTCGCAAAGCTACCAGATGTAGAGAAACTGGCAGCTATCAGAATTTATAAAAGTTAGGTTTTTTTGCTTTGAGATATCCTCCAAGGAATGTCCAGGAACAAACAACCATTCAATTCAATTTATACATTTATTAAACATCACCATATTGTAGGCACTTGAGACCAGAAAAATTAAAAATAAAACCATTTAAAGGAGTTGAAAGAAATCAAGCACACTAATTGGCAGTAATTGTAGCTTCATTAGACTATTCTACAAAACAATGTAGAATTATATTAATAACTAACATTATATAGTCCTTTTAAGGTTTGCACATCACTTTACATATGTTTTCTCATTTGATTTTCACAATAATAGGTTCTGTTGGGGATGGGTTCTATTGTTTTCCCTATTTTACAGATAAAAAAACTGAAGCTAAGAAAAGTTAATTGGTTTTAATCCTGTCTGAGGCAAGATTTGAACTGAGATCTCTCAAGGTCAGTTCTCACTCTACTATGCTGCTAATAATGAAAGAAAAGTCACTAATGCTTTAGACCCATAAATACCCTTGCTGGAGGGGCGGCTAGGTGGCGCAGTGAGTAGAGCATCTGCCCTGGAGTCACAAGGACCTGGGTGTCACAAGGATCCGGCCTGAGACACTTAACGCACACACAAACAAAAACCTAGCCGTGTGACCTTGGGTAAGTTACTTAACCCCAATTGCCCTCCAAAGTGCAAAAAATAAAAATAAAAATACCCTTGCTGGGCATATACATACCAAGGAAGTCAAAGACAGAAAGAAATGTCCTATGTTGGCTAAACTATTTGTAAGACCAGTGGCATCAAAGAACTAAAACCAGATTAAGTATCCATTAAGTGAGAAATGGCTAAACAAATTGTTACTTGAATGTAACTCAGAGAAATGGTGGATATAAAGGATTAAGAACAACATGCGAAGTATTAACTAATACACAGTAAAGCATGCAAACACCAAAAAAAAAAAGACCCACTGACATTTAATTTAAAGTAAAAGAACAATTTTAAAAATTGAAACAAGTATTTATTAAGCACTTATGCTCCAGGTACTATGTTAAACACTAATGAAACAAAAGTGAATGCTCTGTAATTGTAAGGGCTGATCTTTGTTCCAGAGAAGAGATAAGAAAACATACATCCCCCCTTTTATTGGGGAGGGAAGGGGATCTATGGATAAGGAATGTTGTACCACTATCAGATGTGTTTGATGTGTTGTAACAGCAATCACAGTGGCATAGCCAGGATGGCTGCTGGCACAGGTTCTTCGATCTGCTTTACTAGGAAAGAGCTGTTTAAGGGGTCAATGATCCTTTTTAAATTACATTTTCACTAGGTCAGGGGAAAATTCAGCATCCTGGACTTCAGAGAAAATACAAACAGAGAAAATGCAAGCAGAAAAATAAAAACCAAGAGACAGGGCTCTGACTGCCTGAATCAGCTATACATTTTACATATATCCCTAAATCAAGAGAGCCTTTATATCTGAGCAATCTGGGAGCTCTGAACTATGGCCACTCAGAATCTCAACCAGGGAATCACAAGATCCTTCTCATAAGCAAGCAAAATGCCAACTCTGAGTATATATACACTTCTCAGAGCCAGAAGGCATCACAACCTTCCTGATTCAGTGCCTAATTAGAAATTAGCAAAAGGTGTAAAAGCCTTCCTACAAGTAAGCCTCTCCTAAATGAGCTTTCCTTAATGGGCTCCACATGAGGCCTATTAATGGGTGGAGAAGATCTTATATCCCATTAACATTATCTGTGTGGTTTTGTTTAATGTTATTTTTTTAAGCTGAAGGTGAAGATGAAAGGGGTTTTTCTATCTAGAAATAATTGTTATATAAAACCAAAATTCATCAAATGAACTTCTAAGGAAAGAAAAAATGAAATGGTCTCTACACTTACATTCAGCTAGGGGAGGACATAATATGTACACAGTAAACTTAAATGAATTTAATGAGGCAGAAAATAGTAACACCTGAGAGGATCAGAAAAGGTTTCAGAGGAAGGGGCACCTGAGCTGAGTCTTAAAGGAAGCTTACAGGGAGACAAAACTTCTCAGTTTTTTCTTCACAATCCAAGCATTGGAAAATGGTTTGTCTGAATGCTCAGATGTAAGAAATGTGGAGTGTCATATTCAAGGATCGACCAAGGGTTAGAAGTAGAGAAGAAGATTGAGTCTGGTATCACACTGTTGGAGAGAGAAGGGGAAGGGACAGTAACCTAGAGGTTGGCAGATGATAGCAATTAGAATATGGAAAATATACTTCAAAAGGCAGAAGTTATTGAGTGATGGCAGCAGGGGGAGAATCTAGAAACACCAGGAAATATACTTGTTCTGGTCTTTCCCAGGGCATGAGAAAAATAACCAACCCCAGAGATAGTTGCCAAGGGACAAGGTTTCAGTGAAGAAAGTCAGGTTAGCATAAGAAGATACAAGGCCATCAAGGAAGAGATTTAGGATGAAGGAGCATTCATTAAAGGTAACATAGAGTTCCAGAGAACACAATGAAATAGGATTGCAGAGGGCATAAGGACTAAGAAGGACTGGGTGTTGTCCTGGTTGGAAATATAGTGTAGAAGAGACGTTGTAGCTGGGGGAAGGGATTTTCACTATCATGGTGTTACCAGACCTGGACAAACTGAATTCATCTTTAAAGAAAAAAAATCAAGGTTTTTCCTTTAAGCCTTCTTCCAAAAAATTGGCAAGAATAATGAACTATCATATTAAAATAGAAAAACACTTCATAACAATCAACTTCAGATGAGAAAACAAAAAGATCAATCTGTAAAAGAAAAGTATTTTAATAACAATTGGTTCAAGTGATTCATAAATCTAGTAGAGGAATAAAATATATGTGGTTGGAGAGGTGCAAGAACCAACTCATTATTCATAATATTAAGAGCCATAATAAGGACAGCTGCCTTCAGTTAAATAAATCAATCAAAAGTACAAAAATAAACCTTCCAGGCATGATATTCCAGTGCTGTCTTCAAGTATTTGAAGAACTGACAGGAGGAAGATGGATTTGACTTGTTAAACTTAGCCCTAAAGGGCAGAGCTAGGAGTGATGAGAGGAAGCTGCAAAGAGGCAGATTTGGGCTTTGTAAGAAAAACTTCTTAAAAATTAGAGAGATCCAGAAGTGGAATGGGACACCCTAGGATGTAGCAACTTTCTTCCTGGAGATCAAGTAAAGTCTAAATGACCGTCTACCATAAATGTAGTTCAAGCAGAGTTTAGATTAATGGTCTCTGAGATCCTTCCAAAGCTGCATAATTTCAAGACAGGTATAATCTACAAATTCTGGTGGTCAATAATGGCTCATGGGTTCACAGATTTTAACCATAATTCACACATACATAATACGATGTATCCCTAGAACTATTCCTAAATATAATGTTATTTAAATAATAGGACACTCTAGATTTTTAAGAAATTTGTTTGTGACAAAGGCAGAGTTAGCAGAATTTGGACGTTAAAGGAGACACAGAACAAAAGCATTATCTTTGAGGCCATATTCTATTTTGTTTTACCTTGTTAAATCTAAAATTTGACCTCTTACTTTGTAGTTCTAATTTTTTTGTTAGCAATTATTAGGTTTATTTGAATGTAAAGTGTGCTATGATGCTGGTTTGTTTTGTCCACGTGGATTATGAGTCTAGGTGAATTTGTCTAGATGTAGTTTATAGGGAGATAAGAAAAGATATCTCTAGAGTTTCTTCCCTTCATCCTTCTCCAAAGGAGACTGATTCCTGCCAGGAAGGGAAACAACAAGTTCCAGTCAGAGAGTATGCTGTCTTCAGAGAGAAGAGGTATAGGGCTAGAATGATAAATATCTGCTCCCTTAAATATTCTTAGTCTAAGAGAAATAATTTTTAGTTTTAAGCTGCACTACTGATCACTATAGCTTTACAAGGAAGGAGATCCTCCAGGCAATATATCTAAGACTTGTCTCCCTTCCTGCTAAATGTCAGTTCCACAATAAATACACATAGCAAATAGTGAATAACCAATTTATCCAAGCCAGTAACAAACAGAAATCAAAAGTATTTATATGAGAATATATTCCAGACAAAACATAGAGTGAATGAACTCTCTCATTGGGAACAATATAAGTCAGTTAACAAGAGACAGCCCAAGATCTCACCTAAGCGGAAATTCCCTGAAGTCTCTAGTGTAGTAGGCTGATGATAGCGACATGATAAAGTGTTAACTCTGATGGTAGGGACATGATCAAGGTATTGCCTCCACTACACGATGACTTCTACCCTGAGTCTCTCTCTCTCCCTTCATACACCTCAAGAAAGTCTGAAACCGTATATCATCTCTCTCAAAGCTTGAAGCCAAAAGACTAGGATTTCTCATCTCTCAAGCTTTCACCAATTCCACCCTTCATGCAGGAGTGGAGCATTAATCAATCTCCACTAGTAAGGAGATTCCCACACAAATGGGCATTGAGGTGTGGATTACACTTAAAAAAGGTCAATTAGTTCAATTAGGAAGGTCAATTAGGAAGCTTTTGCAATAGTCCAAGCACGAGGTGATGAGGGCCTGAACTAAGGTGGTGGCCATGAGAGTAGAGCAAAGGAAATGGAGACAAGAGATGATGTGGAGGTAAAAATGTCAATATTTAGCAAATGGTTGACTATGTAAGGTATGGGAGAGTGAGGAGTTAAGGTTATCACCAAGGCTGTGGTTCTGGGAGGCTGGAAGATGGTGCCATCAGGCCGTCTGACTCCAGAGTCAGCGCTCTGGCAACGAGGTGGTACAGGGGATAAAGGACTGGACCTGGAATCAGGAAGACCTGAATTGCAATCCTCCCTCACATGTTTAATAGCTATGTAACCTAGAAACTTCTACCTGCCTCAGTCTCTTCAATAATAAAATGGGGATAAGAATAGCACTTACCGCTTACGGTAGTTTTGAGGATCAAATGAGATATTTGTAAAGTGTTTAGCACAGTGCCTGGTACATAGCAAGCACTTAATAAATGCTTATACTTTTACCTTTCCCCTCAAGAGAAATACAGAAGTTTGGAAGCAAAGTTGGTTTGGGAAAAAAGATAATGTGCTCTGTTTGGGAAATGCTGAGTTTGAGAGATCTATAGGAACCTCTCATGACAGATCCAGCAGGGCAGCTAGGTGGCACAGTGAATAGAGCACCAGCCCTAGAGTCAGGAGGACCTGAGTCCAAATCCAGCCTCAGACACTTAACACTTACTAGCCATGTGACCTTGGGCAAGTCACTTAACCCCAATTGCCCTGCCTTCCCCCTTACAAAAAACAGACAACAAAAAAAGAGAGACTAGAGCTCCAAAGACAAACTGGGCCTGGATACATAGATCTGGAAGTCCTGTGGATAAAAATGATTATTTTACTCTTGGGAACTGGTAAGGTCACCAAATGAGAGAGTGTGGAAAGAAATGAGGCACCATGACATAGTTTTAGAATATAGTTGCAGATAGGGGTATGACAAAGATGATGAGCCAGCAAAGGAAACAGCAAGAACAGACAGGTAAGCAGAGGCCCTGATCAATGTGCCAGAAAGTTGACCCATAAACCACAAGGACCATTGCCAGGACTATCACTGCAGGGCTGGGACTGGACAGAGCTGGCTATAGAACCCACAAAATGACGGAGAGAAGCTAACTTCCCACTGAAGACAGCCTGGCAGGCCAGCAGGAAAGGGCCAGCACAGCACTCTGGGAGCTGAGCCCAACCCCATGTGAGGTTTTAGCCTCAGGGTGGCCACAACCAACCGCCAGCTGGAGGGACTTCAGATCACCAGCAACTGTGGCGGTTTGCAGAATTAACAACCCATAGATGCTAAGAACAAAGTGAGAGGTCAGTGCAGTGTGGTCTTTGGGACCTGGGAATTTGGGAGTGCATAGGCCTTTGCCCCCAGGGCAAAGCCTGAAGAGACTGAGGCGCTGTGGCCGTGCAGCTGCCACCATGTAGCTTCTTCAGAGCTCCTGACCTGCAGATTTTAGGGGGACCAAGCAACCAGTCTGAGGGGTAATCACTCTTACTTTAACCTGCTTGGGTCTGGATCTAGGATGGAGGGCCTGGGGTTCATGACCAGTTTGCCAGAGCATGGGGAGGCTTCAGAGGAGGCACCCAACTAATAGCTCCAGCAGCTAAGAAAACCCCAGTGATTTGGGACAAAGCTCCCCACTCTGGTAGCAGAGTTCTACTGTGGCAAAAAGCTCAGAAGTCAAGTAATGGAGTGGCAACATAAGCAAATGATGGAAGCAAGGCAAGCACAGTAATCCAACTATGGACTCCTTTTTTGAGGACAAAAAAGGATCAAAGCATGGAATAGGAGGAAGACAGCAAAGTCAGAACCCCTGCACCAGAAGCTTCCAAGAAAAGAATAAGCTACTTACAGGCCATAGAGGAGCTTAAGAAGGATTTTGAAAACCAAATAAGAGAAGTAGAGGAAAAATTGGGAAGAGAAATGAGAATGATGCAAGAAAATTATAAAATGAGAGTCAACAACCTGACTGAAGAAAATAACACCTTAAAAAATAGAATAACTCAAATTGCAAAAGAGGCTCAAAAAGCCAATGAGGAGAAGAATGCCTTAAAAAGCCAAATTTGCCAGATGGAAAAAGAATCTCAAAAGCTCACTGAGGAGAATCATTCCTTCAGAATTAGACTGGAGCAAATGGAAGCTAGTGACTTTATAAGAAATCAAGATACTATTAAACAGATCCAAACAAATGAAAAAATAGAAGGCAATGTGAAATATCTCATTGAAAAAACCACTGACAGCGTCAGTCCTGGAGTCAGAAGGACCTGAGTTCAGATCCGGCCTCAGACACTTAACACACACACACAAACAAAAAACCTAGCCATGTGACCTTGGGCAAGTTACTTAACCCCATTGCCCTCCAAAAAGAAAAAAAGAAAAAAAAGGAAAAAACCACTGACCTGGATAATAGATCCAGGAGAGATCATTTAAAAATTATTGGACTACCTGAAAGCCATGATCAAAAAAAGAACCTAGAAATCATCCTCTAAGAAATTCTCAAGGAAAATTACCCTGATGTTTTAGAACCAGAGGGCAAAATAGAGGTTGAAAGAATCCACCAATCACCTCTTGAAAAAGCCCCAAAAAGAAAACTCTTAGGAATATTATAGCCAGGTTCCAGAATTCCCAGATCAAGGAGAAAATATTACAAGCAGGCAGGAAGAAACAATTTGAACACTGTGGAAACACAATCAGGATAACACAGGATCTGACCACTTCTACACTGACAGAAGGGCTTGGAATATGATATTCCAGAGGCCAAAGGAGCTAGAATTAAAACCAAGAATCACCTACCCAGAAAAACTGAGTATCATGTTTCAGGGGAAAATATAGTCATTCAAAGGAATAGAGGACTTTCAAGCATTCTTGGTGAAAAAACCAGAGCTGAATAGAAAATTTGACATTCAATTACAAGAAGCAAGAGAAGCATTAAAAGGTAAACAGGAAAAAGAAATCATAAGGAACTTATCAAAGTTGAACTACTTATATTCATACACAGAAAAACGATAATTGTAACTTATGAAACTTTTCTCAGTATGAGAATAGATGAACGGAATAGAAATGTATATATGTATGTATACATACATATATATGTCTATATAGGAGGGTATATGGGCATATGAATGCATGTATGAGAATGTGTATATATGTGTACACGTATAGACAGAGGGTACAGGACCAGTTGAATAGGAAGGGATGATACTTAAAAGGTGAAATTAAGAGGTGAGAGAGGAATATAATGAGAGGAGAAGGGGAGAAATAGAATGGGGTAAATTATCTCATATAGAAGAGGCAAAGGAAAACTGTTACAATGGAGGGCAAGAACAGGAAGGCAAAAGGAAATGAGTCAACCCTATTCTCAATGAAATTTGGCCTAGGGAGGGAATCACATACACACTAAATAGGGTATCTCACCCTACAGGAAAGTAGGGGGGGAAGGGAATGAGAGGGGGAATGATGGAAGGGAGGGCAAGCTGGCGGGGAGGGAAGCACCCATTTTTGAAAAGGGACAGGATCAAAGTAGAAAATAGAACAAGGGGGGGGTGGAGGGAAATATAGTCAGTCTTTCACAATATATCCATTATGGAAATGTTTTGCATGGCTACACATGTATAGCCTATGTTGAATTGCTTGTCTTCCCAGTAAGGATGGGTGACAAGGGAGGTAGGGAAGGAATCTGGAATTCAAAGGTTTAAAATCAAATGTTTAAAAAATATATTATTATTATTATTAATTATTTTACATGTAACTGGGAAATAAGATATACAGGCACTGGGGCATAGAGATCTACAGTGCCCTACTGGAAAGTTGGAGGGGTGATGGGAGAAGACATAGGAGAGAGAAGATTGGGGTAGGGGATATTCAGTGGGATCGCTTTTTGGGGGTGGTGGGTAGGGGAAAAATGGGGAGAAAATTTATAATGCAAAATCTTGTGGAAATGAATGATATAAACTAAAAAAATAAAAGAAAATGAAATTTAAAAAGAAAAAAAAGAACAGACAGGTAGAAGAAGAACCAGGAGACAACTGTGTCATGAAAACCCAGGGAAGAGAGACTATTCAGGAGAAGAGAGTGAGCAACAGCGCCAACATCTGCAGAGAAATCCACAAGGATAAGGAGTGAGGAAGCACTGTCAGTTTAGGTAATTAAAAGATCATTGGTAACTTTGGAGAAGGAAGTTTGAGTTGAATGATGATGCTTTATCTTACCACTTCTCTTTTTTACTCCTTATCACTTTATTATATCCATAATTCCACAAAATTAATGAGGATACACAATTCCTCATGTAAGAAGTAAATTAGCGGTATAGTCTGAAATATTTGACTTTCAGAAAGTTACTTGGGGAAGAATGGTTCTAAGAAATTAGACTATTAATTTTCTATTTCTAGTCCATGAAAGTCTACCATTAAACTACATTAACTGTGATTAAGGTATCTCAGATACTGTCCATTCATTCAGAATAAAGAATTTAAGTGTGTCAGATTCACCCAGACTTCACTAATAGCCTTTCTATACTATGCACCCAGACTTCAACAAGCTGCTCTTGCAAATGACCAAATAGTGAATTGATTTTGACGTTATCAGAAGACCATCAACTATAGAGAGTCACTACTCTAGGGTGTTTAAATAACCAGGAGACGATTATAGAAGTCTCATTATGTTGGGAGCTCAGCGTCTGTTCCATTATGGCTCTAAAGGAAAGGTACAGAGATGGCAAGTTAGGAAGTTCTAAAAACTAGAAGACAAGTGAAAAGCCCGCCTGACCCATAATGACTCAATCTTCTCTGAAATTCTGCCCAATGTCAAGTGAGTCTGATCTCATTCGTGGTAGGATTCAGCTCTGAAATATAAAACTCCCTGCCAGCTAAGGTATTTCAGAATAAGCAACTGTTGGGAGGAGTGTATGGGGGCTCTCTTCTTTGCCATATCTCTATTCATAAGATTTGTGGTGATGTTGCATCTACCTCAAAGTGAAGTTCCACTTTAAAGAGAATGTTTGATCATAACATCCACATCATAGCAAAG
The DNA here is from genome assembly GCA_011680675.1 of Gymnobelideus leadbeateri. Classification (NCBI taxonomy): domain Eukaryota; kingdom Metazoa; phylum Chordata; class Mammalia; order Diprotodontia; family Petauridae; genus Gymnobelideus; species Gymnobelideus leadbeateri. The sequence goes on along the minus strand of WOXC01006057.1, from coordinate 394,839 downwards.
CCTTAAAAATATGCCATGGCTCTTTAATGATAGAGTACGAAGGTTCAAAGGAGGTGGGCTAGTCACATAGCAAGAGCAAATGATAAAAGATGGATAACCAAAGTGTACCCTGGTATTCACAAGTTATTAAATGAACCAGAAATAAAGACTCTAAGAACATTGAGTAAAACCTTTATGGAGGATTTATGAAAAGTCAGACAAGAATCACTCAGGATGAAAAAACACAGAGGGATTATGATTTGTTGGAATGGCTCTTAATAAATGTTTGTTAAATTGAATTGGAGGTGGGGGTAACCACACCAATGAGATCACAGATGCTTCAGAATATCAAATACTTTTTCAGATAATGAATCATAATCTCACTAAATAACTATTTGAAAAGCTTAAACTCAAACTTTGTATAGACAAAAAAAGAATTCCAAGTTTTTTTTTTCACTGTAGTGACCCAATTTAATTGGGGGGAGAAGGGGAAGGGGAGGTAGATAGAGGTATGGACCTGTGATTTCATCCTTATAGGGAGACCTGTATATGGAAATTCAGTCTGAAAAGGCAGATAAGCAATTTGTATATGATTTATAGTCTTAGGGAGCTGTCTGGGGGCACTGAGAGATTAAACAAATTCCCTACTGTCATAAAGTCTGTGTTATGTCAGAGTTAGAGCTTGAATCCAGGCCTTTCTGATTCCAAGGTTGGCTCCCCCATCCACTATGCCACACGACCTCTTTTAAAACACTATTGATTATCATTGTAAAAGATATCCCTTAGGATTATGGGTAATAATCATGCTACTACCTTATATTAGTAAAAGATTTTATAGTTTGAAAAGTACTTTCACATTCAGGAAGTATAACAGAGAAAACACTGGGCTGGGAATCAAGTGGCTTTGTGTCACCCTGTGTATGTAAGTCACCCTCCCCCAGCCTGAATTTCTCTCATTTTTGAAAGTTATGGATAATAAACACCTGCACTACATGCCTCACATTATGAGGAAAGTATTTTGTAAATCCAAAAATGTTACATATAAATGAGCTCTTATCATATAGCATCTCATTTGATTGCCCACAACTTTAGTGAGGTTGGCAGGACCAGGGTTATCCTCATTTTACAAATGAGGAAATTGAATCTAAGAGATAAAGTGATTTGCTCAAAGGCGGAGATTACTAAGGGAGTAAGGAATGTTTATAAATTCTTCTCCTGGAGTCTGGTTAATGAGTGCAAACTTACTTATAGGAAGAAGGCCTCCTAAAAATGTCTAGGTGCATTTTTTTAACAGCATAATTTGTAAGCCTTCTCTGCTCTGTAGTCTTTTTACATCTTCATTTTTTAAAATAGATTTTTATTAATACTTTTTATTTTCTCACTGCCTAGATTTTCCCCTGTATCTTACCCTCTCAAATAAGAGCCAACACTTAAAAAAAAAAGAATTTCCTGCTTCTTCATTCTGCTAAATTGTCATGTAATCAAATTTTCTTAAGAAATTATATATTGGGCACTGAATAGCAAGATGGCGGAGTAGAAACAGCTCATCCAAGCCACTCTGCCCCCAGATTCCCCCCAAACTATGTAAAGGGGACTCTGAACAACTTCTGGAGCCCCAGCACCCACAGAACAACACAGAGAAGATAACCTCCCGCTGAGGACAGCCCAGCATCCCTGCAGGAAGGACCAGGGCAGCGGTCTGGGAGCCAGCAGCGCGCAACGGACAGAGCGCAGGAAGCAGAGCCTAGCGGAGCCCAGGTCCGCGTGAGCCGAGGTTTTAGCCCCAGGGCGGCAGGGCCAGCAGCCGGCTGGAGGAACCCCAGAACACCAGCAGCCTTAGTGACTCCAGAATTATCAACATAGCCATGCCTAGGACAAAGTAAGAGGTTAGTGTCCTATGGACTTTGGGACCTGTATTTGGGGGAATGCATCAGCTCCCTCCCCTGGGGGCTAGAAGCCACTGAGGAGACATGCCATTTTGTAGTTTTCAGAGGCAGCTCCAGCTCCTGGCCTGCAATTAATTGTAGGGAGATCCAGCGATCAGTCTTGGGGGGTAATCGCTCTTGCTTTAACCTCCCTGGATTTGGATTGTGATCTAGGGTGGAAGTCGTGGGTGGGTTTACAGCTTGCCAGAAACGGAAGTTGCCCCCCACACGTTCGGGACGAAAATTCCTCTATCTGGCCTTAAAGCCATAGTGTGGCAACAAGCCGAAAAGTCAAGCAATTAAGTGGCAACATGCCAAGGCAAAGGAAACAGAAAAATGCAACCCTAGACTCCTATTTTGGGGGCATAGAGCAGGAAAAGGACTGTGAGGTCAGAAGTTCTGCTCCAAAAGCCCCAGGGGAAACCATGAGCAGGTTGCAGGCCATAGAGGACCTTAAGAAGGACTTTAAAAATCAAAATAAGAGAAGTGGAGGAAAAATTGGAAAGAGAAATGAGAAGGATGCAGGAAAAGTATGAAATGAGGGTCAACAGCCTGACTGAGGAAAACAACACCTTAAAAAATAGACTAGCTCAAATGGCAAAGGAGGCCCAAAAGGGCAACAAGGAGAAGAATGCCTTAAAAAGTCGAATTTGCCAGATGGAAAAAGAATCTCAAAAGTTCACTGAGGAGATTCATTCCTTCAGAGTTAGACTGGAGCAAATGGAAGCTAATGACTTTATGAGAAATGAAGATGCTGTTAAGCAGATCCAAACAAACGAAAGATTAGAAGGCAATGTGAAATATCTCATAGGAAAAACCACTGACCTGGAGAATAGATCCAGGAGAGACAATTTAAAAATTATTGGACTACCTGAAAGCCATGATCAAGGAAAGAACCTAGAAATCACCCTTCGAGAAATTCTCAAGGAAAACTGCCCTGATGTTTTAGATCCAGAGGGCAAAATAGAGGTTGAAAGAATCCACTGATCACCTCCTGAAAAAGATCCCAAAAAGAAAACTCCCAAGAATATTATAGCCAGGTTCCAGAATCCCCAGATCAAGGAGAAAATACTACAAGCAGCCAGGAAGAAACAATTTCAATATTGTGGAAACACAATCAGAATAGCCCAGGACCTGGCAGCTTCTACACTGAGGGATCGAAGGGCATTGAAAGGGCAAAAGAGCTGGGAATGAACCCAAGGATCACCTACCCAGCAAAACTGAGTATTTTGTTTCAGGGGAAAATATGGTCATTCAGTGGAATAGAGGACTTTCAAGCATTCTTGAGAAAAAACCAGAATTGAATAGAAAATTTGACATCCAGACACAAGAAGCAAGAGATGCCTGAGAAGGTAATCAGGGAAAAGAAATCAAAAGGAACTTATCGAAGTTGAACTATTTACATTCCTATATGGAAAAGCAATAACTGTGACTGATGATATCTTTCTCACTATGAAAATAATGGAAGAAGGGTGTGTGGTCATATGAATACATGTGAATGTGTGTGTATATGGTTACAGTTATATATGGATAGAGGGCATAGGTTGAATTTGTTGGGAAGGGAGAATACTCAAGGGATGAAATTATGAGGTGAGAGAGGAAAGTGGCAAGAGGAGATGGGGAGAGACAGGGTAGGGTAAACTATCTCATGTAGAAGAAGCAAGGGGAAGTGGTTACAAGGGAGGGGGAGAATAGGAAGGGGAAAAAAAAGGCAAATCCACATTCTTGTTGAATTTGGTTCAGGGAGAGCATGACATACATACTAAATGGGATATCTCAACCTGCAGCAGAATAGGGGGAAGGGAGATGAGAGGAGGGATGATGGATGGGAGGGCATCCTTGGGGGGAGGGGAGGTTGGAAGTACCCACTATAGAAGAGGGACAGGATCATGTAGGGAATGAACCAGGTGGGGGGTGGGATGAGTGGGAGGGAATTATAAGCAGCCTTGTACAATATATCTACTATGATAATGTTTTGCATAGCTAGACATGTACAACATATACTGAATTACTTATCTCCCCAGAGGGAATGGGTGACAAGGGAGGAAAGAAATGGATCTGAAATTCGAGGTCTTAACATTAAATGTTAACATTAAATGTTTCAAATATATATAAATACTATTATTAATACTCTGTTGCTTATATTTGGGAGATAAGATGTGCAGGCATTGGGACACAAAGATTCACCTTCCCTAATGGAAAAGTCGAAGGGGGTATGGGAGAAGGTATGGGAGAGAGCAGATTGGAGGAAGCAATATCTTGTGGGACTGCTATTCTGGGAGGAATAATGGGGGGGAAATGATTGTAACTCAAAATCTGGCGGAAATGAATGATGTAAAACAGAAATTAATAAAGCATTTGTTTAAAAAAAAAGAAATTATATATTGAGTCTTTAATTGGTTAAAAATTTCATCTAAATGATAAGGCATGGAAATGTAGATTGACTCAGTGCCACCTAGCACCTGTTTTTTCTAATTTAACTGTTATAAAATGAAGCCAATCAATAAATGTAACACTAAAATGGAAGCTCTGTGAAGTCAGCAAAAAGTACTTTCCTTCATTCTTTTGAGTACTTACTCAGTAAACAAACATTAGGTGAAAATGAAATACCAAAGGGTAAGATTTTTTTTAAAAGAATAAAAATCAATTCATCAATGATAAAAAGGAAGCTATTGATTGGGGGGGAATCTTTTTATCAAATATCTCTGATAAGAGTTTGATATTCAAAGTATCAGGTATAGGAAATTAACATACAAACATATATGCATACATGGTATATGTGTATGGATACACATATGTGTGTTTACACATATATGTATGTGTTATATATGTACATAAAAAGCCATTCTTCAATGGATAAGTAGTCAAAGGATATGAGCAGATGTCTCAAAAGGAAAAATCACAAACTTTTTTTTTGCAGGGCAATTGGGGTTAAGTAACTTGCCCAAGGTCACACGGCTAGGTTTTTTTGTTTGTGTGTGTTGTGTCTGAGGCCAGAACCAAACTCAGGTCCTTCTGACTCCAGGGCCGACGCTCTACTCACTGCGCCACCTAGCCGCCCCTAAAAATCACAAACTTTTAACAATTTTTGAAAGTTTACTCTGAATCACCAATAAGAAAAATGAAAATCAAAACAACCCTGGGTTTCACCTCATAACCATTCCTCTTTCCCCAAAAGTTGGCAAAGATGATAAAAAGATAGAAAAAGTAAATTTCCTTCACATTGTAGGGGTGCTATAAAAAGCAAGCCACACATATATTGGTATTCTAAAATAGGGGTAGAGCTGTGACTTGGTCTAACATATTGGTCTATACATATTCTAGAAGGCAATTTGGATTTTAGAATCTTTAAGTAATTACTAAAATGTTCATTTTATGAATGAGGAAACTGAAATTCTTGGAGAGCCCAAGATCACCAATTCCTACTAGTTGAGTGTTTTTTCTACTCACTGTGATAGGCTGCTTATATTAATAAGTATTGGGATTTAACAGCCTCTTTTTATTTTAAAGCTTACTATGGAACAGTATATGAATATGAGTTGAATACTTCTACAAAAAGATTTTAAATTTCTTTAGATAAGGGTTCATGTTACACAGTAAGTAGTATCAAGAGAAGCAGTAGACTTTTACAGAATTGAATTTTTCTTGAAATAGGCTCCAATCTGTTTATATTTGACACAGATTATACATGGCCATGTTGGTCCTCTTTTAGCTGTGAAAATAATTTACTAAGAATCTAGTACCAATTTGGCTACTTTGATTTAGTTGACTAATCATCTGTTTTATAGTCAAATAGATATTTCTAGCCCATGGCCATAGACTGCTGGAATGGAGGTCAGGTATGGGTGGGGAGAGTGAGAGGAAAAGGATCAAGTAGGAAGGTTGACGTTTTTTATACCATGTATATAAGTCTGGCAATAGACTCTGTGTGCCTTCCAAACATCAACCTACTTAAGTACAGAGGGGATCATTACCAATTGATTGGCCACTATATGAATGCCACAATAATGAATTATTTGATTAAGAAAGGCCAAGCAAAAAGAAAACTACGAAATGGCCTTCAATCCTTTGTAGTCCCCTTCCACTTCTACAGTGAAAGTAGTAGAAAAGTGGACAAAGGCAGATATGAATTAGTTTTTAAATTATCTATATAAATGTTAACTATTAGTATCCAGTGACTAAGTTGACATTATACAAAAACTGAATCATATCAATTTTTATATTTGTACTATACATGAAAATAGAAAACAAAAGGAATTTGCAATTAAATATGTTTGACTCAATCATGTCAACAAGCATTCATTAGGCTCTTGCTCCAGGCAGGGCAGCTGGGTGGTTCAGTAGATACTGTATGGGGCCTGGACTCAGGAAGATTCATATTCCTGAATTAAAATCTCACTTCATACACTTAGTAGCTGAGTCACTTGGACAAGTCATTTAACTGTTTGTCTCAGATCCTCATTTGTAAAGTGAGCCAGGGAAGGAAATGGTGAACCACTCCAATATCTTTGCCAAGAAAACCTAAATGGGGTCAAGAGAGTTGGACATGAATGAGAAACAACAAAAATGCTCTAGGAACTGTGCTTAGCACTGAGGATATAAAAATAAATCCTGCCCTCAAGGAGCTCACAGTCTAATGGAGTAGAAAACATGTAAACAATTACAGATCAGTATATGATTATGAGCTGGTACTACATACCAACAGGATATATACAGGGTAAGGTAGAGATAATCTCAGAAGAAAGCCACTAAGGTTAAGGAGCCATAGGAAAGCCTTCATGCAGAAGGTAAGACTTTAGCTACAATGTGAAGGAAGCCTGGGAAGCCAGGAGATAGAAGAATGAAAAAGTTCCATACATGGGGAACATATGGTGAAAATTAGGACATGGAGTATTATATGGGAGAACAGCAAAGTGGGCACAGAGTACATGGGGGTGAGTAAGGTATAAGGTGACTGGGAAAAGTAGGGAGAATCCAGAAAAAAAAAAAACTGCAAAGACTTACATGAACTGTTGCAAAGTGAAATGAGCAAAACCAGGAGAACAGTAACAGCAATATTGAATGTTGATCAACTGTGAATGACTTTAATATTTTCAGCAATATAATGATCCAAGATAATTCTGAAGGATTTATTATGAAATATGCTGTCCATCACCAGAGAAAGAACTGATGGAGTCTGAATACAGATCAAAGCATACTTTTTCTTTACTTTCTTTTTCTTGCTTTTTCTTATCTGTTTTCTTTCACATGACAAACATGGAAATGTTTTACATAACTGCATATGTATAATCTATATCAAATTGTTTGCCTTCTCAATGGGAGAGGAGGTAAGGGAAAGAATTTGGAACTAAAAATAATCAGTTAAAAACTATTTTTAGGGGTTGGAGAGGTGGCACAGTGAATAGAACACCAGGCCTAGAGTCAGAAGGACCCGAGTTCAAATCCAGATTTAACACTTAATATCCCTGTGACCTTGGGCAAGTCACTTAATCCCAATTGCCCTGCCTTCCCCCCTCCAAAATGTATATAAAAAAAAAACCATTTTTACATGTAATTGGAAAAAAATTAATCTTTTTTAAAATGGTAAAAGAGGGTGGCTAGGTGGCACAGTCAGTAGAGCGTCGGCCCTGGAGTCAGAAGGACCTGAGTCCGGATCCGGCCTCAGACACTTAACGCACACACAAATAAAAACCTAGCTGTGTGACCTTGGGCAAGTTACTTAACCCTAATTGCCCTCCAAAAAGCAAAAAAAAAAATGGCAAAAGAAAAGTAAGGAGGATCAAGGTTATAGAGGATTATTAAAAGTCAGAGGATTTTTATATTTGGTCCTGGAGGTGAAAGAACCACTGGAATTGATTTAACAAAAGGGTCTGACATGCTTTAAGAAGATCAATTTGACAACTGACTGGAGTAGGGAGAGAATTAAAGCAGGGAGACCTTATGGAAAAACTACAATCACAGAATTTAAATTTTGGAATGAATGTCACTGCCCATTTAGTTCAATCCATACCCATTACAACATAGCAGATAAAGCAATCATCCTGATAAGTAATCATTAAAGTTTCTCCTTGAAGACCTCCCAAGATGGGGGGGGGACTCACTACCTACAAAGGTGGCCTATTACGTGTCTGGATAGCTCTAATAGTTAAAAAAATATCTCCCAACATCAAGCCTAAATTTGTTTTTTGTCAACTTCTACTTCTACTTTCTGGGACCAAACAGTATACATCTAAGCCAGGGGTGGGGAACCTGTGGCCTTGAGGTCACACAGAACAAATCCCCTTAATAAAAGATTTTATTCTGTAAAACTTGAACTCAGTTAAAAGGTCACACCCAAGGACCACATGTGGCCTTGCAGCTGCAGGTTCCCCCATCCCTGGACTCTAAACCTTCTTCCACAGGATGGCCCTTCTAATGCTTGAAGATAGCTATAATGTCTTTCTCAGTTGTTGGGTTTGTTTTTTTTTTCATAAAAGTCCGATATTAGCAGATTTGTATTTTCAGCAAATAAGTCATTTTCCTGAAATCATTCTAGTTCACACAATGGTAGTTGGGATCCTCCAATATGGACATGCTGTTCAAGACTCTGTTAATGTCAATAATCACAAGCTCCCAACAAAATGGAACATAACAACTGATCTCATCAGTAAAATAAGCTACGGATCAACAGGTAATTTATTTCTATGCCCTTGATTAGCACAAAGCCAGCATCACATAATATGGCTGAGATAGCCCCTGGTTTTTGTAGCACTGAAGGCTTGAAAATTGTATTGTACCTATTCTCATTTGATCCCTACAACAACCTCATTGTCTCCATTTTATACAAGAGGAAACAGATTCAGAGTGGCTAAGCAACTTGGTCTGGATCACACAGCTACTGTTTGAGACAAGATTTGACCTTGATTCATTATTGCCACTGCTGTATATGGTATAACCTCAAATGTACAATTCCTATACAAATAGGGATACAGAAGACAGCTATTGAAAATATCATGTAATATTATTAATCAATTCTCTCTATGAAAACAAAATGGCAGGAGCAGTCTTCAACAATAACTTTTTTTTTTAATGTTTGCACCTTAGCAGACAGCTTCCAGAATGAGAAGGGAGTAGAATTTACTTCTTATAAATGGCAATAGCCTGGCAAAGTGTATGAATTTACATTATTTCACAGACAGTTCTTTATAAATTCAACTTGGTCCTTCTCTAATGTCTCCTTTGAGTTGTACCTGATATTGTTGCCAGTTTTCATTCAAATCCACCGAGTCATGGGATGATTTTGCTTCTGCTTTTTTGTGAGAAAATTCTTGATTCTCAAAGTCTTGTGGGAAGGTATCACAGAATACCACCAAGCCTCCACAATGGTAGGATAAGTGAAAAAAAGGCTATCATGTCTCTCTTGGATATTTTCTTCTTCAGCCCAAATATTTTCTTCATATACAGCATAACTTCAGGTATGATCTGACATTTAGAAGTATCACTTCCTTATTCCTGGAAGTTTTGCTTCTTTTAATGCAGCTGAAAAGTCCATTAGCTTTTTTGGTTATTGTATCACAAGCAGAATGCTGAACTTGCAGGCTACAAAAACTCCCGCTTTTTTTTCAAACTGCTATTTAAATATGCCTCCCTATCTTGTATTTCAAATGTAAGAAATGCCTCTTAGAAAAGATAAGACAAATTTTATAAAGAATTTGATACAGACCTCCCAGTTAAAGATACACTTAATAGTCTGTGACTTCAATGCAAAATTTGAATATGGGAGTTACAAAAACATGGTTTATGGCTCAGAAGAAATGAAAATGGCCCAAGTCTAACAGGCTACACAGAATCTTCAAGCCTACATGTCATGAATTTTTTTCTTCAAGGAGAATTGAGCAGCCCTGGACATAACAGAGTAACATGTTAAAAATGAAATTGAGACACACAAATTTCAAATAATGTGAAAGGGGACTCTGAACAACTTCTGGAGCCACAGAACGGCACAGAGAAGCTAACCTCCTGCTGAAGACAGCCCAGCAGCCCTGCAGGGAGCAGCCAGCACAGCGCTCTGAGAGCAGGCAGCACAGTGCACTGGGAATGGACAGCGCAGCACGCAGAGCCGAGGCCAGGTCCGGGTTTTAGCCCCAGGGTGGCCAGGCCTTCAGCCAGCTGGAGGGACCCCAGAACACCAGCAATTGTGGCGATTCCAGAATTATCAGCACAGATATGCCTAGGACAAAGTGAGAGGTTAGTGCCCCATGGACTTTGGGACCAGTATTTGGGGAACGCGTGCCTTCCTCCCCTGGGGGCGAAAAGCTGCTGAAGAAACACGGCACAGAAACCATTTTGCAGTGTCAGCAGTGGCTCTAGCTCCTGGTCTGCAAACTGTAGGGAGATCCACCAATCAGTCTGGGGGTTAATCGCTCTTGCTTTAAACTGCCTGGATCTGGATTGTGGTCTGGGGGGGAAGTTTGGGGTGGGTATCCAACTTGCCAGAGTGGGTGGAGGCTTTACAGAGGCCACCCAACTGGAGGAAGTTGTGAAGACCCCACGTTTGGGCAGAAGCTCCCCTGTCTGGTGGCAGAGTCCTACTGTGGCAACAAGCCCAAAAATCAAGTAATTAAGTGGCAACATGCCTAGGCAAACGAAACAAAATAAACAGAAAAGTTCAACATTGGACTCCTATTTTAGGGGCAAAGAGGTTCAAAGCATGGAGGAGGACTGTGAGGTCAGACCTCTTGCACCAAAAGCCCCAAATGAAAATACAAGCTGGCTACAGGCCATAGAGGACCTTAAGAAGCAGATTAGAGAAGTGGGGGAAAATTTGGGAAGAGAAATGAGAAAGATGCAGGAAAAGTATGAAATGACAGTCAACAGCCTGACTGAGGAGAATAACACCTTAAAAAATAGACTGGGAATTGCCCAAGATGGCAGAAAGGAATCAGTAACCTCGCTGAGCTCCTCAGTCACTAGGTCTCAAGGGGTAAATCTGAGAGGATTCCGGAGTGACGGAGCCCACTGGAAGGCGGAGCATGCAGAGTCCAGCCCAGGAGGTTGCCCACTGTGTCCGGACAGGTCGAACGCAGAGCTCGTGGGGTCTGCACAGCTCAGACCTGGGAGTGGATAAGCAGACTACACCAGAGAGAGAAGAAGCCCCAGCCTGCTGACTTACCAAGGACGAATCGCAGTCCTCTCGCTTTGGTCTGGGAGGGGTCATTGGAGCCAGGTAGGAGAGTTGGGCCCTCAGTGGAAAGAGTGGCTTCTCTAGCTGCATTCGGCCCCCAGCCTGGAAGTTTAGAAACTGCCTGTCTGTATAATACAGGGGCTGGAATGGCAAAGTAAATTCTAGCTGCTCCGATCCTCCCATCCCTCCTTCATGAAGCAGAAAACCCAAAGATAAGTCTCCCACCCAGATTGAAATCCCAAGTTAATGGAAATAGCCCCAGGCTTGAGAATCTCCAAGAAGGGGTGTAACTGAGTTAGCCAGGAATCTGAAGAGAAGAGAGGGTGGGGTCCCAACAAGCCCCACCTCTCCTTACCAACAAAAGCCTACTTATAGCCCCAGGGTATAGAGGCAGAAATCTGAAGTGATCAGACGGCACCCATACCTACTCATCTACATCCCTCATTGACTTCCCTGACTTAGCCATAAACTAGCCACCCAGAGGTATTCAAAGTCAAGGATCAGGCCCTAAACTCATAGCCTGAGAAACTAAGAAACAGGAAGTCACAATGGGAAAAAAAGAAGCTGAGAAGGAGAAGGGGTAGGCAAAAAAGTCTATTCGAGCATACTATGCAGGGCAAGAACAACAAAATACACAAGACAATATAGACTACCCACACCTGAGACCACAGAAGGAAACATGATCTGGTCTCAAGCCCAAATAGCATTCCTGGAGGAGCTTAAGAAAAATTTTAAAGACCAAATCAGGGAGGCAGTGACCAACTTGGAAAAACGTCTCAGTGAAGTAATTGGAGAAAATACCTCCCTAAAAAAGGAATTTCAAAAAATAACTGAAGACCGTAATTCAATAAAAATTAGAAACAATCAAATTGAAGATCAGAACTCTATGATACAGCAAGAGTCAATCAAAACAAGGCGATCAAAAAATTGCAAGAAAACGTAAAATATCTCACTGGAAAAATAACTGACCTAGAGAACAGATCCAGGAGAGACAACCTAAGAATTATTGGTCTACCAGAAAGCCATGATGAAAAAAGCAGCCTAGACAACATCCTCCAAGAGATTTTCAAAGAAAACTGTCCTGAGGTCCTGGAATCAGAAGATAAAATAACTATCAACAGAATTCACCGGACTCCTCCTGAGAGAGATCCCAAACTGAAAACTCCAAGAAACATAGTAGCCAAATTCCAGAACTACAAGATTAAAGAAAAAATTCTACAAGCAGCCAAAAAGAAACAATTCAAATATCGAGGAACTACAGTGAGGATCACACAGGACCTAGCAGCTTCTACATTAAAAGAGCGGAGGGACTGGAATTTGATATTTCGTAGGGCAAGAGAGCTAGGACTGCAACCAAGGATTAACTACCCAGCAAAACTGAGCATAATCTTCCAGGCAAGGAGATGGTCGTTTAATGAAATAAGGGACTTCCAGATGTTCCTGATGAAAAAGCCAGAGCTCAACGGAAAATTTGATCTCCAATTACAAGACTCCAGAAAGACATAAAAAGGTAAACAAGAGAAACACAGACTCATACATGCATAAGCGCACACGCACACACCCACACCCACAAACACACGCTCATTACTTGGGATGCAACAAGAGCAAAATGTTCACATCCCTATATGTGGAGCTGATAACTGTCAATATTCAAAATCTTTATGATAATCATGACCTTCAAAAGGGTTATACTTAGATAGAGGGTGTGGGTATGAATGCACTAACCTGATGTCTAAAAAAAAAAAAAACTATTAAGGGGATCAAAGGTACTGTAATGGGAAAAAGGAAAGGATGAGCTAGGAAAAGGTAAAATATACCATCTGAAGGGACATTAAAACACTATAGAAGAGGGGAAAGAAAGAGGGAGAGGAACATCATTTAAACACTATTCTCACTGGTTCTGGTTCAAAAAGAGATCAACTTAAATCAGTGAAGTTTAAGATTTTAATGTGAATAGACACATAAATTCATTAAATAGAGGAAAAGGAGGGAGGGAGAGGAGCAATGTTTGAAATTTACTCTCATTGGTTTGGAATCAAACGGGGAGCAATTCACTCTGATAAGTATAAAAACTTACTTCGTCCTATAGAAAGCAGAAGGGCAAGGGGGGGGGTGAAAAAGAAGAGACTAAAGGGGGGGATTAGGAGGGAGGGAAACAGTAATAAGGGGAGAGGGTAGGTTAAGAAGAGGGATCACTGGGTGGGAACACTGAGGGAGGGGGTGGTCAAAAGGGAACACTTCAAGGAGGGGAAGGGAGAAGGAAGAAACAAAAACATAAACGGGGAGGGAATAGGATGGAAGGGAAGAGATAGATAGTCATTATTACTGTGAATGTGAATGGGATGAAATCTCCCATAAAACAGAGGCAGATCGCAGAATGGATTAAAAGCCATAATCCTACAATATGTTGTCTACAAGAAACACATTTGAAACAAAGGGATACCCACAGGATAAGGGTAAAAGGTTGGAGTAAAATTTATTATGCCTCAGCTAAAGTAAAAAAAGCAGGGGTAGCAATACTTATCTCAGATAAAGCAAAAGCAAAAATAGATCTAATTAAAAGAGATAAGGAAGGAAACCATATCCTACTAAAAGGCACCATTGAGAATGAAGCAATATCACTACTTAATATATATGCACCAAGTGGTATAGCATCCAAATTCCTAGAGGAGAAGTTAAAGGAATTAGAGAAAGAAATAGACAGCAAAACTATACTAGTGGGGGACCTTAATCTTCCCCTCTCTGAACTCGATAAATCTAACCTCAAAATAAACAGGAAAGAAGTTAAGGAGGTGAATAGAATCTTAGAGAGACTAGATATGATGGATCTCTGGAGAAAACTGGATGGGGATAAAAAGGAATTTACTTTCTTCTCAGCAGTGCATGGTACATACTCAAAAATAGACCATGTACTAGGGCATAAAAACCTCACAATCCAGTGCAGAAAGGCAGAAATATTAAGCGCATCATTCTCAGATCATGACGCAATAAAAATTATATGCAATAAAGGGCCATGGAAAGATAGACTAAAAACTAATTGGAAATTAAACAATTTAATCCTAAAAAATTGGTGGGTCAAACAAAAAATTATAGAAACAATCAATAATTTCATTCAAGAGAATGATAATAATGAAACAACATACCAAAATTTGTGGGATGCACTAAAGGCAGTTCTCAGGGGAAGTTTTATATCCCTGAGTGCATACCTAATTAAAGCAGAGAGAAGGGAGGTCAATGAATTGGACATGCAATTGAAAAAGCTAGAAAAAGAACAAATTGAAAATCCCCAATTAAGTACTAAATTAGAAATATTGAAAACCAAAGGTGAGATTAATAAAATTGAAATTAAGAAAACCACTGAATTAATAAATAAAACTAAGAGCTGGTTTTATGAAAAAATCAACAAAATTGATAGACCCTTAGTCAATATGATAAAAAAAAAGAAAGAAGAAAATCAAATTATGAGTATCAAAAATAAAAAGGGTGAATCTACCTCCAATGAAGAGGAAATCAAAAAAATAATGAGGAATTATTTTCCCAATTGTATGCACATAAATATGACAATCTTAGTGAAATGGATGAATATTTACAAAATCACAAGTTGCCCAGATTAACTGAAGAGGAAGAGAATTACCTAAATAACCCCATCTCAGAAAAAGAAATCAAACAAGCCATCAAAGAACTCCCTAGGAAAAAATCTCCAGGGCCAGATGGGTTTACTAGTGAATTCTATCAAACATTTAAAGAACAATTGATTCCAATACTCTACAAACTATTTGGGAAAATTAGTGAAGAAGGAGTCCTACCAAACTCTTTCTATGACACAAATATGGTACTGATTCCTAAATCAGGAAGAGATAAAACAGAGAAAGAAAATTATACACCAATTTCCCTCATGAATTTAGATGCAAAAATTCTAAATAAAATATTAGCCAAAAGACTCCAACAACTCATCACAAAAATAATACACTCTGATCAGGCAGGATTCATTCCAGGAATGCAAGGATGGTTTAATATTAGGAAAACCATCAGTATAATTGAGCACATCAACAATAAAACTAGCAGAAACCACATGATCATCTCAATAGATGCAGAAAAGGTTTTTGACAAAGTACAATACCCATTCCTATTAAAAACACTAGAAAGTATAGGAATAAATGGAGCCTTCCTCAAAATAGTTGATAGCATCTATTTAAAACTATCAGCAAGTATTATATGCAATGGGGATAAACTAGAAGCCTTTCCAATAAGATCAGGAGTGAAACAAGGGTGTCCACTATCACCCCTCTTATTCAATCTGGTACTAGAAACACTAGCAGTAGCAATTAGAGAAGAAAAGAAATCAAAGGAATCAAATTAGGTAAAGAAGTGACCAAGCTATCACTCTTTGCAGATGATATGATGATATACTTAGAGAATCCTAGAGAATCAAGTAAAAAACTACTAGAGACAATAAATAAATTTGGCAAAGTTGCAGGAGATAAAATAAACCCACATAAATCCTCAGCATTCCTGTACATCTCTAATGAAACTCAACAGCAAGAGATAGAAAGAGAAATCCCATTTAAAGTCACTGTAGACATTATAAAATATTTGGGAATCTACTTGCCAAAGCAAACCCAGAATCTATATGATCACAACTACAAAACACTTCTCACACAAATAAAAGCAGATCTAAATAGTTGGAAAAATATCCATTGCTCATGGCTGGGTCGAGCTAATATAATAAAAATGACAATTTTACCCAAACTAAACTATATATTTAGTGCCATACCAATCAATTTACCAAAAAACTACTTTCTAGAGTTAGACAAAATAATAACAAAATTTATTTGGAAAAACAAACGATCTAGAATATCAAGGGAATTAATGAAAAGAAATGCTAGGGAAGGTGGACTAGCTATGCCAGATCCTAATCTGTATTATACAGCAGCAGTCATCAAAACTGCTTGGTACTGGCAGAGGTGTAGAGTAGTGGATCAATGGAATAGATTAGGTGCAGGAGACCCAGCAGTTAATGAATATAGCAATCTATTGTTCGATAAGCCCAAAGACCCCAGTTTTGGGGATAAGAATGCACTATTTGACAAAAACTGCTGGGAAAACTGGAATAAAGTATGGCAGAAACTGGGCATAGATCATTATCTAACACCATATACCAAAATCAAGTCCAAATGGGTGCATGATCTAGGTGTAAAGGATGATACTGTAAGCAATTTGGGAAAGCAAGGAATAGTTCACCTGACAGATCTGTGGAGAGGGGAAGATTTTAGGACCAAACAAGAATTAGAGAGCATTATAAAATGCAAAATGGATAATTTTGATTACATTAAATTGAAAAGCTTCTGCACAAACAAAGCCAATGTAACCAAGATCAAGAGGGAGGTGGGAAATTGGGAAAGAATTTTTACAACTTGTGTCTCTGATAAAGGACTCATCTCTAAAATTTATAGAGAATTGAGTCAAATCTATATGAATACAAGTCATTCCCCAATTGATAAGTGGTCAAAGGATATGAACAGGAAATTTTCAGAGAAAGAAATTAAAGATATCTATAAACATATGAAGAAATGCTCTAAATCACTATTAATTAGAGAAATGCAAATCAAAACAACTCTGAGATACCACATCCCTCCAGTCAGATTGGCTAAGATGACAAAACAAGAAAGTGACAAATTCTGGAGAGGATGTGGACAAATTGGAACACTAATACATTGCTGGTGGAGTTGTGAACTTATCCAACCATTCTGGAGAGCAATCTGGAATTATGCCCAAAGGATTATAAATAATTTCATACCCTTTGACTCAGCCATACCACTTCTAGGGTTATATCCCAAAGAGATCATAGAAGTGGGAGGAAGACCCATATGTACAAAAATATTTTTAGCAGCCCTTTTTGTGGTTGCAAAGAATTGGAAACTGAAGGGGTGCCCACCAATTGGGAATGGCTAAACAAATTGTGGTATATGAATGTAATGGAATATTATTGTGCTATAAGAAATGAAGAGGTGACGGATTTCATAATTACCTGGAGAGACTTATACAAACTGATGCTGAGCGAGAAGAGTAGAATCAGAAGAAATCTGTATACAATTACAGACATACCATATCTGTGATGACCAACTATGACAGACTGGACTCTTTTCAGCAATGCAGTGATATAAGTTAATCCCGAAAGACTCAAGAAAGTGAGAAATGCCCCATCCAGAGATATAACTAGAAAGAACTGAACCTGAATCCCGATGGAAGCAAACTAAATGATCTTGTTCTTTTCATTGTTTGGTTTTATTTCTTCCTTACCATCTTTCATCCCACCTAGTACAATACGCCTTTGTAATTGGAATAATGTCTAATATGAATGCATTTGCAGATCATATACTGGACTATATGTTGTTGTGTGGGGAGGGGGGAGGGAAGTAAAGGAAATTTGAAAATCAAGGAGCTATGGAATTGAAACTTGTTAACTGAAACTAAACTAATAAATTAATTTTTAAAAAAATAGACTAACTCAAATGGCAAAAGAGGCTCAGAAAGGCAATGAGGAGAAGAATGCCTTAAAAAGTCGAATTTGCCAGATGGAAAAAGAATCTCAAAAGTTCACTGAGGAGATTCATTCCTTCAGAGTTAGACTGGAGCAAATGGAAGCTAGTGACTTTATGAGAAATCAAGATACTATTAAACAGATCCAAACAAATGGAAGAATAGAAGGCAATGTGAAATATCTCATGGGAAAAATCATTGATCTGGAAAATAGATCCAGGAGAGATAATTTAAAAATTATTGGACTACCTGAAAGCCTGGTAGAAATCATCCTTAAAGAAATTCTCAAGGAAAATTGCCCTGATGTTTTAGACCCAGTGGGGGAAATAGAGGTTGAAAGAATCCACAGATCACCTCCTGAAAAAGATCCCCAAAAGAAAACTCCTAGGAATATTATAGCCAGACTCCAGAACTCCCAGATCAAGGAGAAAATACTACAAGCAGCCAGGAAGAAACAATTTCAATATTGTGGAAACACAATCAGAATAGCCCAGGACCTGGCAGCTTCTACACTGAGGGATCGAAGAGCATGGAATATGATATTCCAGAGGGCAAAAGAGCTGGGATTGAAGCCAAGGGTCACCTACCCAGCAAAATTGAGTATCTTGTTTCAGGGGAAAATATGGTCATTCAGTGGAATAGAGGACTTTCAAGCATTCTTGAGGAAAAAACCAGAGTTGAATAGAAAATTTGACATTCAGACACAAGAAGCAAGAGATGCTTGAGAAGGTAATCAAGGAAAAGAAATCAAAAGGAACTTATCAAAGTTGGACTATTTACATTCCTACAATGAAAAACAATAACTGTGTTTGATGAAACCTTTCTCATTATGAAAATAATTGAAGAAGGTACATGGCATATGTTCACAGGTATACATGGATAGAGGGCACAGGTTGAATTTGATGGAAGGGATGATTCTTTTTTTTTTTTGGAGGGCAATTGGAGTTGGGTGACTTGCCCGGAGTCACGCGGCTGGGTTTTTGTTTATGTGTTGGCTGTCTGGGGCCGGATCCGAGCTCAGGTGCTTCTGGCTCCAGGGCCGGCGTTCTGCTTGTTGCGCCACCTAGCCGCCCCAAGGAAGGGATAATTCTTAAGGGGTGAAGTCAAGAGGTGAGAGAGGAAAGTGGCAAGAGGAGATGGAGAGAGACAGGGTAGGGTAAACTATCTCATGTAGAAGAGGCAAGGGGAAGTAGTTGCAGGGGAGGGGAAGAACAGGAAGGCAAAAAGGCAAAAGCATATTCTCATTGAAGTTGGCTCAAGGAGAGAATCACATATATACTAAATGGAATATCTTACCCTCACTCACTCTCCTGAGTAGGGGAAAGGGGGATGAGAGGGGGGATGATGGAGGGGAGGGCATTCTGGGGGGAGGGGAGGTTGGAAGTACCCACTGTCAAAGAGGGACAGGATCAAAGTAGGGAATGGACCAGGTGGGAGGTGAGACGGGTGGGAGGGAAATATAAGCAGTCTTTTACAATATATCTACTATGGTAATGTTTGGCATAGCTATACATGTACAACACATACTGAATTGCTTATCTTCTCAGAGCGAGTGGGTGACAAGGGAGGAAGGGAATGGATCTGAAAATCGAAGTTTTAAAATTAAATGCTTCATAAGATGTCCAGGCATTGGGGCTCAGAGATTCACCTTGCCCTAATGGCAAAGTCGAAGGGGGTATGGGAGAAGATATGGGAGAGAGCAGATTGGATGAGGGATATCTAGTGGGACTGCTATTCTGGGGTGGTGGATAGGGAAAAAATGGGGGGAAATGTAACTCATAATCTGGTGGAAATGAATGATGTAAACCAGAAGTTAATAAAGCATTTGTTTAATTAAAAAAAATGAAATTGATTATATCTTATTAGAAAGTGGCTGGTTACTGATGTGGGATTAATTTTCAAATTGGCTATTTAAAGAGAGATAATGTGGAGAGATTGCTAAAAGATTAGACACACATGTGACTATACAGAGCTATGTATACACAAATATACATGGTCATATATACATGCTACAAATACTAGAAATGGACATTGGATAGGGCCCAGAAGCAAAAAGTAAGTGAATGAGCTAAGATTACTTTTAAGAAATTGTGCAGTGCTTTTACTGACTGCAAATTTCTCTCCTATAACAAAGGTCCATCTTTTTATTTTTTAATCACATTGGCATTGATGATAGAAACCTCATTCTTATTTTGCAAATGAGGAACCTTAGGTTAAGTGCTTGTCCAGTGTCACATAAGTAGTGTCAGAGGAAGGATTCGAACACAGTTCCTCTACCTCCAAAGCCAATGCTCTTTTCCACTGCACCTTGCTTCCATCTCACTTATCCACTCAGGTTTGACTGACCATCTTGTCTCTTTAGCATGGTAAGACATATCCCTTCCTTGGTCAAGTCTTTCCAAGACTCAGTCAAGACTTTCCAATGAAGTCAAGACTTGTTACCTTTGCCAATAACAAAACTATTCAAAAGCTTAATGGCAAACCTGTTGCCATATTGGTGAGTATACCAAGGATTCGACAGCTCCACTGGTCACTGCATACAAGTTACCACTATCAAATTTGCCTCTAATATGTTGTTCAGTCATGTTTGACTCTTCATGACCCCAGATGGGGTTTTCGGGGCAGAGATACCAGAGTAATTTGCCATTTCCTTCTCCCATGGATTAAGGGAATCAGAGGTTAAGTGATTTGCCCAGGGTCATTTTGAACTGAGGTCTTCCTGACTCCTCTATCCACTGAACCACCTAGCTGCCTCTTTATGGTGAGTAGCAAATCACTTTATCTGAAGATAGTACTAGGGAAATCAGAAGGCTTTGTTTTTAAGTAGTCTGTTTTAAGTTATATGCAACAATATAGGAAGAATATTAAAATGAAAACCATGGAAAAAATAAATTTTATTCATTAGTCTTATCACTTTATCCTTTTATCTGAAATGTCACCAATAATAAAAATTAATAAATATAAGTTTTACTGCCTTTTCCCTTCCTTCTGCAAAATGACTAGAACAGGAAAGAAAAAATTTAATTCATAAATTTGATTTAACAAATCTTCATTATTAAGTAACAAACTATAGTGGTAAGAGCCCACAAAGTCTGAATGGAAAGTATGCCTTTGTCTGTATTTTAATATAAAAACTTCCTAAAAAAAAAGGAAAAAAATAAAAAGAAAGGGCGGCTAGGTGGCGCAGTGAATAAGAGTGCCGGCCTTGGAGTTGGGATGACCCGAGATCGAATCCGGCCTCAGAAAATGAGCACCCACACACAAATAATGACTAGCCGTGTAACCTCGAGCAAGTTACTTAACCCCAATTGCTTAAAATATATATATGTAATATATATATAAACTTCCTGAGCTAATGTTTTGTTCTTGTTACTACATTCAACTCAACTCAGCACTTTTTAAACCATCTGATTATCTGTGCAAAACAGTGGAAAACAGCACAGCCCTTCTACCTTAAATTATTTAATGAGCAGCTCTAGGGTAAAAAAAGTCACCTCCTGATCAACTCTGGTGATGAGCCTCTCCAACCCTTAAAAATTGAACTTCTGACATCATATAGTCCTATATCCTAAACCTTTTATTATATTAAAAAAGGAAGTTGGCCCATATGACCTCCAACAAACACTTTCCAGATCTTAACATTGTGAATGAATCATTTGACCTACCTGAGCTTTCCCTCTGCTGGGAAACCCAATATGGTCTAAGTACATTTTAATACTTTACCTTATACTTGTAGATAGTTTTCATTTTAGAGCCCATTTACTCCTCACACTTTCTATATTCTGTCCTGGATTATTTGAGTATGTCTTATCTACTAGTCTAGTACCTTGATAGTATATTATAAAAATATTAATATTGTACTGCAGGTTCAAGTGTGTGAGAAAAAGTTTTATTTAATTTTAAATTATTCTATATCCAAGGTTTCTAGCTTGGAGAGAAAGGGGTCCACTCTGCCCCAAGACAATTTTAGTTAACATTTCTAGGCATCCAGGGGAAGAACATCACAATAATGTATAATAATTTGGGTTAACATTCTAGAACAGTTACATCCCATTCCTCTTAAACCCTCTCCCCTCAGCAATCCATGGGTTTCTCCCTAGAGATGTATTTCAAGAATCTAAATTCAATAGGTGTGAGAATGCCTCCCTTTTCATGGAAGAAGACAGTTCCCCTGTGTGAGTTTAAGAGTGAAGATGAAGATCTTATCTACACAAATTGTTAAGTTCAGTTATCACCACTGATCTATCTCCCTAAGAAAAACTTGAGTCTTTCTTCCATTCACTTACCTGAAGGGAAAAGTCTGGAGTTTGGAGTAAGTAAAATATTATTTGTTAATATATCTAGAGAAACTAAAAACGTTTTATGTTTCCATAATAGAAAAAAATTGGTCAACATTTCCTGAATTGAAATTACTTATCTACTTCAGAAGGCAGCTCATGGAAGTGGTAAGTACTGTTAATATTTTGTTTGAGATTTTCTACTCTCAAGTACTTTGTAGTCAAGGGAACTGGGTACAAATTTTGATCCTAACACTTACTAGTTATAATTAAGACCAAAAAGTCACTAACTATCTGAGCTTTACCTAACAGGGCTATTGTGAGGAAAACCATTTGCAAACCTTAAAAGCCCAGATAAATTATTAACTACTAATACTATTTTTCTATCCTTTTACATCTCTACAAGGCAAACAACAACGGTCTTCTGCAAACTGACAGACTGGAAAAAAACAATTTACAATCATTCAAAAGGCTAATAGGAAAGCGATCATCTTACTTTTGGATTTAAAGGTGAATGTACCAGCAGATGCCTAGAATACAATATAGGAATTTTTAATAGCATCAGCCTTTACTTTGCAGTAACCCTCAGCAATGACTAGTAATTAGTATGTTAACACCCTTCCCTCAAACTTCTCCAGGCCAGTTTTTGCAATCAGTCTCCATTCAGAAACTAACTTAAAGGCTTGAATGAAGTTTTACCTCCAATCCTCAATTAAATGCTGTTCTTGACATTCCCTAAACCAAATTTCCCTGTATAAAATTGAGTGGGAATGACAGAATTGAAACACCACAGAATGAATGCCAGTAACCTTGAGGATGTCCTTTACAATATTCAGATCAGTACAAAGTTAAGTGCTATTTTCGCTATTATTTGACAGTTCAAGGATTAATTTTATTTTAAGACCCAAAGAAGATAAGCACTCAGTTACAAAGCTAAGTATTTAGTTTTGACTTAAACTACAAAATATTTGAACTACACCAAGTAATTCAATATAATCTCTATTTTACGAGGCATACAACAGTCAGGGTGCCACTTTAATTTTGTTACCAGGAGTCCCGAATGTTTTCAATTGGATGCACTTAAATTCCACCATGATTACAAAACATCTCAAATTGGAACTTTAATTACGTGCTTAAGAGAAAAAGAATAAACACATTAAAAACCCCAGGGAAACCATTAATTGTTGGGACAACTGTTTGGGAACAGTGAAATTGATTTATTTCACCAATTAAGCTATTTTCAAATCTTTCCTTAACAAGCTGACTGCTTTAATAGTCTTCAACTCTCTTTAATACGGCAGGAGAGCATATATTCGGAGATTAACATTTAACCTACCTCCACCTTATTTGACCACATAAAGGATTCATTCTAAAAATAAAGGTTGAGAAAAATAAATAAAAATAAAGGTTGCCTTAATACAATGAACTTTTGAAAAACAAAATCATCTTCCAACTTCCCTTCTCTCACAATTATTCACACTACAAATACTTCCTTGAGGCAATTTTGAAATGATAATTGAAAGATGCACTTTTTGACCATCCCCTATTTCAGACAAATGAACTACACAACTCAATACTGTGGAAATGTTGGATCTATTTTGGTGGCCCATGCCATGAGACCGCCTACAATATCTCTGGTCAACAAAGAGTCCAATTCTTTGATTGACAAGCTCTGCAGGACCTTCACTGCTTTTTGAGAATCATTCCCCAGCTTGCAAATCACATAGATGGGGAAAAGCGCCCCTTTCTGGAGAGTCTGCTTCCCTTTCCTAACCGCGCCCCCTAAGAGTTCCAGGCTCTCTGCATCCCTCCGCTCCAAGTGGCTCAAAGGGATGTGGAGGGCATTCGGCAGGCAGCAAATGTCCACCTCCACCTTCGGCCGCACGTCCAGCAGCACGTGAGGCTCCCCGGAGTCCAACACCTGCTTGTAGTGGGCTACGGAGACCCGCTCCTCCTGGGAGAGCAGCTGCAGCCTCCGGCACTTCTCCGTGGCCGAGGAGCCGCAGAACGCTTCATAGTCCTGCAGTCGGATCACCGTGGGCTGGTCCCCACAGACCACACAGTCGGATCGACGGCCCCGAAGCCGGATGCAGCGGAACTGACCGCCGAGGGCATCAAAGAGCAAGAGGCTGCCGCTGTAGGAGGGCCCGAGGCCGGCCGCGATCTTGATCACCTCGAGCGCCTGCAGGCAGCCAAGCACCCCGGGCACCACGCCCAGGACGCCTCCATCCGCGCAGTTGGTCACCGTCTCGGCCGGGGGTGGCGTGGGGAAGACACAGCGATAGCAGGGCCCGCCTTGGTAGTGATAAACTGTGAGCTGGCCCTCCAGTCGCAGCGCGCTGGCCGAGACCAGAGGCCGGCCGGCCAGCACGCACGCGTCGCTGACCAAGTAGCGAGTGGGCACGTTATCCGAGCAGTCGGCCACCACGTCGTAGCGGCGGACGAGGTCCAGCGCAGTGGCCGGAGTGAGGGCTTCAGCGTACGGGACGCATTGCACCGCCGAGTTGAGCCTTCCGATGGCAGCAGCGGCAGAGTGCGCCTTCGCCTGGCCCGCCCGCGCTTCGCCGTGCAGGACCTGCCGGTGCAGGTTACTCAGCTCCACCACATCATGATCTACGAGGCCCAGGCGGCCCACTCCGGCAGCCGCCAGATACTGGGCCAAGGGGCAGCCCAGGCCGCCGCAGCCCACCACCAGCACAGACGAGCCGGCGAGACGCAGCTGTCCGCGCACCCCCAGCTCTGGCAGGACTAGCTGTCGGCTGTAACGAAGAATCTCCTCCCGGGAAAGGGCAGCCTTCGGTGGCAGCGGCGCCGCCTCACGAGCCTGCTGTGGGATCGGCTCTGCTGTCGCTGCCTCCAGGCGCTGTCTGAGGAGCCTTAGCTCCTCTTCACGAAAAGCAACTTCAGCCTGCAAGGCGAGCACTTCTTCGCTCGCCGCCATGCTGTTCTAGCCAGGCCGTAGCCTTGGGACATGCTTCCGCTTTCGTCGCCTAGCGACTGGACCAGATCAAATATGGGGGGGGGGAGGTAGAAGGGTGAGGAGATAGATCGGTGTTTGCGTCAACCTAGTTATTTTCCCGAACTTGTGGACAGCCAGAATCCTACTGAAAAGTAATTTTCAAGGGGTGGTGAGAAGAACAGAGAACAAAGTCAAATTGGCCTTTTTAAGCCTTCTTCTATTTGGAACATTCCTTCCCACCGACTCCCCTCCGCCCTCCCCCCTTCCGCGTTTTACGTCATTCCGATTCCGGTAGATTGCAGTTCCGCCATGGCCTCCCACAGAGATATCCCGATCAGTGCTGGGTCCCAGGGAAGAGGAGCAAAGGAGGTTCCGGCGGAGGCTGCAGGGGCGGAGAAGTACTCGGTGCTTCTCCCCACCTACAATGAACGAGAGAACTTGCCTCTCATCGTGTGGTTGTTGGTGAAGAGCTTCGAAGAAAGGTATCTCCCCGGGCCCCCTCTTGGGAGGGATGAGCTGGCCATCCCCCTGCGGCTCCGGCCTGTCTTTTCCACAGATCCCCCGCCCGCTTCCTCCAAGGCTTTCTCGAGGCTTAATTGAGAAAACGTCTTCTTTGAGGGCTGACTAGGTGATCGCGAACGATAATGGCGGATTCCTCCCTGGGGGAGTCGTTCTGGGCGTCTCTCCCAGGGATCCTTCCCCGCGGCATTGGAACCTCCTCCCCTCCTTCCCTGCTCTCTGCAGCTCCTCATGGTGTCTTAGGTTGCCTGTGGGGAAGAGCCAGAGCTGAGCCTGGCCTTCGTCTTTCCCCAGACGCCTCAGACTGAAGAGTGATTTAAACAGCCTGTCCCTGGGGAAAGAGATGGATTAGCAGTCTGGCCCCCAAGATTTGGGGCCCGCCGGAATTGACACAGGTACTGTGGGGTAGGGAGAGGAAGCCCTAGTCCTCCCTCCCCAATGCTCTGGCTACAGTGAAGCTTACACACAAGAATGAGAATTGTGCACGTGTTAAGTAATAGAAATGGTGCCTAACTGTTGAGCACAAATGACCCTTATTAAATATATATGTTTTATATATGTTGATTATAAGAGTATATTGTACTAACAGCTTGTATTTTGTATTTAACTAAATAGTTGTTTAAAGTTGGGTAGTAAAATTGGTCTTGCTCTTGTTAGGAAATAAGTTCTTTCGTTCCTCCATCCACGAATCCCCATCCCCCCAAGTTAGGTACAGGTTCACCAATATCACATAGCATTGCAGAGACCCTCTATTAATTAAGTTCAATTTTGTATAGCTGTGCAAAGTTGGACCTGGTTTATAACCCCATCTCCAATATTTGTTATTACTTTGGCTTTGAATAAGTCATTCCACATCCTGTAAAATAAGTGGTTCAGACTAGCTCCTTCTAGTTCCAAATCTATGATCCTGATTTGAAATGAGAAGATTTCCCCAGTTTGTTTTGGAAAAAAAATGTAACTGCTTCAAAGGTGACATCAGTTTCCGTTAAGAATCACTACCAATTTATAAATCCTTAGGTTTTCTGTTTATCTATTTAATTGTAGGGCACGTTAAAAATAATAGAATTTAGAGCTAAAAGGAATTCATCTTCTTTATTTTACAGGTGAGAAAACTGGCCCTGGATGATTAAATAAGTTAGCTAGATCATCCACTTATCTATGCAGCTTTGGACAAATTCACCTTGTTAGTTTGGGGCTGGTTTGGACCAGATGAATTGCAAGGCCCCTATCAGCAATACTTTTCTGTGATTCAGACATTGGAATCCAGCTCCTCTGATTTCAAATCTAAATTTCTTCCCATTAGACCACAATTCCTGGTGTCACACATTTTAAGTTTTAAATATGATGACACTTAATACAACACATAGCATATGAATTCTTTAAAAATTAGAATACAAAATGCCAAGTTGATCTCACTGGCCGTGGAAGTTTCAGGAAAATAGATTTTTGGTGGCTTTTGCTACCTAGCTTTCCACGTATTTGAGTGGAAATAGTATTTTCTAAAGCTGGATTTATTTTTGGTGAGCATGATTCTGCAGTATTTCTTTTGAAAATTATTCATATCAGACAGTGTGGCACAGATATAACACTGGATCTGAAGTCAGGATGAGGTTCAAATCCAGCTTCAGATATTAGCTGTATGACCCTGAGTAAGTCATTTAATCTCTCTGCCTCAGTTTCCTCAACTGTAAAATAAAAATAATAACTATACTTAACTCCCAGGCTTGAAATGAGATATTTGTAAAGTACTTAGCAAAGTACTAGCACAAAGTAGATAATTAACACTTATTTCCTTCATATCCATTGACCATTTATCCATTGAGAATTCCTTTTGATCTTATATACAGTCTGTAAGTCAGCTAACATTAATTAAGCATCTGCTGTGTACTGTGTTAGGTGTTAGAATTACAAAGAAAGGCAAAATAAAAATAGTCCCTTTTCTTGAGGTATTGGAAGTTTAATGAGGGAGACATCATGCAAACAACTATGTACAACAAAATAAATACAGGACTAGAGGATTATTAGGGGAAATCACTAAAACTAAGGAAAACCAAGAAAGACTTTTTCTTTTTTGGGGGGAAGGGCAGGGCAATTGGGGTTAAGTGACTTGCCCAAGGTCACATGGCTAATAAGTGCTACGTGTTAGAGTCCAGATTTGAACTCGGGTCCTCCTGACTCCAGGACAGGTTTTCTATTCATTGTGCCACCTAGCCACCCCAAGAAAGACTTCTTGCAGGAGGTGGTACTACTACTCTAACTTATACTTGAAGAAAGCCAGGAACACTAGGAGGTAAAGATGAGGATTGAGAGAATTGGGGATGAGGGGATGGGGTAGAAGTGGAGACAGCAAAAATGCCTGAAGTCTGGATGTGTCATGTTTGAGGAAGGGAAGGGAAACCAGTGTCACTGGATCTCAGAGTATGTGGAAGGAGTTAAGATGTAAGAAGACTAAAAAGGTAGGAAGAAATGCATTATGAAGGGCTTTAAAAATCAGAGGATTTTATATATATTTGTTCCTGGAGATAATAGGGGAGTCACTGGAGTTCATTGACTAGGGGAAGGAGACTATAGTCAGACCTGTATTTTTTAGTAAGATCACTTTGATAGCTGAGTGAAGGATAGAATGGAGTAAGGAGAGACTTGAGGCAGGGAGACAGACTATCAAACTATTGAAATAGTCCAGAATAGGTAAAAGGGGCCTGCACCAGAGTGGTGGCAATGTCAGAGGAGAGAGGGGGTTCTATAGGAAAGAGGTTATGAAAGTCAAAGCAACAGGACATGACTGAAGGTTGAATATAGAGAGATGAGAGAGTGAAGAGTTAAGGACGATACCTGGGGTTCCAGTTTGAGTGGCTGGAAGAATGGATAGTGCCCTCAACAGTAGTAGGGAAGTTAGGAAGACCAGAGGGTTTGTAGGGAAAGATAATGACTTCAGTTGTGGACATGTCAGGTTTAAGATGTCTTTGGAACATCCTGTTTGAGAATTCTAATGAGTTGGAGATGCCAGACTGATGGTTAGAAGAGAGGTCAGGGCTGGACAAGTATATCCGAGAGTCACCTATTATAGAGATGAATGAGAGCTGATGAAATTTGTGTTAGTTCCATAGGTATCTTGGATATCAAACCCTCGTCAGAGATACTTATGGCAAAGACTTTTTTTTCCCTATCCAGTTTCCATTCTATCCTGCTATAGTTGCATTGATTTAGCTCATACAAAACCTTTTTCATTTCATGTCATCTAAATGATCTGCTATGCCTTTTATGATAGCTACCTAACCTTGTTCTCTTCTGATTTTTATTTTACATAACATTTAATAAAGTGAATACAACTATGTAAAATTCACTTTGGTGAACTTCAACATAACATTATGGTCTAAGGTCACATAAAACGAGGTTGGACTAAATAATCTATAAGATTTTACACATTAGAAAACTGCAGTTGACAGAGCTGAAGTAAGTTGCCTGTTAATCATAGTGAGATTTAGATAAAATCAGGACTAGAACTTAGGGTTCATGACTCCCTGTCCAATCAGTAATCTTTTACCTATAATTCACTACCTCTTGCTATATTCAAACTCTCCTTCCAAAGTAGATGACATATGAGAGTAGGGTTTTGTTTTTTATTAAAGTGTACTTTTTCTTTATGGTAATTCTAAATATTTGGTGGTACCTCTCAAAAATTTTTTAAGTACTGATAGCCTAAAATTTCTCCCCCCAAAAAGACATTGGTTTCTCTGTGTGTCTCTCAGATATTTTTCCTATTTAGAAAATATAATACTACATTTGTTTATATTACATACTCTATTTCTCCATTTCTTCCAAGACTGGCAAATAAATTTGTTATTTACAATTTTAGCACTTTAGCTGTGGTATTTTCCATGATGTTATTATGTTAAGCCTATTGAAAGCCTTTTTAGCTTTTCTGTATAATGAGGAAAACTGAAACTCTTAATTTGTTATTTCAACAAATAAGAATCAGGCTGGTCCTGAATTGAAGTTCATCTTATTGTTTGCTAAGCAACTGCAACATAACTCTTGAGCAAAATATTGCTATTTACTTCTATAATTGTGCAGTGTTCCTCACTAATAGTTTACAATTTAGAGTGGTGGGCAACTAGCTATTTTTTTTTCTGTCTTTAGTATATAATAAAAATAATTTTCATTTCAGTGGAAACAGCTATGAAATTATAGTCATAGATGATGGAAGTCCAGATGGAACACAAGAAGTTGCTCAACAGTTGGAAAAGATCTATGGGTCAGATAAAATTGTGAGTTATATTAAACTCTTTATGTTTGTTTTAAACTATATTCCATTTATTTAAGGGAAAGGTACTGAGTAGTGTTGATATTCACTTAATTTACACAACTGCTAAAGATGTATGGATTTGTCCTCATATTTCATAATATCTTTCCATATTACCTGACTTTTGAAAACACCTATTTTTATCCACACAACAACTTTTTGAGGTAACTACTATCCCCATTTGAGAGATGAGAAAAGGAAATGATTTTGTCTTAGGATCACACAGAGTGACCCAAAAGGTCTTATTGCAGTTTTAAACTATTAATAGCTGCATAGTATCAAAGTCAGGACTAAAACCAGCTCCTTTGGGGGATAGTGGCCATGAAGATTTTCTGTTTATGTAAAGTAGTTACCTTAAGTGTCCCTAGTGTATGGTTATTAAAAGGATAGAAAATGGACTTGTGATTTCACTACAATAGAAACCTCAGACCCCTCTACTAATACTATCAAAACCTCTATGATATATGATCTAAATGCCTGTGAGCTCCCTAGGTTCCCCAGTAGGATGGAAGCTAGGTTTAAATCTAGGGCTTCTTAGCTTTGAATCCAGCTTTAAATATATATATTTATACTAGCACTGTGAATTGTATTTTAATCTTCCATGCAGTCCTCTGAAACATAATAAAAACTTTCAAATGGCAATGTTCCATTGAATTTCAGAGTAATATGTAATTTGGGGTACCCTGAATTCTAAGCTAAAGTGCTAGATTTACATACTCAGGCCTTGTAACTTAAGTCTTTCTTTTTGGGGGCCCTTTATGTTAGAGAAGTTTTACTCTATTGAATAAGATTCTAAAAAGTCTAGAATTGTAATGAATAAATTATACTTAAAATGCCACAGTAAAACTAATTGATAATATTGGTAGACAGGAGAGTACTTTACACCATAACCTTCCTGTGTTATCAGGCTTTTACTGTGTTTGAGGACATGGTTTTAACCAGTTCACATTTGATTAAGTATCTACTCTGTGCAAGGCTCTGTTCTAGGTACTGAAGATACAAAGATTAAAAACAAAACAATCCTTGCTCTGAA
The DNA here is from genome assembly GCA_011680675.1 of Gymnobelideus leadbeateri. Classification (NCBI taxonomy): domain Eukaryota; kingdom Metazoa; phylum Chordata; class Mammalia; order Diprotodontia; family Petauridae; genus Gymnobelideus; species Gymnobelideus leadbeateri. The sequence continues at coordinate 364,141 of WOXC01006057.1, read as the reverse complement.
GGAGCTTTAGTTCTGTGGAAGGAGAGGGGTATATGTACACAGATTTACATTTCCCATCTCAAGGCCTTTACACTGGTCATCACAAATCACGGGAATGCACTCCCTCTTCATAACCTCCACCTAGGGAATCCCTTTCTTCCTTTAAAATGAGACTTAAACACCACCTTCTGCATAAAGTCTTCCCTTATCTTGCCCAGCTGCCAGTGTCCTTCCTAGTTTTTCATGTATTTAAATATATGTTGATTCATGTTTGTTCTTTATATCCAGTATGTGTATACATATACATATATGTGTAGAGAAGGATATATTTATGTATCTCTAAAGGCAACGTCAGATGCTTGATTCCTCCATTAGAACAGAAACACACTGAGTGTAGGGATTGTTTCATTCTTTGTATTTGTGTCCCCAGGGTTTGCAAGAAGCATTTAATAAACACTTGTTTAATAAGGCAGTGGAACCTGATAGCATTGTTAAACTTCTAGAACTTGAAGATTTTAAATGTGAACCTCATTTGGGAAATGTCCTTAATCTTAAATTTTAACTTTAAATTTAATTTAGGATAATTAAATTAGAAAATTAAACAATTATATATTTGCTTAATAATTTTTAAGGAATTATTTAAAGATTCAATAATTAGTAAAGTAACTGAAATAAAGTATACGATTTTATTTTTGTAATTGTTTTTAAAATTAAGAAAAAACATAGTAGAGATGTACGGTTATCTTTTTCATGAAGTGATGAATTAAATATGTATGGAAACTAATCACTAGGGAAAATTAAATATGGGATAGATCATAAGATTAATAAAACTGGAATTAAACTCAGGTCTTCTGATTCCAATCCTGTTGCTCATTTCTGATATATCATGCTTCTAGTCGTTAAATAGTGCTCTAAAAATTTGAGGATTAATGTGTCAGGTCTCAAAATAAATTAGTAACAGCAAATAAAAACCCACTTTTCTTACGTTCATATTACTGATAAATTTTACTTTTCTTACGTTCATAAATCATGACCTCATCTAGATGCATTTCTAGTATGAAATTTGTACATGAATTCATTCATTTCTTTATTTTGGTGAAAGGAGCCTGATTTTTAATGCAGTACAAGAGTACTAGTGATTCCTTTTGTCAAGCAAATCGCATTTAGCTTTTTAAAATCTGCATTTTCATTTATCAGATTTGTCTCAGAAAAACCGGCATCGCCTGTACTCTTAAAGCTTTACAGGTTTAAGAGTGTTACTGAAAGAGGCACATAATTCAGAGAATTTGGGACAGATTTTTTCCATTTCTCTCTTTACTATAAGAATTATTTATATCCAAACCAACTATTATGGAAGTTGTTAGGGAAAAGAGGGAACTATTAAAAAAATATCTACTACCAAAGACAACATTGTAAAATCTAAAGTTCTCATAACTTAAGTTTCACATATCCTAAAGAGAAATATCGTTTGGTCAATGGTATATTAAAAAATGAAAATGCACACTGGTTTGGAACTCATACAGACTCTGGGGGGGGAGGGGAGTCCTGAGAGTGAAAGAGATTGTCTCCATATAAAGTCTTAAGGTTAGAGACCTTGTCTTATTCATCTTGGTATTTCAAATACAAAATATTTAATAAATGTTTAAATGAATTGAGTAAATGAAGATGACATACAAGAAGTAATCCTGTAATGAATTTTAGAATAGTTAAAAGAAAATACTATTTTACACAGTGGATAATAAACGTGAAATTCATTTTACATGTTGGCAGGAAATAAAGGGATTTGGACATATTTATGAATGGTAAAGCCACAAAAGATATGTTCTAGGAAAAGCAAGCCAATGTTCACATCAGTGACAGCCTTTCCTTCCTTTATCTTCTGGGGCTCACACCGGCTGAGAGTGATACTGACTCCTGTGTTCCCAAAAGCAGACTTTGTTTTAAATTAAGTGGAGCGTGCCTTTGCAGGTAGCCCTATTTATGTGTATGTGGTATTTACTTCTACATCATCCTTTTTTATGAAGATTTTGTTGAAAACAAAACATTACATAACCATAAGTAATGAAGTTTTTTTTTTAGTAGCTTTACAACTTTGAAAACACAACATATGGGCATTTTATGTTTTCCCTCCAGTGCATTATAAAAGTATTGAGTGTCTTTCTGGTAGCCTAGTTGATCACTTTGATCACAGAGTTCATTAACTTGATTGTAGTTGATTCAGTTAAGTGTTAACAACCTTAAGTAGGTGCTTCACTTGAGCTTCCTCCCTCCCTCTCTCTCCTCCTCCTCCTCCTCCTCCTCCACCCTGTGGCAGGCTAGAAACACAGGAACCAGGGCCTCAGTATATTACTATTTAAAGTTTGTTGTCATACCTGGATGCTAAATTGTGGGATTATTTCTATTGTTGTTGTTGTTGTTGTTGTTGTTTTTAAATAATTAAGCATTTTTGAACTGTAACTGATAAGTGTGAATTTGTCTACTGTACAGATAAGATCTGATGACTTTTTCTTACTCTTACAGCTTCTAAGGCACAGAGCTAAAAAGCTAGGACTAGGTAAGTGGTCATTAAAAAAATGTCTCAGCTTTCATGCCTGGTATTTCTCACTGTAGGATTATGCATTAGGATTTTTTTTTTCCTCATTTGGAGACAAGAGAAAATTGTAATACTTTAGACTGGCTAATTAATAATCAGTCATATCAAATTGTAATGATCTAATTTGGGCATATCTTGCTTTTGGGTTTTTTTTTCCTAGTATTTAGTGTTGTGCTTTTTAATTTATTGAGCAAATGAAATCCTTGTAAGTTTTTTCTTGGCTATGTGAAGACCAGCCTTTATATCAGCCTTTTCTGCCTCAAGTCAGTCAACAATCATTTATTAAGTGCCTGCTGGGGATACAATGAAAGCATTGGAAGTGTCTAAACCTGGACATAAGGTAAAGACAAAGACTTCTAAATCTATATCCCAAAGATTGCACCTAGATTGGTGTCCCAAGATAGATTCTGAAAGAGTGCTCTGTTTGGCAGATATTCTCTATGAAAGGCTGGTTTTATTTGTTGCTTAAAAACTGAGAATTAATGGGAAGAAAAAGAAAATGAAAAAGTAGCAAAGATTAGAAGGGTGATAGTCTTAGAGGTGGTGAGCAGTTAAGTGTTTGATAGAAAAGAAATCAATTTGTAGAGAAAGGAAAGTCAAGTTAAATAGTCAGATAGATCAATAGTAACTCTTGGGAATATTAGTAACTCTTGGGAATATAAGTAACAGTTTTGCTTTGTACAGAAATTAAACTTGTTCAGAGGTTTTATATATGAATTTTATTAAACTATACAGAGAGTTTTTGTTTTATGTAAGTGGACCAGAATGGTCCTTTATGTAAAATGGTTTTTACATAATACAGATTTACTTGCACACATGGGAAAGGAAAGGAGGCAGGAAGGGGGTTATTTGCCGATGCCAACACAGAATCAGGGACACAGGCTGTACGTGGACAGACGAGAAGATGGGTAACACTGGGGTCTAGGGACAGATGTGCAGTGTCAGGTACAAAGGGATGGAAGACAGACAAGTAGGCAAATGAAGTGAAGGCCTCTCTCATCTCCAGAAGTTACAAGACAAGCCCTTGATCTAGAGTGTTGGGGAGGCGGGGGAGGGTGCTGTTTTCTTTTAGTTTTGATTTTTTTTTTTTTTTGGTAGAGAGAAGGGAGGCTAAGGAGTGCCAAGCCAAAGGTCACCATCAGAGAGAGAAAGAGAGAGAGTACTGGTCAGTAAAGTTAACATAGGTATTTTGGAATGTGGATTTCTTTCAGAATTCTTTACATAAAGTTGAATTTGCCTAATGTGAATTTATGTAAAGCGAGAACTGTCTATATTCAATATCACACTGAAATATTTTACGTTTACATTCTCTGTATGATTCCTAAATGAAGTTTAAAATTGTAGACTTTTACATTTTGTTTCCTTTTTACTTAGGATTTCATAGTCATGTAAAATAATGGAATTGAGTGTCTTTAACACTGACACTTAAATGGATCTGTGGTTTCAGAAGTAGAAGTATTATCTCCAGCACTCTATTATAACCTGACCCATTCATGCCTGCCCATCCTATGTGACTGTTGTCCATATTCTTCTATAAATTTACTATAAGGTGGTGGAGGACCTTCCTTATATTCCTTGAATACATTGCGTGAATTCAACTAGAGCACATTGACTGTCAGTTTCTCACTCTTTAAATTTGTAACTAGGCCATAATTATTTCTAATATTACATTTCTCAGATTGTTTATCATTCAGTAAGTGCTGGTGCTGTGCTAAATGCTAGAAGTACAAAGAAGGCAAAAGCAATCCCTGTCATCAAGGAATTTACCTTCTAATGGGGGAAACAATATGCAAACAACTATGTACAAACAAGATATATATGGGGTAGATTAGTGGTAACCTCAGAACCCAGAGGCACTAGTATTAAGGGAAATCAGAAAAAGCTTCTTGGAAAAGGTAGGATTTTAGCTGATACCCAAGGGAAGCCAGGAGGTGAAGATAAGAAGGGATAGCATTCCAGGCAATGAAAATTCAGGGATTGGGGGATGGCGTGTCTTATGTCAGTAATATCAAGAAAGGACAGTGTCATTAGATCGGAGTGTAGTATAAGAAGACTACAAAGCCAAGTCTAACCCTTCTTCTTTGACACTGGAGGTAGCAGTTGGATAGAACACTGGTCCCAGAGTCAGGAAGACCTGAGTTCAAATCCAGCCTCAGATACTCAAGACCCGTGTGTCTTAGCAAGTCATTTTGCCTCTTTGCCTCAGTTTCCTCAACTGCAAAATTGCAAGGTTTAAGTGAGATGGTATTTATAAAAGTTCTGAGCCCAGTGCCAAGCACATAGTAGGTACTTCTCCCCTATCACAAAAAGTGCTACTATAAATATTTTGGTGTATGTGGGGACCTCTTAAGGTATAAGTGTATTAATGGAATCTCTGGAGGAAAATAAGGATTCATACTCTTGGAACTGTTAGCAATAAGCAATAAGACTAGCCAGAGAAATTAAAGGTTAGATTAAAAAAAGAAATAAAACTATCTTTATTTGGGGTGGCTAGGTGGCACAGTGAATAGGGCACTGACCCTGCAATCAGGAGGAACTGCCTTAAAATCTGACTTCATGCACTTAACACTTACTAGCCATGTGACCTTGGGCAAGTCACTTAACACCAAATGCCCTGCCTTCTCCCCCTCCAAAAAAAACCCAAAACTGCCCTTATTTGCTAATGACATCATGTTTTACTGTAGAAAGCTGAGGGAATCCACAAAGGTAATAATTGAGACAAATAACTTTAACAAAGCTGCAGAACACAAAAGAAACTCTAAAAATATCAATAGCATTTCTATTTAATAACAAAATTCAAGAAGCAATGATAGAAAAGGAAATCCCACTCCAAATAACCACAAAATGCATAAATATTTTGGGATCAACTACCAAAGTACACAAAGCATTTGTACAAAGTACTCTTTAATTTTTTTTTTAATTAAATGGCTGGGGGGAGCATTCAGTACTTATTGTTGGACCATGCTAATATAATAAAAAAATAACAATAATATCAAAGTTAATCAATAACTTTAGTGCTATACTGATTAAGTTATCAAAGGGTGCTTTACAAACTCAATAAAATATAGGGACAGCTAGGTTTTATAATGAATAGAGCATTGGTGTTGGCATCAGGAAGATCTGAATCCAAATCTGTCTTTAGACAGCTGTTAGCTTTGAGACCCTGAGCAAGTCACTTAACCTCTTTGTGTCTCAGTTTCTTCATTTTAAAATGGGCATAATAGACTAGGAGCCCGGAGTTTGCCAGGACCCCAAGGTTGCCATGATGCAGAAGTACGGAAAGCTGAAGAAAAAAGGCAGGGGCACCTGTGGAACAGTGTTCAGGGTCAAGAACCAAGAGACACATGAGATTATGGCACTGAAACGGATTTGCTTGGATGATGAGGGGGTGCCAAACTCTGCCATGAGAGAGATCTGCCTGCTTAAGGACCTGAAGCATAAGAATATTGTTAGGTTTCATGATGTTTTGCACAAAGACAAGAAACTGACCCTGGTTTTTGAGTTCTCTGACAAAGATCTGAAGAAATATTTTGACAATTGCAATGGAGATCTGGACCCTGAAATTGTGAAGTCATTCCTTTTCCAACTGCTAAAAGGCCTTGGATTCTGCCACAGCCATAATGTTCTGCACTGGGACCTGAAGCCCTAGAACCTTCTTATTAACCAGAATGGGGAGCTCAAGCTTGCTGATTTTGGTTTGGCATGACCTTTCAGGACCCGTGTTCAACTGAGGTGGTCGTTTTTGTGGTACCACCCACCAGATGTCCTGTTGGGAGCCAAACTATACTCCATGTCCATTGACATGTGGCCAGCTGGTTGCATTTTTGCAGAGTTGGCCAATGCTGGATGGCCCATCTTCCCTGGGAATGATGTAGATGATCAATTGAAGAGGATTTAAGGCTGCTGGGGACACCAGCTGAGGAACAGTGGCCTGCCATGACCAAGCTTCCAGATTATAAACCTTACCCTATGTATCCAGCAACAATGTCACTTGTCAATGTTGTACCCAAGCTCAATGCCACAGGGAGGGACCTATTGCAGAACCTGTTCAAGTGTAACCCAGTTAAGCCCATCTCAGCAGAGGGAGCTTTGCAGCATCCCTACTTCTCTGACTTTTATCCTCCCTAGCCAAGGGTTTCCTTTTCCCTTTCCTTGTCCAGAGAACCAAGCCTACTGCCCTTTACCCCTCCTCTAGGCCTTCAAATTGGGAGCTGCTCAATGCATTCCCACATTGCTGGCCCACCCTGTTCCCTACCTACCCAGGGGGAGGAGATACACCCTGGAAGCAAAGGGGTTTGAGGCTACTTTGTCCTTTCTTCTCCCCTGGCCCTTCCCCAGTCTCCCCCACCCCACTGGAAAAGGGTAGGGGTGGGGTGCTATGCACTTAAATTCTGCTACTTGAGCCAGATGTTTTGGGCCAACCTTGGTGGGGTTAGGGGTGTGAAGTATGGATGTCAGCCAGAGTCTCTGCCCCTCCCCCCACTTCCTGTGCTCCTCCCCCTTGTGAATGGACTTTATTTAATAAATTGGCTTCTTTCCCACAAAAACAAAATAAAATGTGAATGATAATAACACATACCTCCCATAGTCGTTGTGAGGATAAAGTAAGATATTTATAAAACATTTTGCAAACATTAAAGCACCATATAAGTGCTCCCTAGCTGTATGGAAAAATAAAAGATCTTAGATGTCACTGGTGATAGTGAAAAGAAGTAAGGACAAAGGGTAATAGACCTCAAACTATGTTATAAAGAAGCAGTCATCAAAACTATCCAGTAGGGGGAGGCTAGGTGGCGCAGTGAATAGAGCGCCGGCCCTGGAGTCAGAAGGACCTGAGTTCGGAGCCGGCCTCCGACACTTAATCCGCACAAACAAAAACCTAGCTGTGTGACCTTCGGCAAGTTACTTAACCCCAATTGCCCTAAAAGGGGCGGCTAGGTGGCGCAGTGAGTAAGAGCGCCGGCCTCGGAGTTGGGATGACCCGAGATCGAATCCGGCCTCAGAAAATGAGCACCCACACACAAATAATGACTAGCCGTGTAACCTTGAGCAAGTTACTTAACCCCAATTGCTTAAAAAAAAAAAAACTATCCAGTATTGGCTAAAAAATAGAGTAAGTAGATCTATCAAATAGTCTAGACAAAGAAGAATAAAAAACAGTGGATCCCAGTAACCCAGTGTTGAACAGGAAAACAAATTATTTAAGAAAGAACTCCATGTTTTATTTAAAACAATAACTTCTAGGAAAATGGAAAGCAGTGTGGTAAAAATTAGGCCTTACACCAGCACCTTGTACCATATTCCACAATGGATTCTAAATGGGATGTGAATTTAAAATTAAGTCATACCGTTAAAAGTCAGAAGAGAAGCAGATGCTTCTCACAGCTATGGGTAGGAGATATATTCTTAACCAAACAAGTTAGGGATACTTACAAAAAATAAAATATATTACGAAATCAACACACCAAATATAAAAAGAGAAGTGGTCAAATTGGGGGGAAACAACTTTGTATCAGATTTCTTTGATAACGATTTGGTGTCAGAGATGTGATGGGCTTTAAAAATGAGATAAGATTCTAAATTTAATTCTAGAGGTGACAGGGAGTCCCTGGAGTTTATTGAATAGAGTGGTATAATGGTCAGATGTAATTTAGAAACTTGAGGCAGGATGAACAACCAGAAGGTTATTGTAATAGGCCAGGCAGTAAGGTGATGAAGGCCTATACCAGGGTCATGGTGGTATCAGAGGAGAGGAGAGAGATGTTGCAAAAGGTAGAATGGACATAACTTGGCAACTACAGTTGAAACATGAGGAATGAAAGTAAAGAGTAAGTGACATCTAGATTGTGAGTCTGGGTGACTGGGAGGATGGTGGTGACTTCCACAGTAATACAGGAATTAGGAAGAGGGGAAGGTTGGAAGAAAGGATGAGTTAAGTTTGGGCATGTTAAGTTTAAGATGTCTGAAACGCAATTAGAGATGTGAGACTAGAGGCCAGGAGAGAGATTAAGGCTGGATAAAAAAATCTGAGAATCATCTGCAAAGAGATGATAATTGAATCCATTGGACCAAGGGAGAGGAGAAGAGGGCCCAGAATAGAGCCCCATGGAATAACCAAAGTTAGTAGGTTCAGCCTGGATGAAGATCTAGCAAAGAAGAATGAAAAGGAGCCATCTAACAGATGAGAGGAGAAACAGAAGAGAACACTTACCGATAGAAGAGAGTATTAGGAGAGAATTTTGGGAATATGGCAGAATAAGGCAAGAAAGTACCTGACCTTCTCAACCACCATCTTCCCCCAATATTGTAAAAAAAAAAAAAAAATGCCTCAAAGTGAATTTTGGAACAACAGAAATAATTGTCAGAGCAAAGCAGTCATCCAGTCTAAGACAACTTGGGAAGAGATTAGAAAGATTTGCCCTATGAGGTGGTGGTCTGGCATAAATGAAGTGCAGCCAGGTCAACAAACAGCAGGCCCTGAGGGCAGCTGTGTCACTGGTGTTGCACCCTTCACTATCTGTGGGGAGCAAATAGGGGGCCAGATTGGCCAGCTGATCAGGGGAAGGGGTGTGTCTATTGTCGATGGATACAGGTCCCAGGAATATAACCAGATGCCAGTGAGTGCAGTGGCAGAGGGATGGAGAGGACTAGTGGTCACTCACAGGAGAGTCCCTAGTGACATTTCTAGGACACAGCCACTGGAGAATGGAGGATGGTAGTGTATTTCTGAGACTGGAGAATGAGAACATTTGCAGTGTTGGAGGACTCTGGTGGAGAAGAGTGCTTGAAGTCATTTATAAAACCAGGCATAAGCCAGAAGAGGAGTAACTACACCTGGCCTTGGATCATAGCACTTTGAAGAACCAAAAAGTCAAAGACCCTCAAATAAAATTCTGAAAACAACAATATGAAAAACTTGAAGCCTGGGACATTATTCCCCACACCCCAGAAGCAGAGCCTGACCCTGACATAAAATTGCCAAGAAAGAGGCCACTAAAAAAATGAGTAAACAACAGAAAGAACCTGACCATTGCTGTGGTGATAAAGAAGATCATGGTTCAAACTCAGAAGACTGAAGTCAAAACAGCAACTTATAAAGCTTCAAAGAATAATATAAAATGGTCATTACCCCAAAAAGTTTTTAGAAAAGCTTTAAAAAGGACTTTAAAAATTAAATAAGAGGGCCGGCTAGGTGGCGCAGTGAGTAGAGTGTCAGCCCTGGAGTCAGAAGGAGCTGAGTTCGGATCCCGCCTCAGACACTTAAGGCATACACAAATAAAAAAAACCTAGCCGTGTGGCCTTGGGCAAGTTACTTAACCCCAATTGCCCACCAAAAACAAACAAAAAAAAATTAAATAAGAGTTACAGGAAAAATTGGATAAAGAAATAATGCAAAAAAAAAATTAATGAAAAGAAAGTCATTTGGAAAGAGATCTAAAAACTTAATGAAGAAAATAACTCCTTAAATTATAATTGGGCAAGGGGAAGCTAATGACTTCATAAGACATCAAAAATTAATTTTAAAAAATCAAAAGAATGAAAAAAGGGGAGAGAACATGAAATATCTCATTGGAAAAACAACTGACTTGGAAAACAGATCAAGGAGAGAATTATTGAACTGTTTAAAAATCATGATCATAAAGAGTCTAAACACTATACTTCAAGAAATTAAGGAAAATTGCCCTGAAGTTTTAGAACTAGAGGGCAAAACACATTGAAAAAGTCAGGGGTGGCTAGGTGGCACAGTGAGTAGAGCATCGGCCCTGGAGTCAGAAGGACCTGAGTTCAGATCTGGCCTCAGACACTTAATCCACACAAACAAAAACCTAGCCATGTAACCTTGGGCAAGTTACTTAACCCCAGTTGCCCTCCAAAAAGCAAAAAAAAAGAAAAATTGAAAAACTCTGTCACCGATCACCTGAAAGAGATCCCAAAAGGAAAACTTAGAGGAACATCATAGGTAAGTCTCAAAGATCCTAAATCAAGGAAAAAATGGTACAAACAGCTAGAAAGAAACAATTCAAATATTGTGGAGCTACAGTCAGAATAGCATAAGATTTAGAATTTTCTACATTCAAAGACTAAAAGAATATGATATTATGAAAAACAAAAGAGTTGGGTTTGCAACCAAGAATAATCTACCCAGCAGAGCTGCAGGAGAGGGCAAGTGGATATTTAATTAATTAAATTTTCAGCCATTCTTGAGAAAAAGACCAGAACTGAACAGAAAATTTGACTTACAAGTACAAGAATCAGGAGAAACATAAGAAGGTAAACATGAAAAACTAATCATAAGGGATTTAATAAGATTAAACTGTTTACATGTCTGGGAAGATAGCGTGTGGAACTCTTAAGAATGTTATCATTACACATTATTCCAGTAATTAGAAAGAGTGTACATAGATAAAGGGCTTGAGGTTCAGTTGACTATGATAAAATGATCCTAAAAATAAAGGGAGAGAGAAAATAGAGCAGATTATTTCATATAAAAGAGGTGTTAACGGAAGAACTTTTACAGGGGAGTGGAGGGTAAGCAGTGCGGAAGCTTTCTTCTCGTCAGGAATGGGATAGAGGGAATAACATACATCTAGTTAGGTATAAAAGTCTTCTTAACTTAGAAATAGGAGGGCAAGGGGATAGGAAAAGGGAGAGACTCCAAATTGGAAATCTTGAAAATTAAAGATAAGATTAATAAAATTAAATGTAAAAAAGCCATCAAATTAATAAAACTGGAGCTGGTTTTATGAAAAAATTAATAAACCATTGGTTAATATGATTAGAAAAGAAAGAGAAGAAAAACAAATCACTAATATCAAAAATGAAAAGGGTGAATACACACCTAATGAAGACATTAAAGCAATTATTGGGAATTATTTTGTTCAATTATATGCCAATAAATTTAACAGTTTAAATGAAATGGAAGAATAAAGGAATTGAACAGGACATAAATTACTGTCCTAAGAAAAAAGCATCAGGACCAGATGGATTTACAAGTGAATTCTATCAAACATTTAAAGATCAATTAATTCTAATATTAACTGAGTTATTTGGAATACTAGGCAAAGGAATCCTACCAAACTCCTTTTGTGAAATAAATATCGTGCTGATACCTAAACTAGGAAGAGCAGAAACAGAGAAAGAAAAGCATCAGCCAGTTTCACTAATGAATATTGATGCAAAAAATACTACCTAGGAGAGCATTTTATCACAAAGAATATACATTATGACCAAGTGAGATATGTACCAGGGACTGAATTGCTTATCTTCCCAGTAAGGGTGGGTAATAAGGGAGAAAGGGAATGAATCTAGAATTCAAAAATTTTAAATCAAGTGTTTAAAAATATATAAATACTATTAGTATTTTACATATATTTAGGAAATAAGATATACAGGCATTAGGGCACAGAGATTCACCTTGCCCTACTGAAAAAGTCAAAGGAGGTATGGGAGAAGATATGAGAGAGAGCAGATGAGATGAGGAGATATCCTGTGGGACTGCTATTCTGGGGTGGTGGATAGGGAAAAAATTGTAACTCAAAATCTGGCAGACATGAATGATGTAAACCAGAAGTTTATAATAAAACATTTGGAAAGAGATATGTACCAGGAACACAAGGCTGATTCAGTATAAGGAAAACTACTAACATAATTGATTATATCAATAATAAAAGAAATAAAAACCAAATGATTACAAATAGATGAAGAAAAAGCTTTTGACAAAATTCAACACTCATTCCTGTTTAAAAAAAAAAAACACACTTGAAAGCATAGGTATAAATGGATTTTTCCTTAAAATGATAAGAAGCATCAACCTAAAACCATTAATAAGCATTATCTGTAATTAAGATAAGCTAGAAGCCTTCCCAATAAGATCTGGAGTGAAACAAGGATGCCCATTATCACCAACATTATTCAGTATGTACAAGAAATACTAGCAATAGCAATAAAAGAAGAAAAGGAAATTGAAGGAATCAGAATGGGCAGTGAGTAAATAAAGCTATTGCCCTTTTTAGACGATATGATGGTATGCTTGGAAAATCCTAGAGATTCAATTAAAAAATTAGTTGAAGCAATAATTTCAGCAAAGTAGCAAGATATAAAATGAACCATCATAAATCATCAGTATTTCAACATATCACCAATAAAGGCCTGCAAAAAGATACACTGCCAAGACAAATTCAGGGACTGTATGAACATAATTATGAAACGCTTTTTATATAAATAAAATCAATAGATAATTGGAGCAATACTCATTGTTCATGGGTGGGCTGAGTCAGTATAATAAAAATGACAGTTCTGCCTAATGTAATCTTATTCAGTGCCAATTTTTCCACATCCTCTCTAACATTTGTCATTTTCCTTTTCTTCCATTTTAGCCAATTTGATAGGTATGAGATGCTATGTCAGAGTTGTTTTAATTTGCAACTTTAGTCCACAAGCCTTTGTCCTCTCGCTTTTAAATCCCAAATTATATTTTCTAATATAGTTTTCTCCACCTTTACATTGAAGTTAGTGAGTGTCAAGATATATGCTGCTTCAAGTCTGCATGGTATATTGGATAGAGCACTAAACTTGAAATCAGGAAAATCTGCCTGGGCTCACATTCCAACTCATTCACTTATTTGTGATCACTGTGCAGTTCCCATATACCTCTGTATTCAGTAAAAAGAGAGGGTTGGATTCAATAGCTTCTAAGGTACTTGGCAGGTTTACTGATATCTTCTGCAACAGATAATAGTGTTATACTAAAATTATTTTGTGGTGGTTTTTGTTTTGTACTTATGGACCACATCTTTAGTCTCATAAAATTAACTAAAAGATGTAGTAATCCTACATCTTAGAAGATCCTACATGACACATTGTGTTTATATCAAGCCCTTTAACACTCAGAACTTTATAAATGAGATCATAATCACTATTCGTTTCCCTACAGAACCAAGCAGATGAAGAATGACTGTTCAGATTGATAGATAGTTGAATGGACAACATATAACTTCTCCCTTAAAACAAGGGCTCATCTTTTTAACAGCCTTTTATCATATGGCCAAGAGTCATGGAATATTTACAGTATCTCTAAAGAATTGAAATTAAAATCTAACTTAAAAGTTAGTAAAGAATTGCAGGGTAGACGTGAGCAGATTGGAAGACATGAACAAGGAATTGCAGAGAAGTGAAATGAAGGATGTCATCAGAGAAATTATGAGTGAAAGGGAAATTGTGAGTAAAAAAAATTAGGGAAAAGGTCATATGAGAAAAGGAAGGGCTAACCATTGGACAAGCCATGTGCTTCATTGTTCTCCTTGAGGTATCAAGGAAGTGCCTCTCCACAATCACAGACACCCCCTTCATTATTTTGGATATCAGATACTTGATAACTAACATAGGAAGAAGAGAACCAGGAGTATCACAAAGTAAGCATATTGCATGGATTTTATTCTGTATCATCATAAGGAATTCCTGTATTGAAATCATAGATTCTTTTTTGTTTTTGAGTTATGAGAAGTGCAGAAAAAGATGGCTGTATGCCCCCATATCATGATGTTTCTTATTACTTTGGTCACACTATAAAAGTAAATCTGCCAGACTCTTTTGATTCCTGAAGAATCATGCTTAGTCTTCATTTAGCTACAACTTGATCCAATAGCTGAAATGGTTGTGGTTTAATTTTTCTAGCAGTGTATCTTGTTGGTTGTTGGCGTTCTAAACATGAGATTATAAAAAGTAAAAATAATACCTATCGGTGTTCTGAAACCCAAATGGTTCTTAATACCTGCCTCTTTTTTGCCACAACAAAAGTGAAAGGAGGCCTCATAAGACTAATGGCTATTTTGCATTTTTATCTTTTTCATGGTTCACCAACAGCTAAAGAATCTAACCTAACAGCTATTCTTCTGGTAATTAACTTTGCTGTGCTTGAGTAAAGCTAGTCCTTAGCAGACCCACTCTAACACCAAGATTCAAACTGCCCTGTCATAGTAGGATATGATTGAGCCTTCAAAAACCTAGATTTACCCAAACACCTAAGTAAATGTGATTCAGACTGGAGCAGAAAAATCAAATAAAATTGATATTCCTTAGAGGCAGCCAGGCAATTCAGGTAGAAGCCTGTACTCAGGAAAACTGGGTTTGACTTGTGGCTCTAATACATCATAGTGATGTGGTGAAAAGTCACTTAAAATCTTGGCACTGTATTTTCCTCATTTATAAAATGATAATAGTACTTGTACAATGTATCTTATGGGGTTATTGTGAGTAAATTGTTTTGCAAACCTCAAAAGGTTTTACAAATATAGAGTTTTTATTCTGCCTTTTCTTATCTTTCCTAACACATCTTAAGTATTAGGCTGAAGATTTTTACCCTTTGCTAGCCTCAGAATTTAAAGTAGATGACTTTTGGATAATTATGTATATATGCATCATCTCTATTCTTTTTTAGTAGGTATATACATTGGAGGGGAGAACTTAGTAGTTTCTTCTTACTAGTGAGATAGTGGACTGTGAGTATGATTAACTGCTGCCTTAACTTTTTCTTATAAAGGAGAGTCTGTACGTAGGCTGCTGCATCATTGGGAAGTGATGTTTAAAAAAAATACAGCTGGGGCGGCTAGGTGGCACAGTGAATAGAGCGCTGGCCCTGGAGTCAGAAGGACCTGAGTTCGGAGCCGGCCCCAGACACTTAATCCACACAAACAAAAACCTAGCTGTGTAACCTTGGGCAAGTTACTTAACCCCAATTGCCCTAAGGGGGCGGCTAGGTGGCGCAGTGAGTAAGAGCGCCAGCCTCAGAGCTGGGATGACCCGAGATCAAAATCCGGCCTCAGAAAATGAGCACGCACACATAAATAATGACTAGCCGTGTAACCTTGAGCAAGTTACTTAACCCCAATTGCTTAAAAAAAAAATTTAAAAAAAATACAGCTAATAAACTTTTCTTCCTGTTAAGAAAAAACTAGCTTTGGCCCACACCACTTCCAATCCATATAAAAGGGGACTCTGAACAAACTCTGGAGCTACAGAAGCCACAAAATTACAAAGAAAAGCTAACCTCCTGCTAAGGACAGCCCAGCAGCCTGGCAGGGAGCGGCCAGCAGAGCGCTCTGGGAGCTGAGCCCAGGCCCTCATGAGCCAGAGGTTTTAGACCCAGGGTGGCCTGACCAGCGACCAGCTAGAGGGACTCCAAAACGCCAGCAGCTGTGGGCATTTGCAGAATTATCAACACATAGATGCCAAGGACAAAGTGAGAGGTCAGTGGGGTATGGACTTTGGGACCAGTATTTGGGAGTGCATTAGCCTCTTACCCTGGGGGCAAGAAGCCACTGAGTAGCCACATGGCACAGCCCACCATGTTGCAGCTTCAGCTCCTGGCCTGCGGACTGTATAGGGGGACTGGTGACCAGTCTGGGGGGGAATCACTCTTGCTTTAACTTTCTTGGATCTGGATTGCATTCTGGGGTAGAGGTCTTGGGGTGTGTGACCAGCTTGCCAGGGCGTGTGGAGGCTTCAGAGGGGAGCACCCAGCTAGTGCCTCCTGTGGCTGAAAAAACCCCAGTGTTTGGGACGGAAGCTCCCCTGGCTGGTGGCAGAGTCCTGCTGTGGCAATAGGCCCAGGGGTCAGGTAATTGAGTGGCAACATGCCTAGGCAAAGGAAACAAAATAAACAGAAAAATTCAACATTAGACTCCTATTTTGGGGGCAAAGAGGATCGAAGCATGGAACAGGAGGAGGACTGTGAGGTCAGAACTCCTGCACCAAAAGCCTGAAATGAAAATACTAGCTGGTTACAGGCCATAGAGGACCTTAAGAAGCAGATAAGAGAAGTGGAGGAAAAATTGGGAAGAGAAATGAGAAAGATACAAGAAAAGCATGAAATGAGAGTCAACAGCCTGACTGAGGAAAATAACACCTTAAAAAATAGACTAACTCAAATGGCAAAAGAGGCTCAGAAAGACAACGAGGAGAAGAATGCCTTAAAAAGCCAACTTTGCCAGATGGAAAAAGAATCTCAAAAGCTCACTGAGGAGAATCATTCCTTCAGAATTAGACTGGAGCAAATGGAAGCTAGTGACTTTATGAGAAATCAAGATGCTGTTAAGCAGATCCAAACAAATGAAAGAATAGAACACAGTGTGAAATATCTCATGGGAAAAACCACTGACCTGGAAAATAGATGCAGGAGAGATAATTTAAAAATTATTGGACTACCTGAAAGCCATGATCAAAGAAAGAACCTAGAAATCACCCTTCAAGAAATTCTCAAGGAAAATTGCCCTGATGTTTTAGACCCAGAGGGCTAAATAGAGGTTGAAAGAATCCACTGATCACCTCCTGAAAAAGATCCCAAAAAGAAAACTAGGAATATTATAGCCAGGTTCCAGAATTCCCAGATCAAGGAGAAAATATTACAAGCAGCCAGGAAGAAACGATTTGGATACTGTGGAAAATCAGGATAGCGCAGGATCTGGCAGCTTCTACACTGAAGGATAGAAGGGCTTGGAATATGATACTCTGGAGGGCAAAAGAGCTGGGATTAAAACCAAGAATCACCTACCCAGCAAAACTGAGTATCATGTTTCAGGGGAAAATATGGTTTTTCAGTGGAATAGAGGACTTTCAAGCATTCTTGATCAAAAAAAAAAAAAACAGTTGAATAGAAAATTTGACATTCAGATACAAGAAGCAAGAAATGCTTGAGAAGGTAAATGGAAAAGAAATCAAAAGGAACTTACCAAAGTTGAACTATTTACATTTCTACATGGAAAAACGATAATTATAACTGATGAAACTTTTCTCAGTATGAAAATAGTTGAAGAAGGGTATATGGGCATATGAATACATATGTGAATATGTGTATATATGTTTACAGGTATACATAGATAGAGGGCACAGATCGAATTTAATAGGAAGGGATGATACTTAAAAGGTGAAATTAAGAGGTGAGAGATTAATGAGAGGAGATGGGGAGAGACAGAATGGGGTAAACTATCTCATAGAAAAGGCAAGGGAAAATGGTTACAAGGGAGGGGAAAAACAGGAAGGCAAAAGGCAAAACCTTATTCTCATTGAATTTGGATCAGGGAGAGAATGACATACATACTAAATAGGATATCTCACCCTAAAGGAGAGTAGGGAGGAAGGGATGAGAGGGGGGATGATGGAAGGGAGGGGAGGCTGCAGGGGAGGGAAGTTGGAAGCACCCACTTTTGGAAAGGGTCAGGATCAAAGTAGGGAATAGACCAAGTGGGAGGTGGGATAGGAGGGAGGGAAATATAGTCAGTCTTTTACAATATATCTACTAGGGTAATGTTTTGCATAGCTATACATGTACAGCATATATTGAATTGCTTATCTTCCCAGTAAGGGTTGGTGACAAGGGAGGAAGGGAATGAATCTGGAATTCAAAGTTTTAAAATCAGATGTTTAAAAATATATAAATACTATTATTAATACTATTTTACATATAATTGGGAAATAAGATATACAGGCATGGGGGCACAGATTCACCTTTCCCTACTGAAAAAGTCGAAGGGGATATGGGAGAGAGCAGATGGGATGAGGGACTGCTATTCTGGGGTGGTGGGTAGGGGGAAAATGGGGAAAAAATTGTAACGCAAAATATGGTGGAAATGAATGATGTAAACCAGAAGTTAATAAAGCATTTGGGGGGGTGGGGGGAATGCTCTAAATTAAGAAACCTGCGACATGTATCTTAAGTTGAAAACTTCGTAACTTATATGTGTATCTTTCAAAAAAAAAAAAATACTGACTTTTGCTAAGTTTTTTCCTCTTTTGATAGTTTAACTAATTCATTAAAAGTCACCAAGAATTGAAATAACTTAAACTTTTGTTATTAGGAACAGCATATATTCATGGAATACAACATGCTACAGGAAACTTCATTATTATTATGGATGCTGATCTCTCACATCATGTAAGTGTTTTTTTTTTTCCTTTGAAAACTTGTTTCTATGTTAGCTTTAAAAGTTTAGCCTCATTTTATTTACTGTTTTTTTTTTCCCCCAAATTACAGCCAAAATTTATCCCGGAGTTCATTAGGTAGGTAGTATTTCTAATATTTTGGGAAATTATAACAAATGACTAAAATTTAAATACATTTGTAATTACCCTATTCAGTTTTACACTAATTTTAAAAAATTAAGAATTTTATATTGTTAAAGTTGTGTTAGCTTTTAGAAATTGTCGGCTAATATATATTTTTTGTAGGAAGCAAAAAGAAGGTAATTTTGATATTGTTTCTGGAACTCGCTACAAAGGAAATGGAGGTGTCTATGGCTGGGATTTGAAGAGAAAAATTTTAAGGTAGATATATTTAGTTGTCTACAAAGTAATTTCTATATCATTTTTGGCTTAAATCTTCTATTTAAAAAGCAAAGAAGCATTTACATAATACTTGCCATCTATTCGTAAGACTTCTTTGAACTTAGCTTTATATCAAGTTATCACTCTTTACAGAATAATTTTTCCTATTATAAGAAAAACATGAATATAGCAGTATTTGCATGAGAACTCTCGCTGGGAGAAAAAAATCACTATAAGATTTTTGAATAGGAATTCTAGCTAAACCTAAAAATTAAGGTATTATAGAATAATCCACCCTAAATTATATAATAATTTTAGTCTTAAATTGGTTTGGTTTTTGTATGATATTCATAAATGTACATAATATTTTAAATTTCAATTAGTGACTACTTAAAACTCCACTGACTTTTTTGTGGATCTAGGTTCTAGTCCCAGCTTGATTACTAACTACTTCTGTGATGTTGGGTTTGTAGTTTTTCTTATCTATAAATTGATTCATTTGAACTAGACCTCTGTAGTTTCTCTGACATTATAGTTAATGTAACAGCAGTTATATATTCAATTTTTTTTATTCAGAAGTTTTGCTTTTGTTCTGTCACAAGTCAGCTAATAATGTCTAAGTTGCTTTTGAATCTAATCCAATTAATTTTTTGGACAAATAAGCCCAAATGTTTGATTCTGTGATATTTTAAGTATATATTTAAAAAAGGGTTTTTTTGTTTTTAAAGCCATTTTAAATACTAATTATTTGCAAGGCTCTCTTTCAAATGTTAAAAAAATACATTTTCATGCTGACATTTTTAAAGTTTTCTACCACTCTAATACTACTAATAGTCATCTTTTCACACCTCTGTAAGCTTCTGTCAGTAAATTGATGTTTGCTTACTATTAGATTCTTGTAGAGGTAGCCACTGAGAGAAGTGAATAGAAGCCTACTTAAGTCCTGCCTCTAGACACAGCCTAACCATTTAGCCTAACTTTAAGACTTTAAGTTACTGAGAAGGTAGACGTGTTTTAGTTCATCCTTAGAAAGTTGGCTTCATCCAGGAAATCAAAGGCCCAGTCCCTATCCATTGAATTCTTTGTAGCCCAAGGAAAATAACTTTCCCTAGGAAAAGGGAAAACTTGTGTCCCAGAGCCATTAAAAAAGAGAGTTACAGAAACAACTTTGTATTGGCTTTCTGAACACTTTTGCTGGCCCTGATACATTTTTGAAATGCAAATTAAAACTATTCATAGCTGTTAACTTGGAATTCAATTCTGTTTAGCTGTGATAAAAGCTCTTCCTTTCCAAAATGTATTCGACTACAACACAAAGAAACCACTCCCAGTTTCCCAAAAAGCATGCAAATGAATGATTTGTCCTGAATAGAACTACACCCCTTTTGGTGTAAAAAAGGGCAGATCTTTTTTTTTCCTTCAAATCCCTTGGTGGCTAGTTCAAATCAACAAATATTAAGTGTTCTTTCAGTAGTCAGGCCTAGGCCCTGGAGAAATAGAAAGTCCTTGTCCTCTGTTTGCTTACTATCTCTTGGGGGTAGGGAAACCTGAGTACCCTGGCTTGCAGTGCTTTGCAAACCCTGTGGATCTTTAATTGATGTAGGTCCCTTTTGTTAAGCATATGGGCAAACCCTCTCTTACCTTCTCATTCCCCCAGATTCTTAGCCATCATGCCTTAATACCTCATATGCTGGAGGGCAGCTACTTAGTGCAGTGGATAGAGTGCTGGGCCTGGAATCAGGAAGACTCTTCAGTTCAAATCTGTCCTCAGACATTTAGTTAGCTGTGTGACCTTAAGCAAATCACTTAACCCCGTTTGCCTCAGTTCCTCATCTGCAAAATGAGCTGGAGAAGGAAATGGCAAACCACTCCAATATCTTTGCCAAGAAAACCCCAAATGGGGTTACAGAGGGTGGGGACACAACTGAAAAACCAACACCTAGTAAATACTAGTTTGTTGATTTTTATGGCAAGCAATACAGCAGTGAAGCTATGTTATGATCTTCTTTGGACAATTGACAAGTCTGCCTTTTTTTTCCTGACTGATAATTTTTACACCACTTCTAAGTAGTCATTCATAATATTACATTATATAACACATTGAAAAGTTAAAATATGCTATGTACATTCCTTTAACTCGTTTTCCCCTTATTTGAAAACTATTAATCTTTTGAATAAGAATATGAATATACATTAATAAAATTTGTTTTGAAGTAAGTTTCATATTCAGATGTTTGGAATGAGGAGGAAAATCTTTATGCCCAATTTCTCAAAGAAGAAAAACTTGAATTACTGTTCTTAAAAATGGAGGATGTTTACATCTTTTACTGACCAGAAAATTCTTCTATAGGCAGACACCCCCATCTCCTATAACTTTTTTGAAACTAATAAAGGTTCTTAAAGTAAGGTAATAGATGATTTTTTAAATCTGATAGCATAAATTTACTTGTGTTGCAATTAATGTCACTCAAATGTTAATCAGTATGTGTAACTGATGTTCCTGTATTTTAAAATCTATTGTGAGTACTTCTTTATAATTTTTAAATGAAAACTTGGATATTTTATTTGACAGCAGAGGAGCCAACTTCTTAACTCAAATTTTGCTGAGGCCAGGAGTATCAGACTTAACTGGAAGTTTCAGGTACAGTGATTATTATGTTACATTGTGTAATTATATTTTTACATATAATATTGTTTTATTATGTTATATTTGTTTTATTATACTCAGTTTATTAAATATATATTATAACTATATTATTATATGGAAAACTTATGTTTTCCATCATTTTGCATTGCCTTCCTCTTTCATCCAAATCCATTAGGTTTCTCACGTTATTAATGCTCTTAGATCCTGGAAGTCATATCTGTTTCTCAGAAGTGCTTGGAAAATACACCTGTTTTAAGATATATTCTGCAACACTGCTATATAAGATGTTAAGGCATCCCTCTAGAAGTACTTCATAGGTAGATGGACAAGATAGAAGGTTAATGCTGTGCTCCTTAACCTTTCTGTCAACTGCATGGAATGAGTGTCTGTCCACTGGCAGTAGCATAACAATAAGCAGCATCTTAGTTAAATTTGTTTTTGCTTGAAATTTAAACCAATATTTGTCAAAATATTCCCCTAGAAAAGCATGTTGAGTTTATTTTGAATCTTTTTATTGAACTTTGTTGTCCTTTTGTAATTTTAATAACAATTTGAAATGGGCCTAGATGCCTTCTTCCTTTTATTTTCTGATATGCTACAAAGATCATAGATTTAGAGCTAGAAGACATCTTCTTCATTTCACAAATGAGGAAACTGAATCCCACAGAGGTTAAGTGATTTCTCTAAGATCATACAACTAACTAGTAAGTTGAAGATCTGGGATTCAAACCCAAATACTCTGATTTCAGATCCAAGTGATCTATTGTATCTTCCTACTTACATAAACTATGATTGTGCCAAATGACTAAGGGACAGTGCTATCAAATTTGTCATCCTTAAAGCTAAAAAAAAATGTTGATTCATTTTACTCCAAGGTGAAGTCCTTTTTCACAAGTTTAGTTTTATTTCATTAGCCTGTTATAGATTTTAGATTTTTATTTAATTAAATAAATTAAATTTAGTTAATTTTATTTAATAACATCTAATTATAGATGTTCTTTTTGGAGAAAACCTTAAGTTTTAAAAGCTTGACAACTGGAAAAAAAAAACCTCAGTTAGGAAGTGATTTGTTTATATTAAAGGATTACTAAAGGTTAACTCTCCTAATGCCTAAAGTCTACCAGCCAAAACCTACCAGTAAAAGGGAGAGAGAATTTTGAAGCTAAAATACTATAAGCCACTGGCCAATTGAAAATCATGCAGAAATCACAATTCAGAAGGGCTTTAAGTTAATATAAGCCAATAGGAGAACAGGATGGTTTTATTGACAAAAATTTGATTTATATATATGAGCTATAATTGTTCTCATCAGTTTCCTTTGAATATTTGTGACAGGTTCAGTCATATCTCTCATATCTTTCAAGGAGAGGAAGTAAATCATGAAGTCATTATATTTAACACTGTGTTTTATTGCTATGTGAGCATCATCAGTTCAGAGATGAACATTAGAAACTTTATATCTTACAGGACTAAGTAGTGACTCAGGTAGAAAGGAAGATCCCTTAGGAATATATTCCTGCCTCATTAGCTGAATAGGTAAAGAATTTGGTACTCCTAAACATTTGTCATGTTTAGAATGCTTTTACACTGTTTTGTATTAGGTTTGTGTGGAATCAAGTGCCTGGCAAATAGTAAGTAAGCAATTAACCAGTGCTTGTTAAATGAATGAAACAGCATGCCTGATTTTAAAGGTGGTTAGCAAACATATGGTGATGTGAAGATAATGTCAGATTTCTGATTCTTAATTAAGGATTTTTGATATTCACTACTTAATTTTTAAATAATCAAACCCTATGTTCCCTTCTCAGGAAAAAGATTTGTGGATTTAGGGGTACCAAAACTGAATAAACCCCTTTGCTCAGCTAAGCCATACCCATTAGGAACTCCCAGCATGAAAACTGAAGAACTAAAAGCGTTAGAACAAGTTCCAAAGGAAAAAAATAAGGCCCAAAACTATGAATGCTGATTTCCAAATATAACCCTTAGGCATTGTGGAATGAGGCAGCCCTAATTTGTCAAAGAACAAAAGGAAGGAAATAGTTTTTGTTGAATGTCAAAGGGATTTTTTTACAAAAGCCTCTTAAGTGGACCCACCCCCCTCGTCTAAAGTTGTTCTTTTTTAAAAAATGGAGAAGGCTTTAGTGAAGCTCTGCCACAGGTAGCTGTGGGCCTTGGGCAAATTTGACCTCCCTGGGCCTCAGTTTCCTCATCTGTAAAATAAGGGGTTTGGACTAGTTGAACTCCCAAGTCCCTGTGGGAGAGTAGGAACCTAAACTTTTTGCTTTCCTTTAAAATAACACGTCCAGGGTTTTTTTGCAATTGGGGAAGTTTTAGAAGTAGGAAGCATCCTTCTACTTGAATGTTGGTTGAAAAGAATGTATGGAAGTTTGCCCAGTACCCAGAGGTCTTTTGTACTGATGTTACTGGTTCCTTTGCTTCAGGCTTGTAGGAAGTTTGAAGATGCAGGTCACATTTTCTGTCCATTAGAAATGTCTCCATCTTTAGCTTTGCTATCTCTCATCTTGTGAGCAAATACACACGATTGCCTAAAACTCCTCTGAAGCTGAGCTCTAGTACTTGGAGGCCTAGTTTTGTAGCAACTTGGGGTAACCTGTTTCTCAAAGATTGCATTGAGCTTTTATTGTAAAGCTCAAGGGACATTTAGGTGAGAAAAGGGAGTTCATTATTATGCTTTTTCTAATACATTTCTACTTTCCCTTCTCTATATATGCCTTGCTCTTTTTTTCCCTTGGAAAGGTTTTCCTTAGACCATGGCCTATTACTTTCTTAATATCTCAGAATTTTATTTTCTCTTTAGACTTTTTAAAAGTCAGGGGGCAGGGGGCGGCTAGGTGGCACAGCGAGTAGAGCGCAGGCCCTGGAGTCAGAAGGACCTGAGTTCAGATCCGGCCTCAGACACTAAAAACCTAGCCATGTGACCTTGGGCAAGTTACTTAACCCCAAATGCCCTCCAAAAAGCAAAAAAAAAAAAAAAGTCAGGGGGCAGGGGCACAGTGAATAGAGCACCAGCTCTGGAGTCAGGAGGACTTGAGTTCAAATCTGGCCTCTGACACTTAACCCTTAACTAGGCACGTGACCTTGGGCAAGTCATGTAACCCTGCCCTGCCCCCTCCAAAAAGCAAAAAATAAAAGTCTCCTATCAAATGATAAAAAATATCTTAATGAAATTTTAAAGCATCTTTTTCTACCAGAACTTGGCAGAAAATTGACTACAGGAGGCTGTTCTCCAAATAATTCACTTAACTGTATTTAACAGTTTTTCATGCAATTCAAAGAAAGGTACACACTTCCCTGAAAGATGTAATATGTCCATTTCCAGAACTAATCATACTTTAACAAATATTGTAATATTTTTATGATTCAGAATACATAAAAATGATTAAAATTTTCATTATTAAGCTTTTATTTTAGACTGTACAAATATCTGTGAATTTCAGGGAATAATTAGATGTGATTATACTTAGGTATGTAAGTAGATGTATGATCTCATTGTGTGGCTACTCCCCCCAAGAGATGAAAGCTTGAAGCTGACCCTGTGTGACTCTTGTCCATGTCCTCCATACATTTTCCAGAGTGGGTCTACCCAGCATTCTGGAGGTCCTTGTATACTGGAGGAGTCTACAGACTCGGTTTTCCTTTGTTCTTGCCCCTGAGCGCTTGCCTTTTTCAGTTATACATCTCTTATAATAACTTATGCTCCTTTTGCATAATACTTAGCTGGGAAGGTGTTGTCTGTGGGTCTCTTTGTGACTCTCTAGTGGACCTCTTCTGAGAGGGTGGGACTTCATGACTCAAGGCCCTAAAAATGTGGACCTCTGATAATATGGAAATCAGTTTTACTATGCTTGTCCCAGGCTTCATATCATTCTCATGCTTTACAGGCTATACAGAAAGGAAGTTCTACAGAAATTAATGGAAAAATGTGTTTCTAAAGGATATGTCTTCCAGATGGAGATGATTGTTCGAGCTAGGCAACTGAATTTTACCATTGGAGAGGTATGGAACTAATCTGATTAGAAAAGCATATTTAATGCTAAGAAATCAATAAAACTGTCATTTTTTAAAATAGTTAAGGGGGTTTTTTTTGTTTGTTTTTTAAGGAAAAATTAGTAGAAGGTAGCATTCCCTTCCAGAGTAGTGTTAGAACTCTGCCTCCTTTCACGCCTTTTTTTCTTTTCTCCTATCACCTACGCAAGTAGGCAGCCATTAAATTACAAAATACATGGGTCCTAGGTACCTAGTTCATCTTGAAGTCAGTGAAAATTTTCTGGAACTGTGAAGAAATTAATGAGAAAACAGGTTTAGGTTGATAATTTAAATGGAGGAAATAACATCTTCCTAGAATGCTATTTTTTTCTTTCAATCAGAATAAGAATATTAAATACAACTTAATATCATTGCACCCATTTGTAAAATTACAAAATGAGAAAATTCATGATGATAAACTTTTTCTTTTAAAAGCCCCCAAAAATTAAATTAAAAAAATATTTGGAGTTACAGAGTAAAACATTTTCTTGAAGTAGAATTATAGACTTAAGAGAGTTCAATTTATTTTTGAGTTGAACTTCTTTTCAAAGCAGCATCATGTAGTTCACATGCTTGCTATAATTTCAGATCTTAAAACCCATGTGTTATTATGGAGGATATCCATATCAGTGAGATCATGAATCCATTGAAACATGAAATCCTCATTCAGTTTTGGTATCTCTCATCATACCAAAAAATAATAATTTAAACTTTAAACATATAAACTTGGTAATTGTTTGCAAATTCTACTAATTCTGTGTTTAACTTAGGTAAAAGTTTTGTGTGGGTTTACACCACATTGAGATTTTACTTATTTGCTTTTTTAAAAAAGGATATGTTGTTTTTGTTTTGTTTTCAAATAGGTTCCAATCTCATTTGTGGATCGAGTTTATGGTGAATCCAAGTTGGGAGGAAATGAAATAGTCTCCTTTTTGAAAGGACTGTTGACTCTGTTTGCCACTACATAAGATGACACTATTCATTTTATATTTAAATTATCATGTTCATTTCATTTAAGCATAAGAAAAAAGACCTGGTTGCTGATTTTTAAATTGTACTCTTAAACCATAAACAGTAAGGTAAGGTAAATTTCATATACACCTTGATTTTTTTTTTTCTGGAGGTCTTTGTATTCCAGAGTAGATTCCATGTCCATGTAAAGAAAGAAGGAATATTCTTTATGTCTGTTTACAGTTGTAATCAGATTTATAAATAAATTTTATAAGACTTGGTTTGGATAAAGCATTATTGATAAATCAAATTGGATTTTCTTGTGTGAAGTTTTGAAATAATACTTAATAGTAAAAGCAAATGTTCCAGCTTTGGGTACTTATGGAAAATAGACTTTAAAAGAATTATGTATGTACATAATTGAGATATATTCCTAAAATGTTTACATAAGTGGGAAAACATTCACAATCCATCATTTGGTTTAAAATATTTCTCTTAAAACTAAGAAGAAAGGCAATCGGCCTATTTAAATGAAAATTTTAGGTTGTTTCATTGAAGCTTGAATAAATAGATCTGTTTTAACTGTTGAATCTGTGAAATACTGCATTCTAATATGAAAAATCATAGTAAAAATTAAACCAATTGACTAACAAATATAAAGTATATGTTTTGAATGTGGATGAAAGTTGTACAGCTATAAATTCATAGATATGTTAAGCTGTTAACTTTTTCTTCAGTGAGGAAAAAAATCCAATTCTTAGAGGATTTTCTAGTCATTTTTAAACAATTTACTGAATTCCTTGGGTTTTTTCCCTAAGAAAATATATTTTTAAATAATGAATTTACATATTGTGTTATTCCATTGTGCTCTAAAATACATATAGACACATTATAGCTAGTTATATAAAAGAGCAAAGGCATATAATTCTTAAAAACAATTAAGGAATAGCTGTTGGCATCAAACAGGTAGTTTAAGTTAATTGACAGAAGTGTTGCTATTCTATATTTATCTCCCTTCTACATTTGAAAAAGTTTTGATATTTTATAAAAGGCAAATAAATTCCATGTGTGGGATACTTAATAAGTATAGGTTAAGTGAGGCCTGCACAACCTTCAGGTCCTCATGGCCCACCAAAGGATTTCAGGCTGCCCTCGAAAAATGTAGAGGAAAATATCCTTTGTATGTAGAGGAAATTCTTTGGCATACTGTAGCTGTAAAGTAGCAGGCTGAAGGTTATACAGGCCTGGGTTAGGTCATTATGTATTTGGGCAGCAACTAGCATAGTGGATAGAGTGCAGCACCCAGAGTCAAAAACACTCATCTTCCTGAGTTCAAATTTGGCCTCACACACTTCTTAACCCTGTTTGCCTCAGTTTACTCATCTGTAAAATGAGCTGTAGGAGAAAATAGCAAACCACTCTAGTATCTTTGCCAAAAAAAACTCCAAATGAGGTCACAGAGTTAGACACAATTGAACATATATTTTGTCCAAAGTTATTAAGATAATCTTAATTATTTTTAAAAATCTTTAACACAAAACCACACACACATTCCTAAGTAATAGTGAGCTTTCTCAAGAAACAGTAAGTTTTAGATGATTCTATATGAGAGTAAAAATTAAGTTTTTGTTTGGTGTAACCCTGTGATTTCACTGGAAGCAGTTCTTAGTGAGGAAATTCCTTCTACCAAATGCCTGTTAACTACAACATGCATGCAACTTTGTGTCCTAAAACTGCCCAAGGCAGTGAGAAGTTAAGTGCCTTGCCCAGGGTTACACAGCCAACTCATCTCAAAGGCCAACCCAAGTCTTTCTGAACTGGAAGCATGTTCTCTACTCACTATTTCATGGTACCTCTCATATTCTGCTTTTCATGATTCTGAATAAGAGTAGAAACTAATATAGCTAAATAAAAACCTAGTGAGCTGCATAGAAAATTAAATATTACTTATAAATTAGAGATAGACATAAGTAAGTGAAAAAAGCAATAAATCCTTTAATTTTAACAAGTTGCACATTGCAGCGTTACAGAAGAGCCTTTAAAGGCTAAATGTACTTTCATTTTTTTTCAAACAAATATATATACTCTTAACTTTTGTTCTCAGCATATACAGTAAATAAGTGAAGGTTGTATAAAAATCATTCTAAGAATGGGGTTAAACAAGATTCACTTTTAATTCTTTTGTTGATCAGTTAAATTACAAAAGTTGCTTGCACATTATTCAGTATTCCTTAATTAGACATCTGCTAATTTTATTATCCCCTTAATTACTAAAATATTTCCCCTTCAGGAATTTTACTAGTAAAGAAATTCAAAAAATTGATTTCACATTGCCATTGCTGCTCCCCTCCCAACAAATATTAGAAATCCAAATTTTATATTTGTGTGATGCAGTTTCTTGTAAAAATACTTTTTTTTCCACATTGTTAGTTGAATCTCAGTCCAAAGTCCCACCATCCAAAAAGGGCTATTTTCTTTATTTCAAACCTTAACTTGCCCACCAGGGGTCAACCTTTCTTAAAGTAGTTTACTCTTAATTCATTTTCATTAGTACAGTTTTATTAACAAGAAACCTTCGGACAACTAGAAATGCCTCTGTTTTACTTTGTAAAGTAGAATATAAAATTTAAATTTGTAAGGAAAATGAGAATCCTCACCACCAGTTATTGTGAATGTGCGTGTTATACTTTGTTAAATCTTAACATAACAGAAAGGGAGAAAGCACTGTATCTAAAATCAGCTCTGCCCTGTACCACAGTATAACTGAACAAGTCACTTAACTAACAGATTTGGTTATCAGTTTCCTCAGCCTTAAAATGAAGGGGTTGGACAATGTGACCCTTAGTTCACTTCCAACTCCAAAGATCCTATTACTTCATAGTAAAGTACATTTTATAGAGATTAGAAAACTACTAACAGAAACGTAACAGTGAATTAAATATAAGCAATATTACATTTTCTGATTTCCTTAAATGAGATATATGGGTGTTTTGTTTTTAATTTTTCAATTATTTCTCCTTCAACTGATATATTAAGAAATTTATTTGATATAAAGAAAAAATTGTTTATCAGTGAAGTTATTTATTATTATTTCACCATTTAGAAGTTAATTCAAAAGGATGTTACAGTATCTAAGAGCATTTTTACAGGAAAAATAGATTTTGCCTTTTTACTTTTAAGCCTGTTATCCAATTCTTGCTTTAAAATCCTATTCAATTGGGGTGGCTAGGTGGCGCAGTGAGTAGAGCACTGGCCCTGGAGTCAGAAGGACCTGAGTTCGGATCCGGCCTCAGACACAGAGCACACACAAATAAAAACCTAGCCATGTGACCTTGGGCAAGTTACTTAATCCCAATTGCCCTCCAAAAAACAAAACAAAAAATCCTATTCAATTTAGGGTATATAATTTCTTACATAGTTTTGATAATATAATTTGAAAGCTAAAGCTTTTAAAAAATAAACACAAAGAGGTTAAATTATTTTGCTCAAGTTCTATTTTATTAATAGCTTTTTTTTATTAACTGCTTTATTTTTAAAGTATTTTTAAAGCTTCTTCATTT
Source organism: Gymnobelideus leadbeateri (assembly GCA_011680675.1). Lineage (NCBI taxonomy): Eukaryota > Metazoa > Chordata > Mammalia > Diprotodontia > Petauridae > Gymnobelideus > Gymnobelideus leadbeateri. The sequence goes on along the minus strand of WOXC01006057.1, from coordinate 334,047 downwards.
CCCTTAGAGCTTTTGAGTAAATAAGTCCCTTTTGTCCACTTGTAATTTTATGGTCTTGGTTTTTTAAAAAACTTATTCAGTCAAAGTAAGGGTTAAAACATACGTTCTGACATTCATAAGAACACTAGCCACCTTAGTTTGGAAATTATTATGTGGAATACTTTGAACTGGTGACAACTTATTGAACTTTATAAGTGAATACTTCGGATTTAGGGCTGGAAGGGACCCTTGGAAGTCATCTACTTTAACTCCATCATTTTGTATAAGAGAAATGAGTCTCAGGTGAAGTGAAAATCATAGTCAGGCCTTGCAGTCATACAGGTGGAAGGAAGTGGCAGAGATGGAATTCAAACTCATCCTCTGATTCTAAAGCCCATAAATAACTAAAATTGCTTTGAGGACATTGAAATACATAAGATTACAGCATCTTACACAAATTTGTAAGCCTCTATTTCTTTTGTGATGGTATGAATTAAGTTTTAATAATATTTTTTGTAACCTGAAACTCAGGAATGTTGTAAAAGCTAAATTACTACTTTAACCTCTTGGAAAAAGATTTATGGAAATAAGCTAAATTATTTAAGGGAAACCATTTTAAGATTATAGGATTTAGAGCTGGAAGGACCTTAGAAATAATTTACCCCACCCCTTTTACAGGTGAGAAAACTGAGGTAGAAGAGAAAAAAATGACTTGTCAAAGGCCACACAGAAAGTAAGAGAATCAGAATTTGAAACTAGGCCTTACTTTAAAGGCCAGTGCTCTTTTTGCTATGCTCTACCACCAGCTAAACAGCCTTAGTAGAAATATACAAAACTGTTCCACTATTTAGTATTATAAAACTACTCAGTACTTTCAGTTAACCACCTTCCTAAAGTGATGTTTAGTGGTTTTGCAGGCTTACTCTTAGAAAGATAGGTTTAAAAGTGTAGACAAAGGAATCATAATATTGGGATTGGGGGGATAGGGAGGAGGGAAAGGAATGGTACTTATTTGTACATGAGATGCATAATATAGAATGAATGGAGTTTTGCCTAATTTGAACTTTACAGATCCTAAGTTCCAACATCCCTAATGTCCTACCTAATTGAATAAGCTTTACAAAGAAAAGTAGCTTTCAGGGCCAGAATTTCTCATCTTTCAACATTAATCCCATGAAAATGAATGCTGGTTTTTTAAAGTAGATGATGTTGGATAAAAGTTCATGACCACGAAGAGTATTTTCTAACAAAATATATGGGTGTATTTTTATCGATGTCTATAAAGTTGGAAAGGACATTAGAGATGATCTATTTTAGTTCAACCTTCTCTCATTTTACAAATGGGAAAATTGAGGCTCAGATGTAATGACTTGCCCCAAGGTCTATCCATATGTCTTTGGATGTGTATGGAGAATGTAAAATTTACAAAGAAACAACTAACAATCTGTAAAAATCGATTTTCATCTGCAGGAATATTCTCACCAAGCCAGGTGGTGGATGGGAACCCTGGGCTGAGAAACTTAATTCCCTAAGTCATTCTAAGATTTAAAGCAGTGGCTTAGAAACTTTCACCCATTGAGAAAAAATGAATATGGCTTGAGGGAATGTGGCCTTCCTTTTTGATGTAACTTGAGAACAACTTCTTAACTGTGGCAGGTGATTTCCCTTTCACCCTTAATCTTAATTTGTCCTTTAGGGACCCTCTTCCCTTGCCCTACATACACACTTTACTTTTCCACGTGGGTGCATCTTGCCACACACCCCCTCCCCCCACCAAAAGTAGTTCAGGCCCAGCTGGGGCCCTGCGCAGGGATTCTCAGTACAGCCACCTGACTGAGTGCTAGGGCAGTGCTTTGGTCCTGCTGCCTCCGCCTGCAGTGGCCAGAGGAAGGCGCCAGCCGCACACACTGGAGGAGGCGGCGCAGTGCGGCCATTATTCAAGGCGCCTCCTAGTGGGTCAATAGCAAATTCATTCCCCCCCTCGACACACACCTCCCATTCTCGCGAGAACAACCCCCCTGTAATGATATTATATAACTACCCCAGGGAAGGAGGGGGGAAGAGTTGGTATGACCCACAGTACTAGGGTAAGTGAAATGTAAAGTGAAATGTAAGTGGGGTAAATGCCCCCCCCAAAAGTGGGGGGGAAGGGGCAAGAGCCCCCCCCAGCTGGACAATGAGTCCTCTTATGCTAATGAAGGACTTACGTCACTTCCGCTCTTTCTCGGCCGCCATTTTGGCCAGGGCAGGTTCGGGGACTCGCTCCGAGGCGCCTGTATTGTCTGCTGAGGGGAGACGCGGGAGCAGGCCCCCCTCCCCCGCCTGCCCACCGCCGCCTCCGCCGGCCCGGTCCCCCCAGCCGCCCGCCTGGATCCATGAGCTGAACTCACGCACCCCCACCCCCTCCCCGGCCGCCGCCATCTTGTACCCCCCCCTCCCCCGGGCAGCGCTGAGGGGGATTTTCTCTTTTACTCTGACGAGCTCCCTCTCCCGGTCCCGCCGCCGCCGCCTGGCGCTGCTGAGGAGGAGAGAAGCGGCCGAGGCTGCCGCCGCCACCGCCGGTGAGGCCGCCTCCCCACCCACCGCCTTCCACCACCCCTCCTTCTCCTCCTCCTCCCCCTTTGTCTGCACCACTCGACGACTCCGCCGCCGCCCGCCCGGGGACTGGAGGGAGCCGCTCGCGCCGCCGCTTCCCTCCCGCGTCTCGTGCTGCTGCCGCCTTCACTCTGCTGCGTCCGCCGCTCCTCCCGGCCGCAGCGGCAGCGGCGCGAGCCGGAGCGCGAGACCCCGGGCGAGCTCGCGCCCCCCACCCTGCCGCCGCCGCCGCCGCTGCTGTTGCTGCTGCTGTGCCGCCGCCGCCGCCGCCGCCGCCTCCTCCTCCTCCTCCTCCTCCTCCTCCTCCTGCCCCTCGAGCCTCCCGCCGCTGGGATCCCCCTCCTCGTTACCACGCCGGCTCTGTGCAGCCTTACGAACCAAATCAAGGTAAGTGATTCTTCACTCTTTTTTCCTTTATCTTTCTCGATGCATGGAATAATGCACCGATTGGTTTGCACTTTGAGCTGCATGAACTCCTTCCCTCCTCTTCCCTCTCCCCCGCTCCCCGCCCCCCCCCACTCCCCACACCCACCCCCCGCTACACGAGGAGAGATGGATACATCCTTTCTCCTTCCCGTGCAACCTCTTTCGTGTAACCTCCATAAGGTGCAGGCTCCGTTGCAATCTTTTCTTCAGTGCAATCATCACTGCAGCTCCTCCGGAGTTTGCAAGAGGCACCCCTTGTGCATCCCAGTCCTGAAAAGCTTTGAAGGCGTGAAATAGCTCCTCTGCAGACTTAACATCGCTTTGTTGTTTAAATTTAACCCCCTCCCCCTCATACTAGTCCTCTGTATGCTTAAGCTGCTTGATTGGTTTGATCATCCTCTTGTTATAACGGTGTAGACCTAACCTACCGGCTTTCTTCTTGGGGGTCTTGGCATCTTATGTAGCTTCTTATATACCCACTCTCCCCACCAAAAGAAAAAAAAATCCCCACCTTTTGAGATCTTTGTGGTGCCTGTGGAGGACACAATTGTCAGCAGCAGCAAGACATATGGATGTGGGCTTGGTTTAATTTTTTTAAAAACAAATTCCTGAGCAGACTCGAGTCTCCTGCCAAATCACACCGTTCTCAGCTTTTTTGGGAGGGGGGAAGAGGTTGGATTTGTGAGAAGTGGAGGAACACCAAGGCGGATTAGCATGGCATGAACCAAAGTATTTGCTTTCTGAATGCATTCTTCCTTAGCATGCTAGTTCTTCTCCCTCCCCTTCTGTACAGAGAGTGATAGCATCTCCCCGTTTAAAAATGCCGGCTTGTTTGGTAAACGCTGCTTATTGTCGCAAAGTTGGGGTTTGGACACGCTAATAAGATGACAGAAAATGGCAAGCCAGAGAGCAGAAATTACTGAAATTTAATGAATGGATAGTAGTAGCCTTACCGCCCTCTTCACCCCTCCTTCCCTCTTACATTCCCTTCCTTCCCCTCCTTCCCCCCCCCCCCCAACCTGGATGTCTGTGCTGGAAAAGGCGCGATTGCTTCAGCTCCTCCTGCGCCCAGGATCTGGATTCTGGGCCAGACCCTGCACTCCTCTTTTCCTCATAGTCCCACCCCCTCCTCTCCCAAAATCATACACCTTGATGGACTTGCATCCACTTCCTCTATGGGTTTTTGGTTTTTTTTTTTTTTATTTTTTTTTTTTGGTTTTTGCTGTAACCCCCTGTCTTAGACAAAGCCAATAATTTAATTTTTTAAAAAGGAATTGAAGCTGCTTTCTGGATGTCATTTTAATGTTGCTCCCTTACAACTCCCATTTCTGATGTTTTGAGTGCATGTGTATTGATTCTTTAAAAAGGGGTGGTGGTGGGAAGTGCACCACAGAAGCCAGTTTTGTTTTGTTTTGTTTTGTTTTTTAAATTAAATCTGTATTGTTGCTTCTGGTTTATGGCCTTGAAGAAAATGCCAGCCCCCACCCAAAATGCACCGCAGCCAAGTCGGCTAAAGGAGATGAGTGTTGGAGTCAGTAGGGGGCGCATTCTCTGCACTGGGTAAGGCTGCAGAGGGGGGGAAGGGCCCCAGATGTACAACCAGGATCTGCTTCACAGCGCCTTCTACAGACCATGGGAAAATGGGCCTAACACACTTAGTTACTCTTGTGAGCTGACATCAGTAGAGATGAGGATTAGTAAGTAAAGCGAAATAGTTTAAAGATATGTTCATCTTTTGGTTCTTTGGATGGGTTTGTTTATAACAAATGTTTGGTCACCAGCACCTGTATGTTACCTCTAATGGCTTCATCCTTGCCCTATACCTAAAATAAGCAGTTTAAAGTCTATTTGCATTTCTAAAGTCCTTCCCCAGGTTATAGACTTCAAAGATGACCAGATATCTCTTTTTAAAGGTCAGCAAAATGGAGCAAGTAAGGAAGGTTGACAATAAAAAGAAGGGTTTGTGTAAACTCTTTACCTACAGGGCTTTCTTATTAAGCTGTCAGAACTAAGGTAGCCTTTTCCTTCAAAGCAGTATGGATGTCATTTTAGTAAATAAATTTTATTATGGGAAGTGTTAATCATAAACTTCTATCAATATAGCTTGAGAAATGTATTTCCTTCTTTGGTTTTTACTCCTCCGTTTGTCATTAAGCAACTAAACAATTTTCTAAAACAGTAAGAGTTCCAGTTTCGTAGGTGTGGAGTGTTCAGTGAGAAATCCATTCCCCATCTTTACACCATGATGTGCATGCAGAACTTGTACTAAGCTAATGGGTGGCCTAGAGGAAATACTCCATTCTGCTACCATTTTGGAGATGTCATTCAGTTTCTAGTCTTGTGCATTAAACTATGTTGTGAATTCATGTAGTGTGTTTATTTTGAAGGTTTGGAACTAACAGCTAGAAAGACAAAAATGTCTTCCACTTTCTTCCCCTATTTGCTACTGAAAATAGCCTCAGTTGCTAAAATTTCCTATCAGCCAAGCCACATTCCTCAAGGAGCCAGTTAGAGCTGGTTCCAAAGAGGTGCTTCTGGAAACTAGCAATAACTTGTGGATTTTCGTTTTCAAGTTAGCATTTTTTATAACTGATTGAGCATGTGTGCTGCTCTCTAGTCTATGGTAATATAGAACACTTTAGAACTTTAAACTGTTGTTTTGAGTCCCTTTAAAATGTTGCTGGGTCAGCTCTTAAAAATTTTTTGAGTGTCAACTTTTCTCAGAATCCAAGAGGTTTCACAAAACATTCTTGCTACAAAGTAGTGTGATTGGTTATTGATTCATTCTTACAGGTAAAGTTTTTATTGTAAGTAACTTTTGGATGCACAGAGATAAATTTAGTTCAGGAGAGCGATAGGTTTTTCTAGTGATACATAGTTAATAAATTATCTCTTAAAGTTATTAGTACCAAATGGTTGTTACTATGTAACATTTGGAGGATGAGAAGGAAGAGACAACCAAAGATGTTGGGGTCTAACTTTATGTCCAAGGAATGGTGATATTCACTGTCATGTGGAAATGTATTTATTTGCTGCTTAGAGGTAGCAGACTTTTAACTGTGTCAAGTTGTTTAACTAGAGTTCCAATACTACTTAGTATTTGGGGAAAAGTTATATTGAGAACGGTTTAAATTGGAAAAACAACTTCTAAGACTAGAATGCTTGAGAATGTTGGTTGAGAAATGGGATTGTGCTTTTGTTTGGCAAAGTAAATTATAAATAAGTATTAATCAATATCTAATAATGAAAGGCATTCTCTTAGGAACTTTTGGACACGTCTTGAAAAGCATCTGTTCTTCAATGTTTGTGTGTATACATGCATGTAAATAAACATATATATATACTTCTCCTGGTTTTAAGCACCCATGTTTGTGCCTATTTCAGTCACTTCCCATTATAAGATCTAACAATGGTGGCAGAAAAGGAGAATGGGTATCTTTCATTTACTGGAGGCTCATTACTTTGAAATCAGTTCTTTTATTCTGATAGAGATGTACACGGTGAAGGAGATTAGACTATTCAGTCTAATATTCAGTCTCTGCAGAAGTCAAACCATACTTTGAAGGTTTGGATTTTTATTTCTTTTTTCTTTTTAATATTGGAGAGATAATGTATGATTTACATTTTTCTTCTTAAAACTTGTTGTGGGGAGGGAAGGGTATAGTTAACTTAGGTTTTGCACTAATTAAGATAAAAATAAGCCTTTATTCATGTTTAACATTTTAGTATTGGTTACAGGTAACCAACAGAGAGAATTTATAACAAATTTCCTAACAGAATTGGTTGATAAATGAACCCTGATTTATGTCAGATTAATACAATTGTGCTTGTCATGGAAGAACACACCTCTTAAATTTAAGAATTGACAAGAAAATTATAATCAGAAAACCTATTTGATAACTAGAGTAGAAATATATAATGAAGATTATACATTGAGTTACTGATTTCTTTTTAGCTATAGAGAATGGGATGACTTACAAATCTTGAAAATGGTTATTAAATTTTAATAAACAACATTTCTGAAATGCAGAGAAATCATTCAGCAGTATGACATTAAGACTAAGGAAATGCACAGACTGGCTGCAGATTTAATTGAAAAAAAATCATTTCTAATAGGGAAAGTGGTAGTTGGTTTGGTTGATGTAAAGAAGAAAATGGAAATAAATGTTCAGGTCACGTACTTTAATGCATTTTCTTTTTTAGGGAATCTACAGACAAATTATAGAAGTTGAAACAGGCTTTTGGAAAATTGTTATATATTTCGATTTTTTTAGAGCCCTCCATTTGGGAAAAAACTCATCCAAGTATTAGAATTCACATTTACATGGTGCTAAATCTTAACCCCAGAAATGAACAAATTGAGGTTCAACTCTGAACACTTCAGAATGTTAATTCTTAAGAAAGCTTGAAAATGAAAGTAATAGGTTAAAATTTTGTAAATTTTATTTTATTAGATTAGTATTCAATTTGTGGTTTATCCAGAGATGCCAAGGAGACAGTTATGCAATGAACTGTTAGCCTGGACTTTCAAAGCATTTTCTGTTTGAAGGAATGCCATAAAGTATATTATAGATTCCACTAGGTAAATTAACTTTAGTAATTTGGGTGTAACTTTTATTTACTTGCCAAAGGGGCATGTATATTAAGATTTCCTGGGTCTTGAAAGTGAATGTTAGTTAAAAATTGGGTTCACAAAGTTCCTTTTTAATGTATGTCATATTGTTGTTTAGTCATTTCAGTCAAGTCTGACTCTTCAAGACCCAGTTTGGGTTTTCTTGGCAAAGATACAGGAATGGATTGCCATTTCCTTATGTGACCCATTTTACAGATGAGAAACTGAGGCAAACAGGGGTCACACCATTAGTAAGTGTCTGATGCCAGATTAGAACTCAGGAAGATGAGGCTTCCTAACTACACACTTGGCTGGGCTAGCCTTACTGCCCATTTGTCATACTAGTGTCACATAAACATGAAGTATGATTGGAAAAAGGGGATGGGGATGATAGATATGCTATGGTTTACGGTGTTAAGTCTGGAACAAATGCCATATTTGCTGAAGTGAGTCATTGTCAGTTATGCCATTTGTGTTGTCAGTTTGTAAACCCAGGATTTAAAATTAATTTGACTAAAAACTTGATGCTGATTGGTTAAATTTATATTTTAAACATAGATGGCTGTTTCCTATGTATGTCTTAAGACTCTTTCTTCCTTGATTATTTCTTTATTCTTCAAGACATACATTTTAAAAAACTTTCTTCCACGGTTTATCCTTTAAATGACATAAGCTTTTTTCTAGATTTCCTCTGTACAGGATGGCCTCAATTCTTACTTTTAACTCCATGGGGGTCCTTTGACTGAGTTTATTAATTGGAAAGTAGAGTTATGGGGTTGCTTATACTCTCTCTCACTACTCCCAGTACCTGTCCCCTGGTCTGGTTAAGCCATGGCTTCTTTCAATATGACTTTAATGAGTCAACCTGAATGGGTTTTGAAAACTTTTCTAGTGGCAAGAAAACCGCTTTCTTAAAATATGTGATTAGCCAGGTTGTTGTTGTTGTTGTTTGGTTTTGCTCAAAGCTTTTAATATTGAAGACACTTTTGTTTGTCTTTATTTCTTCTCCAGGCTGTTATAAGAAATTCTTCTGGTATCATTGATACTTGGCTTAGTACAAAACAGTAAAAGAAATCTGTCACTTCTGAAGTCTTTCAAGGACTTGAGCATCATTCCAAAAGTTAGGAGTTGGAAAAGACAGGAAGTAGACAACTCGGTGTGGTGGAAAGAACACTGAATTTGCTTTGGAAACCTGGGTTCAAGTCTTGGTTCTGCTGCTTGATACAATTATTCTGTGACCTTGGGCAGATAACCTCTGGACCTTTTCCTCTTCCTTAAAATTGAGGGAGTTTGATTAAATTATTTCTGTGCTTCTTTCCACCTCAGTTTATGGTGCAGTTGTATGTCGTGTGAGTAAAAAAGACTTTATATGAACACAGACACTGTCAGACAGTTCAGTACCTGGGATTGAAAAGGCCTAATATGAATGCATAAAGATATAAGAAAATTTAAATTTTACACATGAATGTAATTTTAAAGTCTTTCCATAGTTTCCTTTACTTAATAAAAATAACATTATCAATGCCCTCTCAAAAATTCATTTACATTGTGTTGAGCTACTCATTCAACCATGGATTGGTTATGTGTGTTTATATGGAACTGGCTAATGTGATTTATTTGGATGTCTTTAATAAGGCAAAGCCCTGTTTGTTTACAAAAGCCCTCTTGCTGACCCTAATGGAATAATACAAAGTATAGCTCACATTTTTTTTGTTTGTTTTTAAAGGGGTGTGTATCCATATCCTCCCAAAGACTTCATTGTTTACATTCAAAGTAGGTAAAACAAGGCACAGCTAAGTGAAATGATTTGCTTAAACTATGACATACAAAGCAATTCCCACCTTTCTGTTTAAATCACAGTTCTTTATAATGTTCTTATGAACTCTGATTGAAGAAGCCTCCAATGAGTGCTTCATAACTTAACAGTGATTCTTTGCCGTTGGATCTTCAGTTGTTGTTTTCATGTAGCAAGGGTAATTGTATTCGGTGTGTTTAAGTATGGGACCACTTAACAGCCCCAAAACACCAAAAAGTGACCTTGAAGGAAAGGTAAAATAGAACTCAATAGTCCAGGCTTAGGGTTCAGCATTCAAAAATAGTTGCCCAGAGAAGTCTATAAAAATTAAAATAATTTTTGCACTAGTGTTTGTTAATTTTTTAAAGCAAGAATAGTATGGTGGAGGTGATAAGATTAAAAGAAATGTCATTGGCTTTGAGATATATACACACACATATGCTACTAGTTTCTTTCATTACAAAAAATCCTCCCTAGATATTTAAAATTCCTCTCAGGAAAACATTTAAATTGTTTAAGAAATAATTTGGGAGGTTTTATCAGAAAAAAAGAAAAGAAACACATAAGTTTATGGCTTAGGTTTCTGCCCCAGTATTCTTCCCAAAAATTTATCTAGTAGCTCCCAGTTCTATTCCTCCAGTGAGCAATGATTTACATTCTTTTTTTTCTCTTGGATCCATTCAAAAAATGTAAAACAGCTGGACCTTCAAAAATGAGACAGATTTAGGGACTTTCATGCCATCAGACCTCAGCCCTCTAAGTCCATTTCATACAGCTCACTACTCAGTGTTTGTGGTTGTATAGGAGAATAGGCAGACAGTGTGTTAAGTTGACAAGCTATCGTTCATGTATTCTTTCTAAAAATTGAATTTTGCCACTTTGAACTAGGGACAAAGTGAGTTTAGGTAGGAGGATCCTTGATAGTGGTAGAGTTGGTCTGAATTTCAGTTGACTTTAGACAAAGTGAATTTTCTGGGTCAGTTCTGTTCTTTGTAAAAATAGGACTTTGGTGGGGAAAGAATGAGGGTTGATAATATACCTTGCTTATAGGGATGTTAAAAATAAATAACTCTGACTTTGAAAAAACTTGAGAAAGTTGTTTAAATTAAGTTTTTGAGCAAATTAGACAGTTATCAGTTCTATGTGAAATTTATATCTGAATGGATACAAATGTTTATAGCTGAATTTCTTCACACATTCTTATAAATGATCTCATTCTTATTTTCAAATCTCAGAGTATATATAGAAAGCTTTGCCAAGTGTCATAATTCCACTTATTAAAAATAGTCAATTAAGAAATCATCCCTTTCCTCATAATTTCCTCAAATATCCATTAGTGCCTTATAGCTTAGATGTGTTTCTGAAATTCTTTGTGACTAAGATAGGCTAAATTTTAAAAAAAAATTGATAACTTACAGTCATAGGCATCAACAGTTATATTTAAATCCAAGTGGCACCTTCAAAGTAAGGGTAACCTATATTTGAAATTCATGCGATTCTAATGGAAATTCCAGGATGTAAAGTTGGAATGGGACCTCAGAAGTAATCTAGAAAATACCCCTACCCCCATTTTACACTTGAGGAAACTGAAGCTTAAAAAATATTGTATCTTGCCATGATTCACACAGGTGTTAAGTGGCAACATCAGGCTTCAGATCCATCACTCTTTCCACTCTAATGCTTCCTCTATACTACAAATATTCCAAATGTATTTTATAAGTCTACAAATGTAGCATACCACCATAGTAAACATTGTAGAGGACCATTGAGAATTTGAAACTGATTGTGCTAACTATCTTGGATAGATTACATGTGTGTTTAAAGTATTAATGTATAAAAACACATTCTGTGTCTGTATGCATGTATATGTGTATACACAGTATGCTGTATACATGAAGAGTTGTTGCTGTGACAACCAGGACTTTCCTGCCTTTCAGGAATGGCAACATTGCAGTATATTTGTATCCAGTATATAGTTTGCAGACTTTTCAATAGGTAATTCGATGGTAGGAAATAATTCATTGTTTTTATAGTGATTGTACCAATAACTGACTCCAAAGTAGAAGAAAATAAGTCTTGATAAAATTATCTTCTCTCTTTGCAAGTTTAAGTTAAGGTTTACCTACTAGTTTTTAGTAAGTAGCTTTTATTGTTCTCTAAACAGGAGTGGTGTCGAGGTCAAAGCCAATTCCACACTGACCCTAACAATATTACTGACAAGTTGGATGAAAGGTTGATTATCAGCTTGGGCACTTTGTGTCCATCCTGGTTCTTTGCATTTCTATTATTGTTAACCTTAATTCAGATTTATATCTCCTCTTAGATTATAACAACCTCCTAACTGGTCTCCCTTCCTCCAGATTCTCTCCTCTTAATCTATCCTTTACACAGCCATGAAATTAATCTTCCTAAAATACTGTCATTACTGTGTTGCTTCCCTTTACTAAAAAAAAATTCCAGTGTTTTCCTGTTGCTTTCTGAATTTAGTTTAAACATCCTGGCATTCAAGGCCCTCAAAAATCTGACTTCAAACTACTTTTCCGGTTTTATCTCCCATTATTCCCGAACAAAAGGTATTATTGTCATTATTTATTGGAGATATTTATATAGATACTTTATCGTTCTTGATGGGATAAACCTTGTACCGTACAACACTGTGTCATGTAACTGGATATTCACCTTGAAGCTTTAGGACCATACTACGCTTGTACTAAATAGGCATTCCAGTACTTGTAGAATGATTGAATGACTATAATAAGGCACTTCAGTTACTTTTTGTGATGGTAGTTTCCCCCAAAAGGTTTCTCCATTTGCAGAAGGAAGGTAAACTTAAGACAGAAGCAATTTGTTAAAATTATGTGTATCTTTAAGGTTATTCAGTTACCAGGATCCGTACTGATATCTGTTCTTAGCCTCTAACTGGCACGCCCTACTACAGTCTATTAATAGATCAAAAAGTATTTAATGGGGCGGCTAGGTGGTGCAGTAAGTAGGGCACCGGCCCTGGAGTTAGAAGGACCTGAGTTCAGATCCGACCTCAGACACTTAACACACACAAACAAAAACCTAGCCTTGTGACCTTGGGCAAGTTACTTAACCCCAGTTGCCCTCCAAAAAAAAGCAAAAAACAATAATAATAATAATAAAGTATTTAATCCTGGAAGAGTGATTTTACTTTTCTTCATCTGGTTTTGGGGGCTGATTGTTTGCTTTTTAAAAATACCCATTTGGTGTATTGAGAATCACTTGAAAACAGTCATTAGATCAGTGGTATCAAACACAAATAGAAAAAGATCTGTGTCGGTCAAATACTGACATAGAAAACCACAAGTTAACATTATCTGTGTTCTGTTCTTTTTTTTTTTTTTTTTAAGCAATTGGGGTTAAGTAACTTGCTCAAGGTTACACAGCTAGTCATTATTTATGTGTGGGTGCTCATTTTCTGAGGCCGGATTTGATCTCGGGTCATCCCAACTCTGAGGCTGGCGCTCTTACTCACTGTGCCACCTAGCCGCCCCTTTAGGGCAATTGGGGTTAAGTAACTTGCCCAAGGTTACACAGCTAGGTTTTTGTTTGTGTGGATTAAGTGTCTGAGGCCTGCTCCGAACTCAGGTCCTTCTGACTCCAGGGCCGGCGCCCCTGTTCTATTTTTAATAAGTATTTTTGATGACTTCTATTTCTTGCATCATCATATTTATTCCCAAGTACATCTACTACATTTTAATTTATTTTGTTAAAAGTTTCCCAATTCCATTTTAATCTGGATCCTGCCTCTCCTGTGAAATTAACATCTGACTTAGATAAAATGTTTAGTTGAGAACAAAAAAAAACCTAGAATATATGTATACAGTCTTGTTAGCTGATGACTGACAAACTTCAGATGTGTCATGCGTATTTGGAGGTCTGTTCCTTCTCTTTATCAACTGACTCCTTTACCTATAATTTCAAGTGAATAAACAAAAATTCTCTAAATTGACCTAATTAACAATGTAAATGTAATTTGGTAAGACTTGGTAAGCTAAATGTAAATGCTCATTTACTGTTGAAAATGCCGGTTCCCAGATTTCATTGACTACAATTGTATTGGCTGTTTTATCTGAAATAAAAGGATAAAAAGAATTTGATAAATTCAGAGTGGGGGGGTGTTGATTAGTAACTTTAATGCCTAGGTTATAGGAAAGTTTGTATAATGTATATCAATTACAAAGTGTTTAAGCTGAAATGTCCACTTATAATCCGAGCATAATTTCGATTTTATTATATCTTTTCTAGCTAAACTGGTTTTTAAACTCTTTAAACCTAGAAGGGACCTTAGAGTTCTTCTAGTCCAGCCCTTTCATTTTACAGATGAAGAAGCTGAGGTGAAAGAACTTTGGCAAGGTCACACAGGCGATTGTAGAGTGGATTTCTACTTGGGTACAAGTTGAACTAGATAACTTTGATGTGCCTCCCAGCTCTTGTAGTAATGTGAAACTCAGTTTCTTCTTTCTTGGCTTGTGTTTGAAAACCCTTCAAACTAATACTGAACGTTAATCAAAACATACCAATTTCACATAGTAAGTTTTACTGACCTTCCGTATAGACTCTTAACAGGAAATACTTTAAACAAAGAATCAGTCTTTCTCAGTATTGGAAAGAGTTGTGTTTCCATTATCGTGTTATCTTGAAGTTATGGGGGGATTTCTTAAAACCCCTCTTTCTTTGTAGTTCTGCCCTTGTATAAATTAATATGGAGCTATACAGGAAAGTTCTGTTTTGACATCTAGAGCTAGATGCCTTAACATCTGGTTGACACCCATTGTCTTACAAATGAAAAAACTAAGGTCCATAGGTACAAGATGACCTTGCCTAAAGTCACACAGGGTAGTAAGTGAAAAGATCAGGACTTGAACCTATATCCTCTGGTTTAAGTCCAGCATATTTTCTTTTGTACCATATTGCTTCTCTATTAAAGTACATAAATGTACTTCTAATGAAGGTTGATTAAAGGGTCTGTGACTTTATGATCTATTGCTCTCCTTCAGGTCCTTTTTACAGGATTTCAACTTGGCCCCATCCATACCAGCAAGGAAGCTGTGCTAAGCACTTTTGGAAGTTCCTTACAATTTTCAAGCTGCCAGGGTACCATTTAATACACTGGAGCAATTGCTTACTTAATGTTGTTCTAATGGTCTCAAAAACTTAAAGTAACTCAGTGCCTCATTTACATCAGTGGGAGTGGTTCATTCACCTGTAAGAGCTGGCTCTGTAATAAAGGGATACTAAGAAGAAAAGATCGGGGGCAGCTAGGTGGCCCAGTGAGTAGGGTGTCGGCCCTGGAGTCAGAAGGACCTGAGTTCGGATCCGGCCTCAGACACTTAACGCACACACAAACAAAATCCTAGCCATATGACCTTGGGCAGGTTACTTAACCCCAATTGCCCTCCAAAAAAGAAGAAGAAGAAAAGATCAGCTTAATGGTAGAGATGTTAGTGATGGCACCACTTTGCTTTTTTTCATTTTACACCAAATTGTGTTACTGCTATCAGACTGAATTATTATTACCTGAATTATTATTGCCCTTTGTTGTTGGTTGGCTCAAATTTTATCAGTTTATGGTATCTTAGTAGACAGGAGTCCTTTATGTTTTGCTTCCAGGATAGAAATTAGATTGATCCATTGCTTAGTTTCACATTGTAATCATACTTGGACTTTGGTGTTCTTCTACTGATACCAGTGTTCTGTCTAGATTCAGTTACCCAATATGAAAGTTAAAAAAATCAATAATGTTGGGGGAATTTTTAGTAACTTAAATCCTGAATTATGACTAATTTTTTCAAAGAGTAAAACTTGTACATGAAGTATTTTAAGATACAATTGAACCTAAGTAGTTGTAGGACCACCTAAATGTGGCTTTTAGTGCCCCTATTTTGATGATTTATCATTGAGCACTTAAAATATTTTTTAAAAATATACATCTGTACACTAGATGGATGAGTTTTTTTCCTTCTCACTTATTTTGGTTAGATAGGTTTGCATTCTGGCTTATAGAAAGAGCCACAGTTTACATAAATAAACTTGTATGAGTTCATTATCTTGTTTTTGTTAGAGGAATGCTGTCATTTAAAATTTTGAGAATTGTATAGCCTTCTCCCTGATTTCATACCAGTGAGCTAACAGTTCTCTCCACATATTATCCTCCCCAAAAAGGGATAAAGGGGCAGCTAGGTAGTACCATGAATAGAGCACTGTCCCTGGAGTCAGGAGGACCTGTGCTCAAACTTGACCTCAGACACAACACACTTACTAGCGGTGTGACCTTGGGCAAGTCACTTAACCCCAATTGTCTTGCCTTCCCCCTCCAAAAAGACCAAAAAAATGGGTGGATAAAATACTCGAATCGATTAAAAAAAAATAGGTTCTGTTTAAAGTACTGCAGAGAATTAGGAGGTGAGAAGAGCCAATTGTCATTCAGTATATATCTCTACTCCTGGTAAACCATCAGTTGCCCAAAGTTAGAGTTCATTTGGGAAAATGTTGAAATTACCATTTGAACCAGACTATGCAATTTCTATGAAATTAATTTGATATAGGCTCCCATCAGAATAATTACAAAGCAACCTAGATATTTCTGCTAGAATGCATTGGTTAGTACTATTGCCATAATATTTGAGAGAAGACCTACGTGGTGCTAGTCTCCTTTTAAAACAGAGTGTGTGTGTGTGTGTCTGTGTGTGGTTTTGTGTTTGTAACAACCATACTAATCTAAGGATACAAGATTATACAAAATCAATAGCAGCTAAAGCTCAGGGCCCTATTTGCATCAAACATGACTCTGCATGGCTACTGGCTTCAGCAGTGGCATTAACTGTTGAAATCCAAAATTCTCAAAGCTGAATTCTTATTTCAGTTCCTTACCACTGTCCAGGTGGGATTCTCAGTCAGTGAGATGTTACCTATACTGGCTTTATTTATGTGGCCTGGTAGATAAAAGAACTTAGCTTGGACAGGAATGGGTAGTATAAAGAACCCTGACTAGAAATTTAAAGACCTGAGTTAAGTAGTAGCACTATCAGTAACTACCTGTATAACCTTAGAAGACTGTCTCCTTATCTGTGAAATGATATTGGACTAGATAATTAACCAGGTTTCTTCTAGCTGCAAAGCTCAATGTCTCTCTAATAGAATATAAATTCCTTGAGGGCAGGGACTGTTCCATTTTTATCTTTGTTTCTCTGGCATCTAGCTTATAGTAGGTGCTTAAGTATAGTTGATTGATTGATAAAAATATAGACTTATTTTCTCCATATGGTAAATTGAAGCCTTAAATTGTGGGGTGGATCCCTAAGATTGTGTCTCCTCTAAATGCACATTGGTTTCATAAATATGTTTTCTACTGGTATCAAATGCTTATACCCTTACTTTAAAGAAAATTTTCTGGATCTCATGATAGTTTCATTATATCTACCACTGATGTTCATCACAATGAGTCTTGTTACTGCAGCTGATTAACTATTGATTTTCTTTTAATCCAAGTAAATATGATAATAGTAAAGTAACAAAAACAAAACTAATGAGGAGGGAATTAAACAGTTAGGTAACATGCATGTTATGTAAAAGTTACTCTGCCCAGCATAATTTCGATATACATATTTTTAATATTTGAATGTCTAAACTTAATTATAAAGAATTTAACAATTAATATTTTACTTGAAGAAGATAATTTTTTCTCTGAAATTAGAGATAGTTTTATAGTTGAAATTTTGTTAAATTTATTAGATTGTTAAAAGTGACCAAATTGGAAGAGTACTAAGTGATATTCCAGTAGTGCTAACCATATGGAAGAAAATGCCAAAAATTGATTTAATCTTTGTCTCTTTCCTATTCAGTCTTTGTTATTAGCAGGGTAATATATTAATGTATGAGTAACTTTAAACTGTAATTGTAAATCATAGAAGTTTAATCTCTTATTGCA
Organism: Gymnobelideus leadbeateri; assembly: GCA_011680675.1. Classification (NCBI taxonomy): domain Eukaryota; kingdom Metazoa; phylum Chordata; class Mammalia; order Diprotodontia; family Petauridae; genus Gymnobelideus; species Gymnobelideus leadbeateri. The sequence continues at coordinate 316,686 of WOXC01006057.1, read as the reverse complement.
GTTTTGATTGATGTACAGCCATAGATACATATTGTCTTTGGGCTTAAATAAGGTCTTTTTTGAGTATTTCACAACTTAATTCTTCTAAGTCAGTCCTATGTGTTTCTGTGTTAAATGTTTAATACCCTTTATCAGTTCTAATAAGAGCTTAGCTTTCTTAGTACTATACTGCTGTTCCCTTATGACTCTTAAATATCACTGTCCTAGGAGTGTAGAGGATAGTGTGAGAAGAAAAGTTGGAAGTATGCAGTGAGATGGAAAATGGCCCTTTTTTTCTTTTAAAAGTTTCTGACATTTGAGAGATCAGCTGCCCCAGCATATAGGAAAAGCTCATTCATGTTCATAGGTGTGTGTTTTGTTATATTGAGCAAGAATAATTAAGGAATGGTCCCAATTCAGATGTAATAACTTGCTGTAACTTCAACCAAGAACTGGTAGAATATAGATTTTATACAGTATATTTTTAAATCCACAAACTTTTAAAAATAGATTTTATTCAGATTTATTGACTTAATAAAATTTTCTGAAGACAATGGATTCACAACCTGAGAAACTTATATGAGAATTTCAGGCATACAGATAAGATCAGTTCCTCAGAAAGAATTAGAAGAAAAAGTAGAATTGTTGGTTATTTGAGGGTAGGGACCTTTTTGTGGGGAGAGGGAGGTCCTTTATTTCTCTAGAACCTAGCACAGTGCTTTACATGCATAGCAATCACTTAAATGTTTGTTGAATCAAATTGAAGTTGTTTTTTTAATGTGCACCCCATCTTGAAAATTATAAGCAGCTTGAGTTAATACATGTAAAGTATTAATTATCTGGCCAGAGAACAGAAAAAATAACTAAAATAATATCAACAATAGCTAGTATTTATTTAGCACCTTATGGTTTGCATATCATTTCACATTTGTTGAGTTATTTGATCCTCATAACAACCTTGTGAAAAAGAACATTAAAACTATGTGAGGTTATTTTCTTTTTCTCTAATGAGTTTTGATCATTAAGGAATCTTCAGTGTTTGCACCAAGATACTAGAAAACCTACAAACAGAATTTTACAGTTCTGTGTTAATGAGGTACTTTACTGAAGCTTTAATCCTATTCGTGAGAATCTTATTCCTAAAATGCCTTGTCCTTCTAGGAAAATTCTAAATATAACATAGCAACCTTTAGCTTAGGGGTATCATTGTAATTTATAGCAAGTTCCAAAATCTGAACGTTATTCAGAGAGATGGTTTTATCTAGATAGTTTAGTAAACCTTTTGAGGTCATGATCATCAAAGTGGTATCATTCCTTTCAGCTTCCTTTAGCATTGTCAGCCCATACCTTGAGTGTTCATTCCTTTGCTCTGGAAAATTGTGTAGTTTCAGGTACTTCAGATATAAGTTGAACTAGTGGGAATTCCTTGTTTTCCTTCTTTCTTCCTTCTTTTTTCTTTGTGACAGAAAAAAATTTAGAGGAAGGGTTAACTCTGGTTTCCATCGATTTAGTTATTTGATCCTACTTTTTGCCACTAACACCAAAAATAGTCTCTCTTCAGTTCTTTAGGAGCAAGATAGTCAGGGATGCAAAGAGCAAATGGGCATTATTGTTAGACTTTTAAGATGCAGAAGTTGTTTGTTCAGCTCAGAAGATGGTGTGCCATTTTTCATCATTAGTTATTGCCCTCTTGACAGTCTTCTATTGGTTAGCTTTTAATCAACCAAAGTCAGGGTATAGCTTTATTCTGGTTGTATGAGTTTTTTGTGGACTTCCCAGAGAAAAACAGGCGGGCATTTTTTTTTAATAGGACTGCAACAATAAGGGAGCTTTTTAATTTCTTTAGATATGTATGTGCATGTACTAGGGTCTTCTGTTTCAGTAGACTTGTTTGTTGGAAATGTACATGATTACCTTAGTATTACTGGGAAGAAGAACTAAACATATATTTATCTTGGTTTCCATTTTGATTTTTGCGTGAAATTTTTTGTGCCCTAGTATGATTTCAATATTCTGCTTCCTCTATCTTCAGTCCTAAGTAAATGAGAAGTAGACGTCAGGTCAGTGAAAATAAAATTCAAAATAAGCACCAATATTTTATATAGCCTTTTAAAATTTATACCTTGTGCCTAGGAAGGCTAGAGCCATTTTCACTTATGACAGTACAAAATATCGAAACTAAGTGAGTTAAAAAATAGCTGAATATTTTATATAGCAAAATGCCACTTTCAGGCTTCGCTCTGAACAGGTTTGATCACTGAAAATTTTCTTTGTGTTTGAGATTCTTGATACCTTTTTCAAATACAAGTAAGGATCCTTATTTTTTTTTTTTTTTTGGAAGGGGCTTCTGTGTATGGTAAAAATTAGAAAGAATGATAATAGTGAGGAACAAATAGATCTTTATTTTCACCGAAACAATAATATATTTCTACAGTTTTTCTCAACTTATATAGCACTTTTCTTCACCACTTCAGGAGGTTATAAGTGTCATTCTCCCCATTTTGCAATTGAACCAGTGTTAGAAATGAGGGCACTTACCCAAGATCCTGTAGCTAATATGTAATGAGTTAGAACTTAAACCCGAATCTTCATCCACTGCTTCTCCAATTAAATTGGTCCTTGTCTAAATTAATTCTTGCTGGGTATTCAGTTTCACTTTTTCATTAATCCCTAAAAATTGGGAAAGTAAGATGCTATTGGGAGATAACATAATTGAACTGCTTTGCTGAAGGAATAATAAAAATAGCAAAAGTACCTGATTATGTTCAGGGACCTTCAAGTCTTTGGGATGCTAAGCTGGGGTAGTTTGCTTGAGGGTGTGTAAGAATTTCCCTTCCTTTTCTAAGCCAAAACAGCCATTATCTTAGTTGTGATTAGTGTTGCTAGAATGACAGTTGGACATAACCTACTTCCTTTCTGTCTGTGATGAGATGGGGCAATTGGCAAAGTTATCTTTTCTTAAATGGTTGTAATTAAATTTGAAAGTTAATGTTGTGTTAGCTTAAGGAAAGTTTGCACCTTGTTGATGTATCCTTCTGTATTTCTAGGTGAAGATTAAGCATTAGCTGAGGAACTTCAGGGAAAGGAATGGTTAGGCTTTCTACTTAATAAAAGTTTTCCATTTCTGAAAGTAACTTGGTATACTGCAAGATGGAGTAAAGCATTCTCAGCTTATATAAGTAGGTATTTGCCCTTAGTAAGAAATTTGTATTTGTAGGGATTTGGGTTCATCTTTGTTTTACCTGTAAGGCTACAGGTGGTAAATAATAAAAATATTTGACATTTATTACTTTCTTAGAAAATTCGTGTCCTGAGTTTATAAGTAAATGGTTAATCAACTTCATCAAGACTAAACAATTGATGTGTTACATTTTATAAAACTTCTTGGAGGAGACAGGATCAGTTCTTAAGCCTAAATTTCACATCAGTCTATTAAAGTTAAACAGTAATTATCATTTGGTTTACTAGATGCCCCTATTTTCAGAATGGTTAGATATATTTAAATTTAAATAAACTAGTTACGTTTTTAAACTTTTTAATTTTTCCCCCTTTATAAAACATCAAGTTGTTCAAAAAAGTGACAGTTTTCTTTTGGATGACTTTATTGAATCTAAGTTTTATCAAGGTATAGTGATGTTGACTGGGATCTAAGTTCCTTTATATATAAAAAAAAAACTGATCTTAGTTTTGGAATGTTTCACTTTGTTATTTATTAGAGTTAGGCAGCCTAGGGGCACTGACAGTTTCTAAAGTACAGATGATGAAAAAATTCCATTCTCAGTATTGCTGTAGAGAATTGTAACTGAGGAGGCTAAACGGCCAAGGTTTTACAAAATTCTAAGCTTCATGATTATGTCCCATAAACTTTGTATTTCCCTCAGCTTTTAATAAATATTGATGAAATAAATTGAATCAATACTAAAATGAAACTTTCTCAAGAATACAGGTTCTTCAAAAGGAGGCCAGAGCCATATCTCTATGCCTATTTCATTTCTAGCTCTAATAACAAAGTTCTATTCTCATCATTCATGGTTACCGCTATAGGAACTAGGTATAGGTAGGGTTGTGGTAAGAAATATTGTAATTCCACTTTTATAAATATATTTGAATGCCAGAAAATTCTTCTCTTTGTGGTATTAAAGTATTTATTTTGCATTAGGTCATGTTGCTGTGAGGCTTTTACATTAAAAAGCCTCTGGTGGGGCTAATAGGTATAATTTTGAAAACTTCCTGGAGTACACACATGCCTTGTTACCCTTGTGTTCAGAAGCAAAAGTGAAAGATTGGGCTCTCAAATACCCTGTTAGGATTCTATGCCTGGCTTGTGCTGCCTTTTAAATACCATTTCTTCACGTAGTGTAGGATTTTAGAATTGAAACAGATGATAGAGATCTACTAGATTCTAAACTAACCCCATTGTTTTACAGATATGCAAACTGATGCCCAGAAAGGCTAAGGATCTGCTTATAGAGCAGAACTTGGGTCAGACCTAGATTTTCTGAATGCAAATATAAAGCTACTTCACTTCTAACAATTTACCTTGGAAAGAAGTCACTTGAGTGTGAGGCTGCTTTGGTGGGAACATTTGGAGTAGGTAGAATGGACTATCCAGTGTCCAGAGGAGGGGAGCACCCCACTTTTGTTATCTCTAAGTTCTTAACTACTTCAGAAGTTCTTGGTTTCATTAGTATGGATATTGAAACCCTCCTTGCCTTAGTTAAATGAGTTGTTATGACCAAAGGAATCAGTCTCCAAATGGCCTCCCTTCTGGTGATGAGTCTCCTCATAATTAGCTACAGATTGTCAGGAGTCACAGGGAAGCCAAGTCCATCTTAGAATTATTTAGAACTGGTAGGGCTAATGCAGTGCCAGAGTAGAATACTAAGGAACCTGAGGTAACTTTCACTGTATAAACAGAACTTAAGTGAAAGCTTTCTTGAAGCCTTCCTTTAAATTATATATAATCCAGGGCGGCTAGGTGGCACAGTGAGTAGATCGTCGGCCCTGGAGTCAGAAGGACCTGAGTTCAGATCCGGCCTCAGACACTTAACGCACACACAAACAAAAAAAACCTATCCGTGTGACCTTGGGCAAGTTACTTAACCCCAACTGCCCTCCGAAAAGCAAAAAAAAAAAAAAAAATTATATATAATCCAATCTACTTCTATGGGGTAGAGAAGTTTGATTGAGGCTTTCCTATTTTTTTCTTTCTCCTTAGACAAATTTTTTTTTTTTTTTTTTTTTTTTTTTTGTATTTTGGAGGGGGGAGGCTGGGCAGTTGGGGTTAAGTGACTTGCCCAAGGTCACATGACTAGTAAGTGTTGAGTGTGAGGCCAGATTTGGTCCTCCTGAGTCCAGACCTGGTACACCCACTAGCTGCCCCTAGAGAAAACTTTGATTGTTTAATTATGTTGCTTCTGGCACTGCTTTTCATACTTCAGGTTGTCAGCCTCCAATCTTTACTCAGAAAAATAATATTGGTATTAACACAAGGAGCTAAGCACTGTAGTATGTTCCTGCTTTCTTCTTCCTTCCACTCTTGTCCTCTGAATATTCTTTAGTGTTCATTAATATTTAGAAAACTATCAATTAGCAGACAATACAGAACATAAACACAATTCCAATCATTTTACTATGTTGTCAATAAACTAAGTGACATCAGTGACTCCAAGGCAATATAATCTTTGTACTTTACTAGGCAGGTCAGCAAGAAGCTAGAAATAATGGGTCCTGTGAGTTATGGCTGGAATCGCCTCTAGTTAGCCCTTATCAGTCTTTTTGACTGATTCTCACCAAAAGAATCAAATCCATCAGAGGAAGAGAAAGTATATTGCAGTAAGAGAAGCAGTAGAAACAGTAGGGATCCATTTGTGGAGGCTAATAATGCAGACTTTAACTTGGATGTTTCTAGGTAATGAGTTGCATCTTTTTTCCCTGTGTACTTCACAATAAGAAATGACACTTTTTTTCATCCTTTAACTCAACCTAAAGGAGGACACTAAAGAGACAAGGCTTTGTGACTTGATGTATCCAGGGCTTGCAGATACACAAATCTACAGTGACCAAATAGCCCAAATACTAAAAGATCTTTATCAGTTTTTCAGAATTCTGAGTTAATCAATTAAGTACCAGGCACTAGTTAACGTGGAAAGCTTTAAAATATCTTCAGTTGAGCTAGGTAGATACTTAGGATTTTTGGTGGTGTTTATAGGAGAAAATACATGAGCTGTTTTATAAAAGCTTCCTTGAATGTTACTCTTAGGCTGTCAGTTTCAGTTATCATACTCATTCCAGGAGAACTAAAAAAATATAGATTGGAAATGTTTACTATTTCTCCATGAGACAGAGAAGTACTGTCCGTCTTTCTTGAGCAAATTTCAATTTCTGCGGTGAATTGAAATTTACAAAGAATGGTCCAGATCCTGGTGGCTTGATTTGGCTGGGAAATTTTTGAATTGAGCAGAGATGAAAGCTCTAATAGCTCTTTTTGCCCCTTCATGTTTCAATTATGCTTTGATTATTGAGAAATTTTCTTTTTAATTAGCCTATTACACTTTCATATTTCCCAGTAATGTCCCATATGCAGGCCTCTCTGTAACTGCCAAGAAATCAAGCTAAGATTGGGAGTGGGGGGGAGATCATTTAATCTTAGGTTAATGTTGTCAAAAATTTTAACAGATGAGTAGCGTTTACCTTTACAGTGTGGGTTCTGAGCTCAAATATAGTGACTACAGAAACATTTGTTTGCAACACAAGTGACAGTTTTCTTTCCATGATTGACCTAATACTAAAGAAATTGTGTTAACTAACCTTACTAAGTAGTCAAGAAGACCCAACATATGATAACTTAATGGTTATTATGCATGTTTGACTATACATTATCTTTTTCAAATGGTGATTTAAATTATATTGTCTAGCTTTAGTTTAATTTTCATGATATGGTCAAAAGAATTTTGAATCAGAGAACCTGGGTTCAATGTTGACTTTGACACCTCCCATGTGAACTTGGGGCAAATCATTTAACAGACTTGGATCTCTTATTCCTTGTTTTTAATGTAAAGGGTTTGAACTAGATGGTTTCTGAGATCTCTTCTAAAACACTAAATCTTAAGATTTTTGTTTGGAGTTTTTCAGGCATTTTAAATTCAGGTGGTTTGAGTCAAGTTTCTGGATCTCCATTTATTATTTTGTATTTGAATTAATTATGAAACAATTCAAACTTTTTACCAAAAAAAGTTATATTACACTGTTGGATGTACACTACATTACACATTAAAGCATGGCTGGTGATTTAAGTTTAAAAGAATACTTTTTAGGGAGGATTATTGCCCTAGCATTTGGCATCATCTGTTTTGGTGCTGGGTTCTCCATATCCTAGCATGTCTCCTCTCTTTTCTCATCTCCCCACTCTCTCCCTGTTTAAAGACAAAGCATTTTCTTCAGTTTTGTATAGCTTCCAAAAAGAGGTCTATTGGTGGAATACGCAAACATGCAGTGGACTTCCTGGACAGCAAAAACTAATTTCCTTTGGTGTCTGCCACTGTCTAGTAAATAAGAGATAGGCTTCTCAAGAGTTGTGCTATCCCTTAAAGAGTAATATCTCAAATTCACTTAAAAGAGTTAGTCCTCTGGTTCTTGATTTTGAGTTTGTCAGAGTTGGGTTTTTGTTCGTTTTCAGAATTAGCGGGTGAACTGAGATTTAGGAAGAATTGGGTTTGTGATCACTACAGTTCAAATATGTCTGCTTCACTCAGTAAATTTTCATTTTCCCATGGTGATTAGACACTTTAAACTGTAATGAAACTTTGTTAAACTAGAAAGGTTGGGGATACTTGTTCTAATTCCCTGTTGAGAAGAAACTAGATGGAAAAATAAACCTACCTAGATCTACCTTTTTGTCAGGTTCTGTATAGGTAGTGTTCATGATTCCAGTATCAGGCATTGGGTACAGCAAGTAATGAAAATTTTGTGCATTTTGACTAACTTTAAAAAAATTTTTCCCAATAGAAACTATGTTCCAACTTCCTGTCAACAACCTTGGCAGTTTAAGAAAAGCCCGGAAAACTGTGAAAAAAATACTTAGTGACATTGGTTTGGAATACTGTAAAGAACATATAGAAGTAAGTATTGCATATTGTGCCACCTTTTATTTTAAAATATAAGTAGTTGGAACAGTGATTTTGGCAGTTGTTAGGGCATTTAATTCTTTATTATTATTGATAACCTTTTTAAAAATAAATCATTTTCCAATATAATCTCCCTCCTACCTACATTGAACCTTCTTTTGTAACAAAGAAAAGCAGGTAAGCAAAACTAACTGATAAAGCAACTAAATTTTATATATGAAGCATTGTAGTCCTCCTGCTCTACAAGCAGAATGTGTATCATCTTCTTTTCTCTCAAACCAAGATTATTTATTGTAGTTAAGTGTAGTGCTGTAGACTTTTAGAGTTTTTTTTGTTGTTGTTTTGTTTTGTTTTGTTTTTAAGCTTTGTAATCATTGTATATTGGTCTCTTGGTTTAGCAGATCAAAGAAAGCACAGCTTCATACAAGTCATCTTTGTTTTTCTGACTTTCATTTTTTATGGCAAATAAACTCATATTCTACGGTTTGTTCAGCCATTCATTCCCCATTGATGAACTCTTGCTTTGTTTCTAGTTTTTGCTACCACCATGGAGAATTCTGTATATATTTTGGTATATGCAAGATCTTTTTGACATAGACATATGTCAAATCCATACTCCTACATTCTTCTAACAAAGAAATACAGTTAATTAAATAAACAGATAAACATGTTGACCAAGCCTTGACAATATGTACCTCCTTGCAAACTCAAGTCCACCCCCTCTGCTTAAAGGAGGAAGGTTTGTGACTGATCATTGGGAGCTGGCACTTGTAATCTTTCCAATCTGGTGGCCCCATGTTCCTGAGGGATTCATCATATTGGTGCTAGATTTAGTTCAGACACCCAGTTGACTTAGTCCACTGTAGCTTAGAACTCCCCAAGCTCAAGTGATCTGCCAACCTCCACCTATCCAAAAGAAGTGTATACCATCATGCTTGGCTCATTCATATTTTCTTATGTCACAATATACCATTAAATTTTTTTTTTTGCCACAGTTTGTTCAGACCTTCCTTAATTGATAGGTGCCCACATTTCTTGTTCGGAGTTTTTACTGTTAAAAAGTACTACTATGAATACATTAGTGTATATGGGGCCTTTCTTTCCACCTTGACCTCAATAGAATTTTAGAAGTCACTGTCTTGATTAGCTTCAGGTAACACATGTTCCCAAAACTATTACATGTGTACGGTTTAGAGGCATTATAATTTTATGTAAGTTGCCTCCTGCCCCTAAGAACTGAAACCAAACTTTTAACATTTGTTGGACCTTTGACCCAACACAGTAGTAGATAAGTCTTAACAGTTTTGTTATTTTAATGATGAGTTGGCAGTGAAGGGCCACTATTTCAAAAACAACTTTTAAGAACATCAGAAGTGATAAAGTAGGTTGGGGGGGGACAGGACACAAACATTTTTTTCCTGTAACCTATTAATAAATAACATGTAAATAATAGATACTGATGTTTCTCAAGTATGCAGTTGTATGTTTATTATATTCCATGTGTGGAAATATATCCTCTAAATCTACAAAGTGCCAGACAGACCTCCTTGGGAGGAAGAGAGGTGGAGGTAGAAGGGGTGTCAATGGAATTGTTTCTGGAATCAATGTCAGTCCAATGATTATGAATGCAAATATGTAACACTTATTACATATTGCTTTGTAGATTGTTTTTGTGGGTGTGTGAACTTTATTCTGTTATATTTTTAACTCTAAGGAACTTTATTCTATGCCAAACTCTAACCTCTAAGAAACCTTTGTATCCCTCACAGCAACATAAAACTTTTACCATAATAGGCTCTTAAATGTTCATTCAAAAATGAGTAAGATATATTTTATGTGATTGATAAGTATACACATATGTGTAGATAGAATTTTTCATCTAAGTACTTTGGAGTGACAGTCTTTAAGAGTCCATTTTGATAATGTAGAGAAGAGCTGATCCTCTGTCAACAAACTTCTGTAGACTAGGACTGTGTTGGTCAGTGTAGTAGTTCTGATACTTCTCCACATATACCCCTTTCATCAAAGAGTTAACCAAATTTAGTTCCATAAAACACTCCTGTTTTTAAGAAAATGCATATCTCTAAAGGAACACCCTTCTGCGTATATTTTCAGTGGACAGTCTTTCTGTTTTCAGAAAGTTGGGAGAGCCTTTTATTTTATGGAACTAAAATTTAGGGTCTAACCACATGAAGGAAAAATACTAAATTGTAAAACCTGAAGTATGATACAGAACTGACAGTTAAGAGAACTTTAATGAAAATGCTTTATATTTATGCATTGATTATGACACAAGATTTCTGGTAATTTCCTTGCATAGCTCACTGACTTTGGAAAAGTCTGGTTGAAAAAAATATTATATCATCAGTTTGAGGAATGGCCAAACCAGTTGTGGTATACAGGTGTAAAGGAATATCACTATGCCATAAGAAACAACAAATATCAAAAATTCAGAGAATATGGGAACATTTACATGCTGTACAGAGTGAAGTAAGCAGAACCAGGAAAAACAATAAACATACAATGACTACAGCATTGTAAACATAGAATACAAAAAATATAATAACATTGCAAGTCTGACACCAAGCTTGGCCTCAGAGAAGAGTCGATAAAATGTACCTCCTTCCCCTTTTTGCAAAGGAGGGGGGGACTGTGTGTTGAATATTGCATCTACTATCATCATAAATTACTGCTTAAATTTGTACTGCAGAACTGCATTTTGCTTTTTCATGAAGGTTAAGGTGGAGGAAACAGAGAGATTCAGGCTCACAGGTTAAGGTGGAGGAAACAGAGATTCAAAAATAAAGGTGACATTAAAAAAAAGATATCAGTAAAAAAATTTTTTTTTTGTTTTAAAGAATGTTTTATGGAATAGAGCACCGGCCCTGGAGTCAGGAGGACCTGAGTTTGGATCCTGCCTCAGACATTTAACACACACACACAAAAAAAACTAGCCGTGTTGGGGCGGCTAGGTGGCGCAGTAAGTAGAGCGCTGGCCCTGGAGTCAGAAGGACCTGAGTTCGGATCCGGCCTCAGACACTTAACGCACACACAAAACAAAAACCTAGCCGTGTGACCCTGGGCAAGTTACTTAACCCCAATTGCCCTCCAAAAGGGGGGAAAAAAAAACTAGCCGTGTGACCTTGGGCAAGTCAACCCCAATTGCCCTCCAAAAAGCAAAAAAAAAAAAAAGTTTTATAAGACTGTACCTTTTTGGAATTTTATAGAATGTTTTACCTGAAGCATACAGACAGTAGTTTTTCCCCTGTGCTTGCTTCTTGAAAAACAAGGACATCTTGTGCTTCTTCCATTCCCTTTAACAAGTAGTTGGCCCCATATAAGGTTCTGGCCACTAGTAATACTACTGGCAATTGTTTCTTTACACTTTGTTTCTCTCTTGCAGGATTTTAAACAGTTTGAACCTAATGACTTTTATTTGAAAAACACTACATGGGAAGATGTAGGATTATGGGACCCTTCGCTTACAAAAAACCAGGTAAAGTAAAACCATATTTCCTGTTTTCCAAGTCAGAGAGGAACATTGAATGGGTTTTGTCATCATTCTCATCATTAGATAGATACACTCAATGAAGAACAGAAAGTTTGTATATTTTTAATAAACTAAAATACACTATTTGTGTTTCATTGATGGTTTTTACAGAAAAACCCCTATTGGTACAAAATATATAACCACTGTTTTATTTGTAGTTTGGTATCCCTGCTTTTCTTTGAAATTTGAAAGGGGATCTTTGACTCTTCTCTGCCACATAAGCCTTTCTTGTTTCTGTTACTCAGTGGCTCTCAACTTGTGTTAGCACATAGGGAAGCAGTGTGAAATGAAAATGAATAAATAAATGAAATGACAGTAACAACATGGAGAGAGAATTTAAAGGAGTAATTCCTTATTATTGAATTGCTGGTTATTTCAGAGCATAATTGGCAATAAACACTCAGCTCTCCTTATTTGAGATACAGAAGTGTAGTTATCTGAGTCTTTCATACTAATAATCCAAGCCAAGAGTGGAAATTACCTAAGGATACTAAAATATAAAAGAATTCTAATATAATTTGGTATATCTTCTACTGGGCATAATCATGATCTCAGTCATACATTTTGACATTAGAGGAAATAGGCTAATTACTTAATAGTATGTGCATTTCTGAAGGAAAGAAGAAGGAAAGAAAATCTCCCCATGCGTATGTTTTTGTTTTTATTCTCCTGAAAGGACTGGCTAGCTCCACGAGTGTTAAGAATGAAAATACTAAAAGTTTGACTCACTCTCTTGTTTAATTTCAATACTCTCTGAAGCATTGTTGTCTTTAGCACCACTCTCAACACAGTTTGTGGCAAGTTTTTATTTAACTACTTAATTTTAATCAAGCAGCTCTCACTTCATTAGTTCTTTGGTAGGTGCTTCTACTTAGGAACAGAGATTTAAAGGAAAGCCAACTCTTCAAACTTTTTTTCCCTTAAATATGCAGTGAATCTTGAAATAGTCCTTCCATCAAAGAAAAAGGGTAGTTGGGGTTTTCTTTTTGTTTTTGTTTATTTGTTTTGGAAGATGTAGTTTTCTATGTACTATACTCCACGATGGTAATCATAAAGGGCAATTCTTTATATCCTTCTGTAATTATCTAATTGTATTAAAATGCTTTGGGGATAGAATTGTGTTGTATAAGTAATCTGTAGCCCTACAACTTGGGTCACTAAATGAAGATATTGTTATTTTTTTCTTGTCACAACTAATTGTAAAGTTTTAACATTTGTTCTTATATTAACTTGCCTCTGGTTTGATTAAAACCAACAAAGTTCAGAAATGTGGGTCTACTTCCATCCAAAGTTACTGAAAGATGATACTATAGCAATGAAAAAGTGATTAGTTTTAGTCTTATTGATTTAATGCCATGGAACACCAAATGGAGCTAGTTGAAAACTAATTATAAATTTTGTTTTTAAACTTCCACATGCTGATTTAAGGAATATTTTCAGTTGCACTGAAAAAGTGTGAATATAAATAACTGAATACTTTAAAAATGCCACCAGGAAAACAGCATAAGCTCCTATGGCTTAAGGATACTCTAAGGAGATACCATTGAACTTCCAGCATAAAAGAGCATTTTCCATGACTTTATTGAAGTGATGAAGGAATAAGCTAGAAAACCCTTAGACTGTGTTCTTCTGCATCCTTTTTGTTTCATAAATGTCATTTGGTCAAGCATTCCCATATCCTAATCTTTTGTTTTCTTTCTTTAAGGACTATCGGACAAAACCCTTTTGCTGTAGTGCTTGTCCATTTTCCTCAAAATTCTTTTCGGCCTACAAAAGTCACTTCCGGAATGTTCATAGTGAAGACTTTGAAAATAGGATTCTCCTTAATTGTCCCTACTGTACTTTCAATGCAGACAAAAAGACTTTGGAAACGCACATTAAAATATTTCATGCTCCAAATGCCAGTGCACCAAGTGGCAGCATCAGCACTTTTAAAGATAAAAACAAACATGATAGCCTTAAACCTAAGCAGGCTGACAGTGTAGAGCAAGCTGTTTATTACTGTAAGAAGTGCACTTACCGAGACCCTCTGTATGAAGTAGTTAGAAAGCACATTTACAGGGAACATTTTCAGCATGTTGCAGCACCTTACATAGCAAAGGCAGGTGAAAAGTCACTTAATGGTGCTGTCCCATTAAGTTCAAATACCCGAGAGGAGGGAAGTATTCACTGCAAACGATGCCTTTTTATGCCGAAATCCTATGAAGCTTTAGTACAACATGTTATTGAAGATCATGAACGTATAGGCTATCAGGTGACAGCAATGATAGGGCATACCAATGTAGTGGTTCCAAGATCTAAACCATTGATGTTAATTGCTCCAAAACCACAGGAGAAAAAGCCTATGGGACTCCCACAAAGAGTTGGTTCCCTTACCTCTGGAAATGTCCGATCTCTTCCATCACAGCAGATAGTGAATCGACTCACTATACCAAAGCCTAATTTAAATTCCACAGGAGTCAATATGATGTCTAATGTCCATCTCCAACAGAATAATTATGGAGTCAAATCAGTAGCCCAGAGTTATGGTGTTGGTCAGTCAGTAAGACTAGGTTTAAGTGGTAATGCACCCGTTTCCATTCCTCAGCAGTCTCAGTCAATGAAACAGTTACTGCCGAGTGGGAATGGGAGATCTTATGGTCTTGGCTCAGAGCAGAGGTCACAGGCACCAGCAAGATACTCACTACAGTCTGCCAATTCATCTTCTCTTTCATCAAGCCAATTGAAGTCATCCTCTCTCTCTCAGTCACAGTCAGCCTCTAGAGTATTAGGTCAGTCCAGTTCAAAACCTGCTGCTGCTGCTGCCGCTGCTGCTGCTACAGGCCCTTCTGCAGCAACCAATACTTCATCAACACAAAAGTGGAAAATTTGTACAATTTGTAACGAGCTATTCCCTGAAAATGTCTACAGTGTTCACTTTGAAAAGGAGCATAAGGCAGAGAAGGTGCCTGCAGTTGCTAACTACATAATGAAAATACACAATTTCACTAGTAAATGTCTATATTGTAATCGCTATTTGCCCACTGATACTTTGCTTAACCACATGTTAATCCATGGTCTTTCTTGTCCATATTGCCGTTCAACTTTTAATGATGTTGAAAAGATGGCTGCTCATATGCGAATGGTTCATGTTGATGAAGAAATGGGACCCAAAACTGATTCCACTTTAAGCTTTGATTTGACATTGCAACAGGGTAGTCACACTAACATACATCTACTTGTAACCACGTACAACCTGAGAGATGCCCCGGCTGAATCTGTAGCTTATCATGCCCAGAATAATCCCCCAGTTCCCCCAAAGCCACAGCCAAAAGTTCAGGAAAAGGCAGATGTCCCTATAAAAAGCTCACCTCAAGCTGCAGTACCCTATAAAAAAGATGTAGGTAAAACACTTTGTCCTCTGTGCTTTTCAATCCTAAAAGGACCCATCTCTGATGCACTTGCACATCATTTACGGGAGAGACACCAGGTTATTCAGACGGTTCATCCAGTTGAGAAAAAGCTCACCTACAAATGCATCCATTGCCTTGGTGTATACACTAGTAACATGACAGCCTCAACAATCACGCTTCATCTGGTTCACTGCAGAGGTGTTGGAAAGACCCAAAATGGCCAAGATAAAACAAATGCTCCCTCTCGGCTCAATCAGTCTCCAGGGCTGGCACCCGTAAAGCGTACTTATGAGAACATAGAATTTAATTTGCTGAAAAAGAGGAAGTTAGATGATGAGGTAGATACACCCTCCATCTTTGAAGAGAAACCTGAAGAGCCGGTTGTCTTAGCTTTAGACCCCAAGGGTCATGAAGATGATTCGTATGAAGCAAGAAAAACATTTCTTACAAAGTATTTCAACAAACAACCCTATCCCACTAGAAGAGAAATTGAAAAATTGGCTGCCAGTTTATGGTTATGGAAGAGTGACATTGCTTCTCATTTCAGTAATAAAAGGAAGAAATGTGTCAGAGATTGTGAAAAGTACAAACCTGGTGTGTTACTGGGTTTTAACATGAAAGAACTAAACAAAGTTAAACATGAGATGGATTTTGATGCTGAGTGGCTATTTGAAAATCATGATGAAAAGAATTCTAGAGTCAATGCTAGTAAAACTGTTGACAAAAAATTAAACCTTGGGAAGGAAGATGACAGTTCCTCAGATGGTTTTGAAAATTTAGATGAAGAATCCAATGGAAGTGGTAGTCCTTTTGGTGCAACTTTTGATGTTGAACATAAAATTCCTAATGATAGCATAGTGGAGAACCCAGAAGAAAGCATTACCAAAATAACTACTGGGGACACTTTAGAATCTGAAGATAAGATAGACCAAAAAGATGAGGAAGATTCAAAATATGGAGATATTCATTCTACAGAGGAACCAACAAAACTAATACATGATGCCTCTGATAGTGATGTTGATCAAGATGATCCTGTTGAATGGAAAGACGGTGCTTCTCCATGTGAAAGTGGGCCTGGTTCTCAACAGGTGTCTGACTTTGAAGACAATACATGTGAAATGAAACCTGGAGCGTGGACTGATGAATCATCCCAGAGTGAAGATGCTGGAAGCAGTAAACCAGTTGCAGAAACAAAAGGTGCATCAGAAAGTGATGAAGAGCAGTTGAAATGGAAGAATAGTTCCTATGGAAAAGTAGAAGAATTTTGGTCCAAGGACCAGTCACAGTGGAAAAATGCATCTGAAAATGAAGAGAGTTTGTCCAACCCACAGATGGAGTGGCAGAATAGCACAATTGACAGTGAGGATGGAGAGCAATTTGATAATATGACTGATGGTGTTGCAGAACCAATACATAGCAGCTTAACTGGTGTAGAGCTGAGTAGCCAACAAGCATAAACTGCCCTATGTCCTAAGCATTGGTGGTAGGCTGTATTCTGTAACTGTTGGATCTTTGCATTTCAGTATGACTGCTAAGCTTAATTCAACTGGTACTGCCTTTTGAGTGCTAGGTCAACTGACTTCAGTGGTTGATGCGTGGCCACTCCTATTCCAGTGGTTATTTGAGTATGCTGTTGGCTAATCTTGCTTTAGAATCTGCTGTGGCAAGCACAGTAACTTAATGTGAAAAACCAATACGCTGGTGGCTCCGGAATGCACATGAGGAAAAGCAGAGATTTATTTTATCTGCATTCTCAACATTTATTTCACTCTGTATATGTTCAGTTGTATGTCCTTTTAAACCATTACCTTTATTCACATGGTAGTATAGGTCCAACATATGAGCTACCAGTTCAATGTGTATAGTAGACTCTGGGGAAAATTGATTTTTTTTCATTTATTCATTCTGAATAGTTAAAATATGTATATTTGTACAGTCTTTTAGACCTATTCAAGTGACGCTTATGATATTGTTCTTGTGTACCCATCATAGATTTGTTTCTCTTTTTTAGTGTTGCCCTGCTGTGTAATAAATGCTGTATCTAGTTTATCTAGCAAAAGCTTGAACCTGCTATAGTATGAACTTTTGACAGACTTAGTTTTTGCACATAATCTTGTACAATCTCAAACCAGAGGCCAGCAACATTAAAAAAATTATATCTGGACTCTATTGTATTATAGAATTTTCTTGTTCTGAATATCCTCAAAATTACAGCCAACAAACTGGTATTTCAGATCCATTTTCTGAAAACTTTTAAGCTAAAATCACATCCAAGAAACAAGTTTGCAGCTAATTTTGACACATTTTAGAACTGTATAAAAGTGTATTGTGTTGAGGCAGCAAACAAACTTGAGTGCTGCATTTTGGATATTTAGTTTTATCTTTAGTTACGCACCAACATGGTGTATCATTTATACCATCTAATATATGACACACTGTTGTAGTATGTATAATTTTGTGATCTTTATTTCCCTTTGTATTCATTTTAAGCATCTAAATAAATTGCTGTATTGTGCTTAATGTAAACATTGGCTTTATTACAAATAACAGTGCTTTGTACATTTGTACTTTGTGACATTGGAGGCCACAGAACCAAGTTACCACAAGCATATGTAACTACCAGCGCCTTGTAGAAAATTAAGGCCTGCCATTTGTGGAAGATATTGATGATCTTGCGGATTTACAGATCCTGTTACAAGTCCTTCTATTACTCTTTTATTGCTATGATGAAAATCCTTGGGTTTTTAAGTTCATCTTTTGTCAAGCAGCAAGGCTGCCTTTGTGTAAATGTCCCTAATAAAAAAGGGTTTGAGCACAAGTTGGGAATAACAACTTGTAGACAGAATCCTAGTTCAGTGGTGTTGTCTTCCCTCAAGTGTATGTTTCCTTTCATTACAAAGGAGGAGCGGTGTTGTTAAGTGAATTTCATAACTTTGAGATGGCTAGAAATACAATTTTGGTTTGAAGCAGCAAGTAGTAGTGGGAAGACATACCTTGTTACAGTTTCAGCCCCACAACTGATTTGGGATCTGAAATCAAATAACTTCATCTCCCTGGGCAGCACTGTTCTCTCTCTAAAATAAGGGAGAACCTAAAGGTTGTTTCCAATTGTGTAACATTCTATGATTTTACAGTTTTTATTTGGTCAATGTCCAAAAAAAAATGTATCTCGATCACTTAAAAGTAGGCATTTTATCTATTAAAGTTTAGGGGAAAACAGTGTTTAAAGGATCCATAATTGTCAGTTTGGATACTTCCTCCCCCAATGCATATCATAACCCCTCTGTAATTTAGTCATCAGCAGTAGCTGTAACCAAAAATTTTTGTCAATTTGGTGAGCCTCTTTTAACTTTAGCTCAGCTGGTTCTCAAGCATAGTCCATCACTTGATCTGCATAGGAAGCTATTCCAGCTCAGTGGGGCCTGCCAAAACTTGTCTACTGCTGGCAGAGGTTTCAAGAAAGCAATGTGGACGCATCGGAATAGGAAGGGTTGAGGAGAAAACATGTTATACCAAAAAAAGTGGATTACATTCAGACAAGACTAGGTTCTGGAGATCCTCCCCAAACCCCCCAAAAAAGGACCTTTCTCCTAGAGTGTACAAGTTGATTTGAGCAGGGAGAGTGTGAGCAATAGGGAAGAACAGGGAAAGCTTCACAGAGGAGCTGGCACCTGAGCTGAATTGAAGAATTCTGAGGGCTGAAAGGAAGAAGGAACCTAATTCTGGGTATAAGAGGTTTTTGCAAAATTTACAGATTGTAGATAAAATGTGAAGCGTAGGTAATAGCTAATAATTCACTTTGACTAGAAAGAGAGGAAGTAGCATGAAATGAGACTAGAAATGTGGGTCTGGAGGCAGATTTTTGGAGTCCCAAAAACAGCCTAAGGAATGTGCATTTTGACAATAAAACATAACATGCTTTGTGTTAGCATTCCTACCTTTAATAAACTGAGATTTATGTGGTACTTTACCTTCTCACTTAATCTATAGTGACTGGCCTTGTTTTTTAAATAAAAGGCATAGCATTCTGCTACCCTTATAAATGGAAATCTTAATAATTAAAGTTTCTAAGCCTTTTTAAAAAATATATGTGGCAAAAAAGATACGTCATATTACCTTGTTCATTCAGCTTTTATTGCTGACCTTAGTATCAGTTTCTTGAGATGATTTCTAGTCTGAAACTTGACTCAGAGGTACTTGTTCCTCTACAACAATCGTATTTTTTACCCAAAATTTGACTAACTGAACCAACTTTGTCATTTCTCTGTTGCTCCCTGGTGGTGTTTTTAGGAGAAACTCTGGATAAGGGAGTGTAGAAAGGAGGTGTATGTGATTCAGTCAGTTGTGTTTCTATATTTGTTAGGTCATAGAGAGTGAAATAATTAAATTGTGTCAAATAGTTCAAATGCTGCCCGTTGTGAAAGAAGGGGTTCCTGTGAGGTCATTTTAAAGATTGAATTCTGAACCACTTGGGTCTCTAAAAAAAAAAAATCTCCCTATCTTATTTGATATATGAAAACCTCACTGTTGACTGTTGTCAGCACATATACCAGTCAGTGTTCCCTCTACTCACTTTCTCTAGCTGAGTCAAAAATCACAATATCTTGTCCACAGCTAACAGATTTTGACATCAAAAATGCCTAGCAGTTGTGAAACAGAGGGAAAGGCAATAGGTTTGGAGTCAAATGAGCTAGATTTGAATACTACTGCCTATTAAATATGTAACCATGGGCAAACCACCTGTCTTTGGGTTGGACAATCCTTTATGGAGGGACAAAATGTGGTGCAGAGTACAATACTGACAGTTGAGATGTTCTGGTCCTACTTCTACTCACTAGCTATATAACCTACTGACAGTTGAGATGTTCTGGTCCTACTTCTACTCACTAGCTATATAACCTACCATTTCTGTGGTGGGCTTTGTTTCTTCTCTGTAAAAAGAGAACACTGGATTCTATCTCTGTTCTAGCTCTAAAATTCTTTGACTTGGTTGACTTTTTCAGTTCTTTATATACTGTGGCCTCCATCAGTTTTTTGGTTTTGTTGTTTTTTGGTTTTTTTACCTAATTATGTTCAAATAAGATGGCCTTAGCTTTCTGAATATAAAGCTTCTTAGATACAAAAGTTGGAGAGGGAAGGGGAAGTAAACTTTAAGGAAAGAGTTTTGCAGTTGAACTGCAATATGTCCCTTTATTAATAGTCTTGTAATAAGTGAAGCAAAATAATTACCCTGAGCTTGTACTATCCCCTTTAAATTGGATCAACATATTTCAATAACTGAAACATCAAACTGAAAACTTGCTCCTAGAAATGAAAGTTTTTCCACATTATTTAGTAGGATTTACACTTAAAGTGGTATAAACACTATACTTGCTGTCACTGAGTCTGTAGCAGAATGTGACAGCTGTGTATGTTGAACAGCCATCTGGGAGGCTAAGAATTAAAAGCAAATTCTGCCTCTGAGACTTTGCTATAAAGAGAAAAGGAAGGACAGCTGCGTGACTTGCCTGTTACCTCTTTTCAGCCTGTCCATAAAGCTGGCTCTGAGGGAAAAGGACTAGATTAACCTAAAGACCCTCAGCCCCCTGGAGGAGCCAGTGGGCACAGCACTAGAGCCAAGCTCTTCTACCTTAAACACTGAGCTATGAGGACTTTCTGGCTCCCTGTTAAAGAGCTAACCATGGTGTAGTAGAAAGTGGATTAGAATTATGTCTCTCCTGTGAGATTTAAGGCAAGTGTGATATGGTAGTTATCTTCAAGTATTAGGTTTCATGGGCAGGGGGAGGGATTAGATTTACTCTACTTGGCCCCATAGGGCAGAACAAGGAACAACTTCAGAGAAGCAGGTATGGTGAAAGGAAATACGTTATCCCTTCCATATCATATTTTTCCTCATCACCATTTTCAGTATATCTTGGGTCAGCATAAAAAATGAAGTGGTAGTTTTGGGGGAGTTTTGCAGAAGCTGCAGACAGCACACAAAAGCCAGCAGATGACAGAAAAAGTTTAGAAATTCATACATGCATAAAATATATATGTGGTGTTGTATAGTATCAAATAAAATTTTATAATAAGGTACTGTCAACATCCCATAAAAGAAAAAATTCAGACTTCTTTGGTAAGAAGGGAGGGCCAAAATTTTTTACATGGATTTTCCATGGGGAGTCACACTCCTAGCCCCCACAATGTGGAAGAGGTAACTATACTCCATAACTATTAGACTAAGTGTAGTGGGATCCTCCTCACTAAAGATCGTTACTGGAGAATGATCACAGAATGGCCATTAGGAGATATGTGGTAACTGGTCAGGTTTGGGTATGGGTTGAAATAGACAGATTCAGAGGTCCTTTCCAATGCAGATTTTGTGATTCTTAAATTCCTTCCCCTTTCTGGCTCTCGTTTTTCCTCATCTTTAAGATGCAGAAGTTGTACTAGAGGATTTTTTAAATTTTTAAGTCCCTTTTGGTTCTAAATCTACAGTCCAGTACATGTGAAGATGTGTGTTCTGATTCACCAATTTGTTAAGTATTTTCTATGTATGTATAAGACTGTTGTTAGTGCCAAGGATACAAAGATGAAACAATACTTTGCCATCAGGAATCTTATAATCTAATAGGAGATATGAGACACGTATGCGTTAAGGAAGAATGTGATAAATGACAAGTCTAGACAAGGTGTAAGAAATATGAGGAAGGAAAGGTCACTTTGATCGATTTCAGATTTAGAACTGAAAGGGTCCTTAGTGATTGTGGGAAGTATTGGCAGCTAAGCTGGATCTTGAAGGATTTCAAAAGGAAGAGCTAGAATGAGTACACCATCAGCATGAAGGGATTAACGTGTAGTGTAGGGGTAGGGGAACCTGCTGCCTCAAGGCCACATATGATCCTCTAGACCCATAAGTATGGCCCTTTCAATAAATCCAAACTTCAGAGAAAAAATTCCAAAAGGGTATATTCTATAAAGTTCAGATTCATTCATAGGGCCACACTTGAGGACCTAGATGGCTACATGTGGCCTCAAGGCAGCAGGTTCCCACCCCTGGGCGCAATGTGTTTTGAGTGTTCGGAATAGTCAAATCACTCAAAGAGCCTGTAATCAGATGTGGGTGACCTTTAATGCCAAGCTAATAAACCATATGGTTTGTTCTTTTAGCAATGGAGAGTTAGGGAAAGTTTTTGAGTAGGGAGGACATGTTTATGAAATTAAAGCACTTGTTCTCAGTGATAAAGTAAGAATTCCTATTTAAACCAAAAAAAAAAAAATTCATTTACTGAGATGTTTCACAGTCAAGAACAATAGGCCAGATTTAGCCCATATAAATACGGACCTCTGAGTAGTCTTACTGATTACAGAATACAACATATCCAAGTTAATACATTAGTGTAGTTTACTCTGGCTGATATGTATTGCTGTGTTCCCAAGCTGATCATTTTTCCTGAATGAAAGGGAACTCTGCTATGTCAGTTGGTCAACAAATATTAAGTGCCTGCTATACTCCAGCATCTGCTAGATGCTAGAGATACAAATACAAAGGAATTCCTACTTCCAAGGGGCTTAGAAAAGAATTTCCTTACCATATAGTAGAGCTAGAGTAGAAGGGAACTCAGGCCCTCGAATCCAACCACTGAATCTTAGAGAGATGAGAAAACTGAGACCCATGGAGGTCTAAGTGACACCCAAAGTCACATAGTAAATGGTGGAAGCTGAGTCCTTTGACTCCAGAGATAGGAGTTCTATCCCCTGTACTACATTGCCTCCTTTGAGAGCCTGTGTTTATGAGCCTTTGACTCTTAACTTCCTTTACAGATAATGTGCTATAGTCTCTTCCTCACTGTACACATTTCTGGGGAAGGTTCAATAAAAGTCATCTAATGGTATAACCAACTTTCAGCAATCTTGCCTTATTTTAATTTCTATAAGGTTTTCCTGCCCAAAAGGATTCTTCTTGTCCTCCTCAACATCTCACCTCTGACTGAGAAATATCTCCAGGCAATCGAAACAAATAGAGCTTGTACTCCTAAATTGAAAAAAAATAACAATATGACAAAATGTTTATTCACTCCCTACTATGTACAGAGCACTTACTAGATATTAGAAATATACAAAGCTTAAACAAGGCATAATCACCTGTCTTCTTATCCTGGTAACAAGCAGAGCTATGATACACAAATATTGTATGACAGGTTTAATGGGATGCAGAACAAAATGTTAGGTGAAGACTAAGAGAAAAGGAAGTCTTTGGGGAGGAGATAGCATCTGATTTGGCTTGTGAAAGTGGGGGGAGTAAAGTAATATACTAGCAGAAGTTTTGATATATATATATATGATATTAGAGGTTAGGCATGGTAGAAGATTGAATACTTTTTGAGTCAAGAAATTGTGTGCCTTCCAAGGATATTCTAGAATATGTGTAGTAATGTTAGATAAGTGTTTCTTTTCAGAAACAGAATCAGGTCACTTGGTCAAGAGGGCTAAGAGGATGATCATTTTCTATGAACATTTTCACATATCCATGACCACACTGTAGGAGTTTGCCTGAAGGAAAAATGAGGCTTTGATATTGTGAGGAAGTGAAGATCAAGAGTAGCTGATACAGCTCACAGTGCTCTACTTTACAGCCAAATGGGACTATCAGCTATTTTCTGATCTCATTCTGCACTCTTCCCCCTCCATGTGTCCACATAGGCTGTCCCTGATTTCTGGAATACCCTTTTCTTATCTTCACTTGCTGAAATCTTTTTCTTCCTTCAAGGACCAACTCACCTCCTCCAGGAAGCCTTTCCTAACCACCCTGCCCCTGACCCAACCTAAAAGTGATCTCTTCCCTAAGGCAGAGCCTTCCCCTCAACACTCCTGAGTGCTGCCTGAACCAGATTGAAATGTAATTAGGAAATATTTAACAAAATAAAAATACAATAGAATGTAGATAATGTTAATATATGATTTTCTGAGTTAATATGTGGCAGATACTATCCTTATGTAAGGTCCCATGCCCTCTCCCTCCCTACCACCCTGTTTCTATATGACTTCAACATTACAGCCCTAGGGCATTTGGTTTGTCCTTTGTCTACTTTATATATTTAACTATGTTTTTACTGTTTGTTAGAATGGTATGTGTAGTTTCAAAGAGACAAATTTAGGCTTGATATAAGGGAAAACTTTCTGACAATTAGACCAGTCCAGAAGTGAAATGAAGTGTATCATAAAGTAGTGAGTTCACCTTCATTAGAAGTCTTCCAGCAAAATCTTGAATAATCATTTATGAGATGTGTTGTTGAAGTGATTCTTTTTGGGTTGGACTAGATGATTACTGATAGCTTCTTGAAATACTGAAATTCTTTGATTCTGTTCTAGCATGGGGAACCCTCCACATATACCCCTCACCCCAGAAGAGCTATCCCAGTTTTGAGGCACTTTGTTAGTACAGCACCTACTCAAAACCACAGTTCACAAGCCTACAGTGATGTGTTTATTTTTACCAGCCAACCAGATGACACGTTAATTCAAACAAAAGAAGTCAACTAGCATTTCAAATAAAATGTCAAAGAAAATTCCCCTTCCAGGCCCATGTATATATGGGGTTAATTCTCCAAGTTGCCATACTACTAGTAGAAGATGGCGTACACACACACTAACATGTGACTAGAGAAAACACACAGAGGGAATACACAAAGGGTACACATGGGACTCGGGATCATATTTAGAGGGCATATGTATAATGTGGCCAAGGCAACCCAAGCCTCTAATACTGCAGAATTGTCAGTGTCTGTTAGTGATTTCATCCTGGTCTCTTAAAGTGCATCTCTGCTCCTTGCTGGGCATCCCATCTCTTCTAATTACATTGTCTCTACCAAATGTCTTTACTAGATGCTATCTCTATGCTAGTCATATCTCTGACAATTCGGCTTGTCTTATGGATCGATGAACTGCTCTCTACTATCATTGACATGGGGGGGGGGGGAGAGAGCAAGTACATGAGCCTGCCTTTATTATGCATATCTAGCAGCCCTAAAACCTCATGGGTCCCTTTTATTTACCTCTTCCCAGAACAGAAGTACTGTCAGTTTATATTGTGACTGTACTTGGCTTCAGAGAGCAGCTGGTAGAAATTGCAAAGGGATAGATTTAAGTTTAATGCAAGGAAAATTTTCCTAACAAAGCTGTCCGAAAATGGAACAGACTACCTTAGGAGGTGATAGGCTCCCCCTCATTAGAAATATTAGCCACTTATCAGGTACATTCTAGAGTACTGGTGTCATACTCAAAGGGGGTCATTAACCCATATATAAGAACCTCTGCAGGCACATACTGACTTAGTCACACATTAGCATTATCTGTGTTCTATGGTATATTTGTTTCAT
Organism: Gymnobelideus leadbeateri; assembly: GCA_011680675.1. Classification (NCBI taxonomy): domain Eukaryota; kingdom Metazoa; phylum Chordata; class Mammalia; order Diprotodontia; family Petauridae; genus Gymnobelideus; species Gymnobelideus leadbeateri. The sequence goes on along the minus strand of WOXC01006057.1, from coordinate 291,278 downwards.
TTACTATTTCCCAATTACATTTTCATCTAGTTGGGCTGCACTTTGGAGTGGTGCAGGTTGCACATGGCAGGACATGTATTTGGCACCTCTGTTCTGGAAGGAATCCTTGTTCAAGTATGGATTAGATTGATGGCATCTGAGGTTCCTTCCAAGTGAGATTCTGCAGTTATTCCTTCCAGCACAAAATCGTTGATTCTGTACTAAAAAGAACAATGCACTCTGAATTTGAAGAACTGGTTTCAAATCTCTGCCCCCCAGCCACTACCTGTGTGACCGTGGACATTTAAGAATAGTGTCAGGGGATAGCTAGGTGGCATAGTGAGTAGAGCATGGGCCCTGGAGTCAGGAGGACCTGAGTTCGGATCCATCCTCAGACATTTATCTCACACACACACACACACACACACACACACACACACAAACACAAAGTAGCCACGTGACCTTGGGCAAGTTACTTAACCCTAATTGCCCTCCAAAAAGCAAAAAAAAAAAAAAAGAATCATGTCAGAACTTCAAATTATATCATAGAACTAATTATCAGAAACGTTTGGTACTGATGAGAAATTAGAAAAGTAGATCAGTAGAACAGACTAAATAAACAAGGTTCAAAAAACAATAAAATTCAACCTACTTTTGGATAAACCCAAATGTATAAATTAATCGGTGAAAATTCCCTTTTTGACAAGTACTGTTTGAACAACTAGAAAGCTATTTGGCAGAACTTGGGTTTAGACCAACATATTATACCACAATGAGCTAAAAATTAACATATCATCAGACAACTGATTATTAAGGGGATCAGACCACATGGACCTGTGAATGGGTACCTCAATTCTGGAAAGCAATTTGGAAATAGTGCAAATTGATGAAAATGTGCATACCTTTTAATTCAAGAGATACTACTGTTAATGAATATAACCCACCAGAAATCAACAGGGGGGAAAACCCCATATGAACCAAAATATAGCAGTCTTTTTCTTTCTGTGATAGCAAAGAAGCAGAAACAAAGTAGATTTCAATCAACTGGAGAATAGCTAAATAAAGTATAGTGCATCAATGTAACAGAATATGGCAAGTTTTTAAGAAACTATGAACATAAGGAGAAGCATGGGAAAAAGCATGGAAAAAAATGTGAACTGATGCAAAATGAAGTAAGCAAAACCAGTGACACTATATATCCTGACTATAACAATGCAAATGAAACAACATCAACAATAAAATGCTCAAAACAATGCTGCATAATTATGTTGACTAAGTTTGGCCCCCAAAAGAAATAAAAGGTACCTCCCTTGCTCATTAGGATAAGTGGATGATACCATTTTTTTAATGGTTAGTTTCATGGAACTTTTTCCTTTTTTTTATTCTTATAACAGGATACTTCTCTGAAAGATGATAGGGGGATACAATGAGAAATGTAGATGATGTAAAAAAATACTAATAAAAAAATTTTTTAAAGGGTAACACCATTAAAAAAAAAAAAGGCAAATCAGGTACCTTTCACAACTTTGACTAGAAGGAAACTTCTTAACAAAACAGAAGATTGTGTTGATCACAAGATAAATAATCTTGATTACATGAAATTAAAAACTTGCATAAAAAATCAATGCAGCTAAGAAGGAAAGTTTGTCAATGGAGAAAAAAAATCTTGGCAAATAATCCCTTATAAGGGTCTTAATATCAACAGTATGTAGGGAAGCAACACAGATATATAAGACAAAAGTCATTTCCCAATAAATATTTGGTCATATGATATGAATAAACAGTCCTCAAAAGAATTGCAAGTTAATAGCCAAGTGAAAGGTTACTTCATATCACTAACAAGAAAATATAAATCAAAACAACTTTGAGGTTTTAGTTCACAATCAGCAAAGTTGATAAAAGATGGAAATAGTGAAAGATAGAGGTGTGGAGAGAGAGCAACTTGGAAGTATGCTAAGAAAGTGACTAAAATGTCTTTACTCGGAATCCCACTGCTAGGTTTGCAAGGAGCTAGAGGATATTGGAGGATCCTCTAATACAAACAGAAAGAAAGTCTATGTGCACCAAAATATTCATAGATTCATAGCAGCATTTTTCATGATAGCAAAGAACTGGAAATAAAGTAGATGTCTGCTGATTTGGGAATGGCTAAACAAACTGTGGTACATGGATGTAATGGAATATCATTGTGCCATAAGAAACAACAAATATTAAAAATTCTGAGAAGTATAAGAAGACTGTATAAACTGATGCAGAATAAAGTGAGCAAAACTAATAAAACAGTATTTGCAATGATTACAACTATGTTCTTCTATGAAAATATAAAGAATATAAAAATGAAACAATACTTTATAATTATAATGACCACGCTTAACCCTGAACAAGAGTTGGAATAGTGCATATAATCTCAGACTTGATTGATATGTTGATTTGATTTGCTGAACTACTTTTTAAAATGCCTTTTTTATTCTTCATTGCAAAGGAATAGTTCACTGGGTAGAAGGTAGGGAAGAGATATATTCAGAAATGAAGGTGACATTAAAACAATATATCAACAAAAAAGAATAACGTGAGGAGTGCTAAAGCCAAGATTGAGCTAATGAACTGACAACAAATGCTAAAGACAACAAAAATGCACTTTATTTTATTTTTAAGTATCTTGGAAAAGCAAGGGATGAAAGAAAGAAAAGGACCACTGTTCAGATTAGATGTCATAATGATAATAACCAATGAAGATAAGACAGAACTACTCAACTCTTATTTTCTGTTTTCTCTGCCAAGGAGTATAATCTTTAGACTGGAAAGAACAGAACAAAACTGATTAATAATGAGTTGAGACCTCAGAGAGTAAAGGAGATGTTAGGAGAGGACTTCGATGGATTCCAATAACCAAGGCTAAATAAACTTCATCCTAGAGTACTGAAAGAATAGACAGATGTAAATGATGAAACAGTCAGTGATCTTTGAAAAGTAATGGTGAATGACAGAGGTGGCAAAGAACTAGAATTCCTGGGGAAAACTTTAGAACATAATATTAAAGAAATGGTTTATAGATATCTAGAAAGGGGATCGGTCACCACTGAGAGCCAGAATGATTTCATCCAGAAAAGGTCATAAGAAACTAACTAGTTTCTTTTTTGAGGTTAACTAGAATGGTAGATGGGGGTAATGCTATAATTTCAGTTTGGTTACATATCAACAAAGTATTTGCTCGTTTCTGTATGTACGAGAAGGAGATGTGGACTAGACAGTAATAGGAATAAAAGAAGGATATAAGCATTTAGTAAACATCTACTATGTACCAGACAACATGCTAAGTACAACCCTAGGAGGCAAGTTCTATTATCTCCATTTTACTGTCAAGGAAACTGAGGCAGACAGATTAAGTGACTTACTCAGAGTCACACAACTAGTAAGTGTCTGAGGACCAATTTGAATTCAAGTCTACCTGACTCCAGGTCCAGCATTATCTACTGTGCCACCTAGCTGCCTCTGGAAGTTAATTAGGTAGTTAGTGTAGTTAAGTGGATGGATTTGGAACTAACTGAAGAAATGAACCCAAAGAATAGTCATTCATGTCTATGGCCCACCTGCAAAGTCAGGTGATGATTTTAAAAAGCCAAAGATGGGAATGACTTAAGATCAAGGTCAACAAGCATTTATTTAGCAGTATGTGCCAGGCACATTGCTAAGTAAGCACTAAAAATACAAATGCGAGCAGAGAGTCCCTTCCCTCAAGGAGCTTACATTCTAATGGGAAAAGACAACACATTAAAGAGAACTGAAAAGAGGGCATTGAGGATAAAGGAGAGGTGAAATGAAAGTATCCCTTATGGAATTTGAAAAAGAAGATGCTGTGGAGATGTCAGACCTGGAGAGGAATAAAGGCCTGCTTGGCCTAGCCTCCTCCTTAAAGTGGAACTAACCAGTCAGAGGTAGAGGCTACAAGGGTGAAGGGTACTTCCTGTGTGAAAAGTCGTCTGGGTTAACTTTAAATGTGAAAAGTATTCTGGGGTGTGGTGGGGAATGAGCTTCGAGGACAAAGAGGTTTCTATGGCATGGTAGAGAAAGTTCTGTAGAAATGAGTCAGAAGTGTAACTAACCTGGAGAGGAATAAAGAGATTGGGGAAATGATGCTTTGCTGGAAGAACTGTACATTCTTCCTCTTAGATTGTTTGGACAAGGGCTATGAGAAATGAGCAAGGTATGTGCTCTAGGGGAAATATACACAAACACACACATAACACACACACACATACCCGTTCACCACCCACACACACTTTTTTGCCTTAAAAGGAGCAGAGATACAATTTAAATGAAACTACCTGGAAAGAACCAGGAATTAAAAAAACAGAAAATGGCAACCACCCGAACATAGTTCTTTTTGCATTATATTCAATCTTCTTCCAAAGCACAGACCACCTTGACAGAAGACCAACAGAAACATTCTAAGTTCCTGAGTCCCCCAATAGAGTGTATGGCCACCTGAGTGCATTTATGTTACTTACTTTATTCATTTATCACATTCTGATTGTTTCATAAAATATGCTTTTGTAAGTGATTCAATGAATCACTTACAAAATGAAATGAAACACACAACTAGTGATACAATAAAGAGGGAAGAGTTTTCTTAGTATGGAACCTGAGTCAAGACTTGATTGAGTAATACAGGTCTGCAAATTCTAGACCAATGAGATAAGGCACTATCTCATGAAGGGGTGGAGCTAAAGGAAGAGAGACAGCTAGATCCATGAGAGCCAAAAAAAGCTTGGCATTTACCCTAATAGAACTATGGTGTTGGGTGGTGTTCATGGACAAATGAAATTAAGTGTTTCTTAACAATACCCGGTCTTTACTACCAAATAGAGTCAGCTCCTCTAGCAAGGATCCATTGCCCCAGCCTCCCTCTTCTAAATTGTCCTTTCCCTCTAATTTTTTTAGTACCATCCAGCCCAAAGCTTAGTGACCCAGAGATAAGAATTTTAAATGATGCAGATAAATAGAGGATATCTCTAGTACACTTAGAATCTGTTCTTGACCCTACACTATTTAACATGTTTATCAGTAACTTGGATGAAGATATACATGGCATACTTTATTATTTTTTATTGTTTATTATTCTGAACTTGACAAACACCAATAAGCATTTCCATATAGAAAGAACAGGAAAAAAAAAGATTGCCATTGAAACCATGAAACTTCATTATGTTTACCTTGTTAGTTTTTAATTATATAATACATTTTCAATATCTTCTGCCTCTCATTGAGACCTGACTCCCTCCTGATGACACAGCTTCCATCTCTCTGGCTACCCTTACCGGCACTTCCCTGCACCACCCCCAGACTCACTTGTCTTGGTAGAGGAATTAGAATACTCCTTGCTCCAGATTGCCACTTCCAGGTTCTACCATCTTCATTCAGTAGCCTCTTCTTTGAAGCTCACAAATCTACATCTACCACCCAATCAAAATCCTGAGAGCTACTGTCTACAGACCTCCAGGACACTCCCCTTCCTTTTTTAATGGGTTCAGAACCTGGCTCATCTTTCTCTCCTCCCAAACTCATGCCTTCATGCTAGGGGACTTCAGCATACACATGACACTCAAACCTCCCAGATACTCACTTTACTGATTCCCCATGACATATTCCTCCACCTTACATCAACTACACACAAGGATGGTCATACCCTCGATCTTGGTATAAGCTATAAATGCACTATCTCCATGTTTATGAACTTTGAAATCACTTTATCTAGTCACAGGCTGTTGGCTTTCCACCTCTCCCTCTGCTTCCCAGTGTCAAATCTTGCTCTTCATCCACACAGTGACTTCTAATCTCTTAACACATCAGTTCTCTCTCAAGCCATCATCCTTATATTAGCCATACTGTCCTTTCTCCACTTTGACCCCTTGGTAAAACAGCTCAACTCAACACTGTCTTCTTCTCTTGAGTCCCTTGCCCCTTTATCATATTGTTGAACTGTGCCTTACCAAGCCTCAGCCCTGGATCACTTCCACCATTCTCTGCTATTACTCCTAGATGTGTGCTATTGGACAAAGTTGGAGAAAAATGTGCAATTGTACTGACTAGGTCCACTACAAATTTATGTTATGTAACACCAACTAATACCCTCATTGCTGCTAAGAAATCCTTTTACACCTCCCTAATTAACACCCACTCACCACTGAAGCCCTTCTAAACCTTTTCATCAGTCTTCAAACCTCCCATAGCTTCTCTACCCCCTACCTTTCAAATGAAAATCCTGCCTCCCATTTTGCCAAATTCAGGTTATTTACTGGTAGCTCCTCTTCTTTTCCTCCTTATCTCTTATAACTCAAATGCCTGACTACACAGGTAATATAACTGTAATCCCATTCCATCTAGTCTCCTCCAGCTCATCGCTTATTCTTTCATTCCTTTTTCTCCCTTATTTTCAATTCTTTGTCTTTTTACTACTTCCTTACTGCCTACAAATATGCCTGTCTCTCCCCCATCCTCAAAGTAAAACAAACCAAAAAACCCTTTTAAACCATTGATCCCTACTAATTGTGGTCACACTTCTTGTAGCTGAACTCCTTGAGAAGGATATGTGTTAATCAGTGCCTCCATTTCCCCTCTTTTGGCTCTCCTCTTAACTCTCCACAGTGTAGCTTCTGACTTCATCATTCAACTGAGACTGCTGCCTCCAAAGTCACCCTAGATCTCTTAACTGCTAAATCCAAAATGACCTTTTCTCCATTGGCATCCTTCTAGACTTTTGCAGCCTATGACACTCAGTCACCCTCTTCTCCTTGATTTTTTCTTCGGGTTTTAGGGACTCGATCTGTATAACCAGTCCTCTGTCTTCTTTTCTGGATCTTCATCCAGTTCATATCCACTAACCTTAGGTGTCCCATAGGGCTCTACTCTGGGCCGCCTTCTTTTCTCCCTCAATAGTATTTCACTTGGTGACCTTGTTAACTCCCATGGATTTATTTATCATCTCTACCCTAATGATTTTCAAATCTACTTATCCACTAACCCAGGAGTGGGGAACCTGCAGGTTTGAGGCTGCATTTGACCTTCTAGGCCCTTAAGTGTGGCCCTTTGACCAAATCCAAACTTCACAGAACAGATCCCCTTAATAAAAGGATTTGTTCTATAAAACTTGGACTCAGTCAAAAGGCCAAACCCAAGGACCTAGAAGGCCACATGTGGCCTTGAGGCTGCAGGTTCCCCACCCCTTGTCCTAACTTCTCAACTAACCTCCAGGTCTTGCATCTCCAACAATCAACTCTACATAGCAAACTGGATGTTCCATCGATATCTTAAACTCAACATGTCTGAAATGGAACTCATTATCTTTCCCCAAACCCTCCCCTTTCCAAACTTCCCTATTACTATTGAAGGTACTACCATTCTCCTAAGCTGGCAACCTAGGTGTCATCCTCAACTCCTCACTCTCTAACCCCACCCTCACCCCCACATCCAATCTGCTGCCAGGGCCTATTGATGTCACCTTTGTAATATCTCTGCAATACTCCCCCTCCTCTTTAATACTGCCACTGCCCTAGTACAGACTCTCATTACCTCAAACTTGGACTATTGCAGTGCTTGCTGGTTGGTCTGCCTGCCATAAGTTTCTCCCCACTCTGGTCCACCCTCCATTCACCCACCAAAATGATTTTTTAAGGGATTGGAAAGGATGGAGGGTGGAAATCTAGCAAAATCACATCAACCTTAAAACTCTGGTTGAAGAGGGTAGAGGGTAAATAGTAAAGAACTCCTCTCTGATCCTCCATTTAAGAACACCCAGAGTAGTCATTTATTTCTCACCCAACTGTATTCATCTAGACTTTAAATATCCCCCCACCCCCTTTCAACTAACTTTTATGCGTTGTTTTCCCCACCCCACATTAGATTATGAGCTCCCTGAAGGCAAGGACTGTCGGTTGCTTTTCTGTGTATCTTCAGTGCTAAGCACAGTACCTGACACATAGTAAACAATAGGCCTTCTCCTACCTTTCCAGTGCTCTTAAACCTTACACAGACACTCCTTTCCTGCCCCCTCCTCCTCTTCCCCCACCATGTAATCTTTGATCTAGTGACACTGGCCTTTGTACCTTATCTCAAACAAGACACTCCATCTCCTAGCTCTGGAAATTTTCACTGGCTGTCTTCTGTGCTTGGAACAGTTTCCCTCCTCATCTCTACTTCCTGGCTCCCCTGGCTTCCTTCAAGTTATAGGTGAAACCCTACCTTCTACAGGAAGCCTTTCCCAATCTCTTTCAATTCTAATGCTTCTCCTCCGTTGATTATTTCCTGTTATCTTACATAGTTAGTACATAATTGCCTGCATGTTTTCTCCCCCATTAGACTGTGAGTTCCTTAACAGCTTTCACTTTTATTTGTATCCCCAGCACTAGAACAGTATATTCTAGATAGATATATAGATATAGATATATACACATACATATGCATATGTCTATGTACATGTGTATGTATGGTATATAATTAAGTGCTTAATAAATGTTCATTGACTGAGTCCTTCTTTTCCAAATAAGTTTTTTTTAATCAAATTGTCCCTCTCAATCCCCCCCACATTGAACAAATTAAAAAGAAAACCCTCGATACAAATGTGCTTAGTTCAACAAAATAAGTTCCCACATTGCTTATGTCTGAAAATGTATCTCTTTCGTCATTTTAAGTTTATTGAGAGAGCCAAACCAGTGGAATGTTTTATCTTCATTCTTTTGGATTTATGGTTTAATCATTGAGTTGATTTGAATTTTAAGATCTTTCAAAGTTATTTTTCTCTGCAATATTATCATTTTGTAAAATTGTTCTACTTCTGTTCACTTAGCTCTGCATCAGTTCATTAAGATCTTCCCACTGTCCTTCCAAAAGTTACTTGGGGTTGAGATTGAGGCTGGTGAAATGTGAATTGCCCAGTGTAGGGAGAGCCTAAAATGGTTTTGAGATTTGGCCCCAGGGAAAATATATTCAAGGAGAAAAGTATCAGAAAGTAGTGAGTGATAGGAGACTAAAAGAAAAACAAGAATGACATTATCAAAGATTGCAGGAGGAAGAAAACTCATTTAAAGACCCTGAGCATAAATAAATAAGCCAACAAGGAAAATACTAATAACAGAAAGGAATATGGCTTCCAGAGCAGGTTTTTTTAAAAGTCCAAACATCTATGAATTAACTGTTACAAGACAAAGGAAAATTAATCAATATGTAATAAGGCAGCATACCCTGTGGCTTCCCTAGAGAGCCTGTTACCACAGCAGGATATTCCTGAAAGATGTAAAAGAAATAAGAATTCTGGAAGTAGCATTTGTGGTTTGTATAGCAGAAATAATTGACAATAGAAAAAGTTGTATCTACAATGGCAGGTCTCACCAAAGAAACAAAACTGGAAATACAGATAGAGAAAAGTGAAGGATAATCAGGAAGAAGAGAAACAAAAAGCAGTAACATTATAAGAAAACACAATCTATATACAATCAAAACATATTGATGCAAAGACAGGTTGAAATGAGACAACTTTAGGATTGTAGGTCTCCCAGAAGAAAATGACAAATAATTAAAATTAATGCCATAATGCATGAAATAATATAAGAAAATTGCCCAGAACTACTGAACCTGGTGAGGGGGGGCGGGGAGAAGAAGTGACAATCAAAAAACCTCCAAATCACTTCAAAAAAAACCAAAAACACAAACCCTATACTGCAACCTCCAAATACATAGTAGTTAAATTGAATAATTCCACTGCTGAACAACAAATTCTGAGAACAACCAGGAGAAAGACCTTCAAACACAAGAAGAAATTCAAATAACACAACCCTTTTTGCACCCACCAGAATCTGCAGGAGGGAATGAAATAATGTGTTCTGAAGAGCAAAAGAGCTCAAAATGCAACCCTACAGATGTGAGGGAAAAAAATAAAATAAAAAGAATCATTCAAAATATTCTTAGAAAGATATCCAGACCTGAAGAAATTATTTGCTTTTCAAATACCTAGACCCAACTATATAAGAAAAATGAACAAATATAGCCCCAAAGGATGGCAACAACAGAAAGACCTTTATGAGATTTCATTCTAAATGTGCACAAGGAGACAAGGGTGAAAGAAAGCAAAAGTAAAATAGAAGTGATGGTTGAAAAACGGGCCTGAAACATTGTAGACTAAACCTTACAGACCCCTATCTACAAGTGAATCTATTTGTTGTTCTTGTGGGATTAAAATAAAGAATAGGGGAGTGCTTTAAAAGAGGGGAGGAAAGGAAGAACATAGATGGGAATATGAGAGGAAAAAAATAGATGGGAATATATGTTTTATCCTAATCAAGTCAGAGACCAAGAATGAAGGCACAATAAGTCCTATAAGCTCTCCAAAGGAAGAGAACCTACAGGAGAATGGGTGAGGAAGCAGGGGGGCGGGGGGGAGGGTGTTAAAAAAAAAGGAAAGAAAAGGAGCAATCTTGTTTTAGTTCTGGGAGGGGTTACTTCTGATTAATGCTCCCATGGGAGAAGAGATGTTCTATTATAAAAAGGGATGGAAACCTTACAATGGGTATAATCTGTAAGAATTTGGTTCTTTGAAAAAACACTTGTCTTTCCTTAGAATAAGGGGAATCAGAGCTCCCTGGGACAACTGCCATCCAGAAGAGTGGGAGGAAATGGACCCAGTAAGGAAATGTCAAGGCAAATAGTACAAAAAAAGAATGACCATGGGGAGGGCAAACGTTAATAAAGAATTTTACAATCAGGTTCATGGGAAAAATCTTACTGTGAAGCAATATCCTCTATATCATTTGCAGAAATTGAAATTTCTAAGAGGGAAGCACAACAGAAAAAAAAGGGAGTAGGGGCAAGATCTATAAAGGAGTAACATAGAAACAAGCTCCTTAGAAGCTTTAATTCTAGGATGAGTATTGAGACTAAGAGTAACGAAATAAGTATAAAGGCCATAAATCAAAGAATAAAAGACTAGAATAGACAGGGAAGATAAATAATGAAAAGAATGAAGAAATCGTTTTTAGAAAAAGGTACAGGAAATTAAGTTTTAAAAATAAAACAATTGGAAGGGGAGGAGAGGAAGGTGTGATTTACTTAACTACTTAACTGAGGGAAAATAAAGTGAAATAAATAACCAGATGAAAGCAAGAAAGACAAAGGAACTAATAAGTTAGGCACACTCCAAAATTAGGAAAAGGAGAAACAAATGGGGGAAAGAAGACTTGAAAGTGAGGGGAAGAGAGTTGATAGGGCTAGAGTTGCCTTAAAATAGAGTGATGTACTAAAATAACCAAGAAGACATAGTACTGTGTTTACAGAGAAAAAGGGGGAAATCTTAATTTGGGGAGGGGGGATTTAGAGACAAATGGGGGAAAATATAAGCTGAACTTTAATAACTTTAAATGTGAATAGAATAAATAATCCAATAAAATGAAAAAGTGTCAGATTGCATCTCATAATCTGCTGCTTACACAAAACATTTTAAAAACAAAGAGATAAACAAAATAAAAATGAGAGGCTGGAAAAAAATTTACATTTTTTCAAAATTTTTTTCATGCAGCCCCTCAGAGGGCAGGAAAATATTTTAATGCAGTGTAAGGTCGCCAGATTAAGAAAAGTCACATATTGGGGCGGCTAGGTGGCGCAGTGAATAGAGGGCCGGCCCTGGAATCAGAAGGACCTGAGTTCGGAGCCAGCCTCCGACACTTAATCCATACAAACAAAAACCTAGCCGTGTAACCTTGGGCAAGTTACTTAACCCCAATTGCTTTAAAAAAAAAAAAAAAAAGAAAAGTCACATATGGAGTACCAGAACAGGAGAATCAAGGACAGGTGAAGGGGTGAGTGCACTGATTGGCAGGGGCGAATATTAGGGAAGGATTCACCACCTCTAGTATGGGCAGCAAAGGACCCCCAGAAGGTGAGTCTACAATCCAGAAGGATGGAGCAAGAACATGCTTCTGTTCAGGCTCCAGCTACTGAGGGCTCCTAGGTACAATTGGGGACTGTCTCACCACACTTTAACCCTACCTCAAGCCATCTTAAGACAGCAGTCCCTCAGGCAGATCTCAGAAAGCCAAGAGCAGCCCCTGTGGTCTCTGATGGGACCAAGGAGGCCCTGGGGAGAAAGGGAAAGAAAGAAATGTAGCCCAAACCTCTCTTCCCTGCACATCTGGGGGAAGGAGAGGAGGGAAAGGAAGGCTTGATTTACATTGTAATTTATAAAATCTGAATGTAATTTACATTCCATTACATTTACTTGATTTATAAAGTAGGAATGATAATCATGCTAACAGATAGCAAAAGTAAACATTTAAAATGCAAAAAAAAGAGATCAATGAAAAAAACTACATTATATTACATATATGGATAACAATATTAAGCTTATTAATAAACTTAAGAAATGTAACAATATTAAACTTATATGTTCCAAATATCAGCATCTGAATGCATAAAGGAAGCATTAATTAAACCACAAAATAACATAGACAATAACACAACAGTGACAGGAGATTTCAATGTCCCTTTCTCAGTTTTAGATGTCTAACAAAGGTAAACCAAAGAGAAAACATAAAACTCAACAAATTATTGGAAAAACTAAAGCTACAAGACTTGTGACAGTTTCTAAATGGGACCACTAAAAATTATACTTATTTCTTATCACCACATGGAGCTTTTATGAAAACTGACCACATATTAGGTCACAGTAATATTGCAAATAAATGTAAAAAGATAGAAATAGTAAACATGTCTTTTACAAAATATGATGCAATAAAAACAATGATAATTTCAGGGAGCACAGACCAAAATGAAGACTTAGGAATGAAATCCTAAATAATAATAAGTGAATCAAAGAATAAATCAGAGCAACAGCTACTCATCATGTGAAAGAAAGTTACAATGAGCAACAAACCAAAATTTCTGGGATTCAGCTAATGCAGCCCTCAGTGGAGAAATGATTTTCCTATAAACATATTAACAAGATAGAAAAAGAGAAGATTAATTAACTGAAGATGCATTTTTAAAGTAAAAGAAACCAACAAATAAACCCAAAATAAGCACAAAAGAAGAGATATGGAAAAATTAGAAGAGAGAGAGATAAACTAGAAACCAAAAAAAAACTATAGAAATTATAAATAAAACTCAAAGGCAATCCTTTGAAAAGACTACTAAAATTGGTAAACCTTTCCTCTGATGAAAAAGGCAGAAAATCAAATCAACAAAATAACAAACAAGGTAAAATCATAACAAGACTAAAAGAAATAAAAGAATTATCAGAATTTATTATACAGTTATATGCTAACAAAATTGAGAACACAAAAGAAATAGAGGAATACCTTCAAAAAGATCAAATATGCAAACTAACAGGAGACCAAATAGAGATCTTAAATAATCCAATCTCAGAAGAAAAAAACTAGCTGTAAAGGGGGGATAAAATCCTGGTTCCATGAATTGATAGAATTCTATCAAACTGTTAAAGAATAATTAGTACCAATACTACACAAATTATTCTCAAAAATTGAGAAATAATGCACTCTACTAGATTCCTTTTATGAGACAAATATAGCCCTAATACCTAATACAAGGAAAGATAAAGCACAGAAAGAAAACTACAGGCCAATAATAATGAATATTGATTCAAATAATTTTAATGAAATCTTGTTGAATAGACTATGGTGATTTTTCTAAGAAATCATTCATGACCAAATTGGGTTTTTACTAGTAATGCAAAGATAGTTCAACAATAGGGAAATAATCCATATAATTAATCAATCACATTTAAAACTAATATATCCCAAACCATAGGATTATCTAAATAGATGGGGGAGGGGGAAACTTTGGCAAAAATACAACACTCATTTTTGCTTTAAAAAAAAAAAGCTTCATGACGCTTTAAACTTTTTTTTGCTTCACTTTCACTACCTACCTCTTCTTCCTAATTCTACCTCCCCTAGCCATAAAAACAAATTTCCCTTGTAATCAGTAAACATGACAAACAAAAATGCCAATCCACACATTGAGCATATTCAAAAATGCATGTCTTAATCAGTACCTCTAGTTCATCCCCTCCCTGTTAAATGGTGAGAGGAAGCATGTTTCATCTTCAGTCATTTGGAAACAATTGGTCATTGCACCAAAGAGTTCTTCAACCTTTTAGAGTTGCCTCATTTTTGTTTTTTTGTTTGTTTTTTAAGCAATTGGAGTTAAATAACTTGCTCAAGGTTACATGGCCAGTCATTTCTGTGTGGGTGCTAAGTCTGAAGCCAGAACCCATCCAGGGACTCCAGGGTCCTCCCAACTCCGGGACCAGCGCTCTTACTCACTGCTCCACCTAGCTGCCCCAGAGTTGCCTCATTTTTTTTTTTTTTTGGAGGGGGAAAGGCAAGGCAATCGGTGTTAAGTGACTTGCCCAAGGTCACACAACTAGTATGTCAAGTGTCTGAGACCAGATTTGAACTCAGGCCCTCCTGACTCCAGGGCCAGTGCTCTAGTCACTGCTCCACCTAGCTGCCTCTAGAGCTGCTTTTCTTTACAATGTTGTAGTCATTGTACAAATTTTGTACATTGTACAAACAAAATGTTTCTCACTTTACTCTGCATCAGTTCATACAGGTCCTCGCAGGTTATTTTGAATTTTTTCATTTCTTACAATGCAATAATATTCCTTTACAATAATATACTATAATTTGCCTGGCCATTCCCCAAATAATGAACAGATCCTTTATTTTCCATTTCTTTTTGACTACAAGTGTTATTATGAATATTTTTGTGCCTCTAGGTTCTTTCTCTCTTAACTCTTTCAGGTGTGATGTTATAAGAATAGCTAGAATTTATGTGGTACTTTAGGGTTTGCAAAATGTCTCACAAATATTGTTTTACTTTATCATCACAGCAAACCTGGGAGGTAGGTACTATTGCCATTTCCATTTAATAGATGAAGAAACTGAGGCAAACAGAGGCTTAGTGAGTCACCCCCCTGGAGTTACACTGCTAGTGTCTGAGGCCATATTTGAACTCCAGTCTTTCTAACTCCAGGTCCTAGCACTCTGTTCACTTTACCACCTCATTGCCTACCCATGATATTGTTGGGTCAAAAGGTATCCACATTTTAGTGACTCTGGAGGGGGTATAATTGCTAATCAGATTTGCAGATGGCTTCAAAGCTAGGAGAAGCAGTGTCTAAAAAATTCTTGACAGACTTGAATGATGGGCTTAGATGGAATCTAATGTAAATTTGAAAATGAATGTAAAGTCTAACAGTTTCAAAAAATCAACTTCACAAATAACTTTCTGCCTTCTTTTTAAAATTTGGAAAGGAATGGCTAGACAAAAAAAAGTATGAGTTTCAATATTAGCTAATAATGCTTAGAACCAAACTTCCTATTTTCTTTCCAAGCCTCCTATACCACTACCTCGATTCTCCCTCTCAGTATAGGACCTAATTTCATGTTTCATAGCTTTCTGTTGGATGCTCCCTGCCCTCCAAATTCTACATTTTAAATCACTTAATCATATTCCTTTACCTTCTCCTCTTTTGTTCCAGTTTTAGAGGGCAAGGTGGTGCTTCTTATTGCCAATGCCAGCCTCTCTACTCATGTTCTTGATCCTCATCCCCTCCCTTGTCTTAAAACAGTTGATAAATGTTTTATCCATTCTGTTCCATCCATTACATTCCAAGGTCATATCTGATATGCCTCTGCCCTTATAACCCAGGTCACTATTCATAGTCAGTGCACAAAGGCACTACCAAACCTTTCTCTGATGTTTGTGATTAAGACCTCAGGCAGCTCTTAGCATTGCCTGGCATACAGGATTTTCTCAAGGACATAAACAACACAGGAAAACCGAGACAAAGAAGGAAAATTCTCCAGGGAATAATAGATTGCTGAAACTTAATTGTTCCCCAACAAAGAGGTCTAACCTATCAGTCACTTATTTATCTTTCCTTGCATGAAAACCAGTAGTACAACAGTAAAAGAATTAGTCTTAACTCTGGCGTAAAAATACTCTCTGTTTTTATCTGTAGGCTTTAGGCAACACCAGTCTTAAAGAAGGATTGTCACCCCACTTACAAAGATAAGTTTTCAGCTACTACCTTCATACCCTTTCTCCCATAGCTTCTTTAATGTGCTAATAAATAACCGTTGTGTGAATAAATTATTAAAACAATATTAAACACAGGCTCAAATGATGGTTTAAGGCTGTCTACGCATCAGAGAAAATTAAATTGTGTATGGCTTGGAGACCTTTGTAATCACCAGATAACCTTTGGGTTTTGATGGAAAATACAAAGGTGAGTGGTGTGAACTATCCCTATGCAGAGGAGCACAGGATACAACCATGTTGAATATCAAGGACAGCTCACTTGAGATGGGTCAGGTTTAATATTATGACAGGAATACAGAGAAAATAGCCAACACCTATTGCTCTTACAACCAATCAAGGCCAGGTGTTTGATGCTCTTTATTGAGTTTAAAAATAAAAGGGAAATAAATCAGCCTAAACTATACACAGTAAACAAGCCAAGACTGTGACTTTTATTTCTTATTGATCACCATTAAGTACAAAAGGAAAACATGCCTATGGACAACATCCAGAGAGTGTGCACTTTAACATTCAAAAGTCTATCTGGCTAATCCCTGACACATGGGCACAGATATGATTTTGAGCTGTATTATACACAAAATCTTTTATAAAGAAGCAAGAGAAAAGTTTAAAATTTTTCTTTAAAAGCTGAGCTATTAAATATGTAGTATTTGGCATTTCATTCTCAACCATCAGGAACCAGGAAATTGAAACAGCATCTCTGAAAAAGCTGCCAGTGAATGGACATTCACTATGGTGTTTGACACTTTGTTCCAGGCATATCCATGGGAAAGTAGTCTTCAGTTCTGTAGAGTGTGGGCAGTTCATACATCTGTGGAACTGGGGTGGGCTGCTTCTGAAATCAAAAGAACAACTTTTCAAAGAGGTTAGGTGAGATGAGGGACTTAGCCAAACACTATAGCCCTGGACACCACCGGCTTTGTTACTGTGGAGTC
Organism: Gymnobelideus leadbeateri; assembly: GCA_011680675.1. Classification (NCBI taxonomy): domain Eukaryota; kingdom Metazoa; phylum Chordata; class Mammalia; order Diprotodontia; family Petauridae; genus Gymnobelideus; species Gymnobelideus leadbeateri. The sequence goes on along the minus strand of WOXC01006057.1, from coordinate 274,254 downwards.
ATATAGTTGCTCAATAAATGACTTATAACAGATCTTTGAAAACCTCCCTTCTTCTTATATTTTATACCACCAGTTGATACAGGAACAGTTTCCCAGTCTTCACCTCTCTACCATTGTCCAAAGGTATAACTCTAAGCTGTTGTTTGGTCTTACCATGGCCACTGTGTCCTCTTCTAGCCTCCTAATGCTCCCCTATGCTGCTAATGTAAATCACTTTGTTCTGTGTTGTAGGGGAAGAACATGCTCCAAAATTGCCACCCTTGTCTATTTCCAGGGCTCCTGCCTCTCCCAGAAGACCTCTGCTGGGCAGCAGCTTCTTACTCACTTGACTGTGGAGAGGCAGCAGAAAATCTCAGTCTCTTGTTTTTCTTTTCCACATCTGGAAAGACCAGTATGACGGCATCGCTAACTCACTGTGGTCAAGGATGGCCTCTAGGAGGGAGATCTCTAATAAAGTATTCAGAGCTTTGTCCTGGACTTTGTCCTATTTAAGAGCATTGTCAAGAACTTAGATGAAGATCACAGAATTTCAGATTTAAAAGGGACCTCAGAGGTCATCTATTACTACCCCACTACCTCAAGAAAAACCCTTTCTACAATGTCACTAACAAGTTGTCCTTCCTTCTCCCTCCTGATACAGCTCATTCTACTGACCTTTCACTGTCAAGAAATTTTCTTTACTATCAAGCCAAAACTTGCCCCTACAGCCCTTTACAATTCTGCTTTGGGGGAACAGCTTACTTCTTTGCACCTTGGATAAGTCTCTTTTCTGGGCCTCAGTTTCTTCTGTAAAATGAGGAAATTGGAACATTATAAAGACAACTTTGAAATGCTTAAAAACTATGATTGGCATAACTGTTGTTTTTGTTATTGATGAATCTTTTCAGTTGTTTCTGACTATTCATGGGGTTTCCTTGGCTGGAGTGGTTTGCCATTTCCTTCTCCAAATCATTTTCACAGATGAGGAACTGAGGCAAACAAGATTAAGTGACTTGCCCAGGGTCACATAGCTAGTAAGTGTCTGAGGACAGATTTGAACACATGAAGATGAGTCTTCCTGATTCCAAGCCCAGTGCTCTATCCACTGTGTGACCCAACCAACCACAATTCCAGAGACCTAATGACGAAGCATGTTACTTACCTCCTGACAGAGACGTGATGGGATCAGGATGCAGAATTAACAGACATTTTTGCACATGACCAATGTGGGAATTTTTTCCTCTTTAACATATTTGTTGCAAGGGCTATGTTTTCCTTTCTTCTTGTTTGGGGGTGGGGGTAGGGGTAGGAGCAGGAAAGGAAGGGAGAAAAAAATAAATGCTTATAATTTTAAAAATCTTTAAGTGAGGGAGTTGGATTATGGGATCTCTACAATTCCTTCCCACTTTAAATCCTATGATTTTCTCCTTTACTTGAACCTTAGTTTCCTCATCTGTAAAATTAAGGTAACATATGTTTCCTTCATAGGGAAGGACATTTGTAAGGATCAAATGAAATAATGTGGACCCATGAGTTTGATGGTTTCACGAAAAACCACCCTATGAGTTTTTGGGTTCTGATTGACTGAGAAACCTCTGAGTTCCTGACATGTATCTATATAGGCAGAAATTACTGCTGATTGTAGAAGAGAGAAGTAGGGGTACAGAAAACCCCCCAAAGCCACAAGTATCTGGGAAAGAGTTAGCACTCCTATCATATCCCTTGATTCTCAGTACCTGTACCCCAAAGGTGGTTGAGATCATTCTCTTCTCAGCTGAGCTGAGATTTTATCACACTCTCAGATTTTAGAGCACCTTCACTCTTGTGTGTGTTCTATCACCTACATGAATTTGAATGACTTCCCCACTGCTGTTTTACTGCTTTCTTTGATCAATATTTTTGCTTGTTATCTGTGATTGTCTTTTATCTAATAAACATTTGGTGGGAGGGGAGACAAACTGGCAGAGATTAAGCTAACTGTTACCTTCCAGGTCTGAGGCAGGACTATTTCTTTCCCCCAACCAAATAACAAGGGAAAGTGGCTTTTATGCTAAACTTTACAAAAAAGGGTATCAAATCACGAGATATTTTATTATAATTGATGGATATAAACCTCATCCAATACCCTTCTTGAAGATAGAAGAATATAGGATTGATTGACTGGTCACAACCATCTTTCTATTCTCCACAAAGGTGAAACTCCAGTTATCCCTGAGACATGAGGTGACTCATTCCAGATCTATCTAAAAATCAGTGTTACAAGTATAGCAGCTCTGGTCCTTATGTTCCATGGCATTCTTGGTTACTGATATATAAAACAACTACTACAATCATAAGGTGCTATAGAATTGGAAATTTGAGCTAGCACCTCATTGAAATTTTCAAAAATTAATACAACTATAAGGTTACTGATTAACATTGAAAAACTTGTAGCCACTCTGCTTAGACTTAGGCCTGCTATGAATCACCCGTCACACACACACACACACACACACACACACACACACACACACACACAGGGACTGGCCCATGCACCCAGCCTGGCAGTCCAACCTCATCAGGAAGCAAGATTCTGACCTAACCTCATTGCCACAGTCAAAGGCCAGCACCCTGCTCTTCCTAAAAACAACTGCACCAGGGCTGCTAGAGATCCAATTCAGACCCAGTCAGTTTGAGGCTGCCCTTATTAGGACCTGCAGCATTTGTGAGGTCTAAAAGCACTAGATGCTAGAGGGAAGCCATGAAGAAATGCCCAAAGGCTTAGACCTTCACTGGTCATTCTCTCACCCCAGGAAAGGCCCTTCGAAAAGACAGGGTTCCCCCATCAAACTCCTCACAAACTGGATTGGCCTGTCCTGAGCTGCAAGACCTGGGTGCCAGTCCCAGTTCTGTCTCTAACTCACTCTGTAACTAAGCCCCATCTTCCCTTTTCTGATGGAATCTTCTTGAGGACCTAAACCACACAGACCATCACCTCCATCATGCTTACTTGCTTCATTATAACAAAGCTAAGATTTCTTTAACTTGCTTATTAGCAAACATAAGGTTTGCCAAGCACTTTGAATACATTATCTGATTGGATATACCAATCTCCCCCCCCCCCCCAGCATCAAGTAGAATCTTTTAGGAACTCATTTTCCACTTTCTTTTCATAAGCTGTTTATATATGTCTTATCTTCCCATTACACTGTAAACTTCACAAGAAAAGGAGTAATGTTATAACTGAAATCTTGTAACTTCCCTAGAAGCATAGTGGCCTTCCTCCAGCAGATGCCTAATAAATATTCATTCAATAAAATAAAATAAAGATAAAAAGAATAAGGTAACAAACAAATAAAAACAAGAGAATAAAAGTAACCTTAGGCAAGCTACTTGCTAGCCTTTAGCTTTTCTGCTGTGCAGAATGTTGAGATTCACCAAGCAATAGGCACTATGGTCAAGTTACAGGAGAAACAAAAATAGGCTTTCCTCTCAAGGAGCTTACAGTCTATCTCAGAAGGACAAGGTCAGGTGATCTCTAAGGGCTTTTACAGGTCTGATAATTGATGGCCTTCTGGGAACGCCAGGGTAAGTCATTGCTTAAGCTGAGGTTGAACCATAAGATGATGGAATGAGCAGAAAGTGGTAACAACAGCAGAAAATGGTAGAGCCCCTTGGTTTGATTTCACTAAAAGGAATAAGGAACAGACAAATCCATTTCAAATAGGGACACTCTGAGGTGTGAGCTACATGTAATGTGGATCCAACTCCTAAAATATTCCCACCATCACCTAGCACAAGTATCATTATTCCCTTTTTTCTAGATGATAAAGTGAAAGCTTAAAAAGGTTAAATCAACCATGCCCAGTCACTCAGTAAGCCCATGACAGCACTGTTATAATATTCTTCCCACTCTCTCAAGATTGTCTCTCCAATGTGGTTGCTCACTAATGCTTCATAATTGATGGGGGAACCTGAGAAGACTCACTCATTCCTCCTGTGTTCTATTTTACCACTAGATAAAGGGGCAGGTCTGAACTGTCCCAGAATACTGCTAACCTTTCTATCACCATCCACACAGATGGCACTGAGCCAATCACAGAGGAAAGGTAGAAATTCAAACTGAGAATGTTATAAGCCAAAGGCAGCATAGGACAATGGAATAAATGCTGGCCCTAGAGTCAAAGGACCTGGGTTCCAATCCCACCTATGACTCTTTATTGTCCCATGATCTTAGGCAAATCACTTAACCAAAACCAGGCTTCGGTTTCTTCATCTATGAAATAAAGGGATTGGACCAGATGACCTCTGAGGTTCCTTAGGGCTCTGGATCTGCTATCTTGTGGAAGGACCAGACTTTCACAATGGCCTACTCTCACTCCATAGCACATATGGCCTTTTCCTAATAGAAAAAAAGGGGGGGGGGGCACAGCTAGAAGCAACAAAGCCATTCTATACCATACAAACCTGGAACACAGCACAGTATAAGAGGTAGAAGTGTCCAACAGACACTCTCACTTCGAGGAGAGTGACAAGTTAATGGGGAAGTGAGAACAAGAAATTATGTTTTTTTGTGGGTTTTTTTGGAGGGGGGAAGGTAGGGCAATTGGGGTTGTGACTTGTCCAAGGTCACATGGCTAGTAAGGGTCAAGTATCTGAGGTTGGATTTGAACTCAAGTCCTTCTGTCTCCAGGGCTGGTGTTCTATTCACTGTACCATCTAGCAGCCCCAAGAAATTATATTCTTGAGTAATGCCACTGTGGTTCATGTAGTCTAGGATTCTATTTCTGATTGATCTCTAAGGAAAAAATCATCAGGGAAGGGTCCTGCTGGATATCTGTCCTCCAATGATTTTTCCCCAACATTTTAACATTGTTCTTTTTTTTTACATCACTTTTACTCTCCAGTAACCTCCCCCAACACCCCTTGTAACAAATAAGCACAGTTAACAAATTAACACTGGATTATGCCTGCAAATGCCTACCTCATTTTGCATTTATCGTACAACTCCTTTCTATCAAGTGCTAAGAGGCATGCTTGATTGTATATCCTCTGAGGTCTACTAGTCATTGATTAATCAGTCTTTTCACATTGTTTCTTCTGTATTATAGTATTCACTGTATAAACTGTTCTCCTCATCCTGCTTATTTCATTTTGCTTCAGTTCATACATGCCTGCCCAAGTTTCTCTGAATTCTTTACATCCATAATTTCTTAAGGTACAAAACTATTTCATTATATTCATATAACAAAATTTGTTCAGTCATTCCCCAGTCAATGGACCTTCACTTTACTTAGTTCAGTGTTGCTATAAAAAGTGCTGTTATAAATGTTTGTGTATATGTGGGACCCTTCCATCTGACTCTGACCTCCCTGGGATATAGTCCTATACTCATATCACTAGGTTAAAGAGTATGTACAATATACTGTCTTTTTTTTTAGTAAAATCCTACATTATTTCCAGATCCACTGGATTGATCAGTCGACAGCTCCACCAACTATGGAGTGTTCCTATTTTCCCACAGCTTCTCTAGTATTTACCATTTTCAACTATAGGCACCTTTACCAATCTAATAGGGGTGAGGTAAAAGTAGAAAACTTTTAATTTGTATTTTTCTTATTTTTTAGTGATTTAGAGCATTCTTTCATATGGTTGTTGATAGTTTGCCTTTCTTCTTCTGAAAACTGCCTGTTCATATCCCTGGATCACTTATCTATAGGAAAGTGATAAGTTTCTTTAAACTCTTCTTGATCTATTTCTATCATCCCAGCCTGTACCACCATAAGTGTACTCCCCACTGTGTTAAGTAGGATGAAAGGTTGCACTTTCGTTCTTTAATGGATCTGAGATCTCACTGATGTGGTACATCCCCTCCAACAGTATAAACCATAATTCAACCATGCTTCTTCAACCTGTATAATTCTTGTCCCTTTCTTCCCAAAAAATTCTCCTCAGGGGATGTTGAAGGCTTTCTTCTAGGTCTTATAATATCTCATGGATACCAGTGTAACACTGTTATCTATAGCTCTCATTATATGACCAGCCAACCTCTTTTTCCAATCATACATATGCTAGGTGTTATCTTTTCCACCATGTATTGCACAGAACTCATCATTAATATGTTGCAGTCTACTTGCTCACCATATATCTCTCCATTGCCCATCTGTCCTTTCCATTGCCTTTGACTATTCTCTGGAAACCTGTAATTTCTAATTTTCCAGAGATGATTTGTGCCCAAATAACATCACCAAAAGAATGATGATGGTTAAAAAATGAATTTTAATTTTAGATAGGATTATTGAAAGTGCCACACAATTTTCCAACTGCAATTAAGTCAGTCAACTGTGTGCCAAGCATTGTGCTAAGCCCCTCTTTTTGATGACATATAACTTCTCAATGTCTAAATGTGGTGTCTAAAACTAACCAGTGCTCTAGAGGTGATTTGATGAGGGCATAGCACTCATGTATCCTAAAATCACATTAGCATTCTAGGCTTAGCAGCCACAAAGAATCACACAAACATAACCAAAGCCAAATAGGAGGAATAGAAGCAGTTGTGTAATAGTAAATATTTATCAGCTGGCTCTTTAAAAAAAATAGGACACACTTTTAAATTTAATTTGCTTTATTAATGTGTTCTTCATCATTTTTTTAAGTCTGGATAATCAACAGAAAAATAAGTCAAGCCCTAATTTGTAGCATTTGCTGATTTCCAAGGTGTAAATGCTCATGATGAAAATTTAACAGCTCACTCTCTGGAGGAGTTTGAGCTGCCTTCAGCATCCCCTAAATAAGAAGCCCAAGAGCATCATGACCTTAGATGTTCCTTCAACTCTATGATACTATTTTACTCTGCCATAGAGACAACTTAGTTCAAGAGAGTTCACTCCAATTTTCTAATCAATCTATGTATTAATCATCAGCAAGCACCATTTGTCCCAGGCTCTGGGCTAAATGTTGAGGACTCAAGACAAAAATGAAAGTCCTTGTCCTTCAAGAAGGCTACACTCTGTAGAACCAAGGTAGCTGGTCTAAGATCACCAGTCATCAGTTCTTACTCTGTCTTCAACAGTATTGCCTTTCCTACCTAGAGCCTGGAAGGATTGAAAACAGCTGAGACTCAGCTGCCACACCTGCATACTTGTCCCAGCCTCCCCCTTCCCTAATCTATTATGTCAGGGTTGGGTGTGGCTATTCTGCCTCCCACAGCATGGCCTCAACCACTGAACTCAGTGTGGGAACATGGCCACCTCCTCTGGGCAGCAATCCCACATGTTACAGCAGGAAATGAGGCACATGGGGGCCTCTTTGTTCTATAGCTACTCTCAGAAACACTTTCCTCCTACTGTACCTGGAGAGACCTTGTCACTATCTCCTATCATTGAACTACACTCTAGTGACCCTTTCCAATGTTAGACATGGTATGACCAGGGGCAAGTCACAAAGCCTCTTTCTAACTGTGTGCACCCCAAAACTATGTGCAACAGAGATCCTTACCCAAATAATACTCAGAGGCTTCTCAAGGTAGGAAGGAGAAAAGAATGGTTTATTACAAGAAAGGGCCACCCTCCTAACAAATGGTCAGGGAGAAGAAGCAATTTACAAAAGGAAATGGCGAAGTTATAAAGCCCATACCCCTCCTGACCCTTTTCTTCCATTGGCTAGAAGTCAGGTGTACAATCTAAGCATGGCACTCTACCTCAAGTCCCAAACAGTAGATCACCCAATGCACATTTGAGAAAGCATTTCTGTCCTTATTTGGCATATCTTATACTGAGGTGTCACTGAGGAGAGGGGTGACTATCTACCACTCTGAGTTTTGAGTCCTTGTAAATCATGTGATTTCCAGTGAAGGGGAACATGGGCCTGTTTCCCACAAAAAGCCTTACTAGATTTTAGAGTATAGTCTGAGAAGTTTTCACTTCTTTCACTCATAACTATCTAATCCTATGTCCTTATTTGATTTTATTTTTTTAATCAATAAGTCCATTGTAAAATAAAAGTAGGTAAACAAATTTAATAAAATAAAACTGTTTTAAAAGTAAAAAAAATCAATAAGTCCAATTTTTTTTAACTTTCAAGAAAAACTATTTCAAACTTTCGACTTTGTTAGTAAAAAATTTCAAAGAAGAGGTTTCAGTATCCTCGTTTTACAGATGAGGAAACTGAGGTCCAGAGAGATGAAATAAATTGCCTGAGGTTACATGGATAGAGGGTAGCCTAGCCAGGATTCAAACCCAGTTCTTGTGATTCCAGACCTTAAATCATGCAGTCTTTTTGTACCCTTCATCTTGGAATGATGAGAAAAAACAATCAACTTGAAATTAGTAGAACTAGGGAGATTTAAATCCTAACTTTGCCAATTACTGTGTACCTGTGACAAGTCAACTAACTTCTCTGAACATCCATTCCCTTCCTTTTAGAACAGAATTAATAACATAAGAGCCGTCGGTTTGGAAACAGAAGGCAAAGGCTCAAATTTTGGTCGTACTACTTACTTCAGGCAAGACTGTGGGCAAGTCATTCAACTTCTGTGGACCAGAGTTTCTTAATTTGTAAAATGAAGTGGTTAGACAAGATGATCGCCAATGTTCTCCCCAACTATAGACCCTTTAATTATGTCACTGAACTTCTTACTTCACAGGAATGTTGTAAGGAATGTGCTATAGAAATGTGAATATCATTAATATTTCATCTTTCCAGATTCTACAGTTGTCCCCGCTTAATATGCTGTTTAGAGTGATAATAATTACAACCACCCTGACCTTCCTGGACCTATAGAATGAGGGGCCAACCAAGTGTGTTAGTGGCTTTGCTTCTTTGCCATACCTCTCTTGCCTGCATAGTCACTACTGCAACTCCTGGGACTAACTCTTGAGGCCTGCCTGGGCAGTAGCTATGCCCAGGGGCCAGGAACCTTGGAGGCCATCCCCAAGAGGAGCAACACTCCTTCCTCTGTGCAAAAATTCTGCATGTTGAGTCCTGCCTAGAGGGTTAAAATGGCTGGTGGCAGCTTTGCAGGATACAGTGGAGATTTTCCCTCCCCCAAGTTTTCCTGATGAGGCTCATTCATAGAGAGAGAATTTCATGTACTATATGTCTTAAAAAGTAGTGACTAAAAGAACAGCCAATGGAGAGGATTCAAAAGTTCTCCTTTCAGAGTCTGGAGGAAACACCACTAGGATAGTCATCTATTAGCAAGGGCTAGTCCCAGGGTAGCTAACTGTTGGTTGGGATGTCTGCTTTATATAATTCTACTCCCGGAACAATTCTAAAAAAGAGTGACTCACAAATTGCTGCATTTGTAGTTTTTGTTATTTTTTTTTAAATAGGCAACACAAAAAGGGGAGGAGCATCACATAGTTCAAAGAGACTGACTTTGGAATCAAAAGATCTAGGTTCAAATTCTAACCATTATTTTGTGACCTTGGGCAAATCACTTCCCCTGTCTGGGCCCTAGTTTGCTCCTCTATAAAATTAATTTGGGGTTGGGAATGATTTAAGGTAACTTCTTGTTCAAAATCATATGATTCTATGAGATATCAAATGTTATTTTCCAGAAACCATTTGGAGGAATCCAAATTTGCAAAGCATCCCTATCCTTCACAGTAGTAGAAGGGCTGAGAACATAAATCAAAAGGCAGCTTGAGGGATTATTATTATGACAATAACACATTTCCATAGCACTTTAAAGTCTGCAAAATATTTTCTTCCCAACAAATCTGAGATATGTGGTATGAGTATTTTCATCTACATTCTACATTTAGCTGAGGCTAAAGGCAATAAAAGGGACTATCCTAGAGTTATACAGTAGGGCAGCAGAAAGGGTGCAGACTCCCAGATCTGATACTTATTATCTACATGACCCTGAGCAAACCACCTATCTCAGGCTGTTTCTCTTATATGTAAAATGGGGATGGGGGTAATACTATCAACTACAGTACCTACCTCCCTCAAATGAGATAATGTATGTCAGGCACATTATAAAGAGAAAAGAAAAAAATCATAGTGTAGCTCATAAATCAGGACACAAGTGTCAATAATTATTAGCATTTTGGCAATATTAATAATGATAATAATTGCCATGGAACTTAGGTGAGAAGAACATGCCCCAAACTTCAGACAGGTATTGATTACATAGGTCAGAGATTCAGATCTAGGCTCTTCAGGGGTTCTTTAGTCTGGCAGTCAGTCAATAAGCATTTTTTAAGCACCTACTATGTGCCAAGTACTGTGCTAAGCCCTGGGGAAACAAAAAGAGGCAAAAAGCATTCTCTGCCCTCAAGGAGCTCACAGTCTAATGGAGAAAACAACAAGTCAATAAATATGTACAAACAAGCTAACTGCAGGAAAAACAGGAAATAGAGAGAAAGCATTAGAAAGAAAGGTTGGGGGACAGCTAGGTGTCACAGTGAATAAAGCACCAGTCCTGGAGTCAGGAGGACCTGAGTTCAAATGTGGTCTCAGACATTTAACACTTACTAGCTGTGTAACCTTAAGCAAATCACTTAACCCCAATTGCCCTGCCTTCCCCCCTCCAAAAAAGACAAAAAAAAGAAAAGAAAAGAAAAGAAAGGTTGGAAAAGGCTTCCTGTAGAAAATGGGATTTTTGTCTGGACTTGAAAGAGTTTGGGGAAGCCAGGAGATGGGGACTGGGAAGTAGAGTACTCCAGGCATGGGGGACAGTCAGAGACAATGCTCAGAGATGAGAAAGAGTTTCTTGTTTGTGGAATGGCAAGGAGACACTGGTCATTGGATCAAAGAGTAAATGGTAGGGAATAAGGTATAAGATTGGAAAGGTGGGGTAAGGCATTAGATTACAAAAGGGCTTGGAACACCAGAGGATATAATCCTGGAGGTGACAAGGAATCACTGATAGGGAGTTCACTGGGTGACATGGTCAAGCCTGTACTTTAGGAAAATCACTGTGGTGTATGAATATAGGATGGATTGCAGTGGGGACAGAACTGAGGCAAGCAGACCCACTAGTGGACGTTGCAGTAATCTAAAGTGAGAGGTACTGAGGGCCTATGCCATGGTGGTGGCAGCATCAAAGAGAAGGAAGTATATTCAAGATATGTTGCAGAGGTGAAACTGACAGGCCTTAGCAATACAGTGGATATGGGGGGTGAGAGACAATGAGGAATTGACGTTGACACCAAGGTTGCAAGCCTAGAGGATGGTGGTGCCCTTAACAGTAATGGGGAATTTTGAAGGGGATGGGGGGGAGGTGATTAGAGGAAAAAATCATGAATTCCACTTTGGATGTTTTGAATTTAAGATGTCTACTAAATATCCAGTTTGAGATGTTTAATAGGCCGTTGGATATGTGAGCTGGTGGCAGCTTTGAAGAATGCAGCATAAAGATAATAATTAAGCCATGGGAGCTAATGAGATCATCAGGTGAAGTTGTATAGAGGGAGAAGAGAAGAGAGCTCAGGACAGTACCTCAATGGGTAGAGGACATGACTTCATGAGGAGACTGAGGAGACTGAGGGTAGGGGGAGAACCAGGAAAGAGTGGTCTCATTTTACAGATAAGGAAACTGTGGCTCAGAAAGGTCAAGTGACTTGCCCAGACAAGGTCACAAAGCTAATATTATAGGCAGGATTGGACCCAGGTCTTCTTGTCTCCAAGTCCAGTGTAGGGAGCCAAAAAGGCTTAATCCAGGACTCTGATAAAATCTCGACAGCTGGCTCTAAAGGAAATCCTTTGAGATGCGGCTTTTGAAGCTAGCTCCTGGATTTTCCCTTATGATGCTCTGCATTTAAAAAGATGTTACCTGAGTTCTGAAATCAAAGGCTCTGCCCTACACTAAGATTCTAGCCAAAAAGTGTTAAATCCTTATTAGATTGGAGACATTCTATTACATCCAGGATATTGATACATTACCTAAATCTCCTATACTAATAGAGATAAGAAAACTAGGGTTATATTTTCTTTTGTCTCATTGCTCTATAAAAACCTTGTCCAAAGATGGCGGAGTAGAAACAGCTCATCCAAGCCACTCTGCCCTGCCCCCAGATTCCCCCCAAACTATGTAAAAGGGGACTCTGAACAACTTCTGGAGCCCCAGCACCCACAGAACGACACAGAGAAGCTAACCTCCCGCTGAGGACAGCCCAGCAGCCCTGCAGGAAGGACCAGCGCAGCAGTCTGGGAGCCGGGAGTGCGCAGCACACAGAGAGCGAGAGCCGAGCCCAGGTCCCCGTGAGCCGAGGTTTTAGCCCCAGGGTGGCAGGGCCAACAACCAGCTGGAGAGACCCCAGAACACCAGCAGCTGTGGTGACTCCAGAATTATCAACATAGACATGCCTAGGACAAAGTAAGAAGTTAGTGTCCTATGGACGTTGGGACCAGTATTTGGGGAATGTGTCGGCTCCCTCCCCTGGGGGCTAGAAGCCACTGAGGAGACACACCATTTTGTAGTTTTCAGAGGCAGCTCCAGCTCCTGGCCTGCAATTAATTGTAGGGAGATCCAGCGATCAGTCTTGGGGGGTAATGGCTCTTGCTTTAACCTCCCTGGATCTGGATTGTGATCTAGGGTGGAAGTCGTAGGTGGGTTTACAGCTTGCCAGAAACGGAAGTTGCCCCCCACACGTTCGGGACGAAAATTCCTCTATCTGGCCTTAAAGCCATAGTGTGGCAACAAGCCAAAAGTCAAGCAATTAAGTGGCAACATGCCAAGGCAAAGGAAACAGAAAAATGCAACCCTAGACTCCTATTTTGGGGGCATAGAGCGGGAAAAGGACTGTGAGGTCAGAAGTCCTGCTCCAAAAGCCCCAGGGGAAAACAAGAGCGGGTTGCAGGCCATAGAGGACCTTAAGAAGGACTTTAAAAATCAAATAAGAGAAGTGGAGGAAAAATTGGAAGAGAAATGAGAAGGATGCAGGAAAAGTATGAAATGAGGGTCAACAGCCTGACTGAGGAAAACAACACCTTAAAAAACAGACTAACTCAAATGGCAAAGGAGACCCAAAGGGGAAATGAGGAGAAGAATTCCTTAAAAAGTCGAATTTGCCAGATGGAAAAAGAATCTCAAAAGTTCATTCCTTCAGAGTTAGCCTGGAGCAAATGGAAGCTAATGACTTTATGAGAAATCAAGATGCTGTTAAGCAGATCCAAACAAATGAAAGATTAGAAGGCAATGTGAAATATCTCATGGGAAAAACCACTGACCTGGAAAATAGATCCAGGAGAGACAATTTAAAAATTATTGGACTACCTGAAAGCCATGATCAAAGAAAAGAACCTAGAAATCACCCTTCAAGAAATTCTCAAGGAAAACTGCCCTGATGTTTTAGATCCAGAGGGCAAAATAGAGGTTGAAAGAATCCACCAATCACCTCCTGAAAAGATCCCCAAAAGAAAACTCCCAGGAATATTATAGCCAGGTTCCAGAATCCCCAGGTCAAGGAGAAAATACTACAAGCAGCCAGGAAGAAACAATTTCAATATTGTGGAAACACAATCAGAATAGCACAGGACCTGGCAGCTTCTACACTGAGGGATCGAAGGGCATGGAATACGATGTTCCAGAGGGCAAAAGAGCTGGGAATGAACCCAAGGGTCACCTACCCAGCAAAACTGAGTATTTTGTTTCAGGGAAAATATGGTCATTCAGTGGAATAGAGGACTTTCAAGCATTCTTGAGGAAAAAACCAGAATTGAATAGAAAATTTGACATCCAGACACAAAAAGCAAGAGATGCCTGAGAAGGTAATCAGGGAAAAGAAATCAAAAGGAAATTATCAAAGTTGAACTATTTACATTCCTATATGGAAAAGCAATAACAGTGACTGATGATATCTTTCTCACTATGAAAATAATGGAAGAGGGCTGTGTGGTCATATGAATACATATGTGAATGTGTGTGTAGATGGTTACAGTTATATATGGATAGAGGGCATAGGTTGAATTTGTTGGGAAGGGAGAATACTCAAGGGATGAAATTATGAGGTGAGAGAGGAAAGTGGCAAGAGGAGATGAGGAGAGACAGGGTAGGGTAAACTATCTCATGTAGAAGAAGCAAGGGGAAGTGGTTGCAAAGGAGGAGGAGAATAGGAAGGCAAAAAAGGCAAAACCACATTCTCATTGAATTTGGTTCAGGGAGAGAATGACATACATACTAAATGGGATATCTCAACCTGCAGCAGAATAGGGGGAAGGGGGATGAGAGGAGGGATGATGGATAGGAGGGCATCCTTGGGGGGAGGGGAGGTTGGAAGTACCCACTATAGAAGAGGGGCATGATCATGTAGGGAATAGACCAGGTGGGGGGTTGGGATGAGTGGGAGGGAATTATAAGCAGCCTTGTACATTATATCTACTATGATAATGTTTTGCATAGCTAGACATGTACAACATATACTGAATTACTTATCTCCCCAGAGGGAATGGGTGACAAGGGAGGAAGGAAATGGATCTGAAATTGGAGGTCTTAACATTAAATGTTTCAAATATATATAAATACTATTATTAATACTCTTTTGCTTATAATTGGGAGATAAGATGTGCAGGCATTGGGACACAAAGATTCACCTTCCTCTAATGGAAAAGTCGAAGGGGGTATGGGAGAAGGTATGGGAGAGAGCAGATTGGAGGAAGCGATATCTTGTGGGGCTGCTATTCTGGGAGGTTGGGTAGGGGAATAACAGGGGGAAAATGATTGTAACTCAAAATCTGGCGGAAATGAATGACGTAAAACAGAAGTTAATAAAGCATTTGTTTAAAAAAAAAAAACCTTGTCCAAAGAATCAATAACCAGAGTTCTTCCTTTAACTACCCACATGGCCGGGTTCATTCTCTATCACATCTCTGATCACGCTTAGTGCTGGACATTAAGCAGCTTGCAGCAGTCCAGGATTCTATCTTTCCCTCTGTCTCCCTAATGGTCCTGGGCACCTACTTCCATGCTATGACTCTGCCCTCTTCTAGCATGTGGAACTCTTGACTACAGAGAGTTCTTGATTCTAGTTTCTTATGTTCCTGCCTTACTTCCTATTTGCTCTATCTGATCTTTTTGTTTCCAGTACTAACTTAGTGACTTAACCACACTGATTTAGTCTAGGTATAAAGGTTTAGTTTGGTGCTCTTAGAATTTTATTATACCCTCAATTCCAATTACCATGCCCCTAGCAGCTTAGCAGAAAAACCAACACCACCCCCCCAATTAAAAATATCATGTGCCCAAGGACTGCACAGGCTTAGGTGTCTAGGAAAGATAGATTTCCCAATCTAAACAAAGGAGATAATGATTAAAGTTTATACTTGTCATAATGCAAGGAGCACTTGTTCTTGAACTAGACCTGAACAAATTCAAATGTAGGCTCCTCATTTATTTGCCACCATGAACAAATCATCTCCCTTCACTGGGCCTCAGTTTCTTCGAACATAAAATGATATGGTTGGGGCAGATGATCTCTAAGTTCTCTTTCATTTCTAAATTTTTACATCCTATGTCCAATATTTTCATAGCCGACAGCTAATGTCCAGCAAATTTCTAATATCCAAAAAGGATGAATACATTAATAGATTTTCTTGACACATTTTTCTTAATCCAATGCTCTGTTTATTTGGTTGCCCTAATTAAAACCTCAGAATCATCAAGACAGTGCTGAAAATAACAACCAGCCTTGAAGACAAAAAGGTAAATAATAGTACAGCTTACCACTTTTCTGAGGCTCCACAAAAGTCACTGAAGTGTGCCAACAGTCCCTAATGGGGCCAATAGCCATTAGTTAAATAAGGATAATAACAGACATATTAACTAGAACTTACCCTAGAAGAAATGCTCAGTCTCAGAAGCCCTCCGCCCTTCGGGTGTTTTATCCTCAGGCCTCTGACTCCCTAACCAGAGGCATCTCCTCCTAGAACTGAGATGAAATTCTCTTATAGAAGGAAGATGTGGCCCTGTACTTTGTCTTTAGAAGCTACTGCATGAAGGAGGACCTCAGGTCATTTGCCCATCATTAATCGTTCCTCCTTCTCAACCCTGGGTGAACTATACTAGGGAAATGGACTTACAGCAATTCATAAGACCAGGACAGTTCATGCTAATATGCTTTTTTAAATCACATTTTGTCCATTTGAGCCTCTTGAGTATGAAAAGAGTCTCTTACCAAGGTTGAGAAAATAACATGGGGGAAAGGAAGGAAGAGAGAGTAGGAAGAAGGAAAGTGAAGGGAAGTAAAAGACAGAGAGACTACAGAGAGAAAAGGAAGAGATGTCCTCTTACAGGAAAACAAAGGGAGAGGGAGAGAGAGAGAGAGTGAGCATGAGTGCACTAGCTGTTGTTTGTCCTTTGTTCTCAAAGAGGACCAAGGCATCAGGAAGGTGATGCCATGACTTGCAAGTGAATTGGATTTAAGTGAGGAAGGGCTGTGTAAAGTCACTGCCTCACTCTCTCCTCTAGAGCCATCTCAGCCCAGTGGCAAGATGTAGCTCAGGGAGACTGGAGATGGCCCCAGATGCAGTGGGAGACTTGGTCTTTTTAAGTTAAGATCTTTCCCAGGTCTCAGTTTGACTGAAGCAACACCCATTCAGTGATTAAGGCTAGGTAAGATGAAACAAAGAATGGTCTCTTTTACCTAGTTTAAAAAAAATCAATATGGGAGGGAAGACCCTCAGGGTTTCTGGCCAAAACATAAATAATTGCTATTTACACTTGCTCTGTGCTATTTACACTCACTCAGAGCCATAAGCGCCCAAACAATAACCAAACTTGGGCTGGGACCTACTGTTGACCAATCAATGAGAAACAGAGTAATTTGGGCTTAAGGCATGGGCTCTTAAGAAAAAAATCTAGCCCATAAACTCCAAGATATCTTGTGAAGTTTCAGGGATCTGAATTTACATTCCTTTGGGCAGAGCACCCACAAGTAAAGGTATGATACTCTGTGTGGACAGAGGAAGAGGGAGAAAGGAAAAATAGGAAAAGAGAAAAGGAAGGAGAGAAGGAGGGAGATCACTAAGGAAGGTGACAGAATTTAGAGTTATAAGGTCCCTTAAGAGATTTTCCAGGCCAATCCCCTCATTTTACAAATCAGGAAACTAAGGTGCTATGGTTAAATGACTTGCCTAAAGCTGTTCAACTAATGTGTAGCAGAACCGGGATTTAAAATTCAGCCTTCAAATCCAGTGTTCTCTATGCTACCTATACTAACTAAAAAACGGAATCTTAAGAAGAAACTATGAAAGAAAGGAATAACTAGAAAAGTGGGAATTTGAAGGAGAAAAAGAAAGAAGGCAATGAAAGGGAAGTTCTTTTCTCTAAATTGTACAGACCAGTGAGTTCAGAAGCAGGACCAGAACTCAGGTCTGCTGACCAGTTGGGTGTTCTTCATTTGATGTGTCTTCCAATTTGATACAATGTATTTGTGTATAAAGACCCACCAAAAGTCTGACAAGCAATTCAAGCTGTTTTCCCTCTGTCAGCACTGAGCTATCCACACACTCTTCCCCAGGCCTCCTTGTGATTAGCATTGCACACTCCTGGTTTTGAGCTGCCCCGGCAGGTGCGCTAAGGTAAAACTAAAGGAAAGAATTGCAAGAGGAGAATGATGCAAAGAATGAACAGCAAGCTGGCTCTGGAGAACCCCATGCAGTTAGCTTGGGGTGATTCTAGGGACTGTCCCTCTCCTCCATTCCTCTACACAGCAAGTGGGGGAATATGAGACTGCAAAGAATGCCTGCTTCCCCTAAGCAAAGGCCAAGACTGAAGCCATTAAGGCTCGGAAGAGAATGGGAAGATGGGTCCTTGGCCATCCCCACCCCCTACCATGAAGCCTTGGTCAATAATGCCTACCTACCTTCCCCCTATTGCTGATGATCCTGTTACAATATTAGAAAAGGAAAAGAAAAGAAACAAAGAAAGGGATCTTTCCTAGGTTGTCTTGCTTAGCAGGATATTTGCCTAGGCCTTCAAAAAATTCCCCGAAGGGTAAAAGTGAGAATACATTGAATAGCAACAAGGCAATAAAAGAGTTAAACCCAACCTAGGGGGTAGAGAAGCAGTGGGACGAGAGAGGTAGGGGATTATACACATACACACTCTCTCTCTCTCTCTCTCTCTCTCTCTCTCTCTCTCTCTCTCTCTCTCTCTCTCTCTCTCTCTCTCTCTTTCTCTCATACCCCTCTGAAGAGCCCAGCTCAGGTCAAACCAGTGGTTACCCATGGAACAGCTAATGAAGAATAAAAATAGTCTGTGTATGAGTATGTGAGGGGGAGGGGGGCTAGCGGTGGGGGAGAGAGAAGGAGGCAAGCCCACAGAACTGGCATTGCAGTAGTGTGGGGGGATGGGCTACATTCAAATCAGGCTGCAGCTCAGGGTGCCTCCTGCAGGCTGGATCTGCTGGTGAACTGAGCTACACAATGCGGAGGAACCACCGGCGGCAGGCCGACCCGAGGCTCTGCAACGCCACTGCAGTCAGACTCCACCCGCCAGAGGGGACTAGAATATTCCAAGGGGTGAGGGGGGCGGGGGTAGGCTGGGCAGGGGAGGCAGCTCCTCTTTGGTTATTGGCTGGTGAAGTCCAACACTAGCTTTCCGGAAGATATGTAAACCTTCCCACAGCCAGGACCAAGCCCGACTGCAGAGTGTGGTGGCCAGAGCTTTGGACTAAGAGCTAGGAGACTTGTGTTCAAATCCCAGCTCCCCAACATTTCTGCCCCATCCAAGCACTTCAGCTCTCTAAGCCTCAGTTTCTTCCTCTGTAAAAATGAATAATAATATTTGATCTAATGTTCTCAGAGAATTGTTGTGAGGAAAGAACTTTGTTAATAAGAATTTACATTTATGTAGCCTTTAAGGTTGGCAAAACACTGTTTTCCACACAGGCAGTTGCTACAATGGGTAGAGCACTGGGCCTGGAGTCAGAAGATCTGAGTTCAAATTTGACTTCAGATTCTCACTAGCTGTGTGATCCTGGGCAAGTCACTTAACTGCTGACTCAGTTTCCTCAATTGTAAAAAGAAAATAATAATAGCACCTACTCCACAGGGTTGTTGTAAGGATCAGATGAGATGATATTTGAAAAGTGCTGAGCACAGTACCTGCTAGCAAGTCACTGAATGGTTGTTACCTTAAGTTTCCCTATCTGAGGTGCTATATGTACCCAGGTATCTTGATTCCATCACTCTTTCCACTAAACTTCACCAAACTGCCTCTCTCTCTTAAAGATATAAAAGTGAGTGGTTATTTAAACTAGATGAGGTACCAGAAAGAAGTCTTGTTCTAGAAGGCAATCTAAGGGAAGAGTAGAGACAGAAAAATCCTAGAAGCAAAAATGACATTTTCCTTTGGATACTTTTTCCAGGCTGGTAAGCCTGATTCTCTATAGCCATGGTCATCCTTATAGAGCCAAAAGACTGAGCTGTCCAACTGTGTCCTCTCCATCATGCCCCACCCAGGGCAGGGTACTGCCCATGTGCTGACAAAGTAAGTCAGTGCTCAGGGACTGGAAAAGAAGTGAAGAGCCCCTTGCAGTGGGCATGGGATGCTGTGATCTAAACCAGCTTCCAAATGCTGGACCCAGCCAGGGCTTCCTGATTGGCTCCAGATGATGTCATTCACATGGCCAGCATCCCCAGTGTGGAGCCAGGGCCTTTACTTGCTCTCTGAATTCCATTTCAAAGCACCTTCAAACTCCCTGTCATGTCCCCCAGGTTAATGATTATACTTCTCAGGTAATAGTTAAAGTCAGTCTGACCTTAGGCCCCAAAACACCCATCAAGGTGTGATATTATCACACCAAAACAGCCACCTGGAAGGTATTATTGCTTAATGAGACAAGGTTTATTTCACAGCCTGAAGGCAGCAAATTAAAGAGTATCCCCAAGCTTCAAGGGGCATCAAAGAGGTGTCAAAGGGGCATCATAGAGGCCTCTGGTTCCTCCAGAACAACTAGAAGAACAAAATGAAAAGCTTATGGGGTACTAAATATTGAGAATTATAATTAAGTCACCTCTTCATTATCTGTATGACCTAAGGTGAGTTACAAGATAAAACCCCTTCTGTTTGTTACAACACCCCCATACCCAAAAGCATGAAACATCTCCCTATTGCCTACTACTGCTAGTCCAAATTCTTCTGACTGGCTTCCAAGGCTCCCTACAACCTGTCATCTTATTTAATCTTAAAACACTTCCAAATATACCTTATGTTCCATAGTGGCTAGTCACTCTACTATCTTCCTTACTCCTGTCTCTATGTCTCTGGTTAAGTATTGTGTCTGCCTAGAATTTCCTAAGTCTTTCTCTTTGCCTATCCCTGATAGCTCACATTTTTAGTACTTTAAAGGTTACACAGCACTTGCCTCATGACAACTCTATAAAGTAGTAAGTGCTAGCATTAATATTTCCATCTTACAGATAAGAAATCAGAAGCCTAGAGAGGGGATATAACTTACCTATGATCACATATCACTGACTGTCATAGGTGAACCCACAACTCTCCTAACTCCAAGTGCATTGTCCTTTCCTATGCAAAGGCCCAATAAAGTCCTGATGACATTTGCACCTGTTCCCTCTAGGTAGGATGGTGGTTCTGAAAGCATTATTTGAGAAGAAAAACCTTTGGGCACATGAGGATCTGAGTCAGAGAAGAGTAAAGTCAGGCCATCTGTTTTATCTCCAACCAAAACCATAGGACCTGTGCTTTCTCAATGTCCCAAGAACTAAGCTGGCATTCACTGGACAAAGTAAGGGTTATTGCCCACTAAATTGAACAAAACAATTCATTAACAACTAACACAAAGGATGAGACAAAAAAATCGATTTCTAGGACTG
The DNA here is from genome assembly GCA_011680675.1 of Gymnobelideus leadbeateri. Taxonomy (NCBI): domain Eukaryota; kingdom Metazoa; phylum Chordata; class Mammalia; order Diprotodontia; family Petauridae; genus Gymnobelideus; species Gymnobelideus leadbeateri. The sequence continues at coordinate 253,509 of WOXC01006057.1, read as the reverse complement.
ACTCCTTCAGAACTGTTTTGAAATGATATTCTGGTCCATGAGAACAAAAGATAGTTAATAACATGATTTGGCATAGGTAAGAGTGGATGCCTATCAGCATCCCCAGAGTTAAAATTCTGGGAGGATGCAAAAGTGCTTGCATGGGGGCTACATGTCTAGAAAGGAGAAAGCAGGCTGTGTAAAATATTAATCAGGCACCATTTTGAGCAGAGCTTGCAACAATCCTGAGCCAATCCCCTCTCTGCAGCCCAACAAGCTCAATGACATGACTCACAACTTCTGGAACTCATGCATTCTCTTGCCCTGGATGAACATGGAATGATTACAAAAGCTACTCATAGCAAGAGAATAGGTGAGGAGGCAGTGGAGATATAGGGCAGAACTGGAAAGTGAGGTTATCTTGCATTATGATAATAATCATCATCATTTTATGTGGTGCTTTAAAGTTTTAAAAATTCTTTATATATGTTAGTTATCTCATTTGTTCCTCCCAAGCCTGGGAGGCAGTTGCTATTATTATTTCTATTTTCCTAATAAAGAAACTGAGACTGAGAGAAGTTATAAGACTTGCCCAGGGTCTCATATCTAGTAAATATCCAAGACAGGATTTGAAGTCAGGTCTTCTTAACTACAAGCCCATTACTCTTATCCATTGCACCACAACCACACTGTCAGTATCTCCATGGTAGGGACACCACTATACTTGTATCCTACTCAGATTAAATTCACATACATAGGTAAACAATGATTGCAGCTACGTGGGCCCTCCCTCCAACCATGCAGACAGCAGCACCTCTACAACACACTAGATGGTCTTTGAGAGTTGCTGTGACCAAAAAAATTCATCACCCCATGGTCACCTGGCAATAAGTCTCTCTGCACTTAGCAAAGTTGGTCCTCAGGCAACAGACACACACTTCATCACTGAGCTCATACTGGAAAACTTTCTAGCTTAGTGGTCCTGTCAGAGCTTGGGTTCCATCTGCAAAGCATTTAAGAACCTATGATCAGAGAGGAAGTAAGTCACGGTGAAAAGCTGCCCTCATAGTCAAGATTCAAGTCCTGCCTCTGCCACATGCTGGCTGTGTCACTTTGAGCAAGTCACTGATCTCAGTGCCCCAAGCAACCCTCGAAAAAAGTCACTAGATAAAGTGTTAGAGTTTGAGTCAGGAAGAACTGAGTTCAGAACTTGCCACTAGCTAGCCATGTGTCCTTGGGCCTCACCTCCCCTCTTCTATGAAATGAGGATAATAATGCCGGGTTGTTAGGAGGATAAAATGAAACAATATAAAGCACCTGCAAACCTGCAGGGCTAAGTCACAGGATGAGGGCCTGTGCACTCTCATGGAGGGGGTTTTCTTCTACTAGGAACTTCTATCCCAATGAAATCCTAGGTCTAATCAAAGAATGAGGAGAGGGAAAAGGAAGGGGAAGATTAAGAAGATGATGATGATGAAGCAGCAAAGAGAACCACCCCCACACAGCTAAAATAAGGCATCACATTTTCATGGAGGAGAGTGAAATTCCTCTATCTGTCCATATACATGTACCATATGCATACATACATATTACATTTCTTTAGAATGCTTTTCTGTCTGTTACCTTATTTGATCCTTACATAGTAAACATTATTTTCCTCATTTTATAGACAAAGACAAACATGGCTCAAAGCAGTGAGATGACTTGCCTAATCAGAATATTGAACCCAAGTCTGCCAATTCCAAGCTCTGTAAAGCTATCTGCCACATCACACTTAATCTTTCAAGTCCCAAGTGTGGGCAGAGCTCCTGTCCCATCACAGTTTTCCAGTCATTGCTTTATCATGAATATTGCCATGGAAATTACATGAGTAGCAGCCTGGAGGCCTAGGTCTAAGTCCCAGCTCTGCCACTTACTAATCTTCAGCTCTGGGACAGTTGCTTCATCTCTCGGGCATCCAAGTCTCTTTAACTGGACATTGGAGATCAGAATCTCTGTACTCTCTACCTTTTAGGGACCTTGTGAAGCAATGTGGTATGGTGAATAAACTCCTACCTCTTCTACATCCTGGCTGAATGGCTCTGGGCAAGAAGTCACCTAACCTCTCAGTGCCTAAATGGTTCTCCTAGACTTAGAAGTTCAGAGAAGGGAGTTTCCTGATTGGGGAGCTCACTATATCAATGAAATTACAGATTATGTCTTTATCCACCTTTCAGAGTCTTTCTGAAGAAAGTGCTTAAGAAAGAGTAAAGCACTATAGAAATGCAAGGTATTATTAACAACGGAAATGTAAGGTATTAGGGGGAATAGGACAATGACCTGGGAAAGCCAACTTTTCACCTGGTATCCTGAGAAATACCCACCCTTAATGGACATATCATTATTTAGCTTCCCTTAGCCAATCAGGCTTTCCTCAAATGTCTGTCCCTGTTAAAATGTCCACTGAGTTGGCAACTGAAATCGCACCTCCAGGAATCCTCTGTCAGTCAACATACCACCCAACATTCTGAGTGGAACAAATTTATTACCTTATAAACACTGTCCAACTAACTGAATGCCAGTGGAGGTGGGGGTGGGCGGCTCAGGAGCAAGGGAGGGATAGTGAAAGGGGAGAGAGAACCTGGGTCCAGGCACACAGTTAAATCCACTCCTCTCAGACCCTGTATTTTGTGTTAATACTTGCCATCTGCTCATGTTGCATTTTTACCACAGAGAGGGAAAGGGAGGGGGGAGGAGAGACAGAAAGAGAGAGAGTGAGAGAGGTGGAGGGAGAGAAGAGAAGGGAAGTGGATGACAAGGAAGAGAAGGAAAGAGAATGGGGGAGGGGGAAAGATAGAAAGATACATGGCTTAGCATTAGAACTAAGCCTTAAAGGAAGTCAGCCATTCTAAGAGGGGGAGGGAGATAATCAGAGAAAGAAAGAGGAAGAGAGAGACGGAGTGGAGGGAGGAGAGGCAGAAGGGGAGATATGGAGAGGGAAAGAGAGGGAGAGAGAAAGGGGGAGAGGGAGAGAGATATCATGGCTAAGTAAAGATACTAAAATCTCTCTGTCTTTGTGTTGTTCTGGTTTCACCACCAGAGAACAAAACCAGAGCCAAATCATGCCTCCTCAGAATTGCCACTGAAGGGAAATTCTTCAGGAGGAAGGGAAAGGAAGAGAAGGCAAGGGGAGGCCTCTTCTGCAGTCTGATACTCCACCAGGCAAGAAATCTGCCTCAGGGAGCAGCTCAGTACAGAGCTGGTGGGGGGAGGGGGAGAGAGGGAGAGAGAGAGAGAGAGAGAGAGAGAGAGAGAGAGAGAGAGAGAGAGAGAGAGAGAGAGAGAGAGTGTGTGTGTGTATTCGCCAATGAATGTGTGTGTGAGTGTGTGTGTGTGTGTGTGTGAGTGTGTGTGTATGTTGGGGTGGAGATGGTAGGGGGTGGTGGTTCTAATGGGGAGGAGATTCAGCGGCTGGCAGCTGCGACTCCTACAGGCAGAGTCAGGGGACAGCATCCTCTCCCACATCCTCCATTACATCACAGACGGAAAAGCTGCCCCAACCACAGAAAAAGAAAGGCCTCAAACCTTCCTGATGGTGCCCAGGGGCCAGGCCTGCCCAACTGGATCATATCAACAAAGAGTTATGGGGGAGAGGATTCAGGACCAGGGTTGAATGAATCATTTTTTAATCAAATTAAAGTTGAGTGGTGCAGTGGACAGAGCCCTGGCCTGGAAATCAAGAGAGCTGGGTTTTAATGTCTTAGTTCTGTCATCCATTTTTGAGGTGACCTTGGAAAAGTCACTTCTCTCTCTGAATCTCATCTTCTTCCTCAGTAAAAATGGCTGGGGGTAGAGAGTAGGGTTAGATGCTCTCTAAGATCCCTCTAACTTTCGAAGTTCCTCCTAGCTCCTACCTTCTAGCTCCTCCAATTCTGACATTTTCTGTTCTAAGATCCCTTCCAGTTCTGACACTCTATGTTTCTGGGTCCTTCCAACTCCAAAATTCTATTTTCCTCCCAATTCTAAAATTTTATGTTCCGATGCTAACTTTCTATGTTCTAAGATCCCTTCCTGATTTAACTGTCTATGTTCCTTCCAGCTCTGACATTTTATGTTCTAAGGATTCTTCTAGCTTTAACATCCTGTGTTCTATTATTGCATGGCCTTCTCCAAACCCCTTTCCTAAGGTACATGAAGGATGTTGAAGGATTATAACAAATATTACCCTTTCATCTGAAAAACAGGGCAAGCTTCATGGAATACTGAATCTCCCTCCAAAGCCTGTTTTCATATACTGCAAGAGGTCAATTAGTTTACAGGCTTAACCTGTGCTGGGATCATCTAACCTTCTTTGGGAAGCAGGACAGGGACTTTGTCAAGAGAGAGCCAACCCAAACGGGGTCTCTGAACTTGGGACCAGGTTTCCCAACCATGCTTCTAGGTGCCTGTTTCCGCAAAGGCCCAAAGTTTTATACACCCCACAGTTCTCTCCTGTGCAAAATCTGCTTGTGCAACTCTGTAAGCCTGGTGTTGGGACTTGGCCCAAAGTGGTTTTGCTATTAGCCAAAGAGTCATCCTTGGAAAGAGTTGTGCTCTTAACCATTGGAAAAATTAATCAAAATGACACCTCGTGAACAAGATGTTTTGGCTCACTGGAAAACAAACAGCGGTTTACAACAAATTAGCAAGGTTCACTCTGTGCTTCTGGGCAAAGAGGCAACTTAGAGCATTCTGAATACTATTCCTGGGGCCTTCACTAGACTGGGACTGGTTCTTGGCAAATAGGAAAACTATCCAAGACAACCAAGTCCCTTGATCTCCCTCTCCTGCATTTCGAAGGGCCCCAAGGCCTAGGAGCAAGCTGAGATGTCTCACTTCATTTTTACACTTTTCTGCTTCTGCTGCCTGCCCTGATAATATGTTGCAGATGTGAGGTTCTTTCTTTCTTTGTATGAAGTTGCTGGGCCAGATTCCCTCTTCAGAGCAACTTTGCTCCATCTAAGTTTGTGTCCTTTGGGCTAAGTGCCCTCCTAGGTACCTTTGCTATGATATTTAGCAAGACCACCTCCTCCACTATCTCCCCACACCTCCACAGTGAGTAGATTCAAGGAGAAAGGAAATTTGTATGGCTGACAATTTCTCCAAGAAATCAGTTCTAAACAATCAGTCCTAGAACTATGGTAGGAACAAAACTTATCCAGGCCACACCAGGACACTCTGTCTCTTTGTCTCAGTCTTTCTCTCTACCTCATATTCCTTCAGCTTTCAAAGTGAAGTCTTATGTCCAGAAACCCCAGCCTCATCCTCTAGGAAGGATCCTATGGCTAACCCAATCTGACATCTCTGAGAGTAACTCAATTTCTGACTTCAGCCATGTTGGAGTGTTCATTTCACCTACTCTACCAACTTCAGATGGTCCCAGGGTACTAGGTACCCAAAACCATACAGGAAAAATATTTCTGATAACCTCATGGAAGAGAATTATTCCTAAATATCCAAGCCTCTCCTTCCTTCCAAAATCCACCTCCTATATTCATTAATTGCACAGTCATAGATGGAAGCACCTTCTACATTCCAGGAACTCCATTAGGCACTGGGGACAGAGACAAAAATGAGGAACTTCCATTAACAGAGGAAATAACTGAACATGAATATGTTATATAAAATTCTTAGAGTAAAAATAAAGAACTTAGGCGAGGGGCTTTACTAATAAAAACTTATACTGATATAAGCTTTGCACTTTTCCAAAAGCACATTTCAAAATGTTTTCACCTGTATGATCATATTGGTCCTCCCTCATAATCCTCTGAAGAGGCAGGGCATGAATTACTATATCCATTTAACAGAAGAAGAATTAGAGCTTAGAAAGGGAAGTAATTACCTAGTTAAAAAGTGGTAATTAGGACTTGAACCCAGATCTCCTGAGTTAGTCACAGAATTTTGAGCTAAAAGGGCTTTTCAAAACGATCTCATTCATTCTCACCCCTTTTCTCAGATGAGAACATTGAGGTACATGGAAGGGAGGTGATTTTGTTCTGGGTCATCCAGCTAGTAAGTATCAGAGCCAGGAATAAAACCTTTCTCTTCCGATTTATATTACAGGGTTTAATCAGCCATACATACTGAACACCTACCCCCATCAGGGGCCTTGTCTATCTATAGGAATATCCATCATCCCCAAAGTCACCTTTTCACAGACCTAGCATAAGGTTGTTTCTATAGTAAATAAGGAGAAAAGGTCTTGCGGAAGGGGCATTTATTTATTTTTGGTTCTGTTACAAGATTGCTACATGACCTTTGCCAAATCACTTGCCCTCAATGATGAGCTGGCTGATTTAAAAAAAAAAAACATGGAAAGACTTGCTTGAAATAATGAAGAGTTAACTGAGCAGTACCAAGAGAACATTGTACATTACAACAGCAATATTTTCTATAGACAACTTTGAACAATTAAGTCTTTTTGAGTATTTTAAATACTAAAATCAACTACAAGGAACTTATAAAGATGCTGTCAACATTCAGTGAATAACTGATATATAGAAGTATGTATAGTATGGTTTTACATATATACACATATTTGTGTCTAATGGTAACCTCTAGGGCAGGGTGGGGAGAGAGGGAGAAAAAAGATTAAAAGCTCACAGCAGAGAAGAAGGAAGCTCAGAAAAACGGGGTACATCTGAAATGATGCATAATTTTTATTACATAGTTTAAAAAAAGTAAGCAGTGTGAAATGGAAATTCGTCATTTATATTGCATCCTCTATGTTGTGCTTTGTATATGGAAATGTTCTTTTTTATATTTAAATGCAAAATGATTTTTAAAAGGTAAAAAAATCACTTACCTTCTGTATGCCTCCATTAATCTTCTTTTCTTTTTTTAGTTTAGACCTGTAATGTCATTGGTATAAGGAATTTCAAGCAAGAAAATTCCTTCTGGGGCAGCTAGGTGGCACAGTGAGTAGAGTCAGGAGGACCTGAGTTCGGATCCAACCTCAGACACACACACACACACACACACACACACACACACACACACACACACACACACCATGTGACCTTAGACAAGTTACTTAACCCCAATTGCCTTCCAAAAAAAAAAAAAAGAAAGAAAAGAAAATATCTTCTACCCATGCAGATCAGCAATTGTTCTGCAACTCATAGTCTTAGAGAGGTTAAGGGCACTTAAGGCTCAGGGCACTAGACTCACGATCAGTATGTGCAATAGATAGGACTTAAATTCAGGTCCTTCTTACTCCAAGGCCAGCCCTTTATCCTTTGCCTTGACAATCCATTTCCTTCAATCCGCTTCCATATATATGTAAAGTGAACCGGGGTGTAGTGATAGGAAGTTGTAATGAGGGGACAAAGATATGGCTGGTACAGGTTAGAGAGGCAGGAAAGAATAATTTTCTTCTCAGAAGCCTCATGGAATGTTAGAATCAGAAGAGACCTTAGAACATAGATTGTCCAAGCTAAGGAGGACCTTAGATCAGAGAATGCTGAATGAAGCCTCTCCTCAAATTACAATAGAATGGGAGGTCCTTGAAGGCAGGAACTGTTCCATCTTTGTTTTCATATTCCTAGAGCTAAACACAGTATCTTGTATGTAGCAGGAAATTGATTTGTGTTTAATTCAATTGAGCATAGCAGCCTACAGCAAAGCAAGGGCTTTACAGCCAGTCCATATAAAACCCAGGTCTTCTGACTTTGAATCCAGTGTTTCTTTCAATAAACCATGTCTCCCTTCACACTAATTCTGCGTAGTACACACACACACACACACAAATACTAGATATAATTATTGTTCATGTGAGAGCAGGAATAGTGTAGGATGGGGGAGGGAGGAGGGATCTACACTGCTTCCTGAGGCTGAAAGTGGTAACTGCTCACTGCAGCTGCTACCACATAGAACAACAGGCCAACAAACTAGCCAATCCTAACTCCAACCTCCAGAAGGCCCCACAAAGAGGTCTCCTACCCCCTCCCCCACTTCTGAGATTGCCCTGGTGCCAGCTGTACTGGACTGTACCTCCTGGGCTGGGTTTGGGGGAGGGGAGAGGAGGAGATCCAGAAATGGCGTGGCTAACTCTAGACATTAATTCAAAAGCAGCTGGGGCCCAGCCCAGGGGCTGTCAGAGCTGTCAATCCCCCTTCCCTCTCCTTACCAGGTTGGGGGAGGGGGGTAATCTTCAAAGGCAAAGAGGGATGAGGGAAGGAAAACTAGGTTCAGCAACAGAAAGGATTGGCTAGGGTGGAGAGATGGAATGAAGGAAGAAGTCAAGAATTTTAGGGAGAGAAGAGAGAAGGGAAGGTCCTTGAGATGGGCCCTCCAGTACAGCCAGGGCAGTCTTCCTAGGAAGTTTTCAAAGAAGTCTGGCAAACCAGGTGAGATGCAGACCTGGGTCCTCCCATATGTTTGACGAAGACTGATCTTCCTGGGGCCTTCTTTCCCCCTTTTACTGTTTACTGGATTTAGGGCAAAAGGGGCCAAGAGGAGGAAGAGCAATCAAGGGCACAAGTCTGGGTAGTTTACTTTGGCTTATTCCCTCTCCTGGCTGAAGCATTTGGAGTTGGGAGAGAGAGGAAAGTCCAAAGTGGATTTCATCCTTAAAAGTTAGTTGCTGATACTAGACCCAACCCAACTACTTGAGATCCAGACCACCTTCTCTAAAGGGGAATGGTTATCTCTGGGGCAGAATATGGGGCAAGACAATGAAGGAGAATGGACTCAAGATAAAACAAAAAGCTGAGTTATGGGGTTCAGAGAGAAAATGAAGTAGAAAAAAAAGAAAACTAAGACCATTTGGGATTTCACACACACACACACACACACACACACACACACTCACTCTCTCTCTCTCTCTCTCTCTCTCTCTCTCTCTCTCCCCCTCTCTCTCCCTCTCTCTCCCTCTCTCTCCTCCCCCCCTCCACAAGGCCTATCCTGGCTCTGATGCTCCCTTGGTGACTATAATCATGACCACCAAGAAAGGCCCCTCAAGTAGGCCAAGATTAACACTCCTTGCTAGACTGTACTCATTGGGTGACTCACTGGCTACTGGCAGAGATGCATTTCCCGAGACAAGTTACTACAGGTAATGTCTACAAGCTTCATGCTGCTGTTCGAAAGCAGGGACCAAGAAGGATTCAGAGTACCAATAGCAGGAGCTCTCAGCACCTTCAGGCTATCTGAAGGTCATCAGAAGGCACTGGAGCAGACCGCCATCTTACCTGTGGTATCCATAGAAGATCAAGAGGGTTGGAGGGTGACCAACCACTTATAGAATTCCTCTCCCTTCTTGGTGATTGCAATGGCCTAGATTTGCTTATTTCTTCAACAAATATTTGCTGAAAGAAGTGGAAACTAAGGGGGTTCCCATCAATTGGGGAAGAGCTGAACAAACTATGTCAGATGAATACAATGGAATATTATTGTACCCTAAGAAATGATGACAAGGGACCATTTTCAGAGAAATGCTGAGATTTATATGACCTGATTCAGAGGGAAATGAGGAGAACCAGGAGCATAATTTACATAATATCAACAACATTGTAAAGAAAAACTTTGAAAGTCTTAAGATTTCCTCTGAATGCAATGACTCCAGACATCCTATAATGGAGCATACTGCCCAATTCCTGACTGAAAGCTGGCTGATAAGCACTTAGTAAGTGCCGCCTATGTACCAGGCACCATGCTAAGCACTGGGGATACAAAGAAAGGTAAAAGCCAAGCTCTGCTCTCAGGGAGTTCACAGCCTAATGCGTGAGACAACAAGCTCACTTCATCTGGTGTTAAGTTCAAATAAAAAGTTGGGTGGTGAAATGGTGAAGATAGAGTAATAGACCTGGAGTCAGAAAGACTTGATCCTCAAACACTTATTAGCTGTGTGACCCTGGGTAAGTCACTTCACCTCTTGTTTGCCTCAGTTTCCTAAACTGTAAAGCGGGATTATAATAGAGCCTACCTCCTAGGGTGGTTGTAAGGATCAAATGTGATATTTGTAAAGCACTTAGCACAGTGCCTGGCAAATAGCAGTTTACTAAATGCTTATTTCCTTCTTTTATTCCTACTATTGTCTAGTCCACAAGATCTTCTTCTTGTACATAAGATTAGCATGAGAAACAAGCAAATGCTTTCTTGGTATGTAACCAAATTGTGATTATGTAGCACTACCCTAATCTACCAGTCTACTTACCCTCAAAAGAAGAAATTGAGGTTAGTTTCTTATGACCTTTTCTAATGGCCCTCAGAGGTGACTGATCCCTCCTCTAGGTATCTACATACCATTTCTTTAATATTATATTCTTAATTTTCCCAGGAATCAGTCAAGGACAGTGCCTGGCACAAAGTGCACAACCTATAAATGTTAGTTGTTGTTGTTAAAAACTCCTTTGTGCAAGGAGACACTGTACCAGCACTAAAGGAATCACAAAGCTCCTGCTCCCCTAGGAGTGGACAATCTAGTTGGAGAGTTGAGACAGCTAAATGATATAGGGATATTGTGCTGGATTTATAATCAGGAAGACCTGAATTCAAATCCTACCTCAGGCACTGACTAGCTGTGTGACACTGGACAAGTGACCTACCCTCTCTGTGCCACAGTTTTCTCATCTGTCAAATAAGGGGGTTAGATTCAACAGCCTCTGAGGCCCCTATTAGCTAACTCTATGATCCTATGAACTACAACACTTAGTTGTATATGATTAATTTGCTATGAGATTAACACACATTAGAGTTTATAAAGACCTTGAAGAACACCTTGGATCCAGAGGAAGAAACAGAAACAAAGAGTTTTTAAGAAATTTGACACAAAGCTATATAGTGAGTTAGGAAAAGAGTTGAGATGTGAACCCAGGTTTCTTTTACTGAAGTCAGTTCTAAAGAACATTAACGGCAAGCCCATAGGATGGAGATAACCAGAGAGAAGCCTGTGATCTGTGTGGGTGGAGAGATTAACCACATCATTGGATTCACAGGTCCAGCAGATACCAAAGCATTGCCAACGGCCCTGCCACTTCTTTGACCACTGCTCTCTCATCATCATAGACTAAATCATAGCACCAGACACTGGTGGATTGGGAAGGGACCTTATTAACATGGCACATTGAATGTCAGCAGGTATCTGGAGAGCATCTAAGAAGTCATCTAATTCCCATGATGAAACAGAAGTGCAGGAATTGACTTGCCCAAGGACACTCGACTTGTCAGTTAGTGGCAAAGATGGAACTAAATCCTTAGATTACCCAGGCCAAAGGGGCTTTGAATGACACCAGTATCCAGGTTGGTGAGGAAATAAGCCAGCTGAACTAAAGCACTGGAAAGCCTTTTCTCTTCATTTCTACAGTATGCTAGTCACGTTTTCCACCCCACTCCCTGCCAGGAGGAGAAGGTGGGATACTCACATTTCGGAAGGCAGGCAGACTGGTTGACTGTAACCACTTTCGAATGGTGTGAGGGAATGTTCCATAATCCTTCTCGGCCTGGAGCACTTGTTCCTCCAGGAAGGAGACATGGTGTCCTACCATCTTCACAAATGCCTTGGGGGAAAGGATTTTTTTTGGTGGGGGGGTGGGGGGGGGAGAGAATGGAAGGGAACATGGGTAGAGACGAAGAAAACAAAACCAGGAAAAAAGCTTAGACACATCTGCCTTGGATTTGAACACATTCCTGGCTGCAGCTCCACAGCCCAGAGCAAGACGTCAAAACCCCTAATTACTACCACAAGTCTTCCCTCAGCAGCTCGGGTTTCATGCAGTGCCCCATAGCCATCCCTGGGAGGACATGACAGAAGGACTAGTTCCTGGGGATCCCAAGGTCCAAGTGGACAACTTCAGATAATATAAGGCTGCTTGCTACTCTGGTTTTGATTCGCTGTGTGGCTTCAGCAAAAGTTCCTTAATGTCTCTGGGCTTCAGTTGCTCCAAATGTCATAAAATGGAGGAAATGAGGAAGCATGGTGCAGTAGAAAGGGAGCATTAGGTATAGAATCAGAAGACTTGTATTCAAATCCTGGTTCATTAAGCTATTTCCTGTATAACTTCACGTAAAAGCTATTTAATCTCTCTAGGCTTCAGGTTTCTCCTTCTAAGAGGAAAAAGTTGAACTAGATGATCTCTAGGGTAAAAAACACTGTCCTATGAAACTTTTCCCATTTTCCAAGACTGGGAATGAATGAGATCAGTTCTTGGAAGCTCCTTGACCAAAAGGCATTAAAGAAATTCAAGATGGCATCATTAGCATAATTCTTCAGGTGCTCAAGCAGATGTAATTTCTCAACAAATCGCTTTATCACAGTCTGAGAAGCCAATCTACTCTTTGGGGGGAGGGGAAGAAAAAGAATGGAGAGGAAGAAAGAGTTCCCACTTGGCAATTGTATAAACAGGGACCAGAAAGTCCCTGCTAACAAGGGCATTGTCTCTTTCTCTTCACCCTTTCTGAGTCAATTCACATGGTATCAGAGTAGGAGAGTCTTCCTCTCTTTCTTCCTTATGCTCTGTGTCCTACAAACAACTCCAGTTTCTTCTTTCACATTAATACCATTCTGGTAGGGAGTGTAAGGCACTGCACAGGAATGTAATCATTCCAAGGCCTAAGCTGCCTTTGAAATGCCAATAACTGCCTCATGGCAAAACCACAGCAGGAAGAGAGAAACCTGCAAGGCCTAACCTACTCTGGTCTCATGGGCCAGGCACAAGTTTCATTCAACACCCATGGCGTTGTTTTCGTTTTGAAGTATATCTGCTAAGCTTCTTTCCTCCCTCCCCCCAGCTCACCCAAGGTCTAGTGGGGACACTGCCTAGAAAATGCCTCAGACCTCAAAAGGCTGAAGAGTTCATAGGATTTAAAACTGGGAAGAGACCTTAGAGACTCTTCTTCTTGTACAGAAGAGGATCAGAGGTGCAGAGAGTGATGCCCAAATAGCAAGTAGCAGAGTCTGGACTCAAACCCAAGTCCTCTGACTCCAAAGTCTGTGACTGGAAGGCATCCAGACTGGGCTCCTCTCTACACAAAATGGCCCTTTTGTCCACAAGAAGAGCATCTTTGCTGGGAAACTGACACTGGGTGGGCAAGATGATATGTTGAGGATAATAGGATGACAATTCACATCTACCAAACTCTCAGGTCCCTTCCCCCACTTTTCCCCAGCAGGGGGCCTCAGCTTTAACTCAAGAACAAGGCTTTGGGTGGGATTGTGGGGAGAGGGGACACAAGGAAAAGAGAACTGGAAGTTTAAAGCATTGAAAGGTCCAGGATTTCCTGCTCAACTGAAGGAAAGATAGAGGCAGAAGATCTGAAGATAAGCATGGCAGGAGTCAGGTTGGCATTGAGGCAGTGTGGCATGGCAGAAGGACCATTGGACTAAAGGGTAGGAAGTAGAGTCTGGAATTCCAGCTTGGTCCTTCCCCTGCTGGGGAAAAGTGGGGGAAGGAATGAGTCTCTTTTAGGGAAAACTGGAAAACTTTATAGGAATAAGAACCCCTTAAATTATTTAGATATAGTAAATTGAATTATTGTAGATGAGGAAACAGACAAGAGGTAAGGCAGTTTTCCAAAAGTCACATAGCTAGTATCAGTGCTAGGATTGGAATCCAGGAATCCTGACTTGATGGCCTGTAAGTTCCCTTCAAGCTATGAACCTATGATCTTATGACTCCAAGTTGAATGTCCTTTCTATCTACACTGTCATCTACACTGACTACGCTAACTACACTATCTATACTGTCCATACTGTCTATACTGACTATACTGTCTCTCAAAGTGAACCCTATGAATACACAAGAGGGGGTAGCCAGAAGACACATAGCACTAGTCCCAGATGCTCTTCTACTTGTCTGGGAGTATTCAAATCAAATCCATCTCAGAGCAGGTTGGCAACAGATGTTAAACTAATTGCCTCAAGTAGCAGCCCAGCTACTGCCAGGAACAATTTACACGTGTTTAGTGTCCAGAGAATCTCAAAGCACTTTATAGAAACCTGAAGAGGAAGCCTTGATGGCATGTAGCCATAGAAATGGGTTCAATGGTCACTGGCTTCCCAACTGGACCCCCTTCTCCTCATGGACTGGCCCTCACATCATAGGGAACCTAAACATTAATTGATTGATTTTTCTATCTCCAGGAAGCCCTATCACTGTATCTGGGAGACTCCAATCCTACCACCTCACTACATTTGAAACAGTAAGACTGTGATAAATATCCCAAGTTAACTCTGGTATTGGTTTAGTGAGGCAGGATGGACTTGTAGAAGAAGCAGCTATTTCAGAGCTCAGAGACCTGGGTTCAAATGCCAAGTTAGACTTTTCATGACCAACCATGGGTGAATCATTTAACCTTTCTGAGACTTGGTTTCCTCTTCTGGAAAATAGAGGTGATAATATTTAATCCTTAACTCAGGAATTGCTGTGAGAAAAACTTTGTAAATCTGAATGGGCTATAGAAATGTGAGTTATTCTGATTTAGTATGGGGGGTGGGGTTTGGGCCTCCACTAAATAAGAACTCTGATGATCTCATTATGGTTTAGTGGTGCTTCTTGATAGCTATTTCAGGAGAAATACAAGTTCCAGCATGTTCTACCATCTTAGAAAGCCTTTGAGTAAGGACACTGACAAAATACAGATCTATCATCTAGAGACAAGCCTAGCAAAAGTTGGAAATCAGATTGTTTTCAGGCTGACAAAATTCTTGGGCATAGCAGTTCTGTAAGGATATCAACTAAGTTTTGTAGGAGTTGCAATCTGTGTCAGTGGAAGGAGTATATATTCAGAAGAGCTCATAAATGTTTGAAGTCTTTAAAGTAATTTGGTTGTGGGCAGGATTCAAGAGGGGCACGGAGTTTTATAAGCCAAGTCCAGGCTCCTGTAACTGCTGGCAAGATCATCTTACAAAAAAAAAGGGCTTTGTTATTGGTTCCAGCTAAAATCACTTAGATCACAAGGATTTTACCATGTTGGAATTATGAGACAGGATTCAGGAGGTAGCATATAGGCCAAGGTCAAGAATCAAGCATCAATCAGGCAGGATCAGACAGGCTTGGGGCTGATGACCTCTGTAGGCCCCCTGACTCTGCTCAGACTTGCCTCAGCTCATTCCTAGACCTCAGGCAAGGGGTTAAGACAGGAACCCTCTCCTCTTTCCAATGGAAAGGAAAAAAATGATCCAATCAGTCTAGGGAGCAGTACATAGAAGTTGGCTTCATCCAAGCTGGGAACATCTTTCCATGCAAAGGAAATAAGGACCGGATTTCAGTTTTAGGATTGGAAAAAGACAAACAGAGACTAAGAAAAAACTACAGACCTTTGCTTTTAACCTCTTCAAAAAATCCATTAACCAAAATTAAAAGCAATTGGCTATTCTTTGTTATATTATTTTTTTATTTTACTTTTTTTTTTCTTTGAATGATAAGCTATTCTAATGTCAACTTTTCTTTTAAACAATATTCACTCCTGGCTCTCAGTTGATTCTGCTTCCTAAGGTATATCTGGTTCACACTCAGGCTCTCTTGCAGGAGGCCCAAAAGACAGGAATTGTCTATGTCAGAAGGGTTGTAAAAAGGCACACACACTAATCATATGCATCATTGGTGGAGTTGTGAATTGGAACAACTGGAAAGCAGTTTGGAATTATGCAAAGAAAGTAACTAAAATGTGCATCTCCTATGACCCAAGAGATTCCACTGTGAGGCATATACTCCCAAGTAGCTAAATGACAAAAAGAAAGGCTCCACAAAGACCAAATGTTTATAACAGCACTTTTTTTTTTTCAGCAAAGAATTGGAAACAAAGTAGATGTCCATTGACTGGAGACTGGCTAAACAAGTTGTGTAAGTGAATATAATCTTTAAGATGAGTTTTAAAAAAGAATTGATAGGGGTGGCTAGGTGGCACAGTGAATAGAGCGCCGGCCCTGGAATCAGAAGGACCTGAGTTCGGAACCGGCCTCTGACACTTAATCCACACAAACAAAAACCTAGCCCTGTAACCTTGGGCAAGTTACTTAACCCCAATTAACCTAAAGGGGCGGCTAGGTGCCGCAGTGAGTAAGAGCGCCGGCCTCGGAGTTTGGATGACCCGAGATCAGATCCGGCCTCAGAAAATGAGCACCCACACACAAATAATGACTAGCCGTGTAACCTTGAGCAAGTTACTTAACCCCAATTGCTTTAAAAAAAAAAAAGAATTGATAAATATAATGACTACAAAATATGGGAAAACTTACATGAACTGATACCAAATGAAGTAAGGCAGAGCAGGAAAACAATATACACAACTATAACTGTAAATGGAGGGAGAATTGCAGATAATGTCAGAATTTTTTCAGTGTTTTGGTTGGTTTTGCTGAATTTTTTTTTCTTCCTCAGAAAAAAATTCTTTGTTTTACAGAGTGGCTTATTAGGAGTGAGGAAGAAGGACACAGGGAAATTGCAGGTGATATAAATATAAATACATATATATATATATATATATATGAATAACAATATTTCTGAAAGAGGGAAGGAAAGAAGAAAGGAAGGAAGGAAGGAAGGGAGGAAGGAAGGGAAGAAGGAAGGGAGGGAGGGAAGAAGGAATGGATAGAGAGATAGAGACAGAGAATGTTCAAGGCTATTCAGACCTAGCCTACCAATTTAGCCCCCCAGTCAATCCACAGCCCAATGCCTTCTCCTCAGAATTAGATTCTTGAGAGAGAAGGCAAAGGAACACCCCCACCCCAACCTCCATTTGATTTTTCAGACACCTTCAAATATCAATATGACAAACCTCTAATTTATCCACTTTGGTGTATATGCCACTCATCTCCATCACTTTGGCTTTAACAAGGGGAATATTTTCATCCAGAATCTGCGACGTGTCATTCCTGATCTGCATGAGACAAAGCAGCCCATCAAGGCAGAGGATTCTCTCTGGGGCCCTGCTCCCTTTCTATATGCCTTATCTTCCTCCATGAAGGGGAATGGATTGTGGCCAGCAAGGGTCTGGGAGGAGAAAGTTGAGGAGATTCAGACTCATGGGTGACATAAAGTTGACGCTGTGATTTGTGGCTTGCCGGCATGTCAGTGTATCTTGGTGTATTGTGACACCTTACATCATCGGGGACAGGATTTAACCCAAACTAAGGGGTTGGGGGAGAGGACTGGAACATGCTAATTTTCTCAAACTCAAACCCAACCCAAATATAAATTAATTACTTGAGACCAAATAATATTTCTGACCCCCCACCCCAGTCCTAACCAATCAATCACATCATTTTCTGTCAAGCACAGAACATGAAAATGATGTGTCCAAGCCAGACTCAATATTTCTTTCCTTAATTATCAATCAAGCACCATGCTGTGGGAAGGAAATGTAAGAGTGTTGTGGACAGAGCTCTGGGTTTGAAATTAAGAAGACATGAGTTAAAGTCCTTCCTCCGAAACTCAGTGGCCATGTGGCCTTGGGCAGGTTGTTTAAAGTGAGCCTCAGTTACCTCATCCATGGAATGAGGGGGCTGAGCCAGATGGTTAGCTCTAAATCTATGATCCTATAATCTGCCCTTGAATCCTGGAGGCACCACTTACTCTATGTGTGTATTTGGATCAGTCTCTTCACCTCTTTAGGCCCATTTCCTCATTTATAAAATTAGAGGTTAGACTCAACACTAAGGGCTCTTCAGCCTCTGACATTATATGTTACATGTTCTAAGATTCCTTCCAGCTCTGACATTTTAGGATTATTTTCTGGGTGCCACTGAGGGGGGAGGTGGGGAAGAAGTGTCCTTGTGAGTAAGTGCAGGTCAGGCCACCTGTGGCCTCTTCAAGGAGAGAAGATTACCAGTAGATTGGAAAGGTACAGTTATTTACCTTCCCCAACATTCCCTTCCCATTACCCTCTGTTCCTTCCTTATTTGGAGAGCTGCTCTTCCCCACCCCCGATACCTTGATCTCATTGGCCAGAAACCAAAAAGGACTCTCATGCTCCCAGAGTTTGAAAAAGGGTCTGAGAAACATCAAACTGAGACCCAGAGTGGAAAACCAAGTGAGCAATTACGGGTACACCTGCTTCGGGGGAGGTGGGTGGGGGGAACTGGGCCAATTTCTCGGGC
Organism: Gymnobelideus leadbeateri; assembly: GCA_011680675.1. Lineage (NCBI taxonomy): Eukaryota > Metazoa > Chordata > Mammalia > Diprotodontia > Petauridae > Gymnobelideus > Gymnobelideus leadbeateri. The sequence continues at coordinate 235,475 of WOXC01006057.1, read as the reverse complement.
TCATTATGTCTGATAGGAAACCAGATCAAGTAGTGGGAGGGACCATCAAAAGGGAACCAGTGCCTCACTGCTATGCTTCAAAGAAGGTTATTTTTGTAAAACCAAAATGGAGTGAATGGAAAGAGACAACCAGCTGAGGAGACCTCAGCTCTGGATCTCGTCCTAGGTTGAACCTGTCTATTCCTTCAACTCCTGAGAAGGGCTCAGCTTCAAACTTTGATTGCTGTTGCCTTGGTGGGGTATCAATCTCTTTCCCCACCCATCCCCTCTCCAACACCTCCTGCCTGTCCCCTGGCCCACAGGAAATAGCCAAATGCCCAGTGCCTCTTTTTGCAGAGTCCATTTCTGGAGAGAACCCCACCGTAAGGCAAAAGCCAACCAGGGAGAGAATTATTCAGTGCAACAAAGAGTAGAAAATTATCATTGCTACAAGGTCAGAGTGTCAGTGGAACAAGCCCAGATCTTCTCACTCACCCTTTCCCTCCCACCTTTTAATCTTTTCAGAGACGGAAAAGAAAAAGGAAAAAAATGTGGCACAAGATTCAGGCTGTTAGCTATGTGGAACAAAAGATTACTTAGAATGGTACAGCCTGGGACAGAAGAGGAAAAGGGGCTTCTTCAATCAGGTAGAAACCTTGTATTATGCTGGGAATTCCTGGGGAAAGCACCTTAGGTTTGGTAACTTAAAGGCAATGTGGTATACTAACTGGGACATTGAGAAAACCGAAGTTTGAGCCCCAGCTCAAATTTCTGTCTGAGAGCAGGTAATTTTATATCCTTGAACCCTCAGGTTCCTCATCTGCAAAATGGAGACAATATTTGCATGATCTATTTCTGTAACTGTTTTGTAGAGAGTTCTTTGCAAAGTATAAAGGCTCAATTTAAAAGTGAATTGTTTTCATTTGGAAGACCCAATCCAGAGACTAAGAGTAGAAACAAAGGGATAGCAGGAGAGGAATTCAAAAGTTTCCCTTAAGAATTCACAGGGCCCAACCCGCCCCTCCCCACCCCACCCCCAGTGTAACAGTGTAGGCCCAATTCCCTTAGGCTACTATGCTCCCATCTTCTCAAAGCTGCCCTCCTGAAATTAGAGGTGTGGGCAATGGGTACAGAGGTCAAAAGCAGGCCCACCCCTGAGAAGTAAGGAATATCTTCAGTAATTCAGGGCCCCAGAGGAAAAAAAAAAGCAAAACACACTTGACCCAAGAAAGAGAAGTACTGCCAAATGCAGCTGCTGGACTAAGGCCAGGGAGAACTTTTCTCCCACTGCTTACAGAGAGAAACAGTCAACTCCCTGGAGAAAGGTAGGATTCAGGCTACTGAGAAAGGGCCCTCATCCTAAAGTGCTCCAGTGAAAATGCTGGGATTTAAGCTGTTGGAAGCCCTCAGAAGTAATGGACACTGTTCTGGACACTACAGATTACCAAATGTTGGCAATTCTTATCAGCTAGGCTACTCATTTCTACCTACCTATGGTTCCCTTGCCCCCATCCTGCACCCCACCCCCACACAACTAATGTCTCTAGAGGTGAGACACAGCTATTGATCTCTGCTACTTCTGTGATGACATTACTCGTTTCCAATGCTAGAGTCCTTTACCATTTAGAAAGTATTTTCCTTATCACAGCCTTGTAAGGTAGGTACACAAAGTTCTCATTTTAAAGATGAGGAAACAGAGAAGCAGAAAAGTTAAGTGGCTCACCTAAGGACACAAGCTGCAGACCTACAATTAAAATCCAGGACTCCTGACCCCAAATCCAGGGTGCTGGCTGACAAGTGAAGCTGAAGAGGAAGCCCTTACATGTATATGACCCCTTGCAGCTTACACAGTATAACCATAATATTACAGTTTATAAAGTGCTTTTGCACATATTGCCTTCAACAGCCCCTAAATTATGGCCAAATTAAATTATTCACTGTTTATTTAATTACTCCTGCTCTTTTCTACCTCTATATCTTTGCCAGTGCTATTCCTATTCTTGGCGTACCTTCTCTCCCATCTCTCCCTGCTGGTGTCTGCTCTATCAAAGTCCACAAGTTACTTTGTCATTTCAATTTAATTCAATAGAACAGATATTATGTGTATGCAGAGAACTACTATGCTTGAGAAAGATAAGAAATAGTCCCTGCCCCTGACATAAATATAGATAACCCTACTATATATTATCTGACATCTTACATGAAACCTCCCCTGATCTCCCAGTTAGGTGTAATCTCTCTGCCTCCTCTGATCTCCTAAAACTTTGTAGCCTTCCTATATTCTTCATACTCTTATCACAGTTAAAATCAGGGGGCTTATCTGGTCATCTACCTGTTTTCACATGGTCCATAAGCTAAGAATTGTTTTTACATATATAAATAAAGTCTATTACATTACCTAGATCTATGTCTTTACTCCCCTATTTGACTAAGCCTCTTGAGGTCAGGAACCATCTTCTTGCTTGTTTCTCTGTTTCCCTTAGCAACCGACACAAGGCTATTGTATATCAGTCACAAATGTTTGTGGAATGGGATCAGATACACTGGGCTGGTCATGCAACAGCAGGCAGGATGCACTTTGTCATTTTATCCAGGCATAGCAGAGCTCTGGATATATTCGTGAGCATTATGTATCACATAGGACAAAAGTGATAAAAAAATTAAATTACATACAGTGGCAGAATGATACAGTATGAAGAACATGGAGGCCTGCATTTATATCTCTACCGTATCATTTACTAGCTGGAGGACCCTGGGCAAGGGACACAGTTTCTCTGGGTGGGCCTGTCTGTTTTTGCATCTGTTACATGGGGAATACTTACACTATCTACCACACAGAGTACTTGTAGGAATGTTACGGGGAAAACACTTAGTAAACCTTAAAGCTTTGTAGAAATGAACTAGGACAAACATATTTCTGTCTCCAGCCTCTGAATTAGGAGATGATGCTCCAAGGTTCTAGCCTCAATTGTTATCATCCACCTATGTAGGTGACTACTGATACTTCCTACAGCAAGAAGCCTTAAAACTCTGCAGGAGGGGTTAAATGGGTCACCTCTATGAAATCTGACTCCTAGCTCCTGCCTGAGTCCCACTCTGAACATGAGTGCTGAAGACTAAGGCTGGAAGGAGCCTTGGAACACAAAATGGCAGAGCTGGGAGGAGACTTTTGGAACACAGAATGGCAGAGCTGAGAGAGACCTTGGAACATAGTAAGTCAGAGCTGGGAGGGACCTTAGAACATAGAATATCTGAGGGAGAGAATGTGGAAATTGGAATGTTGGATATAGAAAGGACCTTAGGGACCATTAAGTCTAATTGCCTTATTTTACAAAGAAGGAAACTGAACCCTAAGAAAGAAGAAGTGGCTTTTCAAGGTCACTCAGAAAATGAGTGATAGGCGAGACAAAACTAGAGTCCAGATCTTCTGACTTCCAGTAAAGTTCTCCAGGGACCAATCTTTGCGGCTCAAAGGCAATTCCTTCATGGGACAAATACAACCCTCATATAGCCATGGGGGTTGCCTTAGCACTAACAAAAGAGGGTAGGAACCAGTCAGGTGGGGGCCTGAGAGCACAAACAGGCTCAAGGCAGAATACTGCCCACAAGGACACTTCCTCAGGGCCGCAGCATGCTCAAGTCCTTTTGAGGCTTCCTAGATGTTTGCACAGTGAGCTGCCTGGAGCCAGAGGAGAGTTAAATATAGTATTTCCATCCCCACTGTACATCTTCCCGCAGAGGTGCCCGAGAGTGCCACCTTGTGGCTTGGTCTGCGCTCCTCTGTGTAATAAGACCATCTCAGGGGAAGGGAGCTATCAAGATGGCTGCCTCAGGAAATACTTAGGGGTGTGTGAGAGTGGGGAGGGACTCTGTGTGTGTGTGTGAGAGTGTGTGAGTGAGTGTGTGTGTGTGTGTGTGTGTGTGTGTGTGTGTTTGTGTGTGTGTGTGTGTGTGTGTGTTCCCTCCCCACTGCTGGCTGCTGCCCCACTCGCCTGGTTGCTAAATCACTGGCAACATGGCCTCCCTAGAAAGCTCCCGGAAGGAGTTTTCTGGTCTGGGCCTAAGCTGAGCCCTTCTGGCAGAGAAGCACCTACCATGTCTGTCAGGCCACAGAACTCCTCCAGCCTGAGAAGCATGTCTTCAATGGTGGCCTCCACATCCTTCACCTGCAAGGGAAATAACAGCTCAGGGGATTAGTTTTACTGAGCAGAAGGAAGACAAAAAATCCATTTGGAAAAACAACTTTTTTTTTTAATGGAAAGTGATATAAGGATGGGCCAGTAGAATAAAGAATAACAGGATTTCAGATCAAAGGATATGAGTTCAAATCCCCAGTTTTTCTTAATTCCAATGTGACCTTGGGTGATTCATTTTGCCTTTGGTTCCCTCCTTTGTGAAATGAGGGGGTTAGATCAGAAAATCTCTAAAATTCCTTTCCAGATTGGACATTTCTATTCTCTAAAAGCTCTTCTAGCTCTAAGTTCTGTGATTCTTCTAGGAGCCCTTTTGTTTTGTTTTGTTTTGTTTTGTTTTTACAACCAAATGATAAGGCAGGTCTAGAGGGAGAAAAAAAAAGACTGCTCATGAACCCCTGCTGGACCAATTCATATAATAATGATGATGATGAATGACAATAATTACATCTTTAATTGTATTTTTTGGTAAGATTTAAGGCTCACAAAGCACTTTTCTCACAAAAAATCTTGACTCACTGGTAGTACAAATATTATTGTCCCTATTTTCAAATGAAGACACTGAGGCTCAGAGAGGAGTGATTCACCCAAGGTCACACACCTAAGTAAGTGGCAGAACTGAAGTGAGTCTTAGCATCTGGACTAACTCCCTTGTTTAACTCAGGGCCACACTGCTAGCTGAAACTCAAACATCTCCTTCCACTTTCCAGATATGACTCTAGTACTCAGCCCCAGGAAGATACAAGGATTTCTGTGTAAGGAGCTGGTGGAGATTTTCCTAGCCATCCCCCACCACCCCCAGCCCCAACCTGTGGAAAATTTCCACTTTTCCCATCCATCTTTCCATGGGGAATTGATACTACTCACATTTATACATCTGGGTACTTTCAGACCAAGGGGTAGTGGTATAAAGACAGAAAAAAAAACCCTCTGCTCAGAAACATCTTTAGGGCTGGAATATAAATAGTACAAAGTGAATGTAAAACTCTGAAAGCTGTCACAGCTGGAGTTATTTCTGTGGGTAAATCGGGTGTGGGGGGGAGGGCAGAAATATAAAAACTGTGAACCATACTGATAGTTCCAGGGGAAGTGGAAAATGTGCAGGAAACATTCTCCTTCCCCTTCCCCCCCCCCCAAAAAAAAAGGAAAAACAAAAACAAAAACACTATCGACCCAGAAAAAAGTATTTTCAAAACACTAAGAAGAGCTGCCTTATCAGTGGCTTAGGCAGCAGCTAAAGGAAGGGCTGGGCTAGTTCCTTCCATTCATCCATGGAAAGCCAGGTGAGATGTAAAGGCTTCACTGAGGAGCTATGAGAAATCTGAACATTCTCTGCAGAGAACATGCTCATGTCCAAGGAGACCGAGAGCAAGCTAAATTTCTGTTCTGGGAAAGTCAGCTAGAAAACATGGGCAATCTGAACCTTGGTTTCCCCATCTGCCAGATGAGGTAGACACTAGATGATGTCTAGCGTCCCTTCTGGCTCTGTTTATGAGTCTATGAATAAAACATAATAAGGACAGTAGACTTGTGTGTCCCACCCTGCCCTGCCCCCCAAGAGAAAGAAAATCATACAATACATTCAAAAGCCACACAGAAATAAAGGACTTTGGGAATGTCTACACCACCAGTGACAAACCAAGCATGTTCCCCAAAACACATTTTGTGTAGAGAAACCATTAAAATGTAATTGGGAAATATTTAGTAAAATAAGCACAAATGCAATAAAACATAGATAACATTACATTTTTTAAAATGTGGTGTCCATGGGGATACTTTGTATGGTTTAGTGGCCCCTATTTCTACTTGAGTTCAAGCATCTCCAGTCTAAACCATTACTTCCTTTCATTAGTGCATGTAATTGTGCAGATAAGGTCAACCAGACAAGATAAACTCATTTTTTCCCCTGAAATGTATTCTCTATATTAATATAGCCTTGCAAATGAGGTAGCCACATTGTCCAGGCCACACATATTTTTAATCAGCATGCTATCTTCATCACAGGCAGGGAAAAATGGATGACTTCAGTGTTCCCAGGTATCAATTCTTTCACCTGTATATAATTTCAATATGAATAACAATAGACTTTATTTTAGAGGCTTGCTATGTATCATGTAGTTCTACCCTCTTCACTTTACATATGAAGAAACTGAAATCTGAGGAGGTTAAGTGACTTGCCCAAGGTCATACAGGGGTGAGAGGTCATTTCAGAGGTACAATTTGAATCCAGTTTCTTTAACTCTCCAGTATGTCTTCCAAAACAGGGATTATTATCCCCATTTTGTAGATGAGAAAACTGAGGCTTAGAGAGGATCAATTCAAAATTAATAATGAATGAATAATGTGTGGGGCATTAAGTAATGAGGATACAAAGACAAAAAATGAAATAGATGCTGCCCTCCAAGAGTTTACATTCTACTGGGAGGATACAATGTATACATAGATAACTATATACAAAGTATATACAACATAGTACAAAGTAACTTAAAGAGATCTCAGGGTGCTATCAACTGAGGAGATCAGAAATATATAGTGCAGCTAACAAATGGCAAGGTCAAGACTAAAATTCATCTTCTATTTCAGATCAGAGCTCTTCCCATTGACAAGCATGACGATTGTCAAGGCTGTTCTTAGGAAGTTAAGGCTTAAGTTTCCTCATCTATAAAATAAAGGGGTTGGGACCTCTTTTTTAAGTTTTTTTTTTTTTAAGTTTTTTCCAGCACTGATGTTCTCTGAGTCTACCTCTCATGAGATACAAAATTGTCATTTTTCTTTGTTTGTGAACAATGAATTTCAGCTTATCTTTCATATTGTCCCTTCCCTTTAAGGGCAAGAGCACAGTCTTTCACACTAAACACAGTAGGAAATTTGATGTAAGAGCCACCCTCAGCCTGAAGGACAGGACAACTGGCCCTCAAGTCCAGAGGAGCCTTGTTCTAGTCCTTGTGCTGCTCCTGGACCATTTGAACAGGTCACCAGCCAACTCTGTTCTTTGGTTTCCCCTGTCTGTGAAATAGGAAGGTCAGTTTCTTCGTACTTCTTCTTTAAGGATGCCACTAGTGGTGAACAACATAGCCAAAGAGATTGTGAGCTTCTGGAGAGAAAAGATTGAAGGTTTTCTTTTTTCTTTCTTTCTTTTTTTAAATTCTGAGCTTAAACGCCAAAAAGGAGGATTTCAAAATACACAGAACACAAAAGGAGGATAGTATAAGAAATCATGACTCTCCCATTTCATACCACTTATTTCTAAATATTATAGATATATTACATATACAATAAATCTCATACATTACTTTCTTTTTAAATAATATTTTATTTTCCCCATTACATGTAAAAACAGTTTTAACATTCATTAAAATTTTTTTTTGAGTTTCAAATCCTCTCCTTCTGTTCCTTTTCTTCTCTCTGAGACAATAAGCAAATTGATATAGGTTATACATGTGCAAACATGCAAAACACATTTCCATATTAGTCACATCCGTTGTTTCCAAACTATCCTGCTATTCTGTACTCCCTTCTGAACTTCTTTTGGTGCATTAAAAAAATTTGGGAGCATCACTATTGCTAACCCCTTACTCTCTATTAAAAGTAAAGAAAAAGAAAAATGTAACAAATAAGCACAAACAAGAATCTATATAATGTCCATGATCAAAAATACATGCCTCTTTCCACCTCTTTCTATCAGCTGTCAGGAGAAGGGTAATATGTTTCATCATAGGTCCTCTGGGGGGGTCATTGTACTGATCAGACTTCTTAGGTCTTTCACAATGATTTTTCTTTACAATATTATTGTTATTGTATAAATTGTTCTCCTGGTTCTATTCACTTCATTTTGCATCAGTTCATACTACCCAACAATTCTCTGAAGTCATCTCTTTCATCATTTCTTACAGCACAATAATATTCCATTACATTTATACATTACCATTTGTTTATCCAGACCCCAATTGGTTGGCACCTCTCTTAGATTATAATTCTGAGGGGATTTTTTCCCCCTCCTTTTAATTCCCACTTTAGGATTAGGAAGTTAGTTTTCCTTGTGACTACTACTCCCTAGGAATCATACTCCCTCTTAAAATTCTCCCCCCCCTCCACATATTCCCCCATCTCCTCAGAATTGGAGGTTTTCAATGACCACTCATCAGGATGTTGACTCCTGTTGAGAAACAGATCAATCAAGATGACTATTGAGATCCCTTCCAACTCTAAGATTTTGACCTTTGTCTTTCATTTTTGCATCCCCAAAGCCAAGCATATCATTGTACATATCATTAGTATGATAATCAACAATGTCAAAGGTACTGCCATCTTTCCAGTGCCTGGGGTTCATACTTATAACTTACCTCAGCTCCTCACTCTTCCTCACCCCATATATCCAATCAGTTACCAAATATTGCCATTTCTACTTTCAAATTTCTCATATCTGACTCCTCCCCACTCATACATCTACCATCTCAGCTCAGTTTCTCATCATCTCTCTCTCCCCTAGTTTATTCTAATAACCTCTAATTGGACTCTCTACCTTAAGTCTCTCACCACTCCAGTCCATCTTACATTCCAGGGCCAAAGTAATTTTATTTAAGCACAGATCTTACCATGAGACTCCTCTATTTGGTCAACTCCAAAGGTTTCCTATTGCCTCTAGGATAAAATATAAACTCCTCTGTTTAACATCTAAAGACCTATACAACCTGGCCCTAACTTATCATTCCAGCTTCACTGGGCATTACTTTCCCTCCCTTATTCTTCAATGTATCCAAATAAGCCTGTTCTTCAAACTTGACACTCCACTTGCCATCTCTGTGTCTTTTCTGTGGCCATTCCACCTTTAGGTAAAACTATTCCTTCTTACCTCCCCCTCATAGACTCCTTTTCTTCCTTTAAGATGAAGCCCGGGGGCGGCTAGGTGGCACAGTGAATAGAGCTCCGGCCCTGGAGTCAGAAGGACCTGAGTTCGGAGCTGGCCTCAGACACTTAATCCACACAAACAAAAACCTAGCCGTGTAACCTTGGGCAAGTTACTTAACCCCAATTGCCCTAAAGGGGCGGCTAGGTGCCGCAGTGAGTAAGAGCACCGGCCGGCCTCGGAGTTGGGATGACCCGAGATCAGATCCGGCTTCAGAAAATGAGCACCCACACATAAATAATGACTAGCCGTGTAACCTTGAGCAAGTTACTTAACCCCAATTGCTTTAAAAAAAAAAAAAAGGACCTGAGTTCAAATCCAGCCTCAGATACTTAACACAAAAACTAGTCCTGTAACCTTGGGCAAGTCACCTAACCCCAATTGTCCCCTCAAAAAGCAAAAAAAAAAAAAAAAAAAAAAAAGATGAAGCCCAGGTACCGTCTTGTGCCTTTCCAATTCCCCCAACTGCTAGCATCCTCCCTCTAAAATTACCTTTTATTTAACTACTTTGTATAACTTTATTTAATCTATATACATACATATTAATATATATTTCTCTCTCCCATTAAAATGTAAGTTCATTGAGAGTAGGGGCTGTTTATTCTTGATATTTTTCTCCCCAGCACCAGCATGGTGCCTGACATATAGAAGCTACTTCATAAGTATTTGTTGATTTATTGATGAGCAGTGTCCTAGGAGGAGGAGGAGATAAAGAGTGGATGGGATCAGAGATTACCTTAAAGGTCATCTAGTCTAAGACCTTCCTTTTACAAATGAGGAAACTGAGGTACAGAGAGGTAAACTAACCTACCTAAGGCCACACATCTAGAGTGGCAGAACTAGGGCTGGAATTCGTGTTTTCTAATTCCAACAAAAGCACCAAAAGTGCTTGGAGGAGAGTGGATTGCAGGAGAGTGCAATGCACATTATTTTATTATCCAGTTTTGCTGGAATGTAGCATATGGAGGGGAGCAATATGGGATGAGATAGAAAATTTATGGGGTTCCAGGCAGTCAAAACCCTTGAATACCAGTCAGAAGTTGAATTTTATTTGAGAGGCAACAGGGAGCCACTGATAATTTGAAAACAACAACAACAACAGAATTATATAACTAGATCTATGTAGAAGAAAGCTTATTCTGGTAGCAATATGAGTGGGAAAATGAAGGCAGGGTGAAATAGAGCACAGATTAGAGATGGGAAGGTCTTTAAATTGAACATATTCTATTTTCCCCCCAATTACATGTTATAATGATTTTTAATATATTTTTTAAATTTTGAGTTCAAAATTCTATCCTCTTCATCTCCTCCCTCTCTGAGACAGTAAACAATCAAATATAGATTATACAATCAAATATTGGTTATACAGAGAAAACCTTTAAAAGGGCTATTGCAATAGTCCAGGGAGGTGGTATCTGGGATCTGAGCTAAAGGTAGCAGTGAGAATTAAAGAGTAGGGTACAGAGATGGAATCATCAGGATCCAGGAAGCAACTGGATGTCAGAGAAGAGGAAAGGGAAAATCAGAGATTATCCTGAGAGGAAGTCTTTCATAGTAAATACATACTGAACTTTGGCTCAGAAAGATCTGGGTTCACATTCCATTTCAGACACATTGCTGTGTGACCATAGGGAAGTGACTTAATTTCTCTGAGCCTTAGTTGACTTATCTATAAAAGAGTTAATAATATCTGCTGAACCTACCTCAAAGGTAGCACTAATGCTATTTATATAGACATATATGTGTACATATATAGACACATATATTATGTATGTACATATATACATGTACATTTATATAGACATATGTGTGTACATATATGTATGCATGTACATATATATACACACATATAGACATATATCTTTGCAAACTTTAAAATACTTTACAAATGGCTAGTATTACTCTAAGATTGTGAAAATGGGAGACCAAGTGAATGGTTGTCACAACTAGAAAGAGAATAGTCATGAATGAAATTGATTTGGTACATGTTGAATCTGAGGTACCAGTAGTATAACCAAGTGTTTGTGGTGTCCCAGGGGTAATTGAAGATGCAGATCTAGAGCTCAGAAGAAAAGTTGGGATTATAAATATAAATTTGGGAGTCATCTACATGGAGGTGGTAGTTGAATCCATGGGAATGGGAGAGCCAAGGGAAAGAATGCAGTGTGAGAAAATAAAAGGGCAAAGCAAGGACAAAGTTTTGGAGAACACTCACATTAAAGGGTAAGGAAGAAGACAAAGAGTTTGTGAAGGAAACAAAGAAAGCACAATCGTTGATGGAAGAGAACAACTAAGATAGCACTGTATCTTGAACCCAAGAAAAGAGGGACTATCTCTGTGGTCGATAGTGTCAAAAACTGAAGAAGTCAATAAGAATGAAGACTGAAAAAAATATATATTAGATTAAGCAATTAAGAGGTCAATGACTATGTTAGAGAAAGCAGTTTCTCCAAAGAGGGATGGTTGGGGATAGAAATGAAACCCATATGCAAGATGGTAAGGACAGTATGAATAATGAGAAAGATTAAGTGTGAGTCACAGACAACTCTTTCAAGTTTAGCAGTAATAGGAAAAAATAGGACACTATGGCTGGATGCATCCAGGGAAGGTTTTCTAGGACTAGGGAATTCTAAATATGTTCGCAGGCAGGTAAAAAGGAGCTACTAGCATATGATGGCCTAAAGACGCAAAAGAGAGAGATGCCTGATTGAGCAAGGTCTTGGAAGAGGTCAGGAAGAATGGGATCAAGGGCACAGATAGAGAAATTAGCCTAAATGATTAGTAAGAGCAGCCCTCCTTTTGACTGGAAAGAAGGAAAAGAAAGAAGGAATGGACAAAGGAATGTGAGAAACCTATATAAGATGGTCTTATTCTTCTCAGTGAAATACAGACTATTCCAAAAATCTTAGTGCAATATTAAGTTTTCTTAAAACTGCACAAAGACTTTTGGGTCTCTGTGTAGAAGATGACATTGTTTCCTTTAATTCACTAGAGAAGGGAAAATGGTGGTGGAAGTAGATTTCATAAGAATCATATTTTCCACTTGAAGGGACCTTAGAGGATGTTGACGAGAAGAAAAGGTTTGGAATAGTTGTTGTGAAAGATATAAGGCAGATAATAAAGGCAGAATAAGAAGACTATTTAGTAGAAGCAAGCAGTTGTCTAGGTTACAACACCGCACATTTGTGATGGGTCAAACCAACTTGATTTCATAATGTTCTCCACAAATGCTTAACAGCTCTCAAGCAGGAACAGAGATACTCTAACCCAGGGGTGACAGTTCATAGGTCACAAGCCCATGAAGGTAAAGGGAGAAGGAGTCTCAAATGGAAAACCACTGGATTAGGTCTGTGTATGAAGTAAGAAAAGTTATAGTAGGAGAGAGAAATCAGAGGAGAATAGATGAGTAGGGCCCAAAAGTCACAAGAGTAAGGGACCAGGGTAGGGAATAGATCTGTGATCTCACTGATATAGGAAACTCTCAGACAAGGAAACCCTCTCTACCAAAGCAGCTCCACACTCCCTCCTTTCTTTGACTATCAGATTTCCCAAAATGAATGTTTTATACTTGTTGCCTCTATTTCTTTTAAAATATATATTTTATATTGATATGGTTTGTCTTGACACAATAGACACTTCCCAACAAATATCCAAACAACCTCCTCAAAAAGTACCTTCCTTGGGTGGCTAGGTGGCGCAGTGAGTAGAGCGTCGGCCCTGGAGTCAGAAGGACCTGAGTTCGGATCCAACCTCAGACACTTAACGCACACACAAATAAAAAAAAAACCTAGCCGGGTGACCTTGGGCAAGTTACTTAACCCCAATTGCCCTCCAAAAAGCAAAAAAAAAAGAAAAAAAGTACCTTCCTTGAAAAAAAAAATTAGTTTATCCATTGCTGACAGAAAAGAGGGAAATGTTCTTTAAATTTAACACTATGATACTAATATTAATTATTGTGTTTGGTCAGAATTCTGTTGCCACTTAATGTTTTTTTATTTACATTGGTGAAGTCACTGTGCATAGTTTTCTTTTGTCTATTTTCTTCCCTCTGCAGGAATTCATAAGTCTTCCCATGTTTCTATGATTTCTTCATAATCATCACTCCTTACAGCCAAGTCATATTCCACTGCTCTCATATGTTCAGCCATTGCCCAATGTCAGGTCCATATTTTATTTTCAGGTTGTCACTATCACAAATAATGCTGCTGTAAACATTTTAGTACATAAGGGTCTTTTCTTGCCATCAAAAATATCCTTAGAGTATAGCCCTGGTAGCAGAATCTCTGGGCCAAAGGATACAAACAACGTAGTAACTTTTCTTACTTAATTCCAAACCATTTGCAAGAATAGACAAACCAATTCAGAGCCACCACAGCAGCTAATTAGCATGGCTATCATCCTAATAGCTCTCCAACTGCTTTTTCACTTTTTCTCACCTTTGCCACACCACTCCCATTTATTCAGCACCCAGACCCTTAGTGATCCCCAGCAATCTGATTTCTTTTTGCAACACACTGTCCTGATCCTCCCCCTACCTCTATGATGGCTCTTCCAGTCTCCTCTGCTAACTCACCTTCCTCCTTCCTACTCCTTAATGCTGGACATTCCTATAAACTTAGCCCTTAGCCTTCTGTTCTTTCTTCCCTTTGTGCTAACAAGCATATCATGGACTCTCAGAATTAGAAGATATTTAGGCACTATCTACTTCAACCCTTACCTAAACTTCTACAGAATTCATGACATGGCCAACCAGCCCTTGCTTAAACAGACAACCTAAAGCATCCCCTTCTGCTCTACTAGTCCTCCCTGTTTTCTTTCTGTAAGGTGAAACATAAGGTTGGGGACAGTACAAGTAAGACCTGTTAACTTTGCAAAAAGCCTTCTTGATTCCTATTCTTCTTGCCTCTACCTTAAAGTGCCAAGATAATGAGTTCTCATTTTCCCAACAACCCCAGCACTGACTCCTTCTCTGAGGCCATCAAGCTTCAGCATCTTTCCTGAAGAAACTCAAATCAGGCTCAGGAAAGGGGTTTGCCTGAGTCCCTTTGGGAACTTCCATAGCTAAATGACTTTATTTTCCTCTGAGGACTTCCCTTGTTCAGTATCATGGCTCCCTATACTCTATTTATCTTCTGCTCTGGAAAATAAATTTGGAACAACTTTGAAAGACTTGAGAATTCCAGTTGGCACAATGACCAAACACAATTCTGTAGGCCTAATGAGGAAGCATGCTACCCACCTCCAGAGATAGTGGTGATGTATTCAGGGTGTAGAGTGAGACATGTAGGAGTGTATATGTGTGCCCCGCCACATACATATATATGCCCCACCACATACATATATATGCCTCAATATATATGCATACACATGTGTATGCATGCCAATGCATTTATGTGTGTACATATGTGTATATATGCATGTACATGTATATGCATACATGATACATATAGGTATATAAAATCTCCAGACAGGGGTAGGAATTGGAACTAGACTTGTAATTTCAGGGGAGTATTCGTGTGTGTGTGTGTGTGTGTGTGTGTGTGTGTGTGTGTGTGTGTGTACATATATATATATATATATATATATGTTTACTACAAGGACATCTATATATATATATATATATCCTTAAAACAAACATGTGTATATTTAATAAATAGAATCCTTAAAATAAACATATATAGTGAGTCAAATCAAATTACTGAATTGGTAATGTCCAAACACATAAATACATGTATGTGTATGTTTATATGTTTTGTTTTTGCTTTTTTTTTTTTTTGGAGGGCAATTGGGGTTAAGTGACTTGCCCAAGGTCATAGGGCTAGTTTTTGTGTTAAGTGTCTGAGGCCGGATTTGAACTCAGGTCCTCCTGACTACAGGGCTGGTGCTCTATTCACTGTACCACCTAGCCTCCCCTATGTGTATGTTTATAATTACTGCATTGGTAATATCCAAATACATACACATAGACATTGCCAATCAATAATTTGTTTTGATTTGCTATGTATGGTTATTACAAGGATTTTCTTTTTCTTTTCCAATGGGGGTAGGGAGGAGATATAGAAGGGAAAAATGAATTTTTGTTTATCAAATATATATGTATATATGATTATATACATATATATGTAGAGAGAGAGAGAGGAGAGAGAGAGAGAGGAAAGAGAGAGGAGAGAGAGAGAGAGAGAGAGAGAGAGAGAGAGAGAAAGAAAAAGGAAAATCCATTTGGCATGAAGCAGGCTCTTGGGTAAGGGTTTCACAGACCTTCTTGGACCAGGTTGTCTGGTAATGAGAACAGGCAGAAGCAGCTCATATTTCTTGAGCTCTTTAAGATATACAAAATACTTTTCTTTTCAACAACCCTATAAGATGAGGAACATAAGTATTATTAGGCTTCTTTTTACAGATGGAACAACTGAGGCTGAGAGAAGCAAATGTTTTGCTCTGGGTCACAAAACTAGTAAACAGGGTCAAAAGACTTGAGCACCAGATAGGCCTTAAAGAAGCCTGGTGTGTGGAGCCCAAGGTCAGGGCTGTTTCCATTACACCAGTGCCGCCTTTACACTGAAGAGTGGGGCCTGCCCACAGCATCTCTAGCTGCTGCTGGAGGGAGAGCAGCCCCAGACTCCTCCTCCAACTCCTGACCAATCAGTGCTGAGGGAAAGGCCAAAGAACTCAGGCAGCAGGCAGCTGACAGAGACAGCCTGGCCTGCTCCCAGCGACATGGGCAAACCAATTGGAGGAGTCACAGCCCTTATTCTGAACTCCAACAATGGGGGAAAACAGGAAAAAAGGCATAAGTTGGGGTGAGGGGGAAGCTTTATTCTTATGGCATGTGATTAGGATCATGGGTGTTAGAGCTGGAAGGCACATTAAAGAAAATAACCCTTTTATTTTACAGACAAGGAAACTGGAGCTCAGCAAGGAGAAAGGACTTGTTCAAAGCCACAAAGTCAGTAAGGAGCAAAGCTGGGGCTCAAACCCAAGTCCCCAGCTTCAAATCTAATGCTGTCTAGACTATATCTAGACTCAGAGCATGTTCTCCTATACTATACCACCTTCTCTTAGAAATGTAATTTTCTCGATCATTTAGAAGAAGACACAATTAAAAGAGTCAATAGTGGGTTAAGATCAGCTTTGGGGGAGCTCTCTAACAAAGCACCCAAGGGAGCTATGCCTGACCATGTGTTGTGGTGCTTTGTTGTGAATGCCTTAGGATAAAAATATAGATGACATGTTTATCTCATTTGTAGGTGATACAAAGCTGGAAAGTATAGCTAAAACTTTAGATGATTCTGTTAGGATAAAAAAAAAAAGCCCCCACAGTCAAGAATAACGGGCTGAAAAATAAGATAGGATAATAGAGATAAGCTTGGTGGCTCATGGATAGAGCACCAGGCCTAGAGTCAGGGAGAGCTGAGTTCAACTCTACCCTCAGACGTTTACTAGCTGTGTGACCCTGAGGAAGTCACTTTACCCTGTTTGCCTCAGTTTCTTCATCTGTAAAATGGGCTGGAGAAGGAAATGTCTAACCACTCCAGTATCTTTGCCAAGAAAACCCCAAATAGGGTCATGAAGAGTTGGATATAACCGAAAAACTACTGAATAACAACAACAGCAACAAAACTACAATGCTATAGGAGCATAAGATCATAGATTTTTGTTAATCAAAAAATAATTATTAAATTTACATACAAAAAAGAGAAAGAAAATCAATTTGTCATAAAGTGGGCTCTTGGGTGGGGTTTCCCCAGACCTTTAGAACCAAGATGTTCTAAAGCACTCTAATCTAACCTAATCTAATCTAATCTTACAGACAAGGAAATCAAGGCATAGGGAGACTGACCTGGTCAATATCACAAGTAGAAAAGCCAGGTCCTCAGACTCCAAATCTCAGGCTTTTTCCATACTATTACTGCTTGGGTCACAGAAAAATGAACTTTATGAGTACAAGATAGAGGAGGAATGGCTGGACAACAACTCAAATGAAAAGCTCGGGATTTTAGGGGCCTCAAATTCAAGGTCGATGTATAACATGACAAAAAAGAAAACAAAACTCTTAGTGTATTCTTAGGCATGTTAAAAGAGAACAAGAACATCAGAGGTAATAGTCTTACTTAGTCTGTTCCTGTCGAACCCCCACTGGAATACCGTACCCAGATTGTGTTAGGCATTGTGTTTAGGAAGAGCCGTGACAGACAAGGTGGAAGGTGGCCAGGCTGTTGGGAGGCCTGGAGACCATAATATCTGAAGATCACTTGAAGGATCTAGGGAGGTTTAGCCTAGAGAACAGAAGCCAGGGGAGACATGAAAACTGAAGGACTGTCATGTGGGAAAGGTGTGAAATGTGTTCTGTTTGATTTCAGAAGACAAAACTGGAGAAATGGGTAGATATCTTGGAGAGGCAAACTGCCCAGCCTCATCATAAGGACAACGTTCCTACAAGACTACTCTATCCAAAAGTGAAATGGACTGTCTTAGAAGGACCTTAAAAAAAATCTTTGCATGAAAACTGGATAAACACTTGGTGGGGGTGGTGTAGAAGAGATTCCTGTATGGGTTGGTAGAGATGGCCTCTGAGATCTCTTCCAACTGTCAGGTTCTGTGGTGGTACCAAAGAGCTGAAGTTAGAGGCAGGCAGATTGCAGACTAACATAAGGGGTAGGGGGAAACCAAATAATTAGCTGTCAAGTAGAATGAACCACTTTGGGAGGTAGTAAGTGACCCCCTACAGGACTACAGGCAAAAGGTAGCATACAGGATACTAGATAGAGAATTCATTCATTGAATGTCAAGTTGTGCTAAATTCAGTTTATCATCTCTTTCAGCTCTGACATTTTATTTTTTGTGGTATCTGCTAGCACTGACATTCTATGTTCTAGGTTACCTTCCAGCTCCGAGATTTTAAGTTCTATTTTCTAAGGTCTCCTCCAGCTCTAACCTTCTATAATAATCACATCCCAAAAAAGTAGAAGTGGAGTTGTGGATCAAGATGTCTCTGTTTAGCTACTCTTGGGAAACTTTCAGGTAAAGGGGAGTTTGCCCTGGCCAGCATTGGATCCATCTGTACTAAGGAATTTAAGATGCTAAGATAGCTTTCTTCTCTCACTCAGGCAAAATTCATCTCCCTCCAAAACTTTCTGTTTCTAGATTTTTTGGAAAGCAATCCCAGGTGCAGGGAAGGCCTTATAACAGTAGGAGCTCTGGATCTATACTCAAAGGACTTCTGTTCAAATTCTATTTCTGCCACTTACTGTGTGACCTTAGAATCAAGTCATGAGCCTCTGTTTCCCCAGCTATCAAATGAGGGAGGTGTACTCTCTCACACTCTCTCAAGCTTTTGTGTGTGTGTGTGTGTGTATCATAGACCTTCTTGGAAGTCTAGTACATAGTAAGCACTTAGTGTTTATTGATTGTCTGGCTGATGCCTGTGGACATTCTCTGAATAATGTTTTTAAAGGCATAAAATAAAAATGTCAGATTTCAAAGAATTACAAATAACATTGAAATAAAGATGTAATTTTGTCCCAACCAAGTTCATGGATTCCTTGAAACCCATCCATGGACTCAAGGTTAAGCTCCATTGGGCTAAATTATCCCTAAATTATCCCTCACATTTTTGACAATCTTTGAACTTGATACCCTGAGACTTCTTCTAGAAATGAACTATGAACTTTCCCTCAAAGGAGGAACTTGGAACTGAAAAAAAAAAAGCCAGTAACAGGAAACCCCCAACCAAACAGTCTGCAGCATATGCCCATCAGCCAACCAGAACAGAGCTTCAGAATAATGTCCCTTCACCAGCAGCCTCCTTCTGCCACCAATCCTCCCCCCCCTTCTCCCCCCCCTTCCCCAGAAACCAAGATTTCAATAGCTTGCCTGAATAACAACAACTGACATTAATACAGCATTTTAAAGGTTTACAAATCTTAAGCAAATTCGGCTGACTTGATCCTCACAAGAGCCTTTGTGAGACCAGCAGTGCAAGTATATTATTTCCATTTTATTACTGGCTACCAAGGAACAAAGCCGGGACTCAAATGCCAGCCCCAAACTCCAAATCTAGTACTCTTTAGACCAAATGGCATTCTCTCCTCCTTCACTGCACTGCCTCCTCTATCAGAAATGCTATTTGTTCTTCCAAGTGGAAGAGAACAGAACTAGAGTGATCAAAGGGAAACTGAGGCTCAGAGAGGTAAAATAATTATCCTAAGGTCACAGCAGTAGTGAATGACTCAGCAGGGATTTAAACATCAACTTTCTGATTTTAAGTACTGTGCTCTTTTCCATCTCACCATGTAAAGGTCAAAAATCACTCAGGAGAGGCTCTGCCAAATTAACAAAGTCAAAGGACGTGATCTAGTCAGGCCTGGTCCTCATTGGACTTTTATTTTCTAAGGGCAACACTTAAGATAGAAGCTTAAAGGGTAGAACACCAGGATTCTGGTCTCTGTTCCAGTATCAATTAAATAAGTAACCATAAGCAAACCACTTTCTCTTCACCATGCCTCTATCAAATATGGTTATTGGACTACATGATTGCTAAGGCACCTTCCAGCTCTAAATTCCACACAACATGATCAGAGTCCTGATTATATTCCTAAAATTATTTTTTAATGTATTCTTTTTTGAAAAACCTCAATTCTTGTTTCTTGGTTCTAGCTCTGGTTCTGTCATTAACCAGCTGAGTGACCTCAGGCAAGTCACTTCCCCTCTTTGGGCCTTGGCTTCTTCATTTGTCAAATTAGAGGATTGGATTGGATGGTCCAACAGGTCCCTTCCAGATGGGATAGTCTATGATTTATTGATCCTTTCTGATCATATCTTTAATATTTCCATTAAGGCCAGCCTACTTTGCTATAATGATTGAGATCTACTGATGAGCTAATTTTGAGGGAAAAGTAATGAGTGTCTCTACACCCCTGTACATTCTCTCTCTTAACTATTTCTATTTTTTTCTAAATAAATTGTGCCAGGAGCTTTTAAATGGGTCTGTCACTACACACTAGTAATAAAGAAGTACTTCAATTCTTTTTACATTTGGTCCCTTACCAATACTAGAGATCCCATCTTTTGTGTGAGCAAAGGAGAATCCTGAATAAGGAAATTAATTTAATACACATCACATCTCTCAAAGGCCATTCCTAACAGAGAAAAAAATAAAGCCTACATTTAGCTGCTGGGCACAATTACATATCCTTATTTTGAAGAGAGAAGATGGAAATGAACAGAGCTTAAAATAAAACAAAAAACTCAAGAATGGGGAATATTGAGCGCAGGTTTAATTTCCTTCACAAGGAAACTCTAAATGAACTCACAGACCTGAGTATCTTTTTTTTTTTCTGACACTGTCACAAGCTGGAGTGCATGGCTATCCAACTGACAGGGTTTTTTAATAAGTATATTTCTTTTGTAGTGACAGGAAGGGGGAATGTTATGCTGATAAAAGGTCATCTTGAAATCATGTCAAGAATAGTCAAGGAAACTCAGGATCAAAGTGTTCTGGAGATGAAAGGGGCCTCTGAGGCCATCTAACCCAACTTCTAAAGATTGTAAGTGATTTGCCCAAGGTCACACAGCTAATAATAGGGAAGCAGGATTCAAATCCAGATGGTCAGGTCCAAGGTTCTTTCCACTAAATCATGGTGCCTTATTTCTGCCCAGAGAAAGTCAGTAAGCAGTACATAGCCCCTGTCTTCAGCTATTTAAAGGGCTGCCATGTAGAAAAGGCCTTGACTTGTTCCAAGGACTAACTGGTGGAAATTACATGGACATATTTTAACTCAGCTCAACTTCAAGAATTCCTAATAAACACAGCTGTCTCATAAGGTAGTGAGCTTTCTGTCACTGGATGTGTTCAAGCTGAAGCTGGTCGTTGAATGGATTCTGCTTCAGCAGGGCATTGGCCTATTTGACTTCTGAGATCCTATTCAACTTTCAGACTTGAAGCTCCATGGCCCCAAAGCACAAACCCCAGCTGGCAAACTCTTCCTCTCCCCTTTAGGTGATAAAATGACTTGACCAGGAGCTCAGTCGGCTCAGTGGTCTGATGGAGTTTTTGCAGCCCCTTAGGCTAATGGAGAAAAGAAGATCAAGCCTCCACTGTCTTCCTTTTACTGTTGTCTTTCCACACTAGAATGTAAGCTCCTTGAGAGAAAGGAGGGGGAGGACTTAAAACTCTTTATTTCAGTTTTGTGAGAGAATCACTGATACGCAAAACACCGGATCTCTAAAGGGTGATAACTGAATGGGAGAAGTTATCTGTATAGCAAAGCTAGATTGGACCACCCTGGGATAAAAGGCTGGCTCCAGGTTCCCCATCGCATTTCTTCCCAGTGACAACGCCTGGATAACAGGAAATGCCTCCGGGAATCCCCGGGCGGATCTAGGTTAATAGTCTTCTTAGCGTTTAGAGCCGCATCCTCCCCTAGAGTATTAAAACACTATTCTTCCACCTGAATATTCATCGTAGATACTACCTACTGAGGATAGCTCCTGCTAGGCCCCAGCACACATGGGCGCAGCATCATAGGCTATAATTTCTGCAAGAGGCCTTAGAAGAGAATGCCAGAAGTGGCGTGCCGTATTACAGCTGAAAGGTACCTGAGAGCTCATTCCCTTCACCCCGCTCCTTTCACTGAGGAGGAAACTGGAGAGGAACATTAACTTCTTCGGGGTGGGGAGCGCAGAGGACTCTATAGGGGTAGAACAAGCACTCACAGTAAAAGTTTGGCTGCATCAAAGGGACTCCTAGTTCCCTCTCTCACTTTCTTCGCTGCCTCCTCCCCCTCCCACTTTAGCAGGGTCCTCACTTTCCCAAGGAGGTTTAACCCTTAGAGACCCGAGCTGCCCCTTTGGGGTCCTACCTCGGCCCCAGGCTCGGGGGTGAGGAAGAGGGCGAGCTCCTGCGCCCCGCTGTGCAGCGGCTCGGGCTGTGACTTCGACTGCTCCCTGTCCCCAACCCCGTCCCCGTCCCGGTCCCCGTCCACCAACAGCATCATGAAGGCAGCGGCTGCAGCGGCGGCGGCTGCAGGACCCGGCTCGGGCACGCTCATTTCAAAGGCTCCCGGGCGCCGGCTCCTCCCAACCGCGCCCCGTTTCCCCGTCACCCCCGGCTCTTCCTGGCAGAGGTAGGGCAGGTGCATGCAAACCCGGGGCAGTGAAGCGTCGCCGCTGGTCCAGCCCAGCTCCTGTCCCTGCACCCGCGGGGAGCCCGTGCTGGGGCCCGGCGGCCGCTGCAGCTGCGGCTGCTGCCACTGATGCAGCTACTACTGGCGCCGCCGCCGCTGCCGCTGCTGCTATTGCCGCCGCCGTCGCCGAGGCCAGGCACAGTCCAGAGCCGCGGCGGGCCTGCCATGCCACCCAGCGGCGCATGACCGGAACTGCAGTCCCACTGCCCATCCCCAGCCACTCTCGCGCCTGGGTCCCGGCGGAGCTCTCGCTCCCTCCGCCTCCCAACAATCTAAGGTTCCTCCCCTCCGCTCTTCCATGCAACTGGAGATGGGGACGGCTTAGCAGCTGGAGCTTGGCGGGGTAAAGTGGGGCGGAGCCTCGGGGGACCCTGGCAGCAGAAAGGGGAGCCCAGGCTACTTTCTGTGCCAGAATATAATCCCTCCCTTTAGGGGGTTTTTTCTTCCTCTTCTCCAGCCCCAAGCAGTCGTCTTCAGGGCTCTTTCCCTAGTCCCAAGAACTTGAACTCTCGTTTCTGTTTTCCCTTGGGGCTGCCCTGGGGCTTCTTCCTTGGACTGAATTTCTAGGGGAAGCCGTTTGCTTTTCTTTTAAGAGAGGAAGAGGTCAGAGTGGGAGACAGTGAGAACCTAATTTTTCTTTCTTCGAAATTATATCTTAAAAACACTGATTCTCTCCTCCCTCCCTCCCTCCCCCGATCTTTAACCGAACTTTATTCCCTATCAGAGATGAATAGAATTAGATTCATTGAATGTCAGCTAGAAGGAATCTTAGCAATCATTAGGGCCGGAAGGGGCCTTAGCTGCCGACCACCCCCCTCAGTTTACTGGTGTGGAAAGTGAGAGGTTAGGTTAGTGACTTGCCCCGGGATCACAGAACTAATGTCTTAGTAGGTTGTTGTTTGGTCGGATTTTTTAATGCAGACCATCTGGTTCTGCATTCAGGACTTTCCATAGTACTTCACTGGCTCTAGCCCAGTACCCTAATTTTACCAATAAGGCAACTAAGGGCCAGAGAGCAGAAGTGACCTGCCCAAAGTCGTTGGGTAAGTTTAGCAGCAGAGCTGAAGTCTAGTCTCTAAATTCTCTGTTGGGGGTATAAGGAGGCAAGTCAGAGAAAGCTTTCCCCCTCTCTGCCCCTGAGGAATGAAATTCCCAATTCTCTACTCCATCTTCTATATAACTACCCCAAACCCTAAACTCATAGCCAAGTAGCAGCAGTAAAACTAGCAGAAACCCTTTCAAAGAGGGATCTTAAGGCCTTAGCTGCAGGGTCTAAGAAGCTGCATAACAGAAGGGGAAAACTGACTTAATTAGAAACACATTAAACTGTGGCTCCACTGTACATTGGCCACTGGTGGAGGCTTTAGCTATGAGCTTCCTTCTTACCTTCAGGGCTTTTCTCCTATCTCCAATTTTGGATGGTTGAAAGTTTTCCAGAACTAAACTGGGACTTGTGAGAAAGATTAATTCACAGGCCTCTCAGTTCCTACTTCCTCCTAATTCCACTCCTCCCTGACTTGAGAGAGCCCCCAAGTTACCTCATCTTGGACTAGAATCATAGAATGTCAGCTGGAAGGAACCTTCGAAGATAAACTGGCAGAGCTAGACTAACATGAGAGATTATCCAGTCCAATCCCATCATTTTTAGGGATGTAGACAGAGGCCCAGGGAGTCTGTGACTTGCCCAAGGTCACCAAGGATTGTGCAGAGCCAGGGGTAGGATTCAAGTCTCCTGACTGCTGGTTCGTGATTCTTTCCACCACTCCAGGAGACCAGTTACTCTGGAAAATCTAGGGATATGCTCTGTAGAGGAAAACTCCCTCTGACTCTTTCCCTTTCCTTGTTTTTACTGTCCCTACCCAATTTCACTTGTCCTGGGCCCATTTCTGAAGATGCACTCTCAGTGTAAACTGTGTGGTCTTGGGAAGTCCTTTTCCCCTCTGGGTCTCCATTTCCTCATTTATAAATGAATGCTATCTGTTACATGACAGGATCCCTTATAGCAATGACATTCTTTGGTCCAAGACTAATAACCTTCTAACTTCCAGCATCTTATGTCCTATGGGCTCTTCTGGCTCTGATGCTCTACCAGCTCTGACGTATGTATTCTGCACTCTGAGGGTCCCTCCTAGCTCTAATCTTATGATTCAGATCCATAAATATGGTGGACGAAGGGTGGGCAGAGAGTGGAACTGCAACAAAAGCTGCCCCACGGGCTTGGTTGCAAGGCTCTGACCGTGCCAATCAGTGCCCTTTCCCCTGACCGCCTCTGCCCTGGAAAGTGAGAGAGACCACTAGTCCTCTGGGCCCCCACCGTGCTTGGAGAGAAAGGCAAGGGGAGAGAAAGCTGGCAGCCCTGAGGCCTGGGACAGAAGGCAGCTGCCCGCACTGACCGCACCCTGACTGAACCAGTTTAAACCAGCTGCACTGATTGAGGAGGAGCATCAGAGACTAGCTCCCTCTAGTGCCCAAGTGAAGCCTTGGAGGGTACTGGATGCTGAGCAGTGGGAGGGTTGGAGCTGCAGGGACAGGCTCAGGCCTGGTCTTTCCCTGCAGGAATGCTGTCTGGGGGTGGGCCACGAGGCGGGGCTTGACTGGCCTCAGAAGGGAACCTGGCTGGCACCATGGGGCATTCTTTCTCTCCTCTTCCCTCTCTTACCTTCCTCCACTCCCCACCTTGTCCTCATTTCCAGATCCAAAACAAGTAGTGGGGCATTAGAAAGACCATGCAATCCAATCCTAGCATTTTGTAGACATAGAAACTGAGGCCCAGAGAGAGGAAGTGACCTGTCTGAGTTTGGCATGTTTCTCTAACAGCAAGGCCAATTTTCCGGGCTTTATGGCTGAAGGGCTCTAAGCAAGGGGGAATTATTTTTAGCAGATGACCAGAGGCTCTGAATTCTAATGTTTGATTAGCCCTAGGATTATAGACAAGTTGCCTTTTCCCTTTGTGGTTTCTCCATCAGTGAAATCAGAGATTCACCACCCTAACTTTCCTCACAAACACACAGGTGTATATATGTTTTGAGAAATAGCAAACAGGCTTGTGGGGAAAGTTAATCGCCAGAATACCGGGAAATAATAATGCCCAAATTAAAATGGGCTGCGTCAATAGATAGTGACCTCTCTGTCACTGGAGGTCCTTAAGGGGAAGCTGGATCCCTCTTGTTGGGGATTCCCAATTCTTTCTGAGTTAGAGTGTGCTGTGGTGGCCTGGGTCCAAGATCCAGAGTCAGAGACCCTGAGTCTGGGTCCCACATCTGATATTTACGACCCATGTGACCTTTATCGAGTTCCTTCCTGTCTCTAAGTCTGTTTCTTTATCTGTCAAAGGAGGGCTTTAGTCTTGATGAGCTCTAAGCCCCCTTCCAACTCTAATCCTCAGACTTCTGAGACTCTTCCAGCTCCAAATGTTCATGATTCTTTTTCTATGTAGTGTTAGGACTCCAATCCCCAGCAGGAGCTTAGATCACTGCCACCTTTGCTTCTAGCACAGAGTACACACATAGTGTGGAAACTGCAGAAACATACAATTCAAGGTTGTTTTCAAGTACCTGATGTTCTTTTTAACAGAAAGAGCCAGACAGGCTGACAACCAGAGAATATTCCTGGATATAGAAAATGGATAGAAGATTCAGGATAGGGAGGAAAAACAGAAAACTCTGGAATCTCTCTCCCCCCAAAACATTCATGCATCTAATTCATTTAAGAAACATTTAAGTGATTACCTTGTGAAAATCTTGGCAATAAAGGATTCTTTTGAAAAAAATAAAAAGTTATACTATTAGAGCCTGAGATTATACCGTTCCTACCTACCAAATTGGGAAGATAGGAGAATGGGCCTAGAAACAGACTATCCATTGCTTGAGAACCATTCTAGTTAAGTGTAAAAAGCCTTGGGGTTCAGTAGGAAGAAGCTTAGATTTAGAGACTGAAGGCCTGTTGTTGTTGTTTTTTTTTTTAATTAAATCATTTTTTGGTCACATTTTAAGTTCTGAACTATCTCCCTCCTTCTGTCCCCAGGCCTGATTTCAAAATCTTAGACCTATAACACATTCTCTACTTGTATATTGTTGTTCAGTTATATCTGGCTCTTTGTGACCCCGTTTGGGGTTTCCTTGCTATTTCTTTCTCCAGCTTATTTTATATATGAGGAAACTGAGGCAAACAGGATTAAATGACTTGCCCAGGGTTACACAGCTAGTAAGCATCTGAGGCTAGATTTGAACTCAGGAAGATGAGTCTTTCTGACTCCAGGCTGAACACTCTAACCACTGTGAAACCTAGATGCCTCTCTACCTGTATAACTTTAAGCAAATCATTTAAATTCTCTGGGCCTCAGTCTCTTCATTGGTTAAATGAAGGGATTGGACTAGATGACCTCTAAGTTCCCCTCTAGGTCTTAATCTATTTTCCTTTAACCCATAGACCAGGTTCTCCAGAGGATGATGAATTTTTTCAGCAGCTCACAAAGATCATTTACATAGGCATGGACAGCTCTACAGTTTTCATTGGTGGAAAGATCATTAGCATAAATAAATTAAAATACCCTTGAAATACTGAAGTGGAATTGTAGATTTACAAAGGACTTCAGAGGCCATCTAATCCAACCCCCTCATTTTAGATATCAGGATCCTGGGTTCAGAGCAGTGAAGGACTTTCCTCAGTTCCCCCAGATAGCAAATCTTGGGACTGGGATCAGAACCTGGTTTCTCTGCTTGGTTGGAAAGTATTAGTTTGAGGTTTCACAAATCTAATTAAAGAAAATAGAAAGGAGAGGGAGAAAAAAATTGCCTGCACATATCTGCCATAGTCAGTACCATAATGACTAGCTAGAATGTAAGAAGAACAGCAGTAGAAGCTACCCAGAAATTCACAGGGGACAAAAATCCAAGTAAACAACCAGAAATAAAACCTGTGGCCTCATTTATTTTGTTGTTCAACCTTCATACTCAAAGAGGACCAATAACATCACCATGTTGGGGTCAAAGTACTGTAGCTGATCAGTTCCATATGAACTCAGCGATCTCTACCACAGTTCAGGTGCAGATAGTCCAAATAGACATTTGGAATGAAGATGTCTCTAAATTTGTGCATCTCATGTTTGCTTTCTGCTGCTTTGCTCAGAGAGTACAGTGCCTTCTTTGATTTGGGCATGTCATGCTGGGTGTCTTGTGCCAATGTCTTCCCTGTCTCATAAGCTAGACTAAAATTCTTTAGAGAGACCTTGAGAGTGTCCTTGTTTCGCTTCTTCTGACCACCATGTGAGTATTTGTTGTGTGTGAATTCTCTGTAAAATGGTCTTTTAGTTAAGCATACTTTGGCATTTGGGCTATGTGACCAGCCCATCAAAGTTATACACTCTTAAGTAGAGTTTGAATGCTTGGCAGTTCAACTTGAGAGAGGACCTCAGTGTCTGGAATCTTATTTTGCCAGGTGATCTTCAGAATCTTCCTAAGACAATTCAAATGAACAGTGGTTCAATTTTCTGGTATGGCACTGGTATACTGTACAGGTTTCACAGGTATACAACAATGGAGTCAGCACCTTCAATTGGGTAGTCAGTCTAATACTGCTTCTCTCTCACATATTCTTTTGGAGTCTCCCAAATGCTGACCTAGCTCTGGCAATGCTTGAATTAATCTCATTATCTATGTGGACATCCCTAGAAAATATACTGCCAAGGTAAGTGTACTTATCCACAACATGCAAAACTTGTTCCACATATAGATGGTGCAGTGCTAGCTAATAGAGAACGTCTGTTTTCTTGATGTTAATTGTCAGGCCAAAATTAGCACAAGTGGTAGAGAATCCATCCATACTGAATTGCACATCAGCCTCAGAGGCAGCACAATCATCTATGAACAAAAAGTCACACAGAACTCTCCCTCTACTTTAGTCTTGACACGTAGCCTTTTGAAGTTAAATAGTTTATCATAAGTGCAGTAGCTGACCTTGATGCTGTTTCCATCCTCACTGAAGGTGTCTGCCAACATTGTGGAAAACATCATACTAAAAAGCATAGGAGCAAGCACATAGCCCTGTTTCATTCCAATGGTGACTGGGAAGTGTAAGAGCATCTTCCTTTATTCATTATCTGTGAAAATATGCTATCATAAAACTGGAATACAATACTGATGAACTTATCTGGGCAACCAAATTTCACCACTATCTTCCATAAGCCCTAATAACTGATGGTATCAAAGGTCTTGGTCAGATCAATGAATATTGTGCACTCTAATCTACTTCTGGCAATTCTCCTGAAATTGTTGGGTAGCAAACACCATGTCAGCTGCTCCTCAACCCTTTCTGAAGCCACACTGACTCTCAGGTAAATAACCATCTTCCAGGTGAAGGATGAGAAAGATCAAGAATCTTGCCAGTAGTGGCTAAGATAGAGACTTCCCCTGTGACTGTCATAGGTCAACCTATTTCCTTTTCCTTTATAGAAGTGCATAATGGAGGCATCCTTGAACTCTTGGGGATAACCTCCTCTTGCCATACAACCTGGAAGGTTTCAGTCAGTTTCTGTATGATCAGATATCTGCCTTATATATCTCTTCTGGGATAGAATCATCACCAGGCACTTTGCCACATGAAAGGAGCCTCTTCTTCAAAATGACAAGCAGGTAGACTTCAGAAAAACCTAGAAAGACTTATATGAACTGATGCTGAGTGAAGTGAGCACAACCAGGAGAACATTGTACACTAATAGCAACATTGTGTGATGACTAACTTTGATATACTTAGCTCTTCTCAGTAATTCAAGGATCTAAGACAATTCCAAAAAACTCATGATGGAAAATGCTATCCACATCCAAAAAGAGAACTATGGGGTCTGAATGCAGATTGAAGCATACTATTTGCTCTCTCTGTTTAAAAACATTTTTTTCTTCTTTTTCTTGGTTCCTTCCATTGGTTCTAATTCTTTTTTACAACATAACTAATGTAAAATATGTTTAATATCAATATATATGTAGAGCCTATATCACATTGCTTGCCATCTTAGCAGGGAGGGGAGAGAGGAGGAGAAAATTTAGAACTCAAAATCTTATGAATGTGAATGTTGGGGCAGCTAGGTGGTGCAGTGAGTAGAGCACCAGCCCTGGAGTCAGAAGGACCTGAGTTCGGATCCGGCCTCAGACACTCAACACACACAAACAAAAACCTAACCATGTGACCTTGGGCAAGTTACTTAACCCCAGTTGCCCTCCAAAAAGCAAAAAAAAAAAAAAGTGAATGTTAAAAACTAAAAATTAATTAATAAAAAAAGTTTTTAAACCCTCTTCAGTTGGGAGTTTGGCTAGAGAGGGATTAATTTCAACCTGAGGTATATGGTCAATGGTTTCAGCATTGGTTGATGATGGTCTGTTGAGAACACTTTTCTGGAAGTGTTGGAAGTGGTCAGCCTATCTCTCTAGGATCATGACCACATCACTAATCAATGCAACTCCATCAGCACTGAGTAGCTGAAGTGCACCATAGGTCTTTGGCCCATAAATAGTGTTCAGGGCATTGTACAAGCACTTTGGTGTATGTATATATATATATATGTATATATATATATATATATGAACTTCATATATATATATTCATATATATATATATGAAGTTACTATTGGTATAAAGCTGAATTTCATCTGTTTTCTTACTGATCCAAAAATCCTGTCTCAAAGCTTCACTTAAACACTAATGGACAAACTGTCCTGCTAGTAAACCCAGTGAAATTCTTGGGGTTTTTTAATTTAGCAGCTTCTGAATTTCCTCATCGTTTTTGTCATATCAGTCCTGATGTTTATGAGTGTTCTGGTCCATAAGAGCAAATGAAGTGCTGTCACTAGGTCTCTGAAAACTGCCCACACCTTTCCTGCTCCACTGTTGCTAACTGTGTGCTAATTCAGCTTCCCCTCCAGGTCAGCAATAAACTGTTCATGCATGGAGAAGCATTCTAATCTGTTAATGTTGAATCTTCCGACAATTGTCTTGCCTTAGAGCTACTGCTTTTGTTGAATGTGAATGTTTAGCTTGGAGAGAATAAGTCTATAATTGGTCCAGCACTCTGTGCTACACATCACTTTCATCATTCTTACATCCTGTCTGTCTCTTCTCCTTACAATGACATAGTCTATTAAATGCCAATGTTTGCTGCAAGGGTGTATCCATGAAGTTTTATTGTGTTTAGGTAAATGGAAAAAGGTATTGGTGATGAGAAGGTCATGAGATGCACAAATCTTCAGTAGTATAATGACCATTATTATTGCTGTTTCTGACTCTATTCCTCCCATGGACTCCCTGACATGTCTGATAGTCTGTGCCTACTCTGGTGTCAAAGTCACCCAGAATTACAAACTTGTCCTCTTTAGGCACATTGATGATGAGGGTCTCTAGGTCTTCATAAAAGGTTTGTTTTTTTGTTTGTGTTTTTGCCTAATCAAGATTCATCATGGTGGAGATATATACATTAATTGTGGTGACATAACATTTTCCTGCAAGTGGCAGTCACATTGTCATGATCCTGTCACTCAGTTCTTTTGGGAGGCATATGAGCTTGCTGACTAGATTAAATCTGATTATGAAACCTATGCCAGCTTCATGGTGCTCCTCATCATGGCAGTCATCCAGAAAAATGTGCATCTAGATCTGACTTCAGTAAGCTGGCCTTCATTTGCCAGACTTGTTTCACTCAGGGCTTCTAATTGGATATAGTACCTGCTGAGTTCTCTCACAACAAAAGCTGTTTATTTTTCAAATCTATTGGATTTTGTGTTGTCCATGAGTGCACACATATTCCATGTACTAGTGATGAGGCAAATCGTCTTTGCAAAAAAATTTTATTTTTTTTTACTTTTCAACCACAGGGTGGGATCCCTGCCTGATGCAGTAAGCAGGCCATGATTGGGTGAAGCAGACAATTTTTAGGGCACCTTTTCTAGTCCCTTCTTCAAGCCAGGAGGTGAGCAGTGCAGTTCTTAAAAAAGACTGCTTAGAGGTGGGGCCAAGATGGTGGAGTAAAGGCAGGGACTTGCTTGAGCTCTCATCCAAACCCCTCCAAATACCTTTAAAAATGACTCTAAACAAATTCTAGAGCAGCAGAACCCACAAAAAAGACAGAGAGAAACAAATTTCTAGCCCAAGACAACCTGGAAGGTTGACAGAAAAAGTCTGTTACACCAATCTGAGAGAGGAGCCCAGTCAAGCACAAACTGACTGGACCCCAGCAAACCTAGAACAGGCCTTAGAGAGCTGAATAACCAACAGCAGTGGTGGTTTCCAGACTTCTCAGCCCTCAGACACTGAAGATGATTTAGAAGGTCAGCAGGAAAGATCTGTCAGATCTGGGTGAGAGAGGAGCACAGGCTGAGCCAGCAAACCAGGAGCAGGGTTTAGGAGTGACTGAATCAGCAGTGCCAGTGGCAATGGCAATGGCATTGGCTTCTTCTGGAGCTCTCAGTCCATAGACAGTAAGGGGATGGAACAACTGGTGGGTAGGAGATTATAGGGGTCTCTATGTTGGCACTGAGGTAGGACTCTGTTGCTTTGCCCATATGTGGATCTGGGTCATAGGTGGTAATCCTGGGGCAAGGAGGAGCACTAGCTTATGGCAGCAGTGGAGAGGGGACCCTCTTCACTGTTTCAGGGTAGAAAAGAGTGCTTGTGATTGCTCACAGACCAGAGCACAGGCCTGGAGAGGATCTTCTTAGATCATACTACCTTGGAAGAACTGAAAACTTACAGGTCCCTAAAAGTATCTCTGAAAACAACTGTACAAAAACCCTTAAAACTTGAGACAGTGTGACCTTCAACCTAGAAGCAGAGCTCTACCTTACCAAAGAGTTAAAAAGGCAAGTAATAGGTTGGGAAAATGAGCAAACAATGAGGAGAAAAACCTCTGACTACAGATACTTACTTTGATGACAAGGAAGATGAAAACACACACTTAGAAGAAGACAACAAAGTCAAAGCTCCTACATCCAAAGCCTCCAAGAAAAATATGAATTGTTATCAGGTCATGAAAGACCTCAAAAAGGATTTTGAAAATCAAGTAAGAGAAGTAGAGGAAAAATTGGGAAGAGAAATGAGAGTGATGCAAGAAAATCATGAAAAAAAAAGTCAACAGTTTGCTAAAGGACAGTTTGCTAAATAATGAAGTAAATAGCACCTTGAAAAATAGACTAGACCAACAGGCAAAAGAGGTCCAACAAGCCAATGAGGAGAAGAATGCCTTAGAAAGTAGAATTGGCCAAATGGAAAAGGAGGTCCAAAAGCTCACTGAAGAAAATCATTCCTTAAAAATTGAAATGGAGCAAATAGAAGCTAATGATTCTATGAGAAATCAAGAATCATAAAACAAAACCAAAAGGATGAAAAAATAGAAGACAATGTAAAATATCTCATTGGAAAAACAACTGACCTGGAAAATAGATCCAGGAGAGATAATTTAAAAATTATTGGACTACCTGAAAGCCATGATAAAAAAAGAGCCTAGACATCATCTTTTAAGAAATTATCAAGGAAAACTGCCCTGATATTCTAGAACCAGAGGATAAAATAGAAATTAAAAGAATCCTCCTAAAAGAGATCCCAAAATGAAAACTCCTGGGAATAGTTTGGTCAAATTCCAGAGTTCCCAGGTCAAGGAGGAAATATGACAAGCAGCCAGGAAATATCATGGAGCCACAATCAGGATAACACAAAATTTAGCAACTTCTATGTTAAAGGACTGTCGGGCTTGGAATATGATATTCCAGAAGGCAAAGGAGCTAGGATTAAAACCAAGAATCAGCTACCCAGCAAAACTGAGTATAATCCATGAGGGGAAAAATGAATATTTTTCATTCAGTCAGAGGAATTTCATGCATTCCAGAAAAAAGACCAGAGCTAAATAGAAATTTTAACTTTCAAATACAGGACTCAAGAGAAGCATGAAAAGGTAAACAGGAAAGAGAAATCATAAGGGACTTATTAAAATTAAACTTGTACATTCCTACATGGAAAGGTGATATTCGTAAACCATAAGACCATAATTTCTCATTATTATGGCAGTTAGAAGGAGTATATATAGATAGTGAGTTGACTATGAAGGGATCATATCTAAAAAATAAAACTAAGGGTTGAAAGAGGAATGTACTGAGAGAAAGAGAAAGGGAAAGGTAGAATGGGGTAAATTATCTCACATAAAAAAGGCAAGAAAAAGTTTTTACAATGGAGAAGAGGGGGGAGGTGAGAGGGAGGGAGTGACTCTTGTCAGAATTGGTTCAAAGAGGGAATGACTCAATTGTCATTGGCAAACACATTCAATTGGGTATAGAAATCTATCTCACCATACAGGGAAGTAAGGGGAAAGGGAATAAAAGAAGGGGGTGTGATAGAAGGGAAGGCAGATTGGGAGAGGTGGTAGTCAGAAGCAAAACACTTTTGAGGAAGGACAGGGTGAAAGGAGAAAGAATAGAATAAACGGGGGGGATAGGATGGAGGGAAATATAATTAGTCTTTCACAACATGACTATTATGGAAGTGTTTTGCATGACTACACATATATAACCTGCATCAAATTGCTTGCCTTTTCAATGGGGGGCGGGAGGAAGGAAGCGAATTTGGAATTCAAAGTTTTAAAAGTAAATAAAAATTAAAAAGCTTGCTTGGTAATTTGGATAAAGATCAATGGAAACAGACAGAAACAGAAACAATATTGCCTTTGGCGTATAATACAGACCTCCTGGACAGAAAGAGGAAATAAATAAGGAGTTCATGAAACTAAGCACAAGCCTAGCACAGAAGTATGACATAGAATAATGAGCCACTTCCATCATCTCTCTTTGCCAGAGCAGAACTACTAATAATTTCTTGCTATACCTTAAGGATTATTTCATCCTTCAAAAGGTGGAAGAATCAATGATGGGAACTTCTGTTCTAGACCTGATTCTGACCAATAAGGAGGAACTAGATTCTGGGGTGAACCTCGGGGGAAAATGACCACTCTGTCTTAGAATTTGTAATAGAGGGGAAGAAATCAGGCATAGTCTGACACACAGTCCTGTTTTGGGGAGAGCAAATTTCAGAGAAAGGTTAGTTTTCTACCTAAATTGTTTAAAGGAACATAGGTGAATGCACAAGGAACCTAGTGTTTTGTTTTTTTTTAAAGTATACGTACAGATATATAAATAAAGTTATTAAAATGTCCACACCCTTTGAATCAAAGACTCCATTACTGGGCTTATACCCCAAAGAAGCATCATATAAGCAGCCAAAGAAAGTCTTCATATGGTCCAAAATATTTATAGCAGCAGTTTTTGTAATAGCTAAGAATTGGAAACAAAATCAGTTGTTGTTTAGTTGTTTTTCAATAGTGTCCAACTTTTCCTGATCTAATTTTCCCCTCAAATTAGATGCCCATCAACTGAGCAAATTGTGGTACATTAAAATAATAGAATATTACTGTTATAAGAAATTATGTGTGTGATGAATATAAAAAAGTATGGAAAGATCTATATGAACAGATGCAGAGGGAAGTAAGCAGAGCCAAGAAAACGATATACACAATAACTATAACAATGTAAATGGAAAGAATCACTATCCACCAAATATTCAAACATAAATGTAGCAAAATTGTAAAGATCAAGCAAGATTAGAATGAAGAGATATGAGAAGATACCCCCAATCTATGCCCTTTGTGTCTACAGGTGTTACAAAGTTTTTGGACATTTTCAATATATCAATCAGTTGTGTAGATTTTTTTTTCCTCCCCAAAAAGTACTCTTTGTTGTCTGGCAGGGGAAGGGGGAAGGATACTTGCAATAATTATGGTGATAGAATAAACAGAAAAAAATATATATATATATATAAACTTAACAAAAACAAAAGATGTAGAAGATGTTCACAGGGGAACATAATGGGGGGTAATGGGAGGATGAATATAAATTTATATCACAGCATGATATCATGAGAATAGTCTCAGTAGTCCTAAAACTCAGAATGAGCTGAGGTTTGAGAGGAAGACTAAAAAGTGGTTTGTTTGTTTTTTTAACTTTGATGGGTGAAAGAGGAGGTTGGAAGAAGGGAAAAGACTAGGAGAGAAAGGATGATAGTAAGGAATGGTACAGAGAAGGTGGAGCTACATACCTCTTATTATTCTTGAAAGCAGTGGTCTCCAAATCAGGGGCTGATGTCCACTGGGGGCATAGCATCAACCAAAGGAGTGAGTGTTGGAAAGCAAAGGGTATGTGTAGTACCAATGCAATATTTACAGAGCCCACAGTCACAATAAAGACTATGACTGGGGTGGCTAGGTAGCGCAGTGAATAGAGCACTGGCCCTGGAGTCAGGAGGACCTGAGTTCAAATCCAGCCTCAGACACAACACAAAACTAGCAGTGTGACCTTGTGCAAGTCACTTAACCCCAATTGCCCTCCAAAAAAAAGGGGGCAAAAATAAAAGCAGTGTTCCATTCTCTTTCTACTGTGAAATGTGAGAGCTTGAGGGGTCCTTAGAGATCAAACTCCTCATTATAAATAGAGGAAGAAACTGAAGGCCAGGGAAGGCATAGGATGCACTTGGGGAGTTAGTAGCGGAGGTGGAACAAGGTAAATGCATTCCTCTGTTCAGTGCTTTCTGTTACACCTTATGCCTTAGTTGATCTGATGCCATAGTGTCTGTGGGAAATGGGGGCAAAGGAGAGAACTGATGATATAAGAAGCCCCCAAAATATCTTGTCCCATTATTTACAAGGCACTAGGAGAGCAGCCAGAGAATAAAATGTCCCTGTGTTGATTTTTATTTTTTGTTTTTTTGTAGGGCAATTGAGTTTAATGACTTTGCCAAAGTCACATGGCCAGTAAGTGTATCAAGCGTCTGAGTCTGGATTTGAATTCAGGTCCTCCTGACTCCAGGACCAGTGCCCTATTCACTGAGCCACCTAGCTATCCCTGTCTCTGTGTTTAAATTTTTGGGTCTAGGTGGGAATGGTGGCACATGCTTATAATTCCTGCTACTAGGGAGTCTGAGGCTGGTGGATTACTTGAGTTTAGGAGTTCTGAGCTGCAGTAGGGTAAAAGCAATGTTGGGTGTCTGCTTCGTCTGCTAATATGTTGAGACTCCAGGAGTGGGGGGGCCACCAAGGCTGCCCAGGCTTGGAAATAGAACAGGTCAAAGCTTCAGTGTCAGTTTGCAGTAGGATTGAACCCATTAATGGTCATTGCTTTTCTAGCCTGGGCAAAGTAGAGAAGTTGTTGTTGGGATGTTTCAGTAGTATCCAGCTCTTTGTGACTCCATCTGGGGTTTTCTTGGCAAAGATAATGGAATGGTTTGCCATTTCCTTCTCTAGCTCATTTTTTTTACAGATGAGGAAACTGAGACAAATAGCATTAAGTGACTTGCCCAGGATCATACAGTAAGTGTCTGAGGCCAGACTTTGAACTTAGAAAGATGAATGTTCCTGACTCCAGACCTGGCACTCTATTCACTGTGCCACCTAACTGTCCAAAGATAGGAAAAACAGTCTCAAAAAACCAAAACTCAAAACTACCAAATCCCCATGTTCAATCACTACAGCTCTGACTGGAACTCATTCCCCCAATCATATGGTAGTCAAGGATATAAAAGATATAGAGACAGGGAGTAAACATTAAGCAGGAGGAACCCAAACTATGTCAGTACCAGGGAGCAAATAAACGTTTTGAAGCAGTGAAGGAATGTCGGCATGGCAGAATGGATAGAGAGTTGACCTCAGAGTCAGAAAGATGTATGTTCAAATCCTGTCTCTGACATATCCTGACCTAGCATCAGAGGCAAAACAACTTTTTGTCACCCCAGACAACTCTCTAAGGCTACATGTTGAAGAACAGTAGCTGGTATATACGATGGTAGTGGGAATTTCCTTACTAGGAATTCCTTATATAAATGATATCACAAGTCTTTATCAAAAGAAGGGAAAAAAGACGAGATGCCATAAAGAAAATTCCTCCAGAGAGGAGAGTTCTTGCATCTGTCCCCTTGTCCTCACTCCCACTGGCCCTGCCCTAGTTCAGTCTCAGCCTTTCTCATCCAGACAATTATAACAGCTTCTTAATTGGTCTCCCATCCCCTTACACACTCATCTTTCATCTCAGCACCCTATGACCTGCTCTGTGCATTTGTCCAGGCCTTCCACTGGTATCTGCAATAACTTCTTTCCTCATCTCACCTCCAAGAATCTTTCTCTTCTTGCAAGGTTCGGATCAGATGCCATCTTCTCCAAGAAGTCTTTTCTGATACCTCCAGTTATCTCTTACTTGGCTATATTCCTTTAGGGTTGTAAGCTACTTAAAGACAGATAGGCTTTCATTTTGGTTTTTTTCATCCTGTGCTTAGTTGAATTGAATCAGAATAGGTGACTTCCTAGCTTCAGTATTCCATGAATCTAGATCTCTATGAATTGACATTAGAAGGTGTGTAACATGGTACTCTAACAAAAGACTGGTTGATTGGTGCTGGGAGCCTGTGTAATTAATTAGTCCTGCCTACTGAGGCAGCTCAGTGCTGGACATGCATTCAGGAAGACCTGAATTAAAATCCTGCCTCAGAAACTTCCTAGCTGTGTGACTCTGAGCAAGCCACTTTTCTTTTGTCTGCCTCAGTTTCCTCAACTGTAAAATGGGGATAATAATAGCCCCTGTCTCCCAGGGTTGTTGTGCGAATCAAACCAGATACTATTTTCAAAGTGTTTAGCATAGTACCTGGCACTTGGTAGATATTTTTTTTTTCTTTTTGGAGGGCAATTGGGGTTAAGTAACTTGCCCAAGGTCACACAGCTAGGTTTTTGTTTGTGTGTGCGTTAAGTGTCTGAGGCCGGATCTGAACTCAGGTCCTTCTGACTCCAGGGCCGACG
Source organism: Gymnobelideus leadbeateri (assembly GCA_011680675.1). Lineage (NCBI taxonomy): Eukaryota > Metazoa > Chordata > Mammalia > Diprotodontia > Petauridae > Gymnobelideus > Gymnobelideus leadbeateri. Next base: position 197,351 of record WOXC01006057.1, on the reverse strand, counting down.
CTCTACTCACTGCGCCACCTAGCCGCCCCTAGATATTTTCAAATTACTTGTTTCACCACCAACCATTGGCAACCCACATGGTATGCCTACTTCTAGAAGTATGTGATGATGTGGAACAGAGGGGCCTATGTGGCTGCTTCAGAGGACATGCATGTATTCAGTGACTGTTTCCTGTCCATTTACTGAGTGGTGCAGAAAAGCCTTTCGATTGGTAGCTGAGCTGGAACTGCATGTGCCTACAAAAGGCCCTAACCAGCTGACCTAATCTCCCTTTTCCCTAGTGGCAAACAAGGTGATAGGTGATTGGCAACAGAACAACCTTGTGAGTTTCAAAGTGTCATTAGAGCCAGAAGAATTTACCAACAGCCATAGTGCTTCAGCCCTGAGGAGCAACTTGCTTGTTCCAGTCTGGCAGCAGATCAGCCAAGCAGTCAAAAGCCCATGTCCTGCAAGCAATGGAGTGACTAATCCTTTGGCTATGCTGAACCCACAAGTAAACTTAGTGGTGGGAGTGTTTGTAGCAGCCACTTTATGTTTGAGCCCTCTCTCCCAGGAATCACAGTGGTAGAGGGGATGGTGTGACCCCGTTTTTGGGGGATGTGTTTATACTTCTAGTCTTTCTATATCTTCTCAGTAAATGTCCCTTGGTAAAAACAAAAACAAAAACAAAAATGAAAAAGCCAACCTGATCAATTATCTATGATATAGATGAAATAAGAACTGGTTAAACTGATAGTGGTATTGATGATAGAAAGGAAATATTGTTACTGGATGCTTATATTGGAGAGAACATATCAGAATGGGAACTAAGGGTAAAAGCTAAGAATCACCATAACGCCTTTGGATTACCCCTTGACCTCTGTGGAGGAAGTGTACCTGTCTTCTGGGAACCCAATATGACAATGTAAGTGGATATTGGGATTAGGATCCTCAGAGTCTTATAAAGGTTAGATTAATAAATTAGATTAATAATTAGAACGAGTTTCATTTTAACAATTGTCCAACAACCTCAAATAAGTCCGTTTCTTCCTCTATAAAATAAAATGGAAGTTAAACTAGATGAGCTCTAAAAATCCTTTCAGATCTAAGTAAGTAATGGCAACAAATGAAGTGTGTGGGCCAGATTGTTGGTTCTTATTGGTCCTTCATTCTTGAAGAGGACCATGTCATGGTGATGGAGGTGATGCCATGACAAGCAAGTGAATTGAATTTAAGTTTGGCAGGGCTGCACAAAGTCACAAGACTCACTCTGGAGTCATCTGGGTACAGTAGCAAGATAAAGATCAAGATGACTAGAGATGGCCCAGGATGCAGTGGGAGAACTGAGCTTTTTAAGCTAAGGTCTTTCCCAGGTCTCAGTTTGACTGAGGCAATGCCCAATCAGTGGGCTAGGTGACAAATGAGGCAAAGAATGACTTCTTTTGCCTAGTTAAAAAAATCAATCTGGGAGAGGAAGACCCTCAGGATTTCTTGCCAAAACAGAAATAATTGCTAATTACATTCACTCTGAGCTAATCAGGGCCGTAATAAGATAGCCTTTCCCACCCTTAATAATAAAATATTTATAATTATTCATGTTTTAAATGAGAAAAATGCTTTGAGATCTTCAAAGGCAGATATTAAAGAAATAAAGTACCTGGTATAACACTGAATAGTGGAGGCAACGTGGTTAAAGGGAAGGAAAAAAGAAAGGAAGGAAGAAAGAAAAAGAAAGAAAGGTAGGTTTCATGGAAGACAGGGCATTGAAGCCAGTCCAGTAAAACCAATAGTATATTCATTAGTCAGTTAAATGAGGCTGTATTTAAGAATAAATCCTGCCCAAAGAATCATCACTGAGTTAAGCTTTTTAGAACATAGTTTAATGTCCTGCTGGGAGCAGCACAAGTTGAATTTGTCCAGAAACTACATCAGATCATCAGGCATTTATTTGCCTCTGTTCTCTCCTTTTTAAAACATCTCTGTCTCTTCCTTATTTGACTATAAATGTAAAACTTATTTGACACCATTTGTAATGCTAGTATGCACACAGTAGGTAAAGAATAGCCACAATTTAGATGAAGCCATTGATGGAATGTGTAACAGTTTTGGTGATGACACATAGCTGGGAGGGGTGAATGATTACTACACTGGATGACAAACCAGGGAGATGTGGCTGAGCAATAGTTTATGTGAAAGAAACTTTGGGTGTTAAGTTTACTATGCATTAAAAATGAGTCATCAGCATGACAAATAGGGCAAAAAAACTAATGTGATCTCATTATGAAGTAATAGTCAGTCATCTAGTATCTAGAAGGAGGGAGGAAATAGTTACATTGTCTTCTGATCTGGCCAGAACCCATCTGGAGTATTGAGTTCAGCTACAGGCATCCTGTTTGAAGAAATGTTCTGAGAAGTTCCAGCCAAGATGGCTACCTGAACAAAGAAAAAATGTTCAGCCTCCACACATTGGTACTCAAGCAAAAGTTCACACCAGAACAAATAATGATAAAGAAATCTAATGAGAAGCTATAATAAATAACTACTTACTCCCCAAATATAACTGGAGTTCTAGTGGAAGTACTCAAAAAGTCAGCCAGAAGGCCCTAGGAAATAGGAAAGGGGGCCACCAGCCAAGTTAATGCCAGTACAGGCAAAAAAATCCTACAGCTTGCCAGCAAGACCAAAGATAGGTCAGAAACAAGTATAGCCTGCATGTTCTGTGTCCAGAGGAAGCAAGAGCAGAAGGTTCCCCTGAGAAAAACCAGGGTGATCAAAAAGCAAAAAGCTAGAGTGGGGGGGAAGCCACCCATGCAGTGGATAGAGCCCCAGGCCTGCAGTCAGAAAGGTTCATCTTCCTGAGTTCAAATCTGGCATTCAACACTTACTAGCTGTGACCCTGGGCGAGTCACTCAGCCTTGTTTGCTTCAGTTTCCTTATCTGTAAAATGAGCTGGAGATGGAAATGACAAACCACTCCAGTATCTTTGCCAAGAAAACCCCAAAAGGGATCACAGAGTGGAACACAACTAACAACAACAAAGGAATCAGGAAGGGGAGGGGGATTCATCAATTATGGAACAACTGAACAACTCACATTTGAATGTAATAGAATATTAATATGTCACAAAGAATGATGAAAGAAATGATTTTAGAGAATCATGGGTAGAATTAACTTTTGTAGAGTGAAATGAGTAGAACCAGGAAAACACTGTATACAATGACAAGAACAACGTAAAGGAAATCAACTTTGCAAGATTTAAGCACTCTTATCAATGAAATGATAAACTGTGTCTCCATGACGAGGCGAGTTATACCTACTTCTTTATGAGATTGGTGATGGATTCAGCATACACAAAGCGACATTGTTTTTGACCATGACCACTGTGTGGATTCATTTTACTTGACTATGTTTATCTGTTAAAAGTTCTTTTTTCCCCTCTAAGTTACAGAGTCTGGATGGGGAGAGACATTAGCAAAAGTGATCTCAAGAAAAAAAAGGGTTATTTAAACTTATTTTTTTTAAAGGCACAGAAGGAAATTCAGAAAAAAGCACAAACTAGCAGAACAGATTTTAAATTATTGTGTGAAATGTGTTATATGTTTTCCTTTTGTAACATGATTTGTGCATACTCAGACGACCTGAGATGGCAGGACCTATACAGGAGATGGCACGAACCTGCTTGTGGGAGAAGACATCCTGCATTCCTCTATGGCATGGGTGGGAGCAACTTCTTTACCTTGGCTGTGTAGCCAGAACAGACCAGCCTGAGGCAGTGCCCAGGGAATAGACCTCTTGTTCATTAACAGACTTCGGGCAGTGAACTAAGCTGTTACAGGGTCTAAAAGGAGGAAGGTAGGGGATAGGAAACAAGAGATATGCATATATATAAAAACAAAGATCAGGAGTAGAACAGATTCGGGAATATACATGTCTATATATGTATGTATGTATATGTGTATGAATATGTCTATAGTTATGGAGAAACATATCTAAACTTTATTGTGGCCTTCTGGGAGAGGGCAAGGGGAAAAAAAGAATAAAGTAAAAAATGCACAGTAGAGAACAAAAGAAAACTCACAAGGAAGCAAACATGGACAACTCTCAACACAACCAGTATTATTTTTCATGTAGGCTTTATTTTTATTTATTTATTTATTTGCTTTTTTGGAGGGCAATTGGGGTTAAGTAACTTGCCCAAGGTCACACGGCTAGGTTTTTGTTTGTGTGTGCATTAAGTGTCTGAGGCTGGATCTGAACTCAGGTCCTTCTGACTCCAGGGCCGACGCTCTACTCACTGTACCACCTAGCCGCCCCTTGTAGGCTTTCTTGAAATGAAAATTTATCGTAACATATTTTGAATCCTCTCATGCTCTGCTATGCACATGACATGCTTTTATTTCTTTCTAGCTTTGTATTTAAGTTCCAATATTTAAGTTTATGATATGTTTTTGTTTCTTTTTATATTCTCTATTTGTGTTCTGGCATTTGAATCTAAAATAAAATTTTGGAAAAAAAATTAAATTAAAAGAAAAAGAGTACAGGAGAACTGTGCTAGAGGTTGGTGAAATCAGGGACATGCTGGTAAATGTTTAACAACCAGATCTCTGGAAAAGAAATGTACCCACAATACACTTAGAAATTTAATATACATTATTAAAAATTTTCCATAACTTTCTTAAGTCTAGACAATCAGCAAAATAATAAATCAAGCACTGATTTATAGCATTTCTCAAATTCTATGGTATAAATATTCATACTAAAATTTTAACAATTGACTCTCCAGGACTGGTACAAACTGGTTTCAGCACTTCCCTGGTGAAATATAAGAGGTCTGACCATCAGGCAGTAAGGGCCAGAGTAATTACTGTTAAAATTTAAAAAACAAATGGTTCACATCCAGAGAAAGAATTAGAGTGTGAATGTAGATTGAAGCAAACTACTTACTCTCTCTTTTTTGTTTTGTTCCTTCTTTATCGTTGTTCATTCCATTGGTTATAATCCTTCTTTACAACTTGACTAATGTTTAATGTGAAGGTATTTGTAGAACCTATCCGGGGGGCAGGGAGCAAATTTGGAACTCAAAAACTTTGGGAACTGGATGTCATAAACTAAAAGTAAAAAAAATAAATTTTTAAAAATGAGGGGCAATCAGGTGGTACAGTGAATAGAGCAGTGGCCCTGGAGTCAGGAGGACCTGAGTTCAAATTTGGCCTCAGACACTTAACATGTACTAGCCATGTGACCTTGGGCAAGTTACTTAACCCCAATTGCCCTGCCTTCCCCTCTCTTAAAAAAAAAACAAAAAAAAAAAAAACAAAACCAAATGGTTATGAAGAGATTCACAGTTTCATTTAATTTGGGGGGGTGTACTGTGTATATGGAAATGTTCTCTTTTGTTCTTTAGTTTCAGAATAAAATATAAAATTAATTTTTTAAAAACAGGCAATGTTGACAAAGTGGATCAGGTACCCAAGGGAGCAACCCAATTGGTGAAGAAGAGTCTTCATATCCTATAAGGAACCAAAGAGGTAAAGATGGGAGTTAGGAGGAGGGGAAGGTTGACTTCAAATATCTAATCAGGTATGGGGAACCTGCGGCCTTGAGGCCACATGTGGTCCTCTAGGTCTTCAAGTGCAGCCCATGGACTGAATCCAAACTTCACAGGACAAGTCCTTTTACTAAGAGGGGATTTATTCCATGAAGTTTGGATTCAGTGTAAGTGCTGCACTTGAGGACCTAGAGGGCCACATGTGGCCTCCAGATCCTTGACTCCCCACCCCTGATCTAAAAAGTTTCATGTAGAAGAGGATGAAGACTATTTTGTGTGATCCCTGAAGACAGAACTAAGACCACTATGTGGAATTCATATTGAGGCAAATTCTGCTTTGGGATAAGGAAAACTTTTTTTTTAATGAAAATTGAATGAAAATTAAATAGGTCACTACATAAGGTAGTGAGCTTTCTGGTTGCTAGATACATTCAAGCAAAATGTAGATGAATGACCACAATATGGAGTGCTTTTGATGGACTACAGCTTTGGGAGAAAGCTAGATTATATGTAGGGTTGTACTAGATTATATGTAAATTTCCTTCTCAGGTGTGAAACTTTATAATTCTAAACATTTAAAAAATATTTTCAGTTTCTGACTTAATGATCTTTGCTTTTCCCTACTATGAAACTGAGAATAAATTTTGGTGTATAGGATCCAATTTCAGAAAGTCAAATATACATAGAAAAAAATGTGAAATATTTCTATTTCTCATATTACTGGTTTAAAGAAGACTCCTCATACATAAGACCTTTGGTTTAGTGGCCACTGAGAGTAAAATCAATGACATCATTTTGGCAGCTGCTGCCATCTGGTCAGCCATTTAAAATGCTTTCTGCTGTCTGACTGAGCAGGAGCCATTTTCCACGTTCCACAAGGGACTAGGAGGACACAGAGTGACCTCTATCAAGAATAGATTGGAATTCCTTAGTTACTCAAGGGGCCAAACTCATTGCTTCTTTTAACCCATGAAGGCAACATTTCCATCAAGTGTTTTAATTAGTCTTAACTGTTCCTGAGGGATCGCAGTCCTATTTGAAATAGCTCATGAAGAATTAGACCAGTAATCAGAAAGTTCCCATTTTGATTAATTTCATAAATAACAATAAACAGCAAGGACTGCCTAGATATACAGAAGCAAAGGATGTCACAGAAAGCCCTGCAGTTCGTCTTTTAAATATCTTATTTTAGGCAAATGTAATTGATGGAAAACTATATTACAACATTGAGATCTTGCTGGGCAGAAGCCTTTTTTGTCTTTCCACTCCTCTCCAGGTATACTGGAACACAGTCCTTGCAGGGACAGGGTTAGTCTTCATCTAGTCCAAGGCCCTCATTTTACACATGTTACTCAGAGACCCAAAAAAAAAAAAAAAAAAAAAAGAGGCAAGGAAGTGGTTAGAATTGGGACTTGAACTCAAATCTTCTGACCTAAATTCTATTTGGGTCATTTCAATACACCAACATTAAGTACATGACAAATGTGAAAGCACTGCATTTGGCACTGTGGATATAACGACATTTAAGTCATCCCTGCTTTCTTTTTTTCCTTCCTTCCTTCCTTCCTTCCTTCCTTCCTTCCTTCCTTCCTTCCTTCCTTCTTTCCTTCCTTTTCTTTTTTTGGAATTTATTTAGTATTTCATTTTTCCCCAGTTACATGTAAAAACAATTTTTAACATTCATTTTTAAAGCTTTGAGTTCCAAATTCTCTCCCTTCCCCTACCTCTCACCCCACCAACCCCACGTTGAAAAGGCAAGCAATTCAATATAGGTTATGCATGTGTAGTCATGCAAAACATTTCCATATTAGTCACGTTGTGAAAGAAAACATAGACCAAAAAACAAAACAAAATAAAACAAAACAAACCCCAAACCTCAAGAAAATAAAGTAAAAAAATATATGCTTCAATCTATATTCAGACACCATTAGTCCTATCTCTGGGGATGGATAGCATTTGTCATCATAAGTCCTTCAGAATTGTCTTAGATCATTGTACTGCTGAAAATAATTAAATTATTCACAGCTGATCACCTTATAATATTGCTGTTACTCTGTACACAGTACATTTCACTTTGCAACAGTTCATGTAAATGTTTCCAGATTTTTCTGAGAGCATCCTGCTCATCATTTCTTACAGTATAATAATATTCCATCATGATCACATACCACAACTCGTTCAGCCATTCCCCAGTTGATGAACAACTCCTCAATTTCCAATTCTTTGCCACCAGAAAAGGTCTGCTATAAATAATTTTGTACATATAGATCCTTCTTTTCCCTTCATCTCTTTTGGGATACAGACCTAGTAGTGGTATTGCTAGGTTAAAGGGTGTGCATAGTTTTATAACCCTTTGGGCATAGTTCTAAATCCCTCTACAGAATGCTTGAATCAGTTTAAAACTCCACCAACGATGCATTATTCTCATTTTTCCCACATCCCTTCCAACATTTGTCATTTTCCTTTTCTGTCCTATTAACCAATCTAATAGGTATGAGGTAGTACCTAAGAATTGTTTTTTCTTTTCTTTTTTTTTTTTTTAAAGCAATTGGGGTTAAGTAACTTGCTCAAGGTTACACGGCTAGACATTATTTATGCGTGGGTGCTCATTTTCTGAGGCCGGATCTGATCTTGGGTCATCCCAACTCTGAGGCCAGCGCTCTTACTGCGCCACCTAGCCACCCCTAAGAATTGTTTTAATTTGCATTTCTCCAATGAATAGTGGGTTAGAGCATTTTTTTCATATGGCTATAGACAGCTTTGATTACTTCATCTGAAAACCAGTCATATCTTTTGATCATTTGTCAATTGGGGAATGGCTCTTATTTTTATAAATTTGACTCACTTCTCTATATGTTTGGGAAATGAGGCCTTTATCAGAGAAATTTGCTTCAGAATTTTTTTCACAGTTGTATTGCTAACTGTTTTCCCCTCCATCCTACCCCCCCTTTATTCTATTCTGTCTCTCCTTTCACCCTGTCCCTTCTCAAAAGTGTTTTGCTTTTGACTATTCCCTCCTCAATCTGTCCTCCCTTCTATCACAACGTCTCCCCCCACTTCTCTTATCCCCTTTCCCTCCTACTTTCCTGTAATGTAAAATAGATTTCTATAACCAATTAAGTGTGTAAGTTATTCTCTTATTGGGCCAATTCTAATGAGAGTAAGGTTCACTCAATCCCCCTCACCTCCCCCTCTTCCCCTCCACTGCCTCTTTTATGTGAGATAATTTACCCCATTCTACCTCTCCCTTTTCCTCAGTACATTCATTCCTCTCTCTCCTTAATTCTATTTTTTTTAGATATCATCCCTTCATATTCAACTCACACCTGTGCCCTCTGTCTGTATATATATATATATATATATATATATATATATATATATATACTCTAACTACCCTATGTGATGGTAATGGTAATTTGAAGATCTTCTCTGCCCCTTGATAGGACTAAGTTAATTTGAGGACCTTCCCTGATTTGAAAATATACTCTGGGGGTGGCTAGGTAGTGCAGTGAATAGAGCACCACCCTAGCATCCCCAACATGGCTGCCAACACAAGTTCTTAGATCTGCTTTTCTAAAGGAAAGCAACTCAAATTGGGTTAACAGTCTTGCTTTAAATCAATCAAATATATCATTTACCTTGTTCAGGGGAAAAAGTCATCACCCCATACTTCAGAGCATACAGACAGAAACATTTCAAGCAGACAGGCCTCCAACTGTCCAACCATTGCATCCATACTAAATGACAGTTACCAGAGAGGGAAGCATCAACATCTGGGTTTTCAAAGCCAGGGGGCTCAACAACGGCTGCCCAGAATCTTGTCTGGTCAAGTCACACAACACTTCTCAAAGTGAGCCCCAAAACAAAGTCTCACATCAGGGATTATATAGCCTTCTCCTGGCTCAGAGAAATGTAACAACCCTCTTTTTTTTTTTTTTTTTTGCTTTTTGGAGGGCAATTGGGGTTAAGTAACTCGCCCAAGGTTACATGGCTAGGGTTTTTTGGTGTGTGTGTGTGTGTGTGCTAAGTGTCTGAGGCCGGATCTGAGCTCAGGTCCTTCTGACTCCAGGGCTGACGCTCTACTCACTGCGCCACCTAGCCACCCCCAACCCTCTTGACCCACTGTCTAATCACAAAGTATCTTCTGAGAAACAAGCGTCCTACCACAGGCTCCAGGCGCACTTAACCTAGGGGCAGGGAAGATCTTAAAAATTTACATTCCTATAACACAGCCCTGGGGTCAGGAGGACCTGAGTTCAAATCTGGCCTCAGACACTTAACACTTACTAGCCATGTGACCTTGGGCAAGTTACTTAGCCCCAACTGCCCTGCTTTCCCCCTCCAAAAAGCAAAAAAAAAAAAAAAAGGAAATATACTTTGTCCCCTTAGAGGATAAATGTGGTCACATGAAGCCTGTAGTGGGAGGTTTGTTTTTCAGGAAGGCTCAAATTTTCTTACTTTGTAGTTAAGTGGGTCATGAGGGTTGTGAGGTTTTCTGAACCTGGAGAAGGCTATATATACCTCTGAGGTGAGGTTTTGCTTTGGAGCTCACTTTGGGAAGAGTTGTGTGATTTGGACAGATGAAACTCTGGGCAGCTTTTGAGCCCCCAGCTTTAAAAGCCAGATGTTGGTGCTTCTCTCTCTGGTAACTAACTTATGTATGTGATGGTAGATATCGAGAAGTCCTGTCTGTTTAATTTATGTTATTTTCTCTGTCTTATTTTTTGTGTGCTTGCAACTTCTGTTTGTATTCTCTGAAGTTCAGGGTGCTGACTTTTTCCCCTGAACTAGGTAAATGAAATATGTTTGATTAAAGTAAGATTGTTAACCCTTTTGAGTGGCTTTCCTTTAGAAAAGCAGATCAAAGGGGCGGCTAGGTGGCGCAGTGAATATATACCTTGCCGGCCCTGGAGTCAGAAGGACCTGAGTTCATAGCCGGCCTCAGACACTTAATCCACACAAACAAAAACCTAGCCATGTAACCTTGGGCAAGTTACTTAACCCCAATTGCCCTAAAGGGGCGGCTAGGTGGCGCAGTGAGTAAGAGCGCTGGCCTCGGAGTTGGGATGACCCAAGATCAGATCCGGCCTCAGAAAATGAGCACCCACGCATAAACAATGACTAGCCGTGTAACCTTGAGCAAGTTACTTAACCCCAATTGCTTTAAAAAAAAAAAAGAAAAAGAAAAGCAGATCAAATAAACTGTGCTAGCAGCCATCATGGGTTTGCTAGAGTGCTTGCTGCTACACCATAGTAATGAGAAAGTTCTTATGAGTTGCAAGTATCATCTTCCTATGTAGGAATATAAACAGTTTAAGTCCTGTAAGGGCCCTTTAAGACTTTACCCGAATGTTGGGGGAGGGGATAGGCTTTGCTTTTACTGTGCTAATTTCCATATAAGGTATAGGTTTTATTTGATGTTGTTATTGGGCCATAGTTGGGGCGAGGGCGTGGTTTAATGTATATAAGATGCTGTACGCGGAAGCATCTCTCTCTCGGGATGTGACCAGCCGTGAATAAACAACTCCTGAAACCTCGGGTGCTCTGTCTGGGTTAATTCCTCTTCAGAGGCCGGTGACGACCGAAGACTCGCTATGGGGATAGGTGAGTAGAGAGGACGGGGATATAATAGTTACAGATCAACCCGCCGCCGGTGCCGTAGATAAGGCCCCCGGCAAGTGGCGCCTGAACAGGGATTGAGATCTGTAGGGACCGTCTGAGTCCGCTGGACGGACTCCCCCCAGACAGCCTCATCTCATAAGAAGGACGAGATGGGAGGATTGAATAGCATACCTGAATTTCGACCCGAGGAGAAGGGGGTTGTAGCCGCCCAGCTGTATAAGCTGTGCGCTAAGAGGGGGGATAAAATCCCCCTAAAAACCTGCCGAGCATTCATAGAAGGGTCGGGTGAAGAGGAGGAAAGTCACGGTGTGGGGCCATAAGAGGAGGATGAAGGGGAGGATGGGGGGGAGGATGAGGGCCCCCCTCCCGTGTACCCCTGGGAAGAGTTAAGGAGGGCTAGAGGGGAAAGCCGCGAAAAAGATGGCGGAGACACGACACTTCCGCATTCTTCATGGGACACAGACCAGAAGGATAGTGGGTGTGACGCAGCTCAGATGCCGAGCGGGCCTAGACAGGAAAAGACAGGAGGATGGGGCGGGGCCTCTTCTAGACACCCGGAGGCCTGGGGCGGAGTTTCCCCGAGTTGCCCAGAAGCTTGGCTAGCCGCCCCAACGGCCATGGCTGAGTCTCCCCCATGCAGATTGGCAGCATTCAGGGACGGGGGGAGAGGACCCAGACCAGGGGCAACAGGTCTGGTCGCAGCCAGTGCCATCCGAGCCTTTGAGCAGGGGGAGACAGTAGACTGGGATGACTGGGGGATATATCCGCTGCTTGCTGATCCCCTCACGGGACAGCGGCAGTACGCCCCAGTGCCATTTAAGATGTTGAAGGAGCTGAAGGAGGCCGTGTCCAAGTACGGCGCCAGCTCCCCTTATGTAAAAAGATTGCTGAAAAACATAATAGCCACTAATCCTTGGACTCCGTCAGACTTTGACGAAGTCTGTTCTGCTTGTTTTGACCCCGCCGGCTATATGGCTTTCAAAGCCCAGGCTCGCCGAGAGGCCTTACAGTTCGCAAGAACTAAAGGATACGGCCCAGTTGAGCAGGTGGTGGATCTCCTGTGCTGCACGGGGATAAATGCTGACCCAAGAGTGCAGGCACAGTACGGCCAGGTAGAACTGGAAGCAGTAGAGGAAGTGCACCTGAGAGCATGGGATAAGGTGGGAACTATGAAAGGAGGGAAGGCTCCAGCTAAGCTAATTGGGCTCAAACAGCGAGCCAATCAAGACCCATTAAGTTTCGTTAATGAAGTTAAGGAGACTGTGTCACGTGTTATGGGTGAAGGGCCCAGCACTGATCTACTCGTGAAACAGATTGTAAGGGAGGGACTTCGACCTCGCCCCGCTGCCACTGTGGCCACTTTACCTAGTGATGCCTCCTTAGAAGACATGGTAGACAAACTAATGGATATGCCAGGAGAGGACTCCATGCAAGCCCTTGTGGCGGCCATGGAAAGCAGAGAGAATTCACTGGTGGCCGCCCTAGAGAAAATGAGCATGGGGCCCGGCAAGAGATCAGCTTGCTTCAAGTGTGGCAAACTTGGCCACTTCAAAGCACAATGCAAGGCATCTACTCAGACCCCTCGGTGCTACTGCTGCGGCAAGCAGGGACACATAGCTAAATTTTGCAGAAACAAGGGGAAGCAGGGAAACGGCCGGAGGGGGGGCCCAGCCGCGAGGCACCCCCACGGTCCATCAGCGGCAAACATACACCAGTGAGGGCCTGGGCAGTAGAAGGACAGGGACAAGTCGCCTACCAGATGGCCCCGTGGGAGACCATGGCTGTTCCATCTCTAACACAGACTTGTCCGGCCTTAATCACAGGCCCTGAGGGCTACACTGAATTTATAACCCATACTCAAATTGTGGAAGACCCTGAATCACCCATTGTTTTGACTAACCCTCACCCCTACTCCATAATGATAAATAAGAACCAAGTAATTGGGAAAGCCATCCCATTGCAAGGCTCCCCATTTATTCATTCAGGGAGAGCCCAGACCATAAACTTGGTACAACCAGCGACCCCCGACCGGCCTACTCTGATTGTGTTGGTCGAAGGGAGCTCAGTAGAGGGAATCATGGATACTGGGGCGGATTGCTCCGTGATAAATGGAGGCCAGTGGAAGCCTGAATGGCCACTGTCGGCGGGAGGGCAGCCAGTAATGGGGGTAGGAGGGAGACAGACTGCCCCTAAGGCAGCAAGGGCCCTGAAGTGGGCTGTGAAAGGCAAGACAGGACTGTTTAAACCTCTCTTCCTACCAGGGCTCCCATACGCCCTCTGGGGGCGTGATCTCCTCTCCCAATTGAATCTTTCTTTGGCCACTCCAGACAGTCTGCTGGGAAATTAGTGGGGCCACTGCCGAAGGGAGCTTCTCCCCGCAGATCACTTGGATTGATAAGAAACCAATATGGGTAGAACAGTGGCCCCTGTCCCAAGAGAAGCTCACAGTGCTTAGGATGATTGTAGATACTTTATTATTAGAGGGGAAAATAGAGAAATCTCTTAGTCCCTTTAATTCCCCAGTATTTGTCATCAAAAAGAAAAATGGAAAATGGAGGATGCTAGTTGACCTCAGAGCAGTTAACGCTGCCATGTTACCAATGGGAGCCCTCCAACCTGGACTACCCACGCCGGCAGCCATCCCAAGGAATTGGGAGATAATAGTGATTGATATTAAGGATTGTTTTTACAGTATCCCTCTTCACCCAAATGATAAAGAGAAGTTTGCCTTTTCTGTTCCCAGCGTTAACTTCCAGGCACCTTCCGAGAGATATCAGTTTAGGGTTTTGCCCCAGGGAATGGCAAATAGCCCAACCTTGTGTCAGTTATATGTGGCAGAGTTGTTAAGGCCAGCTAGGGAAAAATATAACAGTCTTATGATTATACATTATATGGATGATATATTGATCGCTGCACCACAGCTGCAGCTGGCAGAGAGTTGTTTGGCCCTAATAACCGAGTTGTTGCAAGGTAAAGGATTGCTGCTAGCCCCTGAGAAGGTGCAAAAGTCATATCCTTATGAATATTTAGGTCAAAAGGTTCTTCCCGAACAGGTTGTTAAAGATATTCCTGGCATTGATAAGTCCCAATATAGGACACTGAATGATTTTCAAAGGTTGGTGGGAGCAATTCAGTGGATTCGCTCGGCAATCCCTATACCACAGTCACTTATGCAGCCATTATATGAGATTCTAAAAGGGGCGTCACAGTTGACCTCCCCTAGGACATGGACCCCCAAGGCAGAATAGGCATTGGAACAGATTTTGCAAAAAGCCTCTGTTTTGAGTCGCCAAGCCCCAGATGAACCTATATATTTTCAAATATTAAGAGATACAGGGCGATTTTGGGGATGCCTCTTTCAAAGACATGGATGTTTAGAATGGTTATATCCAAAAATTCCAAAAAAGATTATACAAGATAAATGGGAGACCCTAGCTTGGTTTTGTTTGCAAGCCTCTGAGCGCTGTCAACGCACATTTGGGCGCAAACCTTTTCTTAACTTAGATCTATCAGGAGAGCTCAGTCATACACTTGCAGAAAATTCCCTGCTGTGGGCCATGGTGTTGACTAGTATGAATATTGCGAAAGTCACACCTCCCCCAGTGGTCCGGATGTATAGTGAATTCATTCTCAAACGCCACACGCCTGTAGTGGTATCCGATCCAGTGGCCGGACCAAATATATTTACAGATGCCACTAAGAATGGCCGTGCTGTAGTTCACAACCCGTCACAACCAGCCACGTCGGTATTTGATACCCCATATACCTCCACCCAGAAGAATGAGTTATTTGCCATTATTAAAGCTGTAGAGTTGTTTGATACTATACCCATAAATTTAATTACAGATAGTATGTATTGTGCACTATTGCTTCCCCGCTTGGAACATGCCTATGTGTCTCCAGGATCCACCATAGCCGATCTTTTATTACAACTTCAACATAGAATAAAGGGTAGGAGACATTCCATTTATGTCCTACATGTGCGGTCCCATATATCTATCTCGGGACCTATTTCTCAAGGCAATGATGAAGCCGATAGTGCCCTATATATAGCCCACCAAGATCCTGATCCGGCCCGGCAGGCACACGGTAAGTATCATATTTCAGCTAGATCCCTCAGACGCCTCTATGGCATTCCTAAGATAGAAGCACGCTCCATTGTACGCTCATGCACCGCTTGCGCACCCGTCCGGCCGCGCCCCCAGCCAGAGGGCATCAATCCCAGGGGCGACTTGCCTAATGCCCTCTGGCAAATGGATGTCACACATTTAGGACAGAAACATATACATGTATCAGTAGATACCTTTTCTTCCTTTACCTTTGCTACGTTGCAACCCGGTGAGACTGTAAGACATGTAATATCACATTTGTACACTCAAATGGCCACCTTAGGTGTGCCAGAAGCCCTAAAGACTGATAATGGGCCGGCATATACCTCTAGGGCCTTTACAGAATTCTGCCTAGAATTTTCTATCAATCATACTACGGGTATTCCCTATAACCCCACAGGCCAAGCCATGGTGGAGCGAGCAAATCGCAACCTGAAAACAACCCTCTATAAACAAAAAGGGGGAGTATGCAGGGGAATAACCCAAAAGGAATTGGCACAAGCCGTTTTTACCATGAACTTTCTCCAATTTAGAGATGATGGCACCTCGGCCGCACAGAGATTTTTTGGAAAAACTGCGACCAAACACATAGAGTTGCCACCCCCCACAAGGGCCCTACCAGGAACTAAGATAATGTGGAGGGATGAAGAAGGAAGTGGCATGGGCCGGTCACAGTGGTTGCAAGGAGACCAGGCCATTTATCCTTTTATCCAAATGAGAATTCTAGTCTCCCCGAAAAATGGATACCTGTACATAGAGCTAGAGATCTTGAATGAACCCAACCCGATTATCGGGATGAGGAGTTCCCTCTCTTTTCCTTTGCAGGGACATGGCCCACCATCCTGGGAATCCTGATGCATGGAACGGCGATAGAACACCCCACCCCCGGACTCGCGACGCCTCGATGGGGGCCTCTTGGGGCGGGTTGGGTGCCTCTCTGGGTCTCCTCTTATTACTTATTGGGCTTTTATTTTGGTGCATATGCCGTGCATCCACCCGGCATAAGGGCTCTATGTTACTTACCCAACAAGCCATCTTTGCTATAAGAGAAGGACAAGATCCTTCAGTTTGGCTCGCCGCCATGGAAGACATGTAACACCTTGGGGTAAGACAGGGCAAGCCCCACGACGGGCAACTTCTCCCACCCAGCCACCTAAGACAGGGCCCGAAGGTGTTGGGTCCCTAGGACGGGTAAGGTTTCAGGGATTGAGGAGACGACCCAAGCCAGGGCACCCCGCTCCCGGCGAAGCCATAAGCTTAGATGATGCGTACTGTTTAGCAAGGCTGCACCGGGCGCCACAGCCCTGATAAAACAAAAAGGGGGAGATGTTGGGGGCGGGGATAGGCTTTGCTTTTACTGTGCTAATTTCCATATAAGGTATAGGTTTTATTTGATGTTGTTATTGGGCCATAGTTGGGGCGAGGGCGTGGTTTAATGTATATAAGATGCTGTACGCGGAAGCATCTCTCTCTCGGGATGTGACCAGCCGTGAATAAACAACCCCTGAAACCTCGGGTGCTCTGTCTGGGTTAATTCCTCTTCGGAGGCCGGTGACGACCGAAGACTCGCCATGGGGATAGGTGAGTAGAGAGGACGGGGATATAATAGTTACAGATCAACCCGCCGCCGGTGCCGTAGATAAGGCCCCCGGCACCTGAACTCTGAGAACTCATGGAGAACTCAAGCAAATGACAGCACAACTCAGGCTGGGTCAAGAGGCACCTGAGTGTGTGTTTCTGCGCCTCCCCCCACCCCTTGAACCAACACAGGTTCAAGGATTACGGGGTGTTGAGCATGTGCTGCTAACAGGGGAGCACACCCCTCCCGTGAGGAGCCTGTTGCTGAGGCACGTGGGGGAACAGAGTTGGGAAAAGGGGACAAAAGGGGGAGGTGAGGTGAACAGGGGGTGGTGAAGAAAAGGGGTGAAGAGAAGAAGAGAGGAGGTTGTGAACAAGGAAAAGAATAAACAACAAGGCTATACACTACACCTTCCTGTGGGACTCCTTTGTCTATTCAGGAGGAGCAAACTCTCCCAAGGGTTGTGGGGGCGACCGGGGTTCATAGAGGTGACCAGAGTTGTAGAGGCAACTGGAAAGGAACTCTCTGAGGGGTTCGTGGAGGTGACCCCAGGGTTGTGGGGGTGACCAAAGTCGTAGAGGCGACTGGAGAGGTATGTATAGACGCTAGCCTGGTGCAGCAGGATCCGTACAAAGTCCCTTATGATTTCTCTTTTCTGCTTACCTTTTTATGCTTCACATGAGTCTTGTATTTGAAAGTCAAATTTTCTCTTCAGCTCTGGTCTTTTATCAGGAATGACCGAAAGTCAGGGGCGGCTAGGTGGCGCAGTGAGTAAGAGTGCCGGCCTCGGAGTTGGGATGACCCGGGATCGAAACCGGTCTCAGAAAATGAGCACCCACACATAAATCATGACTAGCCATGTAATCTTGAGCAAGTTACTTAACCCCAATTGCTTTAAAAAAAAAAAAAAGAATGATTGAAAGTCCTCTATTTCATTGAATATTCATTTTTTTCTCTTGAAGGATTATGCTCAGTTTTGCTGCGTAGGTAATTCTTAGTTGTACTCCTAGCTCTTTTGCCCTCCAGAATATCACATTCCAAGTCCTTCAATCCTTTAATGTAGAAATTGCTAAATCTTGTGTTATTCTGACTGTGGTTCCATGATACTTGAATTGTTTCTTTCTGTCTGCTTGCAATATTCTTTTCTCAAACAGGAAGCTCTGGAATTTTGCTATAATATTCCTGGGAGTTTTCATTTTGGGATCTCTTTCAGGAGGTGATCAGTAGATTCTTTCAATTTCTGTTTTAACCTCTAATTCTAAAATATCAAGGCAGTTTTCCTTGATAATTTCTTGAAAGATGATATGTAGGCTGTTTTTCTGACCATGGCTTTCAAGTAGTGCAATAATTTTTTTTTTACTTTTTAAAAAAAAATTTTTATTTTGTTAATTAATTAATTAATTAATCTTTTTTTTCTTTTTTTAGTCCAACAATTTTTAAATTATCTCTCGGATCTATTTTCCATGTCAGTTGTTTTTCCAACGAGATATTTCACATTGTCTTCTATATTTTCATTGTTTAGGTTTTGTTTTGTTTTGTTGTTTCTTGATTTCTCATAAAATCATTTGCTTCCATTTGCTAAATTCTAATTTTTAAGGAATTATTTTCTTCAGTGAGTTTTTGGACTTCCTTTTCCATTTGGCCAATTTTACTTTGTAAGGAATTTTTTTCTTCAGTGAATTTTTGTGCCTCTTTTTTTCTACTTGGCAATTCTGATTTTTTTTTTCTTTAATGTGTGCACTTTTATTTGAACTGGTCTTAAGTCAGTGTACAGGTAAAGTTCCTCCCCTCCCCCAAGTACTGGCACCAATCTCAAAACTTGCAGGGAGACTATAAAAGTCCTCATTCACATCTATGTTGGAGGCAGGGAGGGAATTTAGAAGGCCATTCCATATAGCTGACCGTTTTTTAAAAAAGGGAACAAGTATTAAGGTAGAAGATACAAAAAGTTTTTTTTTAAGGATTACATAATTTACATTTAAAGCAATACTAGTACCTTCCCCCCACCCCCTTCCCCATCATGGATCTTTGTTACATCACTCCTTTGACAGCCTTCACAGAGGCTTGTAGCTGTAACAATGCATTATATGGTATTTGGAATGACCACTAAAAAAAAAATGTACAATCAGAGTCCTGAAGACACACTGTAGAACTTTGGGGATGTTTGCCTCCAACATACTTAGACTGCTCATCACCTTCACTGTTCCAGTTTTTAAATCCTGAGTCAAGCACCAATAAATAAATAAATAAAACAATAAAACAAAAAACAAACAAAAAAACAAATAAAGCCATGCCAATCTCATCTCTTTTTTTTGGTGTAATTATCATGTCATCATGTCACACCCTTTGACATAAAAAAAAAAAAAACCACAAACAGTCCATTTAGAAGCATTTGTGGTGGACAATGGAGGGCCCAGAATCGTCATACTCTTGCTTGCTGATCCACATCTGCTGGAAGGTGGAAAGAGATGTCAGAATGGAGCCTCCAATTCAGACAGAGTATTTGCGCTCAGGTGGGGCAATGATCTTGATTTTCATTGTGCTGGGAGCTAGGGTTGTAATCTCCTTCTGCATCCTGTCAGCAATGCCTGGGTACATAGTGGTACCACCTGACAATACAGTGTTGGCATACAGGTCCTTATGGATGTCAACATCACGCTTCATGACTGAGATGAAGGTAGTTTCGTGGATTCCACAGGATTCCATACCTAAGAAAGATGGTTGGAAGAGAGCTTCTGGGCACCGGAACCTCTCCTTTTCAATGGTGATAACCTGATCATCAGGGAGCTCGTAGCTCTTTTCCAGAGAGGAGCTGGATGCAGCAGTGGCCATCTCCTGCTCAAAGTCTAGGGCAACATAACACAGCTTCTCCTTGATGTCATACATGATTTCCCTCTCAGCTGTACCCTCTCTTGGTCAGGATCTTCATGAGGTAGTCCGTCAGACCACAGCCAGCCAGATCCAGATGGAGGATGGCGTGGGGAATGGCATAACCTTCATAGATGGGCACAGTGTGGGTTACACCATCACTGGAGTTCATCATAATACCAGTGGTACAACCAGAGGCATACAGGGACTGCACAGCCTGGATGGCAACGTACATGGCTGGGGTATTGAAGGTCTTAAACATAATCTGAGTCATCTTTTCTCTGTTGGCTTTGGGGTTCAGGGGGGCTTCTATGAGCAGCACAGGGTGCTCTTCAGGGGCCACAAGGAGCTCGTTGTAGAAAGTTTGATGTCAGATCTTCTCCATGTCATCCCAGTTGGTGACAATACCATGTTCAATGGGGTACTTCAGGGTTAGAATATCTCTCTTGCTCTGGGCCTCATCCCCCACATAGCTGTCTTTCTGGCCCATACACACCATCACATCCTGATGTCTGGGGCGCCCAACAATGGAAGGGAAGGCAGCCCAAGGGGCATCATCTCCTGCAAAGCCAGCTTTGCACATTCCAGAGTCATTGTCAACAACAAGAGCAGCAATATCATCATCCATGGCAAACTGTGAAGTGGCCAGTTTAAACCTTTAAGAGAAGAAAAGAGGTGGTGCCGCACCTGGAGGCGGGGGGAGGCAAGTGCATGCTGGGTGAAAGAGCTCACAGCTTGGCAATTCTGCTTTTTAAGGCATTCTTCTCCTCATTGACTTTTTGTATGTCTTTTACCATTTGTCCTAGTCTATTTAAGGTGGGGTTTTTTTTTTCAGTATTATTTTGTTTGTCTTCTTTACCAAGCTATTGATTCTTTTTTCATTATTTTCTTGTGTCACTCATTTCTCTTTCCAATTTTTCCTCTACCTCTCTTACCTGATTTTCAAAATGCTTTTTGAGCTCTTCCATGATCTGAGATCAATTCATATTTTTTCTTGGAGACTTTGGATGTTGAAGCTTTGACTTTGTTGTTTTCTTCTGAGTGTGTGTTAAGTAAGTTTCTCTGGTTAGAATTCTTTTCTGGTTTTTTTTTTCTCATTTTCCCAGCCTATTTCTTGATTTTTAACTCTTTGTTAAGGTAGGGTTTTGCTTCCAGTGTGGAGGGTGAACCGTCCCAAGCCTCAGGGTTTTTGTGTAGCTGTTTCCAGAGATACTTCTAGGGACCTGTAAGTTTTCAGTTCTTCCAAGGTAGTATGATCCAAGGAGAGATGTGTTTATTACTCTCCTGGCTTGTGCTCTGTTCGATGAGCAAACACAAGCACTCTTTTCTGCCCTGGAACTGTGAGGAGGGTCCCTGCTCCACTGCAGCCATAAGCTCTAGTGTGCTAGCGCTCCCCCTCACCCTGGGACTGCCATCCAAGACTATGACCCAGATCCCAATACGGGGAAAACAACAGAGTCCTGCCTCAGTGCTAGCAAAGAGGCCCTGTAATCTCCTTCCCACCAGTTATTCAACCCCCTTACCATCTGAGGGCTGAGAGCTCACTGCTGATTCAATAGCTCCTAAGGTCTACTTCTGGTTGGCTATGGCTAGGTCTGTGCTGGTGTGGCCTGTGCTGGACTGTGCTTTACTCTTACCCAGGTGTGACACACCTTTCTTGTTGACCTTTTAAGTTGCCTTTGGTTAGAAAAGTATTTCACCCCATCCTTTTGTGACTTCTGCTGCTCCAAGAATTGTTTTATGGCATTATTTAAAGGTGTTTGGGAAGAGCCCAGGTGAGTTGCTGCCTTTTCTCTGCCATCTTGACTCTGCCTCCCTTGTCCCTGCTTTCTAGGACCATACAAGCTAATGGGGAGGTTATGAACACAAATGTTTATAATTAGATAAATGCAATGTGGAAATGTGGACAAATTACTAGGAGAAACATGAGGAGGAAGAGAACACTCAAACTCTGTGTATGTGTGCTGGAGGGGAGGGAAAATTTTATGGAGAAAGTGACACCTGATTTGGGTCTTGAGAGAAGGAAAGCACTTCAACATAGGGAAAGTCCTTTCCAAGCATGATAGATGCCATGAGAAAAGGCATGAAGATGGGAAAGGACAGGATAAAAATGAGGGATATAAAGTACTACAGTTTGACTGGGCTAGAGAATAAATGAAGGGAAGTGTGTGATATATAGTGAGACACTAAATTGGAGCTATACTATGAAGAGTCTCAAAAGTCAGGCTTAGAATTATTTAGTAGGAATTGGGTAACAACTGAAGGTTTTGAATAATGGCACTATTCAATAAATCAACACTTATTAAATATCTACTCTGTGCCAAGCCTTATGCTAAGTGCTGGCAATAAAAAGATACAAGACAAAAAAACCAAAAACTTGAATGATTCCTGCCCTCAAGGAGTTTACATTCTAAGGGGAAGAAAAAAACATGTTACATAAATAAGCATATACAAAATACATATATGAGAATTTTTGGACATGGCCAAAGTAAGAATTTTGTCATTGATATTTATATCTATATATTCAATTATGTATTACAAGTTTTAGTTTTAAATTTGACGGAGTTTGGGGGAGGTAGGAAGAAGAGAAAATAAATTCTTGCTAATTGAAAAAAATAAAATAAAATATTCATATACACACACGCATATATATATACACACATATATATGTATATATGAACATATATATGTAAGGGTAGAGGGGCTACCACTTCAACAAATATAATCACAAAAAGTTCAGACATCTCAAATCAATTAATCAATAGTACAAACTATTGTTTGTGCTAGGTGCTAGGAAATCTTTCAACAACCTTACCTTAATATATAAATAAGTCATTAATTCTTTTGAGAAGAATATAAGGTTTTTGGCCATTGGAAGAAGACAAATGATACCCCATAGGAAAGGTCTTGTGACTGGCTGAAAGAATCAGGCATCCTTCTGGATCTAAGTATAAAAATAGTAGGCCCTGAAGCTGTGGGCAAATCCAGTTCTGGAGGACCCCAAATTCAAGAGCTGAGAATTCTAGAGTTAGATACAACCTCCCAAAAGAGTATTGTTCTTTAAGGGAGAACACAGTTTCTTTCTTCCTCTACCACTGACCATGTCATAGGAGAGAATGAACCAGTAGCAGACAGTGCAGACAGTGTACATCTACAATCAGGGAGACTGAATCAGGAAGATATCACATATCACCTCTGGGAAAGGAGTGGAAAAAATTATCTGAAAAAAGAGGCAACTTCAAGGAGCGTGACTCTTTGCATCAGAAAATAATGCTACATATGGTTTCATGAAAGGACTTCTAAGTCACAAAGCACCAGGAACTGAATTACTTATCCTTTGTCACATGGCCCCTACAAATATCTCACTACCATTGTACTCTAAATCTGTTACCCTTCTCCTTATGGACCTGTGGGTACTTATAAAAGAGCAGGCCCAAGGTTTGGGGAGGAATATTTTGTCCCAACTGTGTTTTTTCTATCACTTTAATAAATTTCTTTGCTAAAGTACTTAAGTCTACTGGCTGATTGTTGATAGGAAATTCATTAAAGGGAATTCATGAGTGATGGTACTAGAAACCTGGCCCATCAGGGTTACCCCTAGAAACTTGAAAGGGAATAGATAACCATCTTCTGAAGACCCCGAACTTTCAGTGTACATGTGAGTTATGTGAGTGGGCCCAGAGGGGATACATAAACAAAATAAATAATTTGGGGAGAAAAGTACCAGTGGTGAGGGAGTATCAGAAAAGATTTCATACGGAAGATGATGCTTGAGCTAAGCAGATGAGGAGGGAATGCATTCTAAACATAGGTGACAGTTTTTGTAAGGAAATAGAGCTGGGAGATGGAGTGTTATATGTGAGGAGTAGTAAGAAGGCCAGTTTGCCTGATCCATTAGGTATGTGAAGGGGAATAAGGTCTAATAAGGTAGAAAGGTAGGTTTGGAGTCAGGTTATGGCTAAATACAAAGGAATTTGTACTGGATCCTAGAGGAAATAGGGAGCCACTGAAATTTACTGAGCAGGGTAACAACGTGGTCAGAACTGTGCTACATGATCAGAAGTGTGTTTTAGGAGATGATAAAAATGCTATTGTTCTTTACAGTACAACATGAAAGAAAAGACCTTGCAGATTATCTAGTTCAACAGCTTCATTTAATTTTGTAGAAAGCTGATACCATTTGTTTTTATTTTATACTTATTTCTACATATACTCTACCCCTACTGCCAAACAATCCCTCCTTTGTAGCTAAGAAAAATAGTTAAGTAAAACCAACTAATGCAAGTACTTTGTTTGGCAGTATATACAGCATTCTTTAGCCATACCCTCCCAGCTATTTACTTCTCAGTGCCCAAACTGGTCATTACAATGACTCAACATTTGACTATGTTTTATTGTTCTTTTTTTAGTACATTATTTTAATTATTATGCATCTTATTCTCCTGGCCCTGCTTCCTTTAATCTGCATTATTTCATATACTTCCCATATTTCTCTGAATTATTATAATAATAATTTATTTGGGGGGGAGGGGTTAAGTGACTTGCCCAAGGTCACACAGCTAGCAACTGTCTGAGGCCCAATTTGAGCTCAGGTCCTCCTAACTCCAGGGCCAGTGCTCTATTCACTGTGCCACCTAGCTACCCCAAGCATCATTTCTTATGGTGCAATAATATTCTGTTTGTATATAATTTTCTTTAGCTATTTCCCAATCAATGGGCAAGTACCTACTTTATTTCCAGATTTTTTTATAGATACAAAGTGTACTGCTATGAATTTTTTTTTTCATTTTGTTTTTTGCTTTTTGGAGGGAGGAGGGCAGGGCAATTGGGGTTAAGTGACTTGCACAAGGTCACATGGCTAGTTAAGTGTCTGCAACAGGATTTGAACTCAGGTCCTCCTGACTCCAGAGCTGGTTGCTACCTAGCCGTCCCTGCTTTGAATATTTTAATCTGTATGTTTTCTGTCTTTTACCTCCGTAGAGTATAGGCCAAGTAGTGGAGACTTTGGATCAATCAATCAATCAATCAATAAGCATTTATTAAGCACCTACTATATGCTAAGCACTGCAAATAAGAAGACCAAAATGAAATAGTTCCTTCCCTGGAGGAGTTTACGTTTTCTCTAGGGATACGAATAGAATTTTGGAACTGGAAGGAATCCTGGCACCATCTTCTAGTACAAGCTCCTCGATATCACAGATGAGGAAACTGAGGCTCAGAGAGGGGGAGTGAGTCACCTAATGTTGCATAGCTAGTTATCGGCAGATCTAATTGAGCTAGGACTAAACCCCAGGCTCCTAATTCCCAGCCAAGAGGAATTAACAGTGCAAGGTTTTGCTTTTGTTTTGCATAATTACCAAAATAATTTTTCCTTTCCAGACTACAGCTCCTTTATTTTATGCACAAGGAAGCTGAGATGTACTGATAGGGAATGACCTCCTTTCTCCCTACCCACACAGTCACACAGATAGTCAGCACCAGAATCAGAGCCCAGGTGTCTCTGCTAAAAACACTTATGAACCTAATATGGATATCTTTTGGGAACTGGAGATTGACAATTGTAAAGTGCCTGAAGAAGCAAACATGCTGTCAGAAGACTTAGCTTCCCTCTGGTGTCCAAGCAGCTGTGGGGAGGACCACAGGGATGTTTGAATCACTGTCAAGAGCTGATTTAGTCTGTTCAGAGGTTCGCTGCTTGGCTTCTCTCCTGGGCTCCCTTCTCGTTATTCTTGGCATGGGTCACGTCGCCCTTTACCAGCCACTTGCTAACTCACCTTGGCCCTGCCTCTTCTAGAGTCCTCGCTTCTGCTATTGCATGTCATTCATTTTGGCATCCTGTACCTGGAAGAATGAGGGCGCCAGAACAGCCTGGAGCTGGGGAAAAGAGGCCGGGCTTCTGGCCAGAGAGATGTGTTGCAACTGAATTTGCAAAGGGTTATATATAGCTTTTTGTGCAGGCTGTCCTCGACTTCTAGAATGTACTCCTCCTTCTCTTCTCTGCCTCTTAGAATCCCTAACTTCCTTGAACATTCACCTCCTGGGCCTTACCTGATGCTCACTTCCTCCTTATAGAACATATACTTACCTGTTTACATGTTCTATCCTCCAAGCAGAATGTAAGCTCCACAAAGGCAACAACTTTATTTCAACGTCTTTGCATCTGCAGAGCCCAGTGCAATGCCTCATACCGGCTAGCATTAACTAAATACTTATTGGACTGGATTGGATTGTTGGAGTTGTTTTGGATGAGAGTTTCTGTTTTGTTTTGTTTTGTTTTGTTTTGTTTTTTTAACTTCATGTATTATTGGGATCATAGGATTTAGACTAACTAGAAAAGATTTTTCTATCCTTTTTTCTTCACAGAGATACTGGAATGGTTTGCTGTTTTATTCTCCAGCTCATTTTACAATATTTCAGGACCAGAAATGACACCTGGGTCATTTTGAAGGAGGAAAACAGAGTTAAGTGACTTGCCTGGGGTAATACAACTAGTAAGTGTCTGAGGAGACATTTAAACTCATCTAGTCTACCCTTCTTACTTTGCAGGTAAAGAAGCTTGCCCAAGGTCATGTAGCTAGGATCATGTATGCAGAAGCAGAAAGGGCATCAGGGGTCATCTAGTCCAGCCCCCTCATTTTCACATGAGGAAACAGGATAGTCATGAGAAGTCAGGTCTTCAACCAGAGCGCCTGTGAGATATGGCTTGATTAATCCTATTTTACATATTTTAAAAAAAATTTTTTTTTAAAGCAATTGGGGTTAAGTAACTTGCTCAAGGTTACATGGCTAGTCATTATTTATGCGTGGGTGCTCATTTTCTGAGGCCGGATCTGATCTCGGGTCATCCCAACTCCGAGGCCGGCGCTCTTACTCACTGCGCCACCTAGCCGCCCCTTTAGGGCAATTGGGGTTAAGTAACTTGCCCAAGGTTACACGGCTAGGTTTTTGTTTGTATGGATTAAGTGTCGGAGGCCGGCTCCGAACTCAGGTCCTTCTGATTCCAGGGCCGGCGCTCTATTCACTGCGCCACCTAGCCGCCCCCCTATTTTACATATTAAAAAATTGAGACTTAGGGTCACAGAGCAGAAAAGTAACTAGCAAGGCCCTGGGAAAAAAGTCTAGTAGTTATTAAAGGCCTTCCATCTTCACAAGATTCCTTCTTCAGGTGACAACCCTGGTCCCTGGTCACCAGGGAAGTTTGATTGTCCCTGCACTGTCCTGGGTCACTCCTTTATTTGTATTCCCATATTCAAGGGAGGCACATTTGGGCTACCGTTCTTCTCCATCCTTTTGAGACAGTCACCAAGTTAATGATTTAGAGCCTGAATTACTAAAATGATAGTCATCCTCTTGAAAGCATCACCAAGTTTCTGATTTAGAACCTGAATTACTAAAAAGAAATAATTTTCAACTGAGTCAACTAAGACATACTTTTAAGGCACCTGCCAAAGGCATTTGGGAGTGCTAAAGAAAACCTGAAATTCAAGTCAGTACATACCATAGATGTAGGCTGAGCACGTGCTACAGCCAAGCATGGGAACAAAACAGAAAGTCTCTCGTGTTATATAAGAACAGTATTGCTTTAAGTGCCCCATAACCTGCTTTGGGTCAGGCCTTAGTCACTGACAAAGAAGCAAATGCCATTTCCTTATGGTTTCAGGCCTTGGTGAGGGATTGAATAGCACAGGAATGCTGTCCTGATACAATCTGGCACTTGTGTTATGAGTGACATTCTGACATTTGTTATCACAGGTAACTCTGACTGACCAACCTCAGTTCCTCCTTCAAACCGACCCAGGTGTCATTTCTGGTCCTGAAATATTGCTTGTATGTACCTGGGTGGGAGGGCACAAGGGCAGGGGTTGTTTTAAAGTCAAAGTCACCCTCAGGTACCTAGACCCCAAAGTAAAAGGCAGCATGGTTCTGGGAGGCAGAGCCTTAACAACACGGCATTGAAAGGGCTTTGCCCCAGGACACCAAATTCCAGGGGTGTTTCCTTCCCTGCACAGCATAATTCCTCTCAGTTGTGCCTATTGGCCTCACAACTGGTGGCCCAGGATGCTGTAACTCTCCCCAAGGTCTTATGATCTTGGTACTTCTTACCTGGGGCTATCTTCTCTGTCAGCTACCATAGTGGGAGAGCCAGACTACCAAGGAAAGGCACTGGTACACTTGCACCTGTGGTTGGGGTTGAACTGTTCTCTGCACTCTTGCTGTCCCCCCTCCTCAAATTGACCTCTGTGCTACAGCTACACTTACTTACCCAAAACTGCTTTTAATTCCAGGCAAAAGAATTCCTAGCTATGGTTTTGCTGTCAGGAGAGAGACTGTTTGGTATAGTGGGAAGAGAACCGAACCTGTTTGGAAGTCTTGGGTTTGAGTAACATTTTAGTTATTTAATAGCTATGAGCCCTTGAATAGTCACTTATTTGCCTCATCTGCAAAATGGGGATGCCAATACCTTGGGGGTGAAGAGTGGTCCTTAGTTAGGTGATCCAGTGAATAGAATGCTGAGCCTGGAGCCAGGAAGACCTGAGTTCAAATCTGGCCTCAGATACTTACTAACTGTGTGACTCTGGGCAAGTTACTTCAGTTTCCTCATCTGTAAAATGAGCTGGAGAAGAAAATGGCCAACCACTCCAGTATCTTTGCCAGGAAAACTCCAAAAGGGGTCACAAAGAGCTGGACGTGGCTGAAACGACCAAATTACAACAAAGAAGCATTTATGGGATATTACCAAATATGATCTGCTCATCAGAAATGACCAAACATATAATCAAAGACAAATGTAATAAAAAAAGGAAATCTAGTAAGAAGGAGGGATGGACAGTCCATTGTTAAACTAGTGTTCGTGCGGGGCAGCTAGGTGGCGCAGTGAACAGAGCACCAGCTCTGTAGTCAGGAGGACCTGAGTGTCCTCCGACACTTAATACTAGCCATGTGACCTTGGGCAAGTCAACTTAACCCCAATTGCCCTGCCTTCCCCCTCCAAAAAGGAAAAATACAAAAACAAAAACAAAAAATCCCTAGTTAAAAGAAGCAGAAGAAGCAGATACAAAGACAGAAATGAAAGAATTCCTCACCTTTCAAGGAGTTTATGTTCTAGTGAGAGAGACACTATATACATACATATATACAAAATAAATACAAACTTCTTTGTGTGTATGGGGGGGGGGGAGGCAGTAGCAGCTGGGGAATCAGGAAAGGCTTCAGGTAGAAGGTAGAGTCTGAGCTGAGTTCTAAAGCAGAGGAGGGATTCTGAGAGGCAAAAATGAGGGAAGAGAAAGGAGGGAGCCTGCTTTACAGGCGCAGAGGACACCTGCATAGGCAGGGCAATGGAGAAGGAATGACTGATTATGAAGAACAGCTCCAAAGCCAATTTGGCCAGATAACAGAGGATGCAAACAATAAGGCAGGACTGGGATCGAGAGCAGGGGCCTTGAGAATATGTTCTGCCTGATGCACTCCTACCTCAGGGAGGACTTTGGGATATGTGCAGGACTTGTGTGAAAATTTCTTCTCTGATTACTACCTGGAAGTTAGGGAGTCTCCTTACCGTACAATAAGGGGACAGACACGTATATTATACAAACCACTTCCATAATAGTCATGTTGTGAAAAGCGAAATATATTTCTTATACTTTTATTTTATATTTCTTATATTCTGAGTAAGCTCCCAAAACCATGTTAGCTGGCGATTACATCAGGCCAGGAACACTGCATAGGCTCTTAAGAACTGAGCTCTTATTGGCTAGTACCCCCTTATATATAATAAAGTTGAAAAGGAAGGTTTGAAGACCTCTGGCCAAGCCGACTACCTAAACAGAGGTAAACTGCCCAGCTCCCAAATACTGCTCCAGAAAAATCCTTAAATTTGTGCCAGACCAAATAATAAAGAAATACAGTGAGAAGAGGCAGCTAGCTGGTGCAGTGAACAGAGCACCAGCCCTGGAGTCAGGAGGATCTAAGTTCAAATTTGGCCTCAGACATTTAACACTTAGTAGCTGTGGGACCTTGAGTAAGTCACTTAACCCCAATTGCCTTGTCTTCCACCCCCCTCAAAAAAAAAAAAAAGAAATCTGGTGAGAAACTAAAATAAGTGACCTCTTCAACCCCAGAACTATACAAAAAGTTAACCAGAAACCCATGGAAATAGCCAAGGGGACTGCCAGCAAAGTCAGTGCCAATGCAGGCAAGTAAGCCAGCAGCCCACAGTATGACCAGAGACATACATAGCTTTTGAAGCTCTGTGTCTAGAGACAGCGAGAGTGAGGACCCAAAGAAAAAGATCAAAGGGTGGTCAGAAAGTCACAGACTGGGGACAACGGAAGCTCTGAGGAGCCATGGCAATCAGAGTGGCTTGGCAGCACCCAGACACCTTGGGATAGCCTAAGCCTAGGGCCTCTGACGTCACTGGAATGCTGTCCTGAGATTCCAGAGAGGACCCTGAAGTCTCAGCCTTCTGAAGCTTAAGGATCCAGGGGGTCTAACCCTAGGAGGTGGAGATCAGCAAAGGAAATTTAGGTGATCCAGGTCTAAACAAGGACAATACCAAACAGGGCCTCCAATACTACCCAAAATACTTTTGGAAAAGGACAGGGTCAAAGGACAAAATAGAATAAATGGGGAGTGGGATAGGATGGAAGGAAATATACTTAGTCTTTCACAAGATTACTATTATGGCAGTGGTTTGCATAACTACATGTGTATGAGCTATATTGAATTTCTTGCCTTCTCAATGAGGATGGGTGGGGAGGGAAGAAGGGAGAGAATTTGGAACTCAGAGTTTTAAAAACAAATGTTAAAACTTGTTTGTACATGCAACTGGAAATAAGATATACAGGCAATGGGGTATAGAAATTTATCTTGCCTTACAAGAAAGTTAGGGAGAAGGGGATGGTGGGGGGTGGTGATAGAAGGGAGGGCAGACTGGAGGAAGATCTGCCTGCCTTCTTGGGGTGGAGGAGGGGAGATAGGGAGAAAATCTGGAACTCAAAATCTTGTGAAAATGAATGTTAAAAACTAAAAATTTATATATATATATATATATCTTTTGGGTTTTTGATGGCTCGAGGGATAGAGTGCTAGGCCTGGAGTCAGAAAACTTATCTTCCTGAGTTCAAATCTGGCCTCAGATACTTAATAACAGTGTGACCATGGACAAGTCACTTAACCCTGTTTGCCTCAATTTTGTTGTCTGTAAAATGAGCTGGAGAAGGAAATGGCAAACCATTCTAGTATCTTTGCCAAGAAAACCATAAATGGGGTCACAAAGAGTTAGACATAACTGAAATGACTGAACAAGAACAAAGATATCCCTTTCCCTCAACAAATATCCCTTTCTAAAAACTGCTTAAGAGTGGCTTACACAAATAATTTCCAATTGGCCCTGGGGCATGGGGGGAGGGAGTTGGGTGAGAGGAAGGAACATCGATGGGAGCTCACACCGATAGCCTTAGAAAATCAACCCCAACTCCTTAGCAGGGTTATGAGACCAGAGTTTCATCTTTGAGATGAGTAGGTAGCTGGAAATTCTTTGCCATTTTCATAAAGTCAACAGCACAGTATAGTGGAAAGAACATTAGACTTGTAAGAAGGCCTAGACCTGAGTTGTGACTCTAGAAAGTCATTTCAGTTCTTTACACCGAAGTTTCTTTTTTTTTTTTTGAAGGGGGAAGGCAGGGCAATTGGGGTTAAGTGACTTGCTCAAGGTCACACAGCTAGTTTTATGTTAAGTGTCTGAGGTCACACTTGAACTCAGGTCCTCCTGACTCCAGGACCGGTGCTCTATTCACTGCTCCACCTAGCCTCCCCTACACCTCAGTTTCATCTGTAAAATGGAAATGGTACTTCATCTTGAAGAATTTGTATCAATTATGTCAACTGTAAAGCTCTATAGAAACATTATTATTTCCAAATTACCCCAGAAAGTCAAGTAACTTAGAATATTTTAAAATACTAAGACAAGATTATTTTCCTTTTGGGGGATAAAAAGTTAGTCTATGTGAGCCTCTCTGTGAACCTTCACTTCTCTGCTGATTTGCAATAATTATATATAACAAGTTATATTCATGGAACTTCATTTCATCTTTTCAACCTGAAAATTGTTTGTGCCAAATGAGTGAAGAAGTGAAGAGGGAGTATCTAAAGAATTATATCACCTTACATATTAAAATTGATTGATTTAAATGTAAGTTGTTGCTAAATAACTTTAATTGGTTATACTGATGTTCAACATTAAGTTAATTTAAAATATTTTATTGATTTTTTTATTGCCTACATTTCCCCTATATATCTCCTCCTCCATTCTCCAAGAGAGCTAATCTATTTAACAAATAATTTTTTAAAGAAAAAAGACAGAGGAAGAAAATACTGGCAAAATTGATAGATTGAAAAAATAATTCTGACTATATATGCATTGTTCCACATCCATGAACTGGCCCCCTCCCAACACTACAAAGGAGTAGAGGGAGGCATCTTTTGATAATTCTTTTTTTTTTTTTTTTTTGCTTTTTGTAGAGGGGAAGGTAGGGCAGTTGGAGTTAAGTGACTTGTCCACACGGCTAGTTTTGTGTTAGGTGTCTGAGGCCAGATTTGAACTCAGGTCCTCTTGACTCCAGAGCCGATGCTCTATTCACTTCGCCTCCTAGCCGCCCTTGATAATTCTTTTTGGGCCCAAGGTTGTTATTTGTAATTTTCCAATATTCTGATTGTTTTTCTTTCTATTTCCATTATGGTAATTATTGTGTATACTATTTTCTTGGCTCTGCTTCACTTTTCATCAGTTCATATCAGTCTTTGTTTTTTCAGTTAATTAACAAGTATAGTAGTAAATGCTATATTTCAAGTAGTGTGGCAATGAATTTTAAAAGTGAGAATGTCCCTTCCCTTAAAAAGTTTATATTCTCTGGGGAGGACAGATGTATAAAGACAAGTAGATACAGGTCATATACTAGATGAATGAGAGTCAATATGGTTTAGCAGAAAGAAAGCCAACTCCAGAAACAGAATACTTTGAAATGAAGTCTTGCCTCTGGCTAAGTGGATAAGTCATTTAATCTCTCAGAACATAGCTAACTTTCTTGTGTGTTTTTTATAATTAATTTTTTTCAATAAAGGAAAATCTGCCTCCTTTGCCTACTCTCCTCATCCCATCTCCAATTCTGAAAAAAACAACATATGATTTCAGATAAAGTTAAAGCTAAAATAGATTTAGTGAAAAGAGAAAAATAAGGAACCTATACTTTATGTCAGCCATATTAATCAATATTGTTTTAGACTATTTAAAATAACTAGACAGTATAAGGTTGGAATATTGCTGTGTGCAGAAAATGATGAGTTTATGGACTTAGAAAAATATGGAAACATTTGAACTTATGAAGGAAGATATTATCTACCCTTAGACAAAGAGAGGACAAAGAATTATAGTATGGTTTT
Organism: Gymnobelideus leadbeateri; assembly: GCA_011680675.1. NCBI lineage: Eukaryota > Metazoa > Chordata > Mammalia > Diprotodontia > Petauridae > Gymnobelideus > Gymnobelideus leadbeateri. The sequence goes on along the minus strand of WOXC01006057.1, from coordinate 164,209 downwards.
ACATAGATGCATATGAATGTATATGTCTATATGTGAGTATGATTCTAGGTATCTATATATATGCGTGTATGTAAGTATCCGTATGTATGTATATATGTGTATATGTGTATCCATGCTTAATGTAGCCTTCTTGGGGTGAGAGGGAGGAAAAAAGAACAAAGTAAAAAGTAAACAGCAGAAAACAGGAAAAAAAAAAGATGGACAGCTTTGAACCCAATGTGTGATATTTATTATACAGGCTTTCTGGAAATGGAAATTTATTGCTGTGTATTTTGAATCCTCTCTTACATTTTGCTGTGCACATGGTAATGCTTTTTTCTTTTCTTATTTTGTATTAAATTTGTATTTAATTTTGTATTAAATTTATGTGAATTTAAGTTTAAAATAAATTATAAAAAGAAAAGAAAAAGGGAAGCAATACCCCTGGTTTTACATATATAAGTCAAGTGAAACAACTTCCCGAATTGGCTGTGTTCAAAAAAATACACCTCGATCTGTGCTCTAAGTTCATCACTTTTCTATCAGGAGGTGAGTTGCATATTCTATCTTGAATCTTCTGGAATTATAATTGATCATTACCATTGATCAGAATTCCTAAGTGTATCATAGTCTTTTAAAAAAATTTTTTCTACAGGGGTGGCTAGGTGGCACAGTGAATAGATCACTGGCCCTGGAGTCAGGAGGACCTGAGTTCAAATCTGCCCTCAGACACTTAACACTTACTAGTCTAAGTGACCTTGGGCAAGTCACTTAACCCCAATTGCTCTGCCTTCACCCCTGCCAAAAAAAAAATCTACAATATTTTTGTTAAAGAATAGATTGTTCTCCTGATTCTGCTCACTCCACTTTGCATCAGTTCATACAAGTGGAGGCAGCTAGGTGAAGAGGGTGATAACGTCTGGAGCTAAGAAGACCTAAGTTCAAATACAAGTATCTCAAACACCTGTATGACCCTGGGCAATTCCCTTAACCTCTTTGCCTCACTTTCCTCAACTATACAAAAGAAGATAATCACAGTTCCTACTTCCCAGTCATCATGAGGGGCACCATATAAATGTTAATTATTATTAAGGCTTCTCTGAATTCATCCCTTTCATTTTTTATTATACCACAATAGTATTCTATCACATTCATATATCATAACTCAGTCAGTCATTCCACACTGCTAGTTACCCCCTTAGTTTCCAATTTTGTCACCATAGGAAAAAAAATTTTTTGACCAGTTCAGCCGAAAGCAATATTCACTACTAGATACTCTTTGCAACCCAGCCTCCTTGTTTGGATAGATTTTGTACACCTCAGTTATATGAGATCATTTCCCCTACTATTTTTCTCCCTTTTCTCCTCTAGTTCCTCTCACCCTCTCTTTCCATTCTTCTTTTAAGATCATCAAAACATAACAGAACCAGTTCTAGGCCATCCCTCTAACTAGACTTCCTCTATGATTCCTCACGAGGATAGGATTCTGAGTGAAGACATGAATTCCCTTATTAGAATACACATAGTTTATCCCTGCTTAGTTCCTTAGGATGTCCCCTCATGTTTACTTTTTACATTTTTTCTTGATTCCTGTGTTCACACTTCAAAATTTCTATATAGCTCTCTTACGTTCATCGGAAATGCTTGAAAATCTTTTACTTCATTAATAATCCATTCCACCCCTCATCCCCCACCTCCCCACACCCAGTAAGATTATACTCAGTTTTGGGGTGGCTAGGTGGCCCTGGAGTCAGAAGGACTTGAGTTCGGATCCGGCCTCAGACACGGTCTAACACACACAAACAAAAATCTAGCCGTGTGACTTTGGGCAAGTTACTTAAACCCAATTGCCCTCCAAAAAGCAAAAAAAAAAAAAAAAAGATTATACTCAGTTTTGCTGGTTAAGTTATTCTTGGTTGTAAGTCTATATACTTTACCTTCTGGAAAAATTGTTTTGAAAGCTCTTCACTCCTTTATATTGGTGGGTAATAAATATGGTGTGATCCTGACTGTGGCTCCTTAGTAATTAAATTCTTTCTTATGGTTCCTTGTAATATTTTAATTTGACCTGAAAGTGCTGGATTTTGGCTATATGTTTCTGGGAGTTTCAGTTGGAGGTTTCTTTCAGATTGTGACTTGGATTTTTTTTTCCCATTTTTTCTTTGCTTTGTGGTTCTAAAAAATCTGGGCAGTTTTATTTTATGATTTCTTAAAATAATATGTCCAGCTCCTTTTTAGGGGCATGACCCTCAGCTAATTCAATGATTCTTAAATTATTTCTCCTCTGTCTGGATCAGCTGTTTTTGCTTTGAGATTCTTGTCATTTTTCTTCTATGTTTTTGGTTATTTGATTTTGTTTTAATATTTTTTTGCTTTCTTGTGGAGTCATTAGTTTCTATTTGGTCCACTCTAATTTTCAGGGTGTTTGTTACTTGAGTAAAGTTTTGTACCTCTCATGCCAAGCTATTAATTCCTTTTCCGTTCTTTCTTCTATAGCTCTCATTTCTTTTCTGATTTTTTCTACTGGCATATTTCATTTATGGAAAAATCTTGGCTCTCCTAAAAAAATTTCTTGATTCATCTCCTCTAAAAATTATAGTTAAATTTGTGCAAAAAAGGTTTTTCTTTGTAGCTTTGCTTATAGATGTTTTGGATCATTCTTGTCCTCTGGGTTTATGTGTTGATTGTCCTCTCACCATAATAACTTTTTATGATATAATTCTTTTTTGTTGTTGTTTGCTCATGCTTCAAGCCTGCTTCCTAACTTTGGACATCATATTAGGACCAGGTTCTACACACTTCTGGAGGGAATGTCTGGATTGAGCTTGTACCTACTTGGGTCCTTCATTTGTTTTCTTGGGGGTTACTAAGTATTAATTTATACCAGGATCTCAGAGATAGATAAGGGTGAAGAGCTACAATCTTTCAGTGTGCTCCCATAGTGGTCTGATCCAGGGCAAAGTCTGATTGCTGCCCTTCTGGTACGAGCTCTGCAAATTCTTGATATGGGTATGTATCTAAGCAATATACCTGTGAACTTATCCCAGTTGGAGTTCCAGCAGACTGTTTCTGGAATTAGCCACTATTATTCAGATGGAAATCACTGATAATTCAGAGTGATACAACTGCAGGCTCTCCATTTGTCTGAGATTCTCCTCTGTATGGGCCTGGGACTGTTTTTTCTCCTGGTACATAACTCACACCTAATCCCCTGCCCCTGCCCCCATACTGTACTGGAATGCTAGATGCAGCGATTCTTGGCTAGACCCTATCCCCATCCCCCAAAGATCTCTTTATCTGTCTCCCTTTGCTGACCTGGGCTGGAAAAATTATTTACTGTGATCTTTTTTTTCTTGGATTTGCTGATCAGGATTTGGTTTCACATGTTTTTCTAGATCTGTGTGGAAGAATCATGTGGAGCTTGGCTGTACTTCTCCCTTCTATTCTGCCATCTTGGCTTTACCTCCCATAGAAATCATTCTGTTCTTCTCTGTATTCATCATTGTTTCTACAGAATTTTAACATTCCATTACATTCATGTACCATAATTTGTTTAACCATTCTCTCAACCAACGGGCATTTGCTTTATTTTCAGTTCTTTGCTACTACCAAAAAAAAGGTGCCATAAATATTTTGTGTATGGGACATTTCTTTCCTTTTCTTTTTCTTTTTTTAACAGTAACTAGCTTGGGACATAGGCCTAGTAGTGGAATGCCTGAGTCAAAGATTATGAACATTTTAGTCACTTTTTTTGGCATAATACCAATTTGTACTAATAGTTGTGCCAATTCACAGATTCATCAGCATTTCATTAGTGTGCCAATCTTTCCACATCTCCCCCAACATAAATTATTTTCGTCTTGGTCATCTTATCAAGCATTTATTAAGCACTCAATACATGCTAGGCAGTGAGGAAAGCAAGGAGTATATAAAGAAAGGTAAAGATATGACCTTTGCCTTCAAGGAACATTCTGGTGGGGAAAAGGACATTAAAACTACTTTGTATTAATTTGTATACAATCACAGACACAACATATGTGTGATGACCAACTATGACTGACTGGACTCATCTCAGCAATGCAGTGATATAAGCCAATTTCAAAAGACTCATGTAGGAGAGAGATGCGACATCCAGAGAAATAACTAGAAAGAACTGAGTTTGAATCCTGATGGAAGCAAACTAATTGATCTTTTTCTTTTCATTGTTTGGTTTTATTTCTTCTTTACCATTTTTCATCCCATCTAGTACAATACGCCTTTGTAACTTGACTAACGTCTATTGTGAAAGTATTCGCAGATCCTATACTGGACTATATGCTGTCATGGGGGGTGGGGGGAGGGAGAAAAGGGAAATTTGAAACTCAAGGAACTATGGAATTGAATCTTGTTAACTAAAAATAAATTAATTAATTAAAAAAAACTACTCTGTATTTAAAAGATAATGTGGTGTAAATGGAGGGCAGTTAGATGGCACAGTGGATGGAGTGCTGTGCTTGGATTCAGAAAGATGAATCTTCTTGAGCTCAAGTCTGTAATCAGACACTCTTAACTGTGTGACCACAGGCAAGTCACTTAACTGCTCTGGGCCCTGATTGCTGAATCCAGCAAATGGGAGAGATTGGAGCAGATTGTTTCTAAGGTCAGACTCAGACATTAGCTGTATGACTCTGGGCAAGTCACTTAACTCTGTTTGCCTCAGTTCACTCATCTGTAAAATAAGCTGAGGAAGAAAATGGCAAACCACTCCAGTACCTCAGGCAAGAAAACCCCAACTGGCATTGTGAAGAGTCAGATACAACTGAAAACAACTGAACAACAGTGTAAATTAAATGGAACAAAGAGAAGGCACTAGCAGGGAGTGGGCAGAAGGAAGTAGTGTTAGGGAGTGGGAAAGGCTTCTTGTCGAAGGTGGGATTTGAATAAAGTTTTGAAGAAAGCCAGAAATGCCAAGAAGCATAAATGAAGAGGAAGAGAATTCTGGGGGATAGCAGCACAAAGGCATGAAATCCACAGGTGTAGTATTGTATGTGATGAACATCATGGCTAGATCATATCCAGGTGGAAGTATCACAGTATACAGTATAGTTAGTATAAGTAGACACAGGGTGTGTGGTAAAACCTCAAATTGTTTTGATTTACATTTCTCATTATTAGTGATTTGGAGCATTCTTTCATATGGTTGATAATTGTTTGCAATGCTCCTTTTCAAAATTCTTTGCTTATATCCTTTAACCATGCATCCTTTGGGGAATGGCTTTTGGTCTTTTATATTTCTTTTTTTGTTTGTTTTTTGGTTTTGTTTGTTTTGCTTTGGAGGTGGAAAGGCTGGGTAATTGGGGTTAAGTGACTTGCCCAAGGTCACACAGCTAGTAAGTGTTAAGTGTCTGAGGCTGGGTTTGAACTCAGGTCCTCCTGACTCTAGGGCCGGTGCTCTATTCACTGGGCCACCTCGCTGTCCCAGTCTTTTATATTTCTTTAAGTTTTCTATTGTCGTTGAGATATCAAACCCTTAACCAAGAAATATTATTTTTTAATATATTTTTTGCCATCTAACCATTTTCCTTCTTATCCTAAGTGCAAACAGTAAATTTTTAAAATAAATATTTAAAAATTAAAAAAAAAAACATTGAGCAAAAAGCCATTTTAGCAAATATATCTGATTTTTAAAATCTGACTTTAGAAAGCTATATAAGGATGCAATGATGTAAAGTGAATGGACAGAACCAGGAGAACACCGTACACAGTAACAGCAACATTATGGGATGATCAACTATGAACGACTTAGCTCTTTTCAGCAATACGATGATCCAAGACAGTTCTGAAGGTCTTATGTTGAAAAATGCTATCCTCTAGAGAAAGGCCTGATGGCGCCTGAATGCAGATTGAAACTTACTATTTTCACTTTCTTTATTATTTTCATGGTTCTTTCCTTTGGTCTATTTCTTCTTTTACAGTATGACTAACATGGAAATGGGTTTTACATGATTACACATCTATAACCTATATCAAATACCAGTTTAAGAAGAAGGGAGCTTCTTCATCTGTTAAATGGTTATAATAGCACATATCTCTCAAGGTTGTTGCAAGAATCAAATGAGATATCCATAAGGTGCTTTGCACATATTTTATAATGTTTAAAGCACTAGGTAAATGCAAGTTATTATTGTTATAGTTTTTATCATTATTATAGACAAGTCTTAGAGAATTGCTGGAGGCTCAGAAAAGTTAAGTGAGATGTCATGGGTCACACAGCTGGTCGGTGTCAGAAGCAGGGTTTGGACTCATTGTCTTGACTTTATATTCAGCACTTTTCTTATAACATCCCAAGTCTCATGAACAATTATCAATAAAAGCTACACAACTGATCACACCCTTTCACCTAGTGAACCAATTATTAGAACTATATCCTAAGAATTTTATTAAAAAAGGATAAACTATTAAAAAGTTACAGTAGTGACTAATCCAAACACTTTGGAAAACAATCCAGAATTATGCCCAAAGTGTTATTAAACTGCTCTTACCCTTTGACTCAGCAATACCACTATTAAGTCTGTTTCCCAAGATGATTAGGGTAAAAGGAAAAAGACCTATGTATTCTAAAATATTTATAGCAGCTCTTTGTGGTGGCAAAGAACTGGAAAGTGTAAGTACGCCCATCAACTAGGGAGTGGCCAAACAAGTTGTGGTATAAGATTGTGATGGAATACTGCTCTGCTATAAGAAATGATTTTAGATTTTAGCTTGTTGGTTTTAGAAAAAACAAGGAAAGATTTGCATGAAATAATGAATAGCAAAAGCAACAGGACCAAGAGAACATTGTATACAGTAACAGCAATATTGTTTTAAGAACAACTAAGGACTTAGGAAGGAAGATGCTTTCTACCTCCAGGGAAAGAACTGATAAATAAAAATATGTATAGTATGATTTTAGACACACATATACACACACATCTAATGGCAGCCATCTCTAGGGTGGCGGGGGTGAGGGAAGGAAAAAATATAAAAAGTGCACAGCAGAGAATAGAAGAAATTGTAGAAGGAAGCATAGAAAGAGTAGCTTTGGAAACAAAGTATAGTACTTATATAGTTGTTGGGTTTTTTAAAAATATAAATTTATTTATTTTTTAGTTTTCAACATTCATTTCCACAAGATTTTGAGTCACAATTTTTATCCCCGTCTCTCCCCTATTCCCTACCCCAAGATAGCCTACTAAATACCCCTTCCTGCAATCTGTTCTCTCTTATGATCTCCTCCCCCACCTTAATTTTTTTGTAGGGCAAGATAGATTTCTATACCCCAGTGCCTGTATATCTTATTTCCCAGTTGCATGTTAAAAAACAATTTTTAACATGTTTTTAAAACTTTATATCCAGATTCTTTCCCTTCTTCCCTCTTCACCCACTCCCACTGGGAAGACAAGCAATTCAATATAAGTATTACATGTGTAGTTATACAAAACATTACTATAGTAGTTATATTGTGAAAGACTATATTTCCTTCCATCCTATCCTGCCCCCCCATTTATTCTATTTTCTCCTTTGACCCTATCCATTTTCAAAAGTGTTTGTTTCTAACTACCCTCTCTCCCAATCTGCCCTCCCTTCTATCATCCCCCCTCTTATCCCCTTCCCCCCTATTTTCCTGTAGGATAAGATACCCAATCGTGTATGTTATTCCCTCTTTAAGCCAAATCCAATGAGAGTAAGGTTGACTCATTCCCTTTCACCTTCCTACTCTTTCCCTCCATTGTAACAACCTTCTCTTGACTCCTTTATATGAGATAATCCACCCCATTTTATCTCTCCTCTCCTTCTCCCAATATATTCCTCTCTCATCTCTTAATTTTATTTTTTAGATATCCCTTCATATTCAACTCGTCCTGTGCCTGCCTGTTTTTTTTTCTTAAGTAAACAGTGTGAAATGTAAATTCACTTTTTAGGTTGTGAATCCTCTTTTTAGGTTGTGCTGTATACGTGAAAATATTTTGTTTTTATGTATTTAATTTGGAAATGAATAAAAATTTTAAAGTCATAGCAGCTTTATTTATAACAACAAGAACAAAACAAAACTGGAAACAATAAATATATCAAATAATGGGGGAATCGTCAAATACTGATATATCATGGTAGAGTTAGTGATAGGAACTGGACCCATGATTTCATTAGCATAGGGAACTCTCAGATGAAGCAATTCCCTCTGCTGATGCAAGCAGGTTCTCTTTTTTTCTGAAACTATAAAGAGTTTCCTTAGGCAGTGAGAGGTTAGGTAACACAGCCAATATATGTCAGTAATAGGTCCTGAACCCAATTTCTCATGGTCAGCTCTCCATCCACTCTGTAATGTGATTCCATCAATGTAATGGAATACTGATATGCTATGTAAATGACAAATATTTGTGTAAAGTAATGTTAAGGAAAGAAGTCAGAAGCAAGGAAGATATTACTTGATACTTTGGCCTGTGATTTCATCATGACAGGTACTCTAAGCCATCTACATCTGCCCATTTTATGAGAGTCCTGGTCCTCGCCCTCCCAGTAATCTTCCACAGTGGGCTGGGCTCCTTCCCTTAGATGTCTGGACATTGCATACATAGCAGCAGACCACAACTGCCCACCAGTTACCCTTCACTCTTCCTGCAAAACTGGCTCATCTTTTTTTTTTCTGCTATCCATTTCTCTGACATCCGTTGTTAAGTTTTCCTCCTTTATGTATTACAGCCTACGTATACCAACCCTCCACCTATCCATTTTTCTTTGGTCAAAGGAAACTAGAGAAATGTCTTAACATGTTTAATGACAGGTAGGATCCAAAAGGATCTTGACAGGCTAGAGCATTGGTCTAAATCTAATAAGATAAAATTCAATAGGGAGAAATATAAACTCTGGCATCTGGAGAGAAAAAGAAAAATTGTTACAAGATGGTGGAGGCATGGAGAGTAAGTGCAAAGTGACATCCAAAAAAGCTAAAGCAATCTTGGGCTGCATGAGGATGGTCTTAGCTTCCAGGAATAGGTAGGTGACAACCCCACAGTACTCTGTCCTCATCATTATTCATCTGTAGTATTGTGTCGTGTTCTGAGCACCACAGTATAAGCAAGGCCAGAGTTGGGCAACAGGGTTTCAGTCATTGCCAGTCAACAAGCATTTATTAAATGCTCTCTATGCACCAGGCACTGGGCAAAGTAAGCACTGGGGCAGCTAAGAAAGGGGTGGGGTGGGGGAAACAGTCAGTCCTTCCTTTCAAAGAGTTCAGTCTAACAGGAGGAGATAGTATGCAAATATCTATGTACAAACAAGGTGTGTGTGTACATACATACATATACATACACATATTGTGTATATGTATGCACACACATATACCTTTTGTAAATTTATCCTCCTTTAATAAATCCTTAGGATATAGTTCTGATAATATTTTAATGTATTTAATAGGTGAAAGAGTGCAATTAGTGTTGTAGCTTTTATTGATATTGCTCGAGACATGGGAACTTGAAATCCTATTACATAATTATAGGAACTGGGAATGGTTTGGTCTACAGAAAACTTCAGGGAAAAGGGCTAATTGCCATCTCCAAATATTTAAGATGTTATCATGTATTAGAGCCAAGAGACTCATTCTGCATGGTTCCAGAGAAATAGCAGATTCTGGTCTAGATGTAGAGTGCTAGGCCTGGAGTCAGGATGATCTGAATTCAAGCTGTGTGACCTCGGGCAAGTCACTGAACCTGTTTGCATCAGTTTGCTCTTCTGTAAAAATGGGAGTAAAAGCACTTATCTCCCAGGATTATTATGTAGATCAGATCATTGTAAAGTGCTTAATATACTTTCTGGCACATAGTAAAAACTATATAAATGTTATCTATTATAGTGGATGATGATGAAACACCACTTTTAGAACAATATCCAACTACTTGTTCTGTAGCAAGCTCCCTTTCATTGGAGATGTTTAAGCAGGGGCTGAATATCCCATTAGAGGGGCTGGATGGCACAGTGCATAGTGGGCCTGGGGTCAGAAAGATTCATCCTCATAAGTTCAAATCTGGCCTCAGACACTAGCTGTGTGACCCTAGGCAAGTTTGCCTTATTTCCTCATTTGTAAAATAAGTTGGAGAAGAAAACTGCCAATCAGTCCAATATCTTACCAAGGAAACCCCAAACGGGGTCATGAAGAGTTGGACAACTGAAAAAAAAAGTGACTGAACAAATGGCCTGTGACGTTGCAGATGGGATATACAGTTTCAGTGAGAGGTTAGACGATTTTATCTAACTCACTGCTCTCAGATTCTAATAAGTGGCCAACATTATTTCTACATTTTCTATAATTATCTTCTTCAGGTTAACAGGTATCACTATCCATAGACAAGAGTCAGGCTATCACCATCAGCTGGATCATGCATGGGACAACCAGGATGGAATTCAGGACATTTCACTTGCAGAAATCTATTCTAATTTAATCAACTGTTAATCACTACCACATTTCTAATTATGTCACCAGTTGTCTCTTTATTAGGCAGAAAGTTTTGAAGTGTCATCAATCACTTAGAATTCAGTTTTACCAGTTATAGGATAACAAAGTACTCAAGTAGGCAAGTAACTCAATAACTGATAAAAAAAAAGAACATCCCCCCCTTTTAAAACAGTGCATCTAAACTGATAAGCAAAAAGACTCAGTGTTAAGTACTAAGTGCTTGAGCTTTTCTTTGCATTGTTACTTCTAATACTCCCATAGAGCCCCTATAATGATCATTTCTTAGCTCTGTGACTTTGGGCAAGTCACTTCACCATCTGCTGCAAAATTTATGATTGTCCTTATAAGATCATTGTTAGGAGAAAAAGTCCTCTGCACTATAAATGTATACATATACAGACACTGAAGATATGACTGATGGTCAACTTATGTTAATTGCATTCCTCACTATAGAATAGGAATTATTTTACAGATTAGGAAACACCTCAGTTACTGGGAATGAGAATGTATGTCAAATGTTTTCAAATCTAAATGTGCTAAATATTCTACCAGAAGATATGAACTCATCAAAAGCTTAATACTAGAAGGATTAAGGCTCACCAGTTGATGCAACTTTATTATTTGTGGCAGCTGTGGTTGACACATGGTGTTTAATAAATGCTTACTCCATTCCATCCAATTCATTAAAACATTTTTGTCCTATTGCTACTTGTTCTGCCTTATGGATAAAAAAAATTGCACTGAGAGTGGCTAGGTGGCGCAATAAATAGAACACTGACCCTGGAGTCAGGAGTACCTGAGTTCAAATTTAGCCTCAGCTTAACACAAAAAAACTAGCCCAAGGGATCTTGGGCAAGTCACTTAACCCCAACTGCCCTCCCTACCTTCCCCCCTCCAAAAAGAAAAATATTGCAGTTATCAGTGGATACAATACAGTCCTTTAACACATCCTTAAATTCTGTTCCTTTTAATATTAAACCATGTCTCATTTATCTTTGTATTTCAGGTCCTAATATGGCATACCTGGCTCTTGATAAATGGTTGCTGAATTGGTCATCTTCCCACTTTACAACCTAACTTGCTATTGCCTTTTCCCCTTTATAGAAATTTAGCTTGTTTTGTTCCATGTCTGTAGCCCTTCCACTTTTACCCTAGAAGTTAGCACACACATTAAAGCTACCATAAGTATTTGGTTGCAAGAATTTTAATGTCTGAATTCTCTGAGTAGGCCATATCAAGCAAGACTAGAAAAACCAAGATTTTCCTAAAAATAAAACACATAATACACCCAACTGAGGCCCAGAAAAGGTAAGGTACTAATAGGCAACATATAAAACTTAAGCAATGCAAGAGTTATGTAATATTTGAGTTGTAAAACTTTAATTTGGGAGGGTCAGACAGAGCTGAGAAAAAAGTACTCGTTTGACAGCTCCAGATGACAGCAGAGATAAGGCACATTATTATTGCCATCATTCCTCTGACAGCTCCTCCCCATTTTTCTACAAGTATGACTCAAAACTTTATCACGGACCTGAGCTCAAATCTGGCCTGAGACACTTACTAGCTGTGTGACCCTGTGCAAGTGACTTAACCCCAAGTGCCCCCCCAAAGAAAAAAATATGCACAATTTGAATATGAATACCAACAAAAGACAATGAAAATGAAGACGGAGTTTGGCTATGGAGAAAACTTTTGCTGAAGTAGGATGGAATATGGGTATGAAATATTCCTTGCAGAATATTGTCAGAAACTGTTCATTCTAGGTTGGCTAAACAGACTTTTAGTAAAATTCTTTGTTACAAGGGCTCACTAGGTTAAGGAATGGGAAAGGACATTCATTAAGTTTATATAACAAAAATATCAATAAAATTAATATGAAAATTTTCCATAAGTTGAAAACTTTTCAACACCAACTTGGATTCAGTCACAAATTTATGTAAACAAGAATTCTTAATATATGTCTTTTTATTATGTTTATAAAAAATACCACTAAAACTAATTTGATTTCTCAAAAATCAAAGTTCATTTAGTGAAATATCAATGTACATTTTTATATTAAAGTTGTAGTAAAAATACTGACATTTAATAGTTTATACAAGTCTCATTCATGTAAAAATCACATAGCATGTAAAATTTAATTAGAAAATTCAAAATATTCACAAAAGTACATTATTTGTTGACAGCTCATGAGAACATTGTCCTAAACTGTTAAGATACAGAACATAAATTTCACAGTTCGGTTTATCTTCTTTAGTATTATTACATAGAAGAAAAATAACTTTAGAAAACTTATTTAGTTCTAAATCCAGACAGTGTGCTATGTAGTATAAACTGCACTTGAAGTAATCTGTTTAGACTACCAATGAATTGTCACATTTTAATGTTAATAACAAAGAAATAATTTTTATATCCTTAAAAATAAATCATTTTCCAATTGCTGTATCTCTAATTTACAGAAGTCTGGTTGAAAAATCCAAGTTTACCTATATCCTTAAACAAGATAATTAGTATAAAAAATGTGCTAGCAGCTTTGACTTTCCATTATTTTGGAAAGTTGGAATTTTTTTTGACAAAACTAAATTTTGGATTGTTTAAAAATTGTATGAATTCCTGAACTGTTCCAAGAAAAAAAGCTTAAAGAGGTTAACTTTGTAAAATAAAAAATTAAGAGGTAGTGTGTGAAAGGCTAGCGTTTATATTTTAAAAGCTTAACTTGAACCCCTGCACCATTAACATATAAAATGATTGAACAATCCATGTGCTGACTTTTTATTATTGTTCCATTCCAAAGTCACTTAAAAAAAAAGAAAGTGGAATATGAATGGAAGAACTCCAGTGAATTTGAAGAGAACTAGAGTATAAAACCTAATATTACATAATGATGTGCAGTCAGTATTAGTTTAGTGGTAATATAAACAAAATACACTTAAGTATCCTGTGGTAGGTATTCAGTATTTTAGCAATACTTTCATTCTTCACATAATTTTATTATATATAAATCCTTCAAAATGGAGTCGTTTAATTCTTCATTTTAACACCACACATTATAAAGGCATTCACACTAATCCCATCATAAAGTTAATTAATAAATAATTAGTTCGGGGAATGCGTCCATAAGTCATAGGTAAAAGGAAACATGCACTTCTTTATAAAATAGCTTTAACTTCTATATACAGTCTTCATGCACATGACAATTATAAATACAAAAAAAAATTAAGCAAAGAATGAAAGTTAGCAGCATTACTAGTTCTATTTGGATGCTTGTGTTAAAGCAATAAATATCCTCTCATAAAATTAATGCAAATACACTGTTTGCCATGCATAATTTGTCCTAAAGTGTAGGCAGCTTTCCATAATCCAGAGATCAATACCATTAAATGAAAACCAAAAATCTTTATACATAAAAGTGCACAAGTTTGTCCTATGTGTGTGTAGTTCTCTTCTCTTAATCCAAGTGCATATTACACCCATGAAAATTCACATTAGAGTACATTTAAAAGGCACAAATGTACACCAACACAAATAACAAAAGATTTTTTTTCCCATGAGAAATGGTAAAAAGGAATTATCTTAAGATTCCCTCTAAGATATCAGGTTACAACTACATGGAGTAATTTTGTCAGTAATTTTACAAGGTATGGTATGTGTGAGTATTGTCACAAAACTTCACTGCATTCAGTAATCATTTCTATGCTTCATAAACAAGGTATACAATTTTTGAAAGCTGTTAATTATTTTGATTCCTTGAAAGTTAACATGAAATATTGTGTTATAATTAGCAAAATAAGCATAATGCAAGAAATCAACGTCATAAAATACTGTAAACCAAGAGAAGAGAACGGGTCCTAAAAGTACCAAAAGGAGTGGGAATCAGACTTTCACATTAGAATCAGAAGACTAGCTAAGAGCATTAACACAGAATAATTTTACTGGGCTCTGCATGGCAGGTTAAATATACAACCACTTCAACTGGAAATGATCTAATACATCTTGCAGTACTGAAAATGTACTCCTTTTACTCTAACAGTATTCCCTACAGACAGAATATCAAAAGTTTATAATTTCACTTCCAAATGCTCCTTAAATTCTAGTCTCAAATTCACCTCCAGTCCACAATGGTTATTTATATTAGCCAGAAGATTAAACATTTTAAAGCTTCATTATTGTTTGCATGTACACTTTATGCCACTGGTACAGAGATACATATGCTTTTGAATAGCCAAAGTTCTATGGCACCTTCACTTTAGGAAGCCACTCAGATAACAAATATCATAATGTTATAATTGTTCCATCTTCTTCTAAGGGTTTTTGATCTGAAGCATGTGTTTCATGTTCCATCTTTGTGCCACTTATGTGCTGTACATTCACATCATTAGGAATAAAACCATTCTGAGATGACTCAAAACTCAGTTCAATTTGTGTTAATGATTCTAAGCTCTCAGCCATAGGAACTGCCTTGGGTATTTGCTGGGGCATTCCATTATCTTCAATAATTATGTCTTCCTCATCACTTTCTTCATCTTTAGGATCAAAATTTGTCTCAATATGTGGTGAGTAGCTGATAAGGCTGTTATCAGTAGACTGACCT
Source organism: Gymnobelideus leadbeateri (assembly GCA_011680675.1). NCBI lineage: Eukaryota > Metazoa > Chordata > Mammalia > Diprotodontia > Petauridae > Gymnobelideus > Gymnobelideus leadbeateri. Next base: position 149,174 of record WOXC01006057.1, on the reverse strand, counting down.
GAGCTGCCAGAAGTCCGACTATTCCTGACAACATTATTTCTCTGGTTTGCCGGTCTTACAGTTATAATCAGGTTACGGCTATTTGCAATCATCATGTCTGTAACTTGATCAAGACTTTTTCCTGAAACTTCTATTCCATTAACTTCTAAAACCTCATCATTAACTGCAAGTAAGCCCGTACTTTGAGCCAGACCACCTGGAACAAGCCTGGAAATGAAAATCCCTGGTACTTTTTCTAGGCCATGCGGCGTAACTCTTACACTAGAGCCATCACGAATATAGAATCCTAGTGGTTTTTCTGTTCCGTATTTGTAAAGACGAACTCTTCGATGTGTTTCTGGGAGAATATCCACATCTATAATGGAAGATACTGGTCTAAAGTCTTGTGGCATACTAATAACTATGTTTGGTTTCTTTTTATGGTAATCAGGACGTAATACATTTGTTAAGACATTCTTCTTCTTTGTTAGTGTATCTGTACCAAAGGCACTGTAGTCTGCTTCTTCTGTTTTAAAAGAAAAACAAAAATAATGATTATCAGTATTAGTCTATATAGAAAGTCCATCAAAATATCCCATTACTCTATGATAACATGGGGCAGTAATGGTAGCAAATATACCAATAAGAATTTATAAATCAGTTTCTTAAAATGAACATAACCAATCAGCGACTTTATTCAATTCATAATTTAGTACCAGTGTCATCATGATATTCTAGAAAAACCACTAGATGGCCCTATTTTGTGATAATCAGAAAATACCACCAAGACTTTTACAAAGTTGAATCACATACACAAATCACAACTTGTCTACTTACATGCAAGACATATGCAATTTCTTTTTGAATATATGTATTTCCATCTTGCAACTTTTTTATTTAGATTGATGACAAAATGAATTAAACTCAAATAAAACTAATGACTTTATAAAAGCTACATACATTAAGTTTTTAAAGCACAACTAGTAGTTGAGGGACTACAGATTTACAGTCTTTCCTAATATATTTTTTCCAGTTAGAGCCAACCTTATTTCTTGCTTGTATAATTTCTAGGTACAACTGTAAGCTCATTTGATAGAAGAAAGTTTAAGATTTAACTAGTGATTAAAAGGCAGGCAGGAATATACCGAAATGTGATAAAGTCACTAATTAGCACGTACTTATGAATGACAAAGAACAAAATAACAGATTCAATAGTGCTAACATCACAAAATTTCATGTGAAATGAGGAAAGCAAAGAATAGACGTGACTGGTGGTCCCCAGTTTAAAATGTAATCAATCTGATGATATGGTCAAATTTAGTATGACTTACTTGGTCATTTACAGAATAATTCAGGAGTTGCTTGTTGCCCAAAATTTTGTCTAACTGGGCATTTTTTGTTGTGTTGTTACATATTTTAGCTTATGTTATTTAAAATACCATTTCTAGGGGCAGCTAGCGGTACCAGTGGATTGAGCACCCACCCTGTAGTTAGGAAGCAGAGTTCAAATCAAGGCTCAGACATTTACATGGCTCCATGTGATCTTGGGCAAATCACTTAATCCCAACTACCTCCCCCCCAAATAAAAATAAACTCTTTCTTATAAAGGAAAAATTAAATATAACATAGTCAGAAGCAATTCAAGGAGTCAATGGGCTAATACAACAAAAGCACTTGACAAAGAACTACTTTCAGAAGTAAGCAAGGTATGGGGCGGCTAGGTGGCGCAGTGAATAGAGCGCCGGCCCTGGAGTCAGAAGGACCTGAGTTCGGACACTTAATCCACACAAACAAAAAAACCTAGCCGTGTAACCTTGGGCAACTTACTTAACCCCAATTGCCCTAAAGGGGCGGCTAGGTGGCGCAGTGAGTAAGAGCGCCAGCCTCAGAGTTGGGATGACCCGAGATCAAATCCGGCCTCAGAAAATGAGCACCCACACATAAATAATGACCAGCCGTGTAACCTTGAGCAAGTTACTTAACCCCAATTGCTTAAAAAAAAAAATAAGCAAGGTAACTTCTCTCAAAATTAATAGTGATAAAACAAAAAAATTAATAATTAGGTTTGAATTTAAAGTAAATTTGGATCAGTGGCTAAATATATAAGCATTAATTTCCATACGCCCTATTTCCCTAAAGTAGGGAGAGTTTTATATATTAATCAAAGCAAAACATAGAAAATGACCAAATTAATTGTGCTAATTGAAAGCTAATACATTTTAACAGTTATCTAAAATCTCAACTTTTTTTCTCTGATATAAAAGCCTAAATACTTTTAGCTGAAGTATCTGCTGAATGTTACTTATACCATATCTTTTAAAAGATTTCAAATTATCCTGCCTGTGTTAAAACATTATTTTCACAAAAAACTCAGGAACATCAACAAAGGTGAGATAAAACAAAGCACTTCTAATCCCAAAAGGAAATTTTGTACTATTGTTAGGAAGAAAAGGGAAACATTTAATATGTACCAGCTCGAAAACTTGTCAGATTAAAAAAGAATTTCAATTTTCTCATTTTTTCAACTCTGCTAATTTAAAAGTTGCCAAACTACAAGATATTAGAAACAAGTAAAAAAGTTGCCAACAATTTTGTCAGTCATAGTCTCATATGTGGGAGATTTAGCAAATGGAAGACATATCCAAAGGATGGAAAGGCCTTTCCTAATATCTGGGTTCCATGAATACATCATGCTGTATATTAGAAAGCAACAGTATTCTTATCCTTAATGATCCATTTTAGGCAGTCTGAGTAGACAATGTACAATGCTTTCTCGTGGAAAACAACTGTTTGCTTGAAAAGCTGTTTGGCTTTTTAAATATCTAGAAATACCAACATCTCTTTGCAAAACTTGTCATACAAGCATATTAAGAAAACAGCTACACTGAATATCTTTTCTTAGAACCTTTCATTCTCAAATAATGTGTGAAGAAAGTCTACATAATGGCATATATGCTAGTGAAAAATACAAGGACCACTACCCATACAAATTTCAGACAAAATAAAATTGTTTTCCTTCACAACTACTCATGGAAAGCTTAACCAGAGAAAGTAATCTGCATAATTTGGCCATGCAACCAGACTCCATTTGTACATTCTTGACTAAATTCTCAAAAGCAATATGCCTGAGTACAAAGGCACCTTTGTTCTCCCATCTAGCTAAGCAGTTTGCAGCTACTGGGAAAAGAAATATTTTGGCAGAAAGCCACAGTACAGGGTGTTAGTTTAAAGTGTAAAGGTGAATGTTCAAATAAAATGTAAGTTGACTTTCTACTTTAAGTCTATATGCATGCTCTGGAAGTAAAGAGACTATGAAAAATAAACTGGAAAACTCTAATCAAATTAATTGAAAGCAAAAACTCTCATATGCAGTATGCAGTATACTGAGGGTCTTTTCATTAGTACCATAATTAGTCATCTTCTAAACTAACACCTGACTTATCCAGCAACCTCAAGAATCCAAAACATAGCCAAGAACCCAGGAGGAAAAAATTTTGAGCAGTTAACACATCAAAATGTTTATGAACCAAATCATGAACATTTCCACTTAGAGCTCAAGAATTCCTTTGGTTCTCAATCAGAATCTATTTACTCTTATTTTAAGCAATGTGGTTTGGTAAAAGGAACAAAGGACTTTAGGGTCAGGAGATTTGGGCTTAATTCCTGGTTTCACTAATTATTAGCTGTGTCTAGGAAGCAAGTATTTAACTTGCTTTCAGTGGAAAATTAGGCTAATTCAATTTGGCAAATATTTATTAAGCTCTATGTGCAAGGTACTATAACAGAACTTATAATATCTATTTCATGTTGTTAAGAAAAGTACTCTGCAAAGCTTTAAGTTATAGTTACAGGTTATAGTTATTATAGTTATAGTTATATATATTATAGTTATAGTTATTTAAGTTATAGTTACAGGTAGACATAGGACAACAGCAGTGACAGCTAAAAGGCATTGAAGAGACAACTATTAGACAAAGTATCTCAAAAAGCACAGCATTCTGTGCCTAAACAGTGTACTGTATAAACATTTTTCTACCTATGAATACTTTTTACCTTTTAAAAATATGTAAATATGCCTAAAATTTTAAGCATTAGTGAATTGTGTTCCTTGAAACTGATATTAAACACCTATTGAAATATAACATTTTAGATCAAATTATAGATAATACTTTTCCATTAAAAGTTTAAGCAAGAGGGGCGGCTACGTGGTGCAGTGAATAGAATGTTGGCCCTGGAGTCAGAAGGACTTGAGTTCGGATCCGGTCTCAGACACTTATCGCACACACAAACAAAAAAAACCTAGCCGTGTGACCTTGGGCAAGTTACTTAACCCCAACTGCCCCCCAAAAAGCAAAAAAAAAAAAAAAAAAGTTTAAGCAAGAGCACTCATCTATAAAGTGTACTAAGTAGGGGCTGTTGGCTATTAAGATAAGACAAAAATGTTTCTGCTCAGGAAGGATACAACTGAATAATGCAGGAGACAAAAGAAGTCAATATATAGAACAGCAGTGTGACTAGGCAAGTCACTTCTCCCTCTCTGAATTTCATTTTCTTCGTTAAAATGAGGGAGTTGTAGCAGATCTCTAAGGTCCTCCCTTTAAGTTCTACATCTTATGGTTCTAGGACTCAAAGGTAGAGTTATACACTTAAACCTTGCTACACAAAAAACCACAATTCTGTACAATCTTGGCTACAGCCAAGAATATTTAGTTATTAGAATTATCAGTTAACAATAGTAAACAAAACAGTATCATCTTTAATACTATTCTTTGGCAAAGACAATGGCTGGTTTATTGGCCTGAATGTTACATGTCAGTTAAACAATAATTGTGTTTATGCTTGGTTTTTTTGTACTTCAGGGTTTTGATGTATGAGACCACTACTAAGTATACAAATTTTAACACTACCTTCCTTTCTTAAAACAAAAGAGTGGATCCTGGCCCCTTGATCTGGAATAAATTATAGTTCTCTTTGACCATTTAAAATTCCTTTCAAAAAGGAATATCACCTAAACATGACAAAACACAAAAATTAGGACCAAAAAGAATGAAATCTTCAAGAATAGCATCTTATGGGGTCAGTGACAAGATGGGAGAGTAGAAGCACATACCTGGGGTGGGCTACGGCTCCAAACAATTCCAATACCTGTAAAAAAATGACTTTAAACAAATTTTAAAGCCACAGAACTCACAAAGTGACAGAGAAACAAATCTCCTACTGAAGACAGCCAGCAGGCCAACAGGAAAGGTATATCGTAGCATGATGGAAGCCAAGCGCAGTCCCACAGGAGGTGAGAGGTCCCAGCCCCAGGGAGGGCCTGACGAGAAGTGGCCAGAGCAGATATCAGGAGAGTGAATAACCAGCAGCTGTGGCAGCTTCCAGACTTCTCAACCCATAAACACCAAAGACAAAGTAAAAGGTCAGTGTGGAACTTTGTTTGAACGGGAAGGGACAGAAGAGCCGTCTGACTGCTGCCACTGGTGCGAAAAGTGACAGAGGCACCACATGGCTGCCATAGCAGCTCCTGGCCTACAGATTGTGGGGGACCAAGCAACCATCCAGAGGATAATCACTCTTGCTTTAACCTGCTCGGATATGGATTGCAGTCTTGGGTAGTGTTCCTGCGCTGTGTGACCAGTGAGCCAGAGCTTGTGGGGGCTGCAAATAGGGCACCCTCCTAATTGCTCCGGCAGCTGCAAAAACCCCAGTGATTTGGGACAAAGCCCTCTCCATTCTGGAAGCAGAGTTCTACCATGGCAAAGAGTTCAACAGTCAAGTAATTGGCTGGCAATATAAGCAAGCACAGGAAGCACAAACAGTAGAATCCTTTTTTGGGGACAAAAAGGATCAAAATATGGAACAGGAGGAAGACAATGAAGTCAGAACTCCTGCATCAAAAGCTCCCAAGAAAAATACGGACTGGTTACAGGCCATGGAGGAGCTCAAGAAGGATTTTGAAAACCAAATAAGAGAAGTGGAGGAAAAGTCGGGAAGAGAAATGAGAATGATGCAAGAAAATCATGAAAAGTGAGTCAACAGCCTGCTAAAGGAGACCCAAAAAAATGCTGAAGAAACTAACATCTTACAAAAGTAGACTAACTTAAATGGCAAGAGGCCCAAAAAGCCAATGAGAAGAATGCCTTAAAAAGCCAAATTTGCCAGATGGAAAAGGAATTTCAAAAAGTCACTGAAGAGAATAACTCCTTCAAAATTATATTGGAGCAATTGGAAGCTAATGACTTTGAGAAATCAAGATACTATAAAACAGATCCAAACAAATGAAAAAAATAGAAGGCAATGTGAAATATCTCATTGGAAAAGCCACTGACCTAGAAAATAGATCAAGGAAAGATAATTTAAAAATTATTGGACTACCTGAAAGCCATGATCAAAAAATAGAGCCTGGACACCATCTTTCAAGAAATTATCAAGCAAAATTGCCCTGACATTCTAGAACCTGAGGGCAAAATAGAAATCGAAAGAATTCACCAATTGCCTCTTGAAAAAGATCCCAAAAAGAAAACTCCTAGAAATATTATAGCCAAATTCCAGAGTTCCCAGGTCAAGGAGAAAATACTGTAAGCAGTCAGGAAGAAACAATTTGAGTACTGTAGAAACACAATCAGGGTAATACAAGACCTAGCACCTTCTACATTAAGGGACTGTAGGGCTTGGAACATGATATTCTGGAGGTCAAAGGAGCTAGGACTAAAACCAAGAATCACCTACCCAGCAAAACTGAGTATAATGCTTCAGGGAACAATATGATCATTCAATGAAATAGAGGATTTTCAAGCATTCTTGATGAAAAAACCAGAGCTGAACAGAAAATCTGACTTTCAAATACAAGAAGCAAGAGAAGGTAAACAGGAAAAAGAAATCATAAGGAACTAATTAAAGTTGAACTATTTACATTCCTACATGGAAAAATGATAATTGTAACTCAAGAGACTTTTTCTCAGTATGAGGACAGTTGAAGGGAATATATATGTATACATACATATATGTATATAAAGGAGGGTGTATGTGTATATAAATATATGTGAGTGTGAGCATATGTATGTTCACGAATACACAGAGGGCACAAGACAAATTGAATATGAAAGGATGATATCTAAAAAATAAAATTAAGAGGCGAGAGAGGAATATATTGGGAGGAGAAAGGGAGTGATACATTAGGGTAAAATATCTCATATAAAAGAGGCAAGGGGAAACTGTTACAATGGAGGGGAAGAGCAGGAAGATAAAAGGGAATGGGACAACCTTACTCTCACTGAATTTGGCTTAAGGAGGAAATAATATATACACTCAATTGGGTATCTTACCCTACAGGAAAATAGGGGGAGTAGGGAATAAGAGGAGGAATAGAAGGAGGGCAGAGGGTAGTTAGAAGCAAACATTTTTGAAAAGGGATAGGGTCAAAGGAGAAAATTAGAATAAGTGGGGGGCGGGACAGGATGGAGGGAAATGTAGTTAGTCTTTCACAATACAACAATTATGGAAATGATTTAACTACACATGTACAACTTATATTGAATTGCTTATCTTCCCAGTGGGGGTGGGTGAGAAGGGAAGGGAAAAAATCTGCAACTCAAGTTTTAAAAACAACTGTTTATTTAAAAAAAAAATTTGTTTTTTACATGCAACTGGGAAATAAGATATACAGGCACTGGGGTATAGAAATCCATCGTGCCTTATTGAGGGAAGGGTATTCAGTAGGCTTGCTATTTTGGGGTGGGGAGAAAAAACTAACTTAAAATTTTGTGGAAATGAATGTTGAAAATGAAAAATAAATTAACAAAAAAATTTTTTAAATGATGGACTGTGAATGAGGATCGAAGCACACTATTTCTACTTTATTCTTTTCTTGTGTTTTTCCTTATTATCAGTTTCTTCTTTCACAACTGTGACTAAAATGGAAATGTTATATGTGATAACATATGTATAACCTATACCAAATTACCATTTTTGGAAAAGGGGAGGTGAGGGAGGAAGAAGAAAAATTTGGAACTCAAGATCTTACAAAAATGAATGCTAAAAATTGTCTTGACATGTAATTGGGAAAAAATAAAGTACTATTAAAAAGAACAAAAAATGGCATCTTATCTGATCTCAACATTTAATTCTGCAGCTTAAGGAGCAGAGGCAGAAGCATAGGAATGTGATTCTTTAATAGTTCTATCTTCTTTCCATATACATAAGGCACAGTTCCAAAAGGAAACAGAAGATGAAGGCAATCACACCAAGGGCTCCTTTAAGTCGAACATAAGCTCCTTGAGGACAAATATTTTGTATTTGGTATATTCCTAATGCCCACTCAGTACTAGGAATATAACAAGAACTTCTTAATTGTTGAATAACAGAATTTATGTTTTATAATTAAAAATCATGAAGAATTACTAAGCAACTTATGCATAGATTTAAATAAGATTTAACCACTACAATTTTAGGATTGGGGGGAGGGGGGGGCTGTCTTCCTCTGTAAGGAAAGGTTATATTCTCCTGCATCTTAAGGACCAAGGGACCAATTATCTAAAAGTCGTTAATTTTTATCCTATTTCTGTTCAAATATAATGAAAAATTCTTAATAAGTAACACAGAAGATATTCTTTAGGTACTTACTACAGGAAACACTAGGGATAAAACTAGGAAAGACAGCCTCTGTCCTCAGGGAGCCTATGAACCAAAAACATTTTTCTTGGTAAAACTGACATCCTTTTTGGCAGAACTCTTTCAAACAAGTAAAGCCAAAGTTTCAAAAACAATTTGTTTCCAAACTTGATCAGGAAATTCATTATAGCTAAATTAGGATGTACTAGGGAAGTAAAAGCATTAGATAAAAATATAAATATTATCAATAAGCTAGAGCCTGACATTCTCATTGCAGAAACATGAACATGAAAGAGTTAAAATAACTCATTTTATTGTTATTAAAAACCATAATATTAGGGGCAGCTAGGTGGCGCAGTGAGTAGAGCGTCAGCCCTGGAGTCAGAAGGACCTGAGTTCGGATCCAGCCTCAGACACTTAACGCACACAAACAAAAACCTAGCCTTGTGACTTTGGGCAAGTTACTTAACCCCAATTGCCCTCCAAATAGGGAAAAAAAACCATAATATTGCCTCAAGAGTCAAACTTAAAACCATGTTCTAGTTTTCCTCCTCCATAAATTTAATTAATATATCTTTCATGCAGCTGACCAAAAGAAAAAAAAAAGCTAGCTAGTAATAGAAGACCTAGAATCTTCTTTGTAAAAATCACTTTCAGGATTTAATTTTCTCTCTCCCTTTTTTTCCGATTGTTCTCATGGCAACAGCACTAGAAATATGCACTGTTTATCCCCTGCCAACTAAAACTGGCCTTTGTAAGAAAAACAGGTATAGTATTCATTGGAACCTCAAGCCCCAAAAAGTTAAAGTAAAAACAACTGATTCAAGATGCCAAGGTTTCCTAAACTCAACCAAAAAAATACTTAAATGATTAAAAAAATATTAAATGATTTATAAAGAATTTTCTACTCTGGGAATCTGTTTTCTTTGAATAACAAATATAATCTTAAAAAAAAGATCACAACTTAAAAATTTATATATTCTAACAAGCTGTCACTAAGGTGTATTAAATTGCTGTCTACCTAAACAAATTAATTTACTATCAATTAAGGAGGAATATAGTGGCAGCAGAATATGATTTCCAAGTTTAAAGCTGTTTCTTAGACCAAATAGTACCCAATTATGTTTATATAACCTGCAATATAAATAGCCATTAGGTGCTCAACAAGAAAAGTATCAAAATAAAGTGTGACAATGTATAACTTTAAATGAACTAACTGTACTTTCTCCTTGACAGAAAAGCCATCATTTGCATTAAGTTTCTAGAAAACACAAAACTAAAACAGAATATCTGGTGAACAGAATTTTTTTCTCATTAAAATGTTGTTTACTTCTACAAGGCTCTAGAAAATTCTAAAGTCTTAATAATAATATATACCATGTGTTCATTTTCAATATTTAGGAAAAACTAAGAAAAATAGGTATCTTGTTTTGATATCTTTGTTGAAACTAATAACCCTCCCAATATTAAGAAATGCTGGGATAAATACCTAACAAAGAAATTTAGAAAGGTACAGACTCTTAAAAAATGTTAGGTTAAGGCAATGTTAAGTTAAAGGCAAGATGCAAACTAAACACATGAAAACAGATGGTGTTATAATCAAACTCTTACAAACCTTAGATAAAATGGTTTATCAACTTTTATCATGTAGTTATTAAAAAAGATTAATGTTCACACTATCTGTTGAATGAATATTATGAAAAGCACTAACATGCTTATTAGAAATTCCTACTACACATCTTATGTAAAAATTAAGGCACAAGGGTAAAAATGACAAGTGTTAGATTTTTTTCTCAAACAAAAAGTTTTATTAAAGAAGAGCTTATCAAGTTCTTACTCTCTTATGTATTTTTAATGCTCTGGTACAGCTTGAAGCAGACCAGAGTTCAATAAAAGAATGTTATGCCAGGCCTTATAATCTAAAATCCCAGAACCTAGCTGCTACATAGCCACTGCCTCCACTACAACTGCCACGAAATTCTTATTCGCTTCCACTGTTCCTTCAGCAGATGCTGAACCCTGATGCTGGTTGCTCCACACTTCTTCATTCACCATCTTCAGGCAAACAGAATTAAATACTAAAAAGTTTTTTTTTTCTTAAAGGTTTTTGGTGCCATATACACAGTGCCATTGAAATAAAAAGATGCTGTGATTTCAAATCTCTTTTTGCATCATTAATTAAGAATGTTTACTGACCTCTGAACATATAGGACAACATAGACCAGTTTTCCTGTCACTAATCATAGGAAACAAATCCAACATAAGCAACCACAGGTCATAGATTTAAGAGTTGGAAAAGATCTCAAGAGATGACTTAGGTCAACGTTTTCATTTTACGGTTGAGAAAACTAAGACTCAGGGAGGTCCCAGGTGAGTTTTGTATCTAACCCAACAAATCAATCTAAAACATCAACAACAGGTTAAAATCAGAACAAGTCCATTCTTTCAAGAAAGTGTAGTGATCATTAGCAACGGGGGATTTCTGAAGTCTTACTTACCTTTTTTTTGTATAAAAATCCTAAGCAACGGATTGGCTGTTGAAACAGCTTTATGATAGTTATCATCATTATTTATAGGCAGTAAATCTCCATGAATGTCTGCATAGCCTACTAAAACTTCAACATTGGGTATCTTATGAACATGCTGTAGTAATCCATAAAATTCTTCAAATTTTCCAGGCTTAGAACGTTCCAGAGAAAATCGACGAAATTCTGCTCCAAACTATAAACAAAAAAATACATAATAAATTACTTTTAAGAAAAACATCATAAGTCATAATTTCAGTATCAACAAACATTTAGTGCTTGTGTACCAGAAACGGTGCTAGGCACTGGGGACGTAAAAGTCACAAATAGGAGACTGATATTATGTCATATCAGCAAGTCAAAACATTTCTATCTAAGAAAGGTATGAAATAGTCAACAAGTAAAATCATACTTCTATTAATCAAGAAAACACATTTCATAACAGATTCCTTACCAAAGGAAAGAAATATAATTAACAATAATATAGTAGACAGAGCACTGATTTGAAGTAAAAGGCCTCCAACATCCTGGCTCTGCCAATCACACACCACCTGGTTTCTGGCCTGGATGATAATATGAAGAGAAAGATGGTGTCTAAGGTCCCTCCAACTCTAAAATCCAATAATTTCTACCTTTGAGAAGGTTGGGGACGTGTCCTTGCTCTCTGTCCTCCTAATCTTTCAATGGCCAGGGCAGTCGCTGTGCCACTGTCCTATGAAAAAATTCATTTGAACACCTAGCGTTCTTGGTTGAGGCCTAGAATCAAGACCATACAAAAAGGACTCTGCTACTATATGAAGTCAGTGTAGAGACTAAAATTTTATCCAGTCCACCCATCCTCACACCAATTTAGTTAAAAGAAGCTTTGTTTCTATACTGATTGAATTCCTTTTCAATTTTATTTTTCTTCTAGGAGCTTTCAAACTAGTCTGGACAAATACACTTGAAAAAGTGCAAAAGTAATATACATAAGCAAATGACACTTGTAGTAACTTCAAACTGGATACAGAGGTGCTTTCGGGTTGAACACATAAAACCTCACCAAAATGATTTTAACTTTACACAATTTTAAGTAAAATAGAGAACTCAAGATTTTAAAGGATATAATATCATTCAGTAAAGGCCTTGTTATTTGAGTCAGTGTGGTATAGTGGAGAAAAATATACAAGTCCTAGGCTCTACATCTAGATTAGGGGCTAACCCCACCACTTGATAGCTATGTGTGATCTTACTCAAGATTACCCAGCTTTTTCATCCGTGAAATGGGAATATAACTATCTCACAGGGTTGATGTGTGGAAAACGTTTGTGAAATTTCTTTCAAAATTGTAATATGACATCAAAAGCTTAAATATATATTTTAGTGCTTTGTTTTCAATGTAGGTACTTTCTGCGGAACCTTTCCATGATCAAGGATCAGATTTAGATCTAGAATGTACCCCATATCATTTAATCCAATCCTCTCATTTTACGGATTGCAAAAATAATGCCAAGGGGGGCCAACTGCCCTAACCAAGTATAGCAGCAAGCACCCCAACATCCCCAGGGTAGTTGCCAACACAGTCTTAGATCTGCTTTTCAAAAGGAAAGCAACTCAAAATCGGTTAACAAGCTTACTTTAATCAAACATATATTACCTAGTTCAGGGGGAAAAGGTCAGCACCCCGAACTTCAGAGTTACAGAATTTACAGATCAAACAGCCAGGCTTCCAAACTGTCCAACCATTATATCAATAGCAAATCACAGTTACTAGAGAGGGAAGCATCAACATCTGGGTTTTCAAAGGGGGGGGGGGGCCCTCTGCCCAGACTCTCATCTGGTCAAATCACACAACACTTCTCAAAGTGAGCCCCAAAGCAAAGCCTCAAATCAGGGATTATATAGTCTTCTCCTGGCTCAGAGAATGTAACCACCCTCTTGACCCACTGCCCAATCACACAGCATCAAGGTGTGGTCATTCCTGAAAACCAAGCCTCCTACCACAGGCTCCATGTGACCACATTCAGCCTATTAGGGGGCAGAGTATACTTTCAAATTAAAGAAGGTTCTCAGACTCACTTAAGCCAATCAAAGTCTCTTAAGCCAATCAAAGGGCCTAGGGGCCGGGAAGATCTTCAAATCTGCATTTCCATTACACCAAGGTCAAGGATTAAAACAAAACTCATGGCTTCAGACCAACACTCTTCATATTGCATCCCTTGATGGATTATCTGAGCACTACTACTATCAGAAAAGTAATCACACTTGTTACTGGCCAACGAGTTCTTCCAAACCCAACAATTAGGTTAGTCCTCAGACAACAAAAGTTCTCCAGGTCTTTACAATGTGGTTGAAAATATGCCAAAATGTACTTCGTTGATTCAGTTTGCAAAAAGCCACCTCGTGGCACTTTCAGTGAGATTTTTCATGGAGAATGACAGAATTTTTATATTATTAACATGTGCTAACAAGATCAAAGGAAAGGTTAAATTGTTAAAGATGGAATAGTAGGGCGGCTAAGTGGCGCAATGAGTAGAGCGCTGGCCCTGGAGTCAGAAGGACCTGAGTTCGGATCCGGCCTCAGACACTTAACCCGCACAAACAAAAAAAACCTAGCCTTGTGACCTTGGGCAAGTTACTTAACCCCAATTGCCCTCCAAAAAAAAAGATGGAATAGTAATTAATCCAGAATCTCATCAGTATAAAAGATGAAATGCTGCCTCTACCACTTTCCTGTTACCCTTTGGCCTCTCATTTGGTCAAGATCAGGCAATAATGTAGAAAAAGTCAACTGATTTATGTTTTTTCACTCCCTTAACAGTTAACTATAATTGAGGCAAGGTAAGTATTCAATGGATAGAAAGCTGGGTCTGGAATCAGGAAGAGCTGTATTCAAATCCAGTCTTTCTAGCTGTCATCCTGCAATGTTGTGAGAATCAAATAAGATAGTATTTGTTTAAAAAAAAAGGGGGGGGCACTTAGTGAGGTACCTGGCATAGGGCATTCATTATACAAATGTCTATTCTTTCCCTTTCCCTAAAAAAAACCCAAAAACTGAACTCCTATTCTGAAAACCACCAAATCTTTTTTTTAAAACCACACATTAATAAAATAGGTATTGGGGCGGCTAGGTGGCGCAGTGAGTAAGAGCACCGGCCTCGGAGTTGGGATGACCCGAGATCAGATCTGGCCTCAGAAAATGAGCACCCACACATAAATAATGACTAGCCGTGTAACCTTGAGCAAGTTACTTAACCCCAATTGCTTTAAAATAAATAAATAAATAAATGAAGTAGGCATAACAGAAATGGACTAAAATATAAAGTCAAGGGGCGGCTAGGTGGCGCAGTAAGAGCATCGGCCTCGGAGTTGGGATGACCCGGGATCGAATCCAGCCTCAGAAAATGAGCACCCACACACAAATAATGACTAGCTGTGTAACTTTGAATAAGTTACTTAACCCCAATTGCTTATTAAAAATATATATATATATATAAAGTCAAAGTAACATTAAAATTAGAAAACTTGAATTAGAAGGGATCTCAAAAAGAATCTAGATCAACCCATAGTTGAACAGTAATCCCAACAAGCAATCATAAACACAACAGCATAAAAATTAGCAACCTAAATTTAAGTACATACAAGAAAGTAGTTTTCTGTAAAAATGTAATAAAAATTGCTGTGTACTGATCTCATTAGAATATTGTGTAGATTATTACTAAAATGCACAAAAAAGGATGGTGAGCTCTTTGGAAGATGCTACTTTTTAAAACAGGTGTGATAATACAAGCATCTTCATTGAACACAGCAAATAAGCCTCTCTTGACAAGTCAATGAAACACAAACATGACCACCATCATTTTCGTCTATCTTTCAATTCCCAGGCTTGTTTTTCTGCAAAAGAAACTTACTTCTCCCTAAGTGCTAAAAATAAGGTAAGATGACAGACATCTCAAAAAAACTCCTTAGTTTCCCAATTACCTTTAAAAGTTGGTCTTTTAATCATTCCTTATCTACTGTGTACTTAGATCACCCACCACCTAACTAGGGAAAATATCAAATCCCTGTAATCCCTGACTTCTAAGTGTAGAGGTTTACATGGTTGTCAATTCATTTCCCAAACTTCCTAGAGATATCTGCATCACTATATAGCGAAATACCTTACTTGCAACAAATTAAAATACATTTCTGAAACATAAACACTGTCAAGAAAATAAGGTGATTCATACCTACAGCTATCTCTCTAGAGTTCAGTCACACCTACACAGTACAAAGTAAATAAAATTCAATAGAAACACCCTTCATATCAGTGTTAGATGTCCTATGACATCAAGTCAGTTTCTTATTTTAATTACCCTGATGTTATCAAAATTTCATATTTGTTACTAACTAGGAGAAAACTTTTAATAGTGCTTCTCAACAGTTTATGCCTGAAGGATTTCTCAACAGCACTACCATTATCACTAAAATTTTAATAAATATTTTATATTTAATAGCTTAACATTTTAGGTCATTCTGCTAAATATTTGCTATATAAAACCTCTTTGAGATGTTTCTTTTCCCTTAATATAAGAAAGATATTTTGATTATGGCAATGGAAAAATTTTTGACTTTATTGTAATCTGTGCCCTTTGGTAAAAGCTGTTTTGTAATTTCTGGCAAAAATAGTGTTCTGAATAACAAAGATATTGTTATGCCTTTTGCAAAAACACAATAGGATAAAGAGGAACTTTTTACACCACGGGGAAAAACTTTACACCAAGGACAAAAAGTAGACCCACTCAACTGTTATCTTCAAGAGAATTACTAGGTAAACTTAGTACCAGTTTTCCATTAGTTTACTCCTACCATCTAGCATGTCTATCCAGTTAACAAACTGCTTCCATAGTCATTGGACAACCAACTTTTAAGATTGGCCCAAGAAAGGCAATCAAATCAGAGGACCCATAGCTCAAAGAATCAATCCTCCACAGTTATTAAGGACACTGTAGTGATAACTGGCTGTGCAATCTCTCACTTCAAGAGATAGGTAAATCTGCTACACAGAAGAAAATACATTTCAAATTCAAAGAATACCCCTGTTAATGGAAATAAAGATACCCATTCTCTTACATTTTAAGGGTCAAGTCTGAGCCAAGTAATATTACCAATTTCTATGAAATTAGTCAATTTTTATCATGAATATGGGATGGTACATTAAAATTCAATGCCATTATACAAAAGTTGTGGCATTATTAAAACATGATAACTACTGTTTAAAATTCACTGTATTTGTGTGAAAATAGAAAAAAAGGCATGGCTACCATTTTCATCATTTTAAAAATAAATCTGTCCAAGTTCCAGGAGACCTTAGAAATAATTCATTTTCACCATTAAAAATAAATTTGCTGATAAAATCTACTTAAAAGTTAATATGAACAGAGCAAATGTATTGATACCATTGCTTTGCCTATGTACCAACCATTAGGCTAAGAAAATATGTATCTCAAATTGAGCTCTTCCAATGTATGGCTGTATGAAAAGGAAAAGTTTATAAAACTTTAACATATCAAATATGCCATGTAAATGGTTTAACTGCAACTGCATACATGTGAGAATTTTAAATCAACTGGCAGAAAAGGAGAGGAAAATATCTGTCTGGTACTATAATACATATTATTTCAACACGCTTTTGAGGGCCCCTATTCGAGGCACCATAACAAATGCTCATTAATTGTGTGGTCTAAAAAAAATAAAAAATTCCATCATATTAAACACAGCATGTTTAGATTGAGTATATTAAAAAATGTTGAAACCAACTGGCCAAGTAGAATGCAATCCCTGGTTCTGAGCTAAACTCCCACAAAACCAAATCTGGTGATAGAACTGCAGAGACATCTCAATTATCTTGCAGACTCATTACTGTTATAGCACTACCAAGATTTATTTTGAATCATATTACTCTCATGCAAGCAATTTCGATTTGCAATGACAATTCCATTAAGGATGAAAAGAGTACGTTCTTTTAAAATGCAAATCTAGAATTTAATTTGATAGACATTTATGCTCTAATTAAATAGTACATAAAGTTTCAACCAAACTCTACAACATATACACACATACAAAGGGAATGGATTTTCAAATATTAACTTTTAAAAACATGGCAAATGGAGATATCCTTGATCTCATTTTAAAGATTACAAAAACTTGGAAATACACAGTCATCATCCCCTGCAGTAGACTGCATTTCTTCTTCTATGTATCCTTTAAGAAACTTTTCCCTAGTACCTTCTTTCCACGGATCACTACTCTTACTCGGCAAACCTTCGGTTCGGTACTCATGAATTCAATTATGTAATATCATGTTGCATTCGATACGTTATTTTGTAGCTATTTTCATGGCTATTTCCACGTTTTAGGTTCCCCTGCTGCACAGGACATAAACTTCGGACAGGCCGAGACAGTCTTCTATTTACATCTCCCAAAGCCTAAAGCAATATTCCGTAGTTTTCTCACTCACTGGCTCTGTGATCTTATTCACGTTTCTGGGCCTCAGACTCAGTAAAGTGGGGTGAGTGAGCAGAAGTTAAACAAAGTCTACATGGTTCCATTTAGTTAGTAGTATCTGAATTCAAGGAATGGTTTATTGGGATCGAACTGTTTTCAGCAGTCTTCCAAATCCAGTTAAAATCAATCTCGTTTAAAAAAGCCTTCCCCGCCATACCTTTGATCACACCTTTACCCTAAGGCTTTTAGTGATATCCCCACTGCTCAGGCACTCAGTCAATATCTAATCAACTGGCTCGTGGCTCATAGCAGTCTTATAAACAGTTAAGTAATTTCATGTTTTAGGTTGTCTCCTTAGACCAAAGTTCTGTCGGGAAGTATTAGTGAAATTTAAAAATTCACTCGTGATGAGCTAATAAATACTCTCACAGAGTAAACAGCGAGATTAGTAAGATTATTAGTAAGATAGGAAACACGTCTAATTCGGTGAAGTCCATTTTCTACTCCCTGGGCTTGCTTAACAAAACCCTCACCGCGGACTCCAATCCAAACCAAACCTTTTCCCCGCTAGGATCTGGTGTAATCCTCCTCTTCCGACTCTCACCTGCGGGTTACGAATGGGGGTGGGGAGGGGAGGAATGCTGGTCAAGCTCTGGCTAACAATACTTGATCCTCTCCAGGCTCGGGGCAGGGCTGGGGCAGGCGTGCAGCCAGCTCTCCCCGCCGGGGGCCCTCCAAGTTTCTCAGCCCCGACGCTCGGGTCGCACACGCGCCCACCCCCTTCGCCTCCTCCGCCCCGCATGCTCCCGGGGCCCCGCACCCACCTTGCTCTTCACCTCCATGGTGCCCAGGCAACCGCTGCCCGCGCCGTGCCGGTGAGTCCGGTTCATGGTCAGCGCGGGGGGGCGGCCCGTCGGTCCGGCCTGCTGTCCGTCTGCCCCAGACGGCCTCCTCTCCCTGGGCCAGGGGACGAAGGGGAAGGAGCGCCTCCGGCCTGGGCCTCGCACAAACCACCTGCAGTTGTGGTGGCGGCAACAGCTTCTCCTCCTCCGGCTTCCAGTCCCTCAAGCCGCTGAGCTAAGCAGACGGCGGCCGCAGCAGCAGCGCCCGGCTGGGGGCGCGGCGGCCCGGGAGACTGGAAGGGGGGGAGGGGGCGACAGCGAACGCTCAGCCTCGTTCTCAACTGGCGCGATCTCGCGCGCGCCCCTCACGCACCTGCAGTTATCTGAGGGGGGAGCGGGGCGGAGAGACGCCACGGCAGCGACGAGCGCGTTCACCTGTCCGCCCCGACCCAGGAGGGGAGGCCGAGGAGAAGCGTCAGACTCCTCTCGCCTGCTCGGGGACCAAAGCTGCGGTCTACAGCCGATAAGCTCGACTAGTTGAATGGAATGGAGTAGAAGGGAAGGGAAGGGAAGAAAAGGGAGGGGGAACGTCACGCGCCCCTCCCACCCCCGCCTAGAGACGCCCGGAGGAGCACCTGAAGAGCGGGGGAGGTCTCCACCCCTTCCCCATTCAACCCCTCCTTAGACCGCTGTTAAGGAGGGAAGTAGAGCGCATGCGTGGACACTGGAGTTTCCGCCGCAGAAGCTGGAGAACGGGGGAAGGGCGGGGGGCTGGGCCGGAAGCGAGAGCGCACCTGGAGGAGGTCTGTGGGGACTGCGGGCGCGGAGCCGTCTACCCGCGGGCTGCGCTCCCCTCCCCCTTCCCCCCGCCCCTGAGGCTCTAGGAGCGCGCTCCGAGTCTCCTGCGGGCTGGGGTTCTGGGGCATTTGCGAATGAGCACCTGTTACTCGGCGGGTGGCACTGTACCAAAATGCTTGTAAGACGCTTAATGAATCTTAAAGCGCTGTATAAATGTCATCTATTCCCAATCCAACGTGCCAAAGCATCGGCTTCCTTGCGGGATGGTCCAAGGAGAAATTTCGGTTTGCTTCTTTCCAGATCTAGGCTTGGGGCGTCGAGTCGTCCTCGCCTCTCGTTTTGGTTCCGCCGCTACCACTCTTAAGCAACACTCTCCTGGCTCCTGAGAGCTCTCCACACCTCACCCCCCCGCCCAATACCCTTCTTGAGAAGCTGGAAAATTAATTCCCCCACCCCGTATCTGCTGTTTCACAAGTTGTGGTCGCCAAATAATTCATCTTCTGGGCATGAGCCTTTTCTCACCCTGCAGATAGGCTGGTACTTGGATAGCACAAAGCGCAGTTTGGTCCAAGGGCCTTACTATCTGACCGGCTTGGAAGATCCTTGCTGCCCAAGTTTAGGCTCTTTTGGCCTAATTTTGGAGCTGCTCCCATACTTCCACGCAGTTCCTTTCCTGGTACTTTTAAATGCTGTCTTAGAACTTTCAGATACTAGTCACCCTGACCACCAACCCCTACCTGCACTTTTCTATAGTGGACCATCCAAGCAATGTCCCTTAGGGACAAAAATTTATATTATCTTCTGTTTCCCCAGTAGGAATAGTACCAACTATTTCACCAACAAATTGACTGTTACCTCTTATCCTGGGGAGAGAGAAAAGTGGAGGCTTCTAGAAATATCTCTCAGAGGGCAAGTTCCCAAACTCCAGAAAAAGTCCCAGGATAAATTTGTACTTGGGCCAACAAATTCTTATGTGAGGTTTATCAAAGATGACTCTGGAGTGTAAAGAATGCCAGCCTTGAAATTTTAGAACCAAGGTTCAAATTCTAGCCTTATGTACTAGCTGTGGCCAAATCACTTTACTCTCTTGAGATTCGGTTTTCTCATCTGTAAAATGGGGATAATGATACATTCACTTCCTATCTTACAAAGCTGTTAGGAGGAAACTTTTCATTGGCATTGAGCTTTAAAAAGTGGCAGAAATGTTAGTTATTACTGCCTGCAAAGAATTGTACCAGGAAATAACCAAATTTAACTTAGAGTTTGTCCCAGCCTTAATTGTGTTTGCAGTTTTGTTGAGGGGGTGGGAGAGATAAGCCACAAACTCTTATAGCAAAGATTCACTACATTCCTACTTAAGTGTTTTGGGAAAAAGGACAAAACAAAGATGAATTGCTTTGTCTGGGTATTTCCATCTTTTCTGGTGAGTAATTTCATCCCTTCAGCAGGATAGCAAGATCTGCTAGTGTAGGGATTCCCCACCTTACCTAGAGGGGAATAAGAAGGGAATTTGCCTCTTGACTTTCAGCTAACCTGTGAGAAAGTTACAAGGAGCAGCTCACAACCTTGTAATTTCCCTTACTTTAGAGAGGTCTAGAGAGGAACTCAGAATTTGAAATCTGATTCTACTACTTATACTACTAGGCTCTTGGGGCCTCTGTTGTTCTTCAGTTGTGTCCAACTCTTCATGACTCCATTTGGGATTTTCTTGGCAAAGTTATTGGAGTGAGGTGAACAGGGTTAAGCGATTTTCCCAGGGTAACATAGGTAAGTGTTTGACACCAGGTTTGAACACAGGAAGATGTCTTCCTGACTCAAGACCTGGGCTATATCCACCGTGCCATCCAGCCCTCCTAGCTGCTGTGTACCTTTAGCTTAAAATGAGAATTGAACTAGATGATCTTTAAGGGTCCTCCCTTCCAGTTCTAAATCCGTTCTAACTCTGTAAGGTGGATTCTTCCTAGGATCTCGGAGGTACAAGTATTATCATTTTTGAGATTTGGCAACTGGGAAACTCTTAAAAGGTTCTTGGGAGGGGCTTTACATTCCTTAGGGAGGAGGGAAGTATTTGGATCACTTAGGGAATTCTTTCTCAGCATTTCTGTTGTCCAGAGGTCTCCTACCACTGCTTTTCAGAGCTTAGGAGCAGAAGTGGGAAGGAAGGGAGCTGGAGCCCACATAAGTAGTTAAGAACCCTAGCTCATAACTTGCTCTTCTCACCTGGATATAAATTAGGATTTGTTCTATTCTTTGTATTTTTATCCCTTGTACCTAGCATTGTGCCTGACATATTTCGGGGTTCAGTGAATGCTTGTTGATTCGTTTTGGGGCTGAGGTGTGCAGACATTTGGGCTTCTTGGATTTGATTTGGGGCTGAGGTGTGCAGACATTTGGGCTTCTTGGAAATACTACTCATTTGGCCTGGTACCTTGAGAAATATATACTAGGTTTTGTAGCAATCCTCCTGTCTCACTCTCAAAATATACCCTAGGCCTACAGATCCAAGAGAAAGAGAGTCTTTTGAGAAAACCTTTTTGTCCCGGAAGTATGGATGGTGGTTTATAACTGTGTTTCAGAACCTCATGTTATCAATGCTGATTTATCAGAATTCTTCTGACGGAATGTACATAAGCCAGCCTCCTTTGGGCATTGCATTCCTGAAGGTATTGTCATGCCCCCTCAGGGTGTGGTTTCTCTTACTTGGACTTTCCTTTCTAGATATAAGGGCAAGGTTTATGCTTCCAGGTTCTAAGAGGAATTCACTCTGAGGTTAGGCATCACTGTGTAATTAGAGATGTAAAAAATGGTTTAAATTTGATAAAGGAGAGGAGGGGACCATCCTCTTCCAAGTCCTTTTCCTATCACCGAGTCATCCTGTGATTCAGCCTTTCCCAAGCTATTCAAAGCTCATGAAATTATGAGATTGACATTAATCTACCTTTATCCAACCCTCCCCCAAATCCCCATTCACCTCTAAAGCAGAAATCTTATATCCTGTTCTTCATTAGAGTAAGACTATTGCATAGAAGTTACTCAATAAATACTCTGAATGAGTGAATGAGGTCAGAGTGAATTTAAAATCAATTCAACAAATATTTATTAAGGGCCTACTGGGCATGGAGACACAAGGACAAGATGGAAAATAATCCCTGACCTTAAGGAATTTACATTCTACCAGGAGATACTATAATTACACAAATAAGTAAATGTAATAGAATTTCTGACACCACTTAACTACAGTAAAATTGCTCTATTTAAGGCATACTGCCAGTCCTTTATCTGCTAAATCTCATGGTCTTTTCTTAGTCCTCTTTTCTGCAGCTTTGGAAACATTTTAACCTCTTCCTCTTCCTGAATATTCTTTCTTCCCTGGGTCTGCAAGAGGTTTCCACTCTCTTCTAGTTGTCATCCTTGTCAGAAATTTCTTTCTCAGGCTCCTTCACTAGATCATTGTTCATATCCTGCTCCTTATGTATGGATGTAGCCAGGACAATTTCTTTCCTTTGGGGCCAATTATCACCTATATGCAGAGACTCCCAAATCTACATATCCAATCCTCTTTTCTCTCTAGGGAGCCCTTCCCTGGCCAACTGCCTGCTAAAATAAAACAGTAAAAAAGCATTTATTAAGCACTTAGCCTGTGTTAAGCACTGGACATGCAAATTTAAAAAAATAGGCAAAACAGTCCCTGTCCTGCCCTCCAGAAGCTGAAGCCAAGCTTATACCCACCACCCTGGACTTAGGGATGATGAGTGTGGTCATGAGGGTCATGAGTTAATTAAATGATACACCCTAATTTGGAATAGTAGAATTGAATGATTATTGTTCTAGGAGATGGAGGTGGAAAGTGGGGTTGGTTATCTTAAGGAAGGGAGTTGGCAAGATGTCATTAAGATGGTGTATCTGTGTAAACTAGATGTAGTAAACTCACCAATCAGAAGCCCCTGTCTTCAGGGCAGGACCTGGAATGACTGAGGAGAGGTGTTTTCTGGAGCCCAGGAGCATGGCTAGAAAATGTCCCATAAGCATCTCAAACACAATGTTCAAAATAGAACTCTATATCTTTCCCCACCCTTCTTCCTAGTTTCCCTATTTCTGTTTCAAGCATCACCTTCCTTCATGTTACCCAGGTTAAAAGAGTCATCTCCCATTTTTCAGTCCTTTACAATCGACTCCAGATTCAGGAGGTCTTTATTGCATCTAGGATAAAATGTGAACCTCTCTGCCCTACAAACTCCTTAAATACCTAGCCCTGTTCTGTATTTCAAGAATGATTTCACCTTGCTCTCTCTCTTGTACCCTGTGTTTCAGTTGAAATGGCCAACTTGTTGCTCCATGAAAACAATAATCCTTTGCACAAACTAACCTCCCATGGCCTGAAATGATCTCCTTGGTTAACCTCTACCTCTTGGATTCTCTAGCTCCCTTCCACACTCAGTTCAAATGCCAATCCCTCTAAGAAGCCTTTCTTGATTCTCTTCAAATACTCTCTCTCATGCCAGAAAATTACTTTATATTTATTGCTGTATTATTTTGTATTAATTGCATACACCTTGTTTCTACCTGCCCCCCCACCCCTCAAGAATGTAAGCTCCTGGGGTGGCTAGGTGGCAAAGTGAGTAAGAGTGCTGGCCGGA
Organism: Gymnobelideus leadbeateri; assembly: GCA_011680675.1. Lineage (NCBI taxonomy): Eukaryota > Metazoa > Chordata > Mammalia > Diprotodontia > Petauridae > Gymnobelideus > Gymnobelideus leadbeateri. Next base: position 125,318 of record WOXC01006057.1, on the reverse strand, counting down.
GTCTGGAGGACCCCGATAGGTTCTGGCCTCACATACTTAACATCCACACAAAAATAACTGGTGATGTAACTTTGGGCAAGTTACTTAACCCCAATTGCTTAAAAAAAAAAAGAATGTAAGCTCCTGCTAGTGCAGAAACTTAATAAATTGTTATTGAATTAAGGAGGGGAGGAGATAGAAAGGGAAGTGGGAATCTTTTTTTTTTTAATTAATTAATTTGTTTGTTTACTTTTAGTTTACAGGATTCAATTCCATAGTTCCTTGAGTTTCAAATTTCCCTTCCCTCCCTCTCCCAACTCCCCATATCATATAGTCCAATATAGGATCTGCAAATACTTTCACATTAGACATTAGTCAGGTTACAAAGGCATATTGTACTAGATGGAATGAAAAATGGTAAAGAGGAAATGAAACCAAACAATGAAAAAGAAAAAGATCAATTAGTTTGCTTCCATCAGGATTCAAACTCAGTTCTTTCTAGTTATTTCTCTGGATGTAGGCAACTCTTTCCTTCATGAGTCTTTTGGGATGGACTTATATCACTGCATTGCTGAGAAGAATCCAGTCTGTCATACTTGGTCATCACACATATGTTGTGTCTGTGGTTGTATACAAATTTCTCCTGATTCTACTTTTCTCACTCAGCATCAGTTTGTATAAGCCTCTCCAGGTAAATATGAAGTCCATCTGCTCCTCGTTTCTTATAGCACAATAGTATTCCATTACATGCATATACCACAACTTGTTTAGCCATTCCCCAATTGATGGGCACCCCTTTAATTTCCAATTCTTTGCAACCATGAAAAGAACTGCTTTAAATATTTTTGTACATATGGGTCTTCCTCCCTCTTCTATGATCTCTTTGGGATATAACCCCAGAAGTGGTATTGCTGGGTCAAAGGGTATGAAATTATTTATAGCCCTTTGGGCATAATTCCAGATTCCTCTCCAGAATGGTTGGATAAGTTCACAACTCCACCAGCAATGCATTAGTGTTCCAATTTGCCCACATCCTCTCCAGCATTTGTCATTTTCCTGTTTTGTCATCTTAGCCAATCTGACTGGAGAGATGTGGTACCTCAGAGTTATTTTGATTTGCATTTCTCTAATCAATAGTGATTTAGAGCATTTCTTCATATGCTTATAGATATCTTTAATTTCTTTCTCTGAAAACTGCCTGTTCATATCCTTTGACCATTTATCAATTGGGGAATGACTTGCATTTTTATAGATTTGACTCAATTCTCTGTATATTTTAGAAATGAGTCCTTTATCAGAGATATAGGTTGTAAAAATTCTTTCCCAGTTTCCCACCTCCCTCTTGATATGGGTTACATTGGCTTTGTTTGTATAGAAACTTCAATTTAATGTAATCAAAATTATCCATTTTGCATTTTATAATGCTCTCTAATTCTTGTTTGGTCCTAAAGTCTTTCGGAAGTGGGAATCTTTTGGATCCTTTTAGTCTAGAAGGGAATCCACTCAAAATCTTTTGTTTTAGAGATGGGGAGACTAAGACCTAAGTGGATTGATTACCCAGGCTCACACAGCTAATAAGTATCTAAGGCTTACTCCTTGTCTGTCATTTAGCTAAAAGGTCATTAACACCATTTTATATAGAACATTGAAATAATTTCATTTAATGTAATGCAGTACAGCACAATATGTGATATGATATATTCATGAGTAATTAATATGTCTCCAGTCATTTAGATCTGCCTTTATTAGTGTAAAGAGTGTTTTGTAGTTGTTTTCATTTAGTTCCTCAAAACCCAGCTTTGTATATGGCAGTTAGTAGATATATAAAAAATAAAAAACTTAATAGAAGGCTGGTCATGACTGGTATGGTAGGCAGTTGCCATGCCAAGGCCTATTTCCACATCTAGCCAAGTGAATACAAACTTGCTTATGGGCCAGAGTAAGTGTGCTTCCTAGGAGCCTCAAATCAGAAGATCATAAAATTCTTAGGTATGAGTCATTTCAGCCACTTGCATGAGCCCAGTCTCTTTCCTTTCCCTGCCCCTCTCCTTCCCTGCCCCACCCCCACTGAAATATCTAAATGACAAGGTCATGAATTTGCAGTACCATGGAATTTGGAATTTCTTAGTAAAGTGCTTTGCAGACACCCAAGTTATACTGAAGATTAGAATCTGTGGGTGTATTGAAAGGAAAATTTGCATTTTTTAAATAATTGGTTTAAATAATTCACCTTTTGCCTCTTAAAGCTTTCTGTTCACCTTCTTATGTCTTCCAATCCTCAGGGATAGAAAAAGTGGTGGTAGTTGTATCAAGTATGGAGAATGCACAGGAATAGTGGTGACAGATTTTTTAAAAAAAGTTTTCAGTGGTAGCCTTTGTTTCTTTCTTCTCTGGTTGCAATTCAGGGCAGACTGGTTAATAATTCTTTTTAAAGGAGTTCATGTGTACATTATGAATCTCACATACATAACCAAAGTATTTGAAATCCTTCAGTAGAGGTAGAATTCAATCACATGTTAACTTGCCTTTTCCTGGTTAATAACCTACAATGCTTTGTTACTTTGTGTGTGGGGGCAGGGACAGTTCAGAATTAGAGAAATTGTAGAATAACTACTTTGGATTTTTCTTTTTAAAAAGTTGGATGTACTATTATAGTGGAATTAATAATAGAATGAGAAGTAGAACACCTATGTTCTAGCAATAGTTATGCTCCTTAATTATTGGTGTGAATGTGGATAAATTACTTTGTCTTCTTGGAACTTAGTTTTCTTTTTTTTTTCTTTTTGGAGGGCAATTGGGGTTAAGTAACTTGCCCAAGGTCACACGGCTAGGTTTTTGTTTGTGTGTGAGTTAAGTGTCTGAGGCCGGATCCAAACTCAGGTCCTTCTGACTCCAGGGCCGACGCTCTACTCACTGAGCCACCTAGCTACCCCAAGAACTTAATTTTCTCATCTGTAAAAAGATGGGTTTCTAAATACCCTCTGTAGTCCCTTCCAGCTCTAAAATTCCTCCCCTGTGATGAAGGATATAGATTCTTATTCCATTATCATCAGGAATGAACTTGAGGTATTTAAAGTCAATTATCTTGCCTAATTTATGCAGAGGGACAGTAATAAACTTGGTAAGGGCTCTGCCCTTATAATTAGGCATTGGTAGAATGGGTATAGAATTCATTCAACAAATAATTATAGATTATTAACAAGTCACATAATATGTTTTTCAGTGCTCAAATCCTGACTCTACTGCTTTTCACATCTTTAAAATCTATTAGTTTTGGGGTGGCTAGGTGTCGAAGTGAATAGAGCACTGGCCCTGGAGTCAGGAGGACCTGAGTTCAAATTCGGCCTCAGACACTTAACACAAAAACTAGCCTTGTGACCTTGGGCAAGTCACTTAACCCCAATTGCCCTACCTTTCCCCACTCCAAAAAAAAAAAAAAAAGACAATAAAATGAAATAAAATAAAATCTATTAGTTTAATAGTTTGGCCTAATTATCCACACAAGAATAACTAAGTAGATGAAGAATGCCTATTGTTCAGACCTTGATATGCAGTTGAATAGACAAGTTTTAGAGATGAAAAGTAAAGTCAAGATCATCTAGTCCAAATGTTTCCTCTCAAGCCTTAGAGGCTAAACAATTTGCCAAGGTTGTATAGGTAGTAATCTGTAGAGCCAGGATTTGAATCCACATTCTCTGACTCTAGAGTCAGTACTCTTTCCATTGTACCATACTGCCTCTCAATGTATATTTTTGGACAAACTGCAAATGAATAATGGGTTGGGACCAGGATTGAACAGGAAGGAGCAAACTGAATAGCCCTTGGAAAGGCATATAAAGTTCTTTTAATGATCCTGAGCTTCCCCATGAGACAAAGGCTTATCTTTTTGACATTTTTTTGTTGATATATAACTAAGACATAAATACTATAGTTTCTAAAGATTTAAGATTGGGCAGCTAGGTGGCTTAGTGGATAGAGCACTAGGCCTGGAATCAGGAAGACCTGAGTTCAAATTCAGCTTCAAATGATTCCTAGCTATATGACCCTGGGTAAGTCTCTTAACCCTGTTTACCTTAGTTTCCTCATCTGTAAAATGTGCTAGAGAAGGAACTGACAAACCACTCCATTATCTTTGCCAAGAAAACTCCAAATGGGATCATGAAGAGCTGGACACAATTGAAATGACTAAATAAGCTCACCTAAAGGTCAATGTAGAGACATGTTAGGTGTGAACAAGCCATAACAAATTATAAAGATTTACTTAGGAGAAGTGGTATTAAAGGTGTTATCAAATAAGTACATGATTGAAAAAAGATAAATAGACTAGTCAGGTAGGTGGGATAACAATTATTATTGTTGTTTCAGTTGTATCTGACTCTTCTTGACCCAATTTGGGGTTTTCTTGGCAAAGATACTAGAGTGGTTTGTCATTTCCTTCTCCAGCTCATTTTACAGATGAGGAGCTGAAGTAAAAAGGGTTAAGTGACTTGCCCAGGGTCACACAGCTAATAAGAATCTGAGGCCAGATTTGAACTCAGGAATATGAGTCTTCCTGATTCCAAATCCTTCCATTGTGCCACCTAACTACCCCACCAAATATACTCATGATCTCAAGAGAAAATGAGAAAAATCCCATCTCTTTGAGGCTAGGTACTATTTTGTTTCTGATTTTGTATTCTCTTTGCTTAGCAATATTTTTCACTTAGGCATTTAATATGTGGTTGTTGAATTGAATCTTGTGAAAGTAACTTTAACCTTCTGGACCTCAGTTGCCTCATTAGAAAAATGAATGGGTTGGGAGGATAACCAAGATGGCAGAGTAGAAGAAAGTAGTACAGTCAAGTTCTCCCCCACAAACTCTAGATCCACAAAGATCTAGAAAATACATATGATTGAATCCTGATTGAGAAATCTAAAGAAAAAAAAGTTTTTCTAGCTTAGGTCAGTATAACAAGACAGAGAAGGCTACTGCAACTAGGGACCTAGTCTAGCCAGGAGCTCACCAACAGAGCCTTCCAGTGTCTGCTGTTGTGCACTAGGACAAGAAAAGATCCCGCTCCATTATGGCACAGAGGGGGCAAGCCTTGTGCAGGGAGCAGGGGAGCACACTGGCAGCTCTGTTTTTTACAGATTCAGTGCTGACTGAGTAGAGAATGTGTGACTGGAGATGGTGGTTCAGTGCTAGGAGTGGTCAGAAGACCCAGGCTGTGTTTTGAGCAAGGAACTTTGTTCAAACTGACCCTGGGAGAATTGATGAGGGATGAAAGGTTTTAAAAGAGATGCTGTAGTGAGATATTGAGTTAATTAGAGAAGTATAAAATGATTGCCTAGTAGCAGTGAGGGCACAGTTGAGGATATATAATATAAATTTGTAGCAGACCCAATCAAGACAATTTCATGATATTTTCCTTTTTTTCAGTAGCACATATGTAGGAATGAAGGCTGTGGATGATGGTAGCAGTCTAAGGCTTTGGTAGGGCATAATTGGAGATATGACAAGGGGCAAGGGATCAAAAGAAGAGGACAGTGTAGAGTTGAACTGGTTTACCAAGAGGTCAAGATGAAGAAAGAGGGGGTGACTCATATAGGAGTGATGACATGGGAGAGAATTTGAGGGATTAGGGGTGGATGAAGAATAAGGTTTGGTATTGGAAGGAAGAAGGTGAGGTGGAATGCTTATAGTCTCTGATAAGATAAGTGAATTTCAGAGTTGATGAACATGGAAGTGGAACATCTGTGAATGATCAAAAAATCAAAGGTATGGCCACCTTTGTGTGTGGAGGAAATGGGGTAGAGGAATTGGTCATGTGAAACGAGTAAGTTGGGGAACTGTGAGGTTAGGATTCATGATGAAGCATGCTACCCATTTCCTAACAGAGGTGCTGGACTCAGAATGAGACAATTTTTTTTTACATAATCAATGGAAATTTGTTTTGCTTGACTATGTATATTTGTTAAAAACAGTTTTGTTTTTTCAGTGAGGGACTAGGTGGGAAGGAGAAGGTAGATTTTTGTTAATTGAAAAAAATTAAATTAAGTTTTCTTTTTTTTCTTTTTATTTTAAAGTAAGTTTTTAAAAATGAAGATGTTGCACTAAACAATTCCTGTCGTCACATCTCATGATTCTGTGAACTTTCCATAGATCATATGTAGGCTCTCCCATCCAAGAACATGCAGTCCTGACTAGGGTAATAAGTTATACATATGAAACAGTAGGTTACAATCCTATACAATACATGACTAAATGCCATTGCCTAATTTTGTTTTTAGCACTCATGTGAAATAAGTTACATAGTTATTATAATCTGTTTTTAAAAGAGAGAAAACTATATCTCAAAAACTTATATAAGGTCTCAGAACCATAAATGATAAAATGATAATTTAAACTCCTAAGTTAAGGCTTTAGATCCCATGTTCTTTCCACAATACTACATTTTATATAATCCCTCCTTTTTCTCTGGAGTTTATAATCTAATACACATATGAAGTGGTTCATTATAAAATATGATTAAGTGCCAAAATCGCTGACAGTAGGAGTCTTAAGAGTTTCAAAGAAAAGGCAGATGGTGGGTTAAGGGAAATTCAGATAAGAATCATGGAGAAGGTAGACCTTAATGGATGGGTAAGATTTAATAGGCAGATATTGTCAGAGGCATCATCAAACACTGTAAGGAGATTAGGAAAAATGAAGGTTAAGAAAAGCTCACTAAAACTGGCGAAAATCCAAATAGTCATGATGGACTTTGAGAATTGAGTTTTAGTAGCATAGTGAGGGTAAAGGCCAGAATATAGTAGGAGAATGGATAGTGAGGAAAGGAAAGAGAGCTGGCAAGAGATAACGGAGAAAAATAGGGGGTGATTTCTGAAGGTTTTTCTTTAAAAGCACATGGTCTGATTTCATATTTGTGCTTGGTAATGGAATGCAATGCCTGCTACTAGTGTATGGTTGGTGGAGCTGAGAGTACAGTTATTTTGGAAAACAATTTGGAACTCTTACCATTTGAGTATGAAATTTTGACTTGTACTACTTGGCAAGTACTCCAAGGAGGGAAAGGACCCACATGAATAAGAATAAAGCAGTACTTTTTAATATTAGCAAAGATCTGAAAACTAAATTGGTACCTGTTAATTGGGGAATAGCTAACCCAGTTGTGTGAAGATAATAGAATTTTGTTGAACCATTAGGAATTCAAATTGAACAATTAGGGATATGATGGATCCAGAGATGATAATTGAATCCATTGGTACTCATGAGATCATCAGGTAAAATAGTATAGAACAATTTACAGTGAGGAGAAATAGTTCTGAAAGACCTCAGAACTCTGAACAAAGCAGCAACTAATAACCTCAAAAGATTGATAATGAAACATACTTTTCTTGACTGAGAGGTGATTACTTAGATGCAGAGGTTATTGACCTTTTGTATGTCATGAACCCTTTTGGCAATCTGGGGAAACCAGTGGACCCCTTCTCAGTGTTTTAAAATGCATCAAATAGAGCGTGCCCCGCGGCCCGTCGGTCTTTCCTGTTTGGGTCGGTAGGGCGCCAGCATGGAAGTCGACATCCGCCACAACAAGGACCGGAAAGTCCGGCGCAAGGAGCCCAAGAGCCAGGACATCTACCTGCGCCTGTTGGTGAAGCTTTACCGGTTCCTGTCCCGCAGAACCAACTCGACTTTCAACAAGGTGGTCCTGAAAAGGCTGTTCATGAGCCGGACCAACCGGCCCCCCCTGTCCCTGTCACGCATGATCAGGAAAATGAAGCTTCCTGGCCGGGAAAACAAGACCGCTGTGGTAGTTGGGATAGTGACAGACGACGTGAGGATCCAGGATGTCCCCAAGCTGAAGGTGTGTGCCCTTCCTGTCACTAGCAATGCACGGAATCGCATCCTCAAGACTGGTGGGAAGATCCTCACCTTTGACCAGCTGGCCATGAGCTCACCCAAGGGCCGGGGCACTGTTCTGCTGTCTGGTCCCTGGAAGGGCAGAGAGGTGTACAGGCATTTTGGGAAGGCTCCAGGCACTCCCCACAGCCATACCAAACCATATGTCCGATCCAAGGGCCGAAAGTTTGAGCGTGCCAGGGGCCGCCGTGCCAGCCGAGGCTACAAAAACTAACTCCCTTCCTCCTTGTTATATTAAAGAGTTTTCAACAACAACAACAACAACAAAAATGCATCAAAATACATAGGACTACTAAGGAAACCAACTGAATTGAAATACAATTAACAAAATATAAAAAAAAAAAAAAGTTCACAGACTCCAGGTTAAGAACTCCGAGATTAAAGGTATAGTATCAGATGTGCATTCTCAGATATAACCGATGTGATGATTTATTTTGCTTGTCTATACCTACCTACTTGTTACCAAGGAGAACTTCTATTGGTGATAAGTTAGTGGATAGAGATAGACATAATAGAAGGAGAATCAATAAAACTTTTTTTGATCTTAAAAAAAAAGTCTAGAAGGGGATATAAATAGACAATTTTGTTATTCTTTTTAAAATGCTGCATATTACAGAGTCACAATTTCTTATATAGTCTTTTTCCCTGTTGGAAGAAAGAAACCAAGAAAGAAAAAAGGAAAGCAATGACTATCTCTTCCTCTTTCCTCTGAGAGACACTCCCTCCCCCCCAGACTGCAGAGTAAAATATCAGTTGGAGTTAGGTTGCCTGACCCCATTGCCTCTTGTAAACATGATACTGTCTCCAGTATCTACCATACAGAGCAGAGCATTTGACTAGAATTCCTTATGGGAGGAAACACTGAAATAAAAACAGACAATAAAACCACACTATCAACAAAGACTTAGTCTGATTAAATTCAATATTGGGGGCAAAGTTTACTTAAAGAATTATTTTTTCAGGGAAAAATATAAGAAATCACAACAAAAATAACATTCATTGCCCAGACCTGTGATTTAATTGACGTTAGGACCTCCCAGTGAGGAAAATGCCATTATCAATGTAGATAGGAAACTGTTCTGTAAAATATATAGGCTTAAGTTGCCCAGGGCACTAAGGTTCAGTGAATTATCAGGGCAAACTGCCAAAGGACCTTAAGACCTGAAGAATCTTCTTGAGTCTGACCACTTTGCCACATGGAATGGTCATACACACACTGAAACACACACTCATGGCATAATAGAGTTAAATAATTGCATTTTTAAAGGATTATAGAAATAAGGAAAGCAGCTACAACTTCAGTCAACGTAAGATACACATTGATTTTATGCTCTAAAAAGAATAGAAAAGGGTAGAAAGAGAAAGGGAATAAAGGAGAAAAAAATGAGCTTTCTATTCAGATAAGATTGCCTCTAGTGTCACCTGTTCCTACCTTGCATAGCTTCTTAGCCACTGATTTTTTGTGGTCTTGGGCAAGTCAGGTAACCTTGGTAAGCCTTATTTCTCAAATTGTGGTCCACAGACTCTTGGAGCTCCATCAGATTCTTTCAGGGGGTCTACAACACCAAAACTCTTTTTATAGTAATATTGACATTATTTACTGATTAAAATATTACCATTTCCAACTATATGTTGTGTGAGGGCAGATTTTCTTCACATACTTCAACCAGAAAAATGTATCACAACAGATAGTATACAGAAAGAGACAGGAGAATCCAGCTGTTTTCAGTTAAGCCAGTTGTAAAAGGAATTTAAAAAAAAATAAGTAAAAAGAATGTTACTTTTTCACTATTTTTTTTGAAGTTGGAAAATTTAGTTTTTTTCATAAAAATGTTAATGTTAACATGTAATAGATTTATTATTTTTAATGAATTTTAAAATATTTTAAAATTTTATCAGTTTTAATTTCAAGCACAATAAATATCAATACTTATAATGTACACAAACAAACAAATCTAGTGGGGGAGAATCCCCAGTTTTTAAGAAAGTGAGAGAGTCCTAAAACCAAGAAGTTGGATTGATAATATGGAAATAGTCTCTCTCATCCATATCTACTTCACAGGATTATTATGAGGATCAAATAAAGTAATGGACTGCTAGCCTTTCCAAACTATTCAACTATATATAAATGTAAGCTATTAACATTAACAATAGTAACAATAATAATGCTGCCTTCTCCATGATGCCTTCCCTTATTCTTTCTCCAGCCAGGAATTATCTCTTCCACCTGTGAACTCCTACTGCATTTTGTTCTACCTACATTTTACTTCCCCTTATAGTTATGGGCATACAGGTCTAATTTCCCCCTACTAGACTCTAAAGCTTATGAGAGCACTCTTATTCTTACTAGTAAGGCAGGCTGTCTCTAGTAGGTGCTCAGTTAGTACCTATGTAACTAAGTGGTAGAGTGGACAGAGTGGAGTCAGGAAGTTGTTGTTAAATTGTTTTAGTCGTGTCTTATTCTTCATGACCCCATTTTGGGATTTCCTTGGCAAAGATACTAGAATAGTTTGCCATATTTCCTTCAGCTCATTTTACAGATGAGAAAATTGTGGCAAATAGGGTTAAGTGAAATACCCAGGATCATAGCTAGTAACTGTCTGTGACCAGATTTGAACTCGTGAAGATGTTTTCCTGATTCCAAGCCCAGTGCTCTATCCAGTGTACTACCTAGTTAACCCTGAATCAGGAAGAGCTGAGTTCAGATGGTACCTCAGACAGTAGCCATGTGACCCTGGATAAATCACTTCACATCTTGAACCCTCAGTTTCCTCATCTGTAAAAATAGAGATCCTAATATTATCTACCTCCCGGGGTTTTAAAGATCAAATGAGTTAATTTATGTAAAACACTTTATAAACCTTAAAGCATGAAATAAATGCTAGTTATTATTGTTACTATTGTTATTTGATTGTTGTTGTTATTATTACTTGTGGCATAAGAGCAATGATATTACAATTTACTAAAAGGAACCCTGTACAAACTTAGTCCCTAGTCTCAGCACTCTCTCTATTCACTGTATGACCTTGAGAAAGTAATTTGATCCCTCTGAACCTCAATTTCCTCATCTTTCAAATGAGAATAATGGTACTTATAGTACCTACCTTTGAGGGTTGTTGAAGAAATAATTTTGTACACCAGGAAGTATAATGTAAACTCAAGTTATTGTTATTAAGAACATTAACAAACCCTTCTCATCTTACTAAATAAGAAAAAATGATTGCTTGAAGAATCTACAACAAATTCAAAGTGACTGTCTACCCTAAGGTCTTACCAAGCATCAATCCTCATTCCTTCTAATCATAATTAATTGTTCTACCACACCTGTAAGTAAAATTTGCATTCTCAAAGAAACTCAAAATTTGAGGGTACTTCCTTAAGTTCAGGCTTTACTATATGCTGGGAAATACACAAATCAGCTCAAAACTGCCAGTGGAGATTTTTTAAAGCAAGAGCAAGGTGTGACTCATTAGCTTATTTGGGAGTTTTTGATTATGTTCATAGAAAAAACCCTTTGATTCTTGCTGTGGGTGGGAGCCATTGGAAGCTTGGGGAGATCGTAGTTTCCCACTAAGCCCATCTCTCTTTGACCTAAAGGTGTGGAACCAACTACCTGAAGGATAGATTGTGCAAATTCCTTAATTATATTAAGTTCTTACACTATGTTCATCAATATTATTCAGTATTATTTTTTACCATCTAAAATAACTATAGAGTATATCTGCCAAAACAGACCAAGGAACTACATGGACATAATTATAAAACAATCGTTATATATATGAAGTCAGATTTAAATAGAGACATATTAATTGTTCAAGGGTACGCAAAACCAATATAATAAAAATGGCAATTTTACCTAATCAATTCAATGCCATCCCAACTAATTTAGTAAAAAATTATTTTACTGAGTTAGAAAAAATAATTAAATTATTTTTTCCAATTTATTTATTTTTAGTTTTCAACATTCATTTCCACAAAATTTTGAGTTGCGAATTTTTCTCCCTGTCTTTCCCCTCCTGCCTACCCCAAAATAGTTAGCCTACTGAATACCCCTTTCCCCAATCTGTTCTCTCTTTGTCCTCCCCCACACCCCCTCCAACTTTCTAGTAAGGCAAGATGGATTTCTATACCCCAGTGCCTGTATATTTTTTCCCTGTTGCATGTAAAAAACAAAAAGAAAAACAAACAAAAAAAAACAAACCACAATTTTTCTTAAACACATTTGTTTTTAAAAATTTGAATTCCAGATTTTTTCCCTTTTTCCCTTCTCACCCACCCCTACTGGGAAGATAAGCAATTAATTCAATATAGGTTGTACATGTGTAGTTATTATGCAAAACATTTCCATAGTAGGTATATTGTGAAAGACTAACTATATTTTCCTCTATCCTATCCCGCCCCCCACTGATCCTGTCCCTTCTCAAAAGTGTTTGCTTCTAACTACTCTCTCCCCTAATCTGCCCTCCCTTCTATCATCCTCCCTCTCATCCCCTTTCCCCCCTATTTTCCTATGGGGTAAGATACCCGATTGAGTGTGTGTTATTCCCTCCTTAAGCCAAATTTAATGAGAGTAAGGTTGTCTCATTCCCTTTTGCCTTCCAGCTCTTCACCTCCATTGTAAAAGTTTTCTCTTGCCTCTTTTATATGAGATATTTTACCCTAATCTATCTCTCCCTTTCTCTTTCTCCCAATATATTCCTCTCTCACCTCTTCATTTTATTTTTTAGATATTATCCCTTCATATTCAACTTGTTCTGTGCCTTCTATATATACATGTACATTCATATGCCCACATACATGTATATTTATATACACATATATACTCTCCTATACACACATATGTATGCATACATACATGTGTATATACATATATGTATGCATACATACATGTGTATATACATATATACGTGTGTGTGTGTGTGTGTGTGTGTATTCCCTGCAACTGTCCTCATACTGAGAAAATCTTATGAGTTACAATTATCATTTTTCCATATAGGAATATAAATAGTTTAACTTTAATAAATTCCTTATGATTTCTTTTCCCTGTTTACCTTCTCATGCTTCTTATACTTCTTGTACTTGAAAGTCAAATTTTCTCTTCAGCTCTGGTTTTTTCATCAAGAATGTTTGAAAATCCTCTGTTTCATTAAATGACCATATTTTCCCCTGAAGCATTATATTCAGTTTTGCTGGGTAGGTGGTTCTTGGTTTTAATCCTAGCTCCTTTGACCTCAAGAATATCATATTCCAAGCCCTTCAGTCCCTTAATGTAGAAGCTGCTAGGTCTTGTGTTATCCTGATTGTGTTTCCACAATACTCAAATTGTTTCTTCCTGACTGCTTGCAATATTTTCTCCTTGACCTGGGAACTCTGGAATTTGGCTATAATATTTCTAGGAGTTTTCTTTTTGGGATCTTTTTCAAGAGTCAATTGGTGAATTCTTTCAATTTCTATTTTGCCCTCAGGTTCTAGAATATCAGGGCAATTTTGCTTGATAATTTCTAGAAAGATGGTGTCCAGGCTCTTTTTTTGATCATGGCTTTCAGGTAGTCCAATAATTTTTAAATGATCTCTCCTGGATCTATTTTCCAGGTCAGTGGTTTTTCCAATGAGATATTTCACATTGCCTTCTATTTTTTCATTTGTTTGGATCTGTTTTATAGTATCTTGATTTCTCATAAAGTCATTAGCTTCTAATTGCTCCAATCTAATTTTGAAGGAATTTTTCTTTTCAGTGAGTTTTTGAAATTCTTTTTTCCATCTGGCAAATTCAGCTTTTTAAGGCATTCTTTTTCTCATTGGCTTTTTGGTCCTTTTTTGCCATTTGAGTTAGTCTATTTTTTTAAGGTGTTATTTTCTTCAGTCTGGCTGTTGTCTCCCTTTTCTTGATTTTCTTGCATCATTCTCATTTCTCTTCCCAATTTTTCCTCCTCTTCTCTTACTTGATTTTCAAAATCCTTCTTGAGCTCCTCCATGGCCTGTAACCAATCCATATTTTTCTTGGGAGCTTTTGATGCAGGAGTTCTGACTTCGTTGTCTTCCTCTTGTTCCATACTTTGATCCTTTTTGTCCCTGAAAAAGGAATCTATGGTAGGATTGTGTTTCCTCTGCTTGCTCATGTTGGCAGTCAATTACTTGACTTTTGAACTCTTTACCATGGTAGAACTCTGCTTTCAGAATGGAGAGAGCTTTGTCCCAAATTGCTGGGGTTTTCACAATTGCTCCCATAGACTCTGGCACCTGGCCACATACTCCAGGACCTCCACCCAAGACCAAGATTCAGATCCAAGCAGGTCAAAGCAAGAGTGATTACCCTCTGAAAGGTTGCTTGGTCCCCCTACAATCTACAGACCAGGAGCTCCTTAGGCAGCCAGTAAAGCTTCTTGAGCTTTGGATTGAGATAACCTTTGCTTTAGGAAAAGCAACTTGGCAGCTATATGAAAGGTAGGTGAGATAAGGTGGAGGCTGACATTAGGAAAAAATATTAGGAAGCTATTTAATAGAATAGGTAAAAGAAAACAAAGGCCTGGACTGGTTTGGTGATCATATGAGTGAATAGAAGAAAATAGACGTAAGAGATGTAAGGTAGAATTGATAAGATTATTGAATTGAAACTGGTAAATGTAATAAAAGAGGGACCATTAATGGTTCAATGTCAACTTGACAGAAAGACTCTATTGGAGTGCTTCAGGGATCTATCCTGGGCCCTGTGATGTTTCACATTTTTATCAATAACTGGGATAATGGCCTAGACGGCATGCTCATCATATTTGCCAATGACACCAAGCTGGGAGGGATAGCTTTCCACAACTGGATGGAAGTCAGGATCCAAAAAGGTCTTTGTAGGTTAGAATACTGAGTTGAATCTAATAAATTAGGTAGGGATGAATAAATCTGTAAAAACATCAATTCCACAAGCATAGGATGGAACAAACCTCGATAGTTTTTTGTGTGGAACATATCTGGGAAATTAATGGACTACATACAAGTCCAATACAAGTCAGCAATATGATATGATAGCTCAAAATAACTGATGTGATATTGTATTGCATGAAGATGGGTATAACTCCCAAGAATAAGGAAGTAGTAGTCTTTCTTTCCTCTGCCCTGGTAACACTATATCTGATAAGTTGTGGTCATTTCCGGGCACCAAAAGGAAATGAATCAGCTGAAAAATAGAGGAGGGCAACCAATATAGTGAAACATTTGGAATCCAGGTCATATGAGGATGAATGGAAAGCTCTGGGTACGATTAGCCTGGAGAAGAGAAGGCTCAGGTGGGACAGGAGAGATGTCTTTAAGTATCTGATGGGTTGTCCTGTGGAAAAGGGGATTAGACTTGCCTTCTTTGGCCTCAGGGCAAAACCAGGAGCACTGAGTGGAAGTGACAAAAATGCAAATTTCAACCTAATGTCAGGAAAAACTTCCTAAGGATTAGACCTGCTCCAGAATGGAATGGGCTCCCTGAAGAGGTGATGGGTTCCCCTTGAATGGAAGTTGAGCACAGATTGATGACTACTTATCAGGTATGCTCTTGGGTGGATTCCTTTCTGGTATGGATTTGACTAGATGGTTGCTTATGTCTATTCAAACTCTAAAATTCTGTGATTCTTTAATTTTAGAAGATATGAGGATGATCAGAAAGCAAAAATTTTTTAGGATAACTAAGGTTAAGAATCTGGGTAATTGGAAACAGTGACTCAACAGAAAATATGAAATTTTAGAGAAAGAAGGTAGTTTTATGGGAGAATATGTTCTATTTAGGACAGTTTGAATCTGAGAAGGCCATGGGACTTCCAGGTGAAGATGTCCAGCAAGCAGTTGCAATGCAACATTAGAATTTAGGAGGGAGATTAGGACTGGATATATAGAGTTGGGAGTTATCTATAAAAAGATGACTGAATACATGAGAGTAATAAGGTCACCCAGAGGGGAGGGTATGAAGGGAGAAGAGGCTTCCAGGCCAAAACAGGGGACACCAACATTTAGGAGAAATGGAATCTGAAAAGGAATGGTCAACCAAGTAGGAGAACCAGAAGAGGATAGAATTAAGGATGCCAAAGGAAGAGGGAGTATCCAGGAGGAAGGGGTAGCTAACAGTGTTAGAAGCTGCAGAGAGGTCAAGGAGAATGAGAAAGTGCCATTGTATTTAGTAGTTAAGAAATCATTGAGGGGGCAGCTAGGTGGTACAGTGAATAGAGCACTGGTCCTGTAGTCAGGGGGATCTGAGTTCAAATCTAGCTTCAGACACTTGACACACTTATTAGCTATGTGACCTTGGGCAAGTCACTTAATCCTAACTGCCTTGTGTTCCCCCCTCTAAAAGAAAAAAGGAAAAAAGAAATCATTGAGAAGACCATTGAGATTTAATTGGGTGTAAGAATTAAGTGAGATTCAAGGAAGTTGAAATAGGTGTAGAATTCCCTCCCTCCCCTTCTCTCTTCCTCCCCCACCCTTCCCAGGACTTTCGCTAAGAAAGGGAAGAGATTTAAGCTTGAGGATTATGGCAGGTCAAATTCTATAGGAGGAAAAACTGAGGCCATAGAGATAAAATAAGTTGCCCAAAGTTACACAGCAAATTAATAGTACAAGTCAGTTTAGAACACAGGTCTACTGACTCCTATGTTCAGTGATGTTTCTATAAGGTATTGAGCACAACTCCACCTCCCCTTCCCCTAATTGATCTGTAAGCAGACAACTCCACCTTCCCCTCCCCTAATTGTTCTGTAAGCAGGCACAACTCCATCCTTCCCCTCCCCTAATTGGGTGGGAGTTTCAGCCTAGGGTACACTTCATGCTGGCAGGAAATTCAAATGTACACTGACCAATTGTAGTTTCAGCTTACTTAACCTGGCTATTGAATCTCTTTAAAAACCAGCATGCTGTCCATGCCAGTACTGTCTAATTTGGGTAACCATGTAACCCCGACAGTCCTGAGGTAATAAAATCCACTTCCAAATTTAATCTTGGGGATCTTCTGTCTCGCTCCTTTAAGTTCAACAAGGTACAGTAAGATACAATTCCTAAATCTGGTTTGTAGTGGTAATAAGAATAGGAGTAGTGGTAGTGCTGGTAGTAGTGATGGGGTGCTTGGGTGCTTGTGCTTGGACTCCAATTGCAAGATCACATTTCTTCCTAGCCTCAAACATTATCCCTGACAGTTTTCTCCCTAACCCAAGGACACTATCTTTCCCCATCACAAGAACAAACTGACCTCTGAGAAATTCTCTTGTAAAAACAGGACTATCTTGTAACCACAGAATTACTATATATTGATTCCCAAAGTTATCATATTCAATCTAGAAGTCAAGCTATAGTCATCAGATGACTATAGCTATTTTCTACAGATGTAACGGACCAAAAATATATTCCTGAGAAACCCTTTCCCCTGGTTTCCTGTAGTGAATGACACCTGTGACCAAGGTTGTAAATTCTCACCCAATTAACATATCTGCCAGATAATCCATTACTTTTCTTACATAAGCTTTAGCATCACTCCTATTAAATTGCAGGTTCCTTAAAGAATACAAGTTCTCCAAGCTCTGTTCCTATCTTAGTGTTACAATAAACCTTTGACAGCTTGACTTAAAGAATGCTTGAGTTCATGAATTCATTCCAGACAACCTTCTCCTGTACTTGGTCCTTAAAGGGTCCTTGGACCCCCTCAAACTTCAATAGTAGTAGTAGGAATAGTGGTGGTGGTGATGGTGGTGATGGTAGCAGTAGAATCAATGGGATAATAGCAGCAGTAACAGTAGCACTAGCAGCAGAAGCAGCAGGAGTAGTAGTGTAATGATAATAAAATATTGACATTTTTTTTTTTGAGGGCAATTGGGGTTAAGTAACTTGCCCAAGGTCACACGGCTAGGTTTCTGTTTGTGTGTGCCTTAAGTGTCTGAGGCCTGAACCGAACTCAGGTCCTTCTGACTCCAGGGCCGACACTCTACTCACTGCACCACCTAGCCGCCCAATATTGACATTTTATACAGTGGTTTAGTCAAGATCAACAGAGAAAGTGACAGAATTGAGATTTGAATATTCATTTTATGATTTTAAATCAGGTACCCTTTGACTATTTGACTTCTTAGACACCTTCTTTTCTGGAATTCAATGATTCTAAAAGTCAGGGGCAATGCTTTTTTTACCTGATGGTATAATGCCTGGCACAGGACCATGTAGAAGTCCCTTAATGAATGATTTTTGTTATCATTATTAGTTTTAGATGTTTGATCTTCTGTTGTCTCACCTCAATACTAGATTCTGTACGGCATTCCACCTCTTCTGAAATATTTTCTTGCATCCATTTGTCAAAATTAACTCTGTGTGACCTGTCATGCAAATTTCTTCTCAAGCTAGGTGATTGAAAGGTTTGGAAATTGGGGAGAGGGTGTCCAACAGAGGGCACTCTGTTACATGGAACTAGTTTAGATATTCCAGTGAAGCTAGGTCACTCAATTTCTAATTTGTTGTTAGAAGGAAGTTTTGCCTGAAGTTATAAATAATTCTTTCCTGACATTTGGTGCAATAAATCTGAATTCCAATCACTCATGAAGCTATCTTCTAAGGTGTGAAGAGGACTGTGGTTTTTGTTTGTGGAGTAGACGTCCACATAAATAACATGTCTATTGAAATACAGGAATGGATCCAGTGAGAAAAACTTCAGGTCCCAGAATTTTGGGACTAGATGGAACAAATCAGAGTTTTAAAGAGGTAAACTTATGACAAATAAAAGTTCATATAGCATACTTTTAGGTAGGAGATATAGGTTTATAAGACTGGATACCCCCAGATATAGTATATACAAAAAATAGAACAACAGAAATGGAATAGTAATAGCTAACCTGTAGCTTGCTGAAGTTTGCAGAGTGCTTTATTTATATTCTCATTTGGTCCTCAAAACAACCCTGGATAGGGATGGGTACTATTACCACCCCATTTTATAGATGAGGAAACTGAGATAGAGGTCAAGTGACTTTACCAGGGTCTCACAGCATGCAAATCGAATTCCTATCCTTCCTGTCTCCAAGTCCAGAATTTTGTCTGCTATGCCACCTAGGGAATTTTTAGTAATCATATAGTCAGTCCTCATTTAATAATATTTTATAGAAAATTAAATTAAGGGCCTAGGGAAGTGTTATGACAAGATTATACCATGACACAGCTAGAATTCAGGTCTTGTTAGACCCAGGTCTCATGATTCCCAGTCCATGACTTTTCCCACTATATCTGTAAGTTCAAGAAGTGTTTAGTTAAAGAAAACTAGGGGTGGCTGAAATACATGCCTAATTTTTAGAGATTGGCATTGTGGAAGACAGCAGTCTTTTTCAGTCAAATATGCTTTCGTGCCCTGATCAGAGATCCAGGATTTGCCTCTTACTCCCTCTGTAATGTTGGATGCATCTTATTACTTTCACCTGTAAAATGGGAGGATTGGATTTAATCATCTCTAAGGTTCCTTTCATGTTCTAAATCTATGATCTTATGATCCTCTGATGTTTTGAGCTAGATCAACAGCAGAATCCTCCTTCCCCAGGATGGCAATTTGAATGTACTTAGGTTTTGCCCTGAATCTTTATATAACCTTATTTCCCACAT
Organism: Gymnobelideus leadbeateri; assembly: GCA_011680675.1. Classification (NCBI taxonomy): domain Eukaryota; kingdom Metazoa; phylum Chordata; class Mammalia; order Diprotodontia; family Petauridae; genus Gymnobelideus; species Gymnobelideus leadbeateri. Next base: position 105,841 of record WOXC01006057.1, on the reverse strand, counting down.
ACTACAGTCAGTCTCAATTAAGGATGATCAAGACCCCTAGCTCCATTTCCCAATATAGAAAGAACATTAGACTAGAAATTCCAAGGCCTCCAATCCAGCTGGCTACTTATTAGCCTTCAACCCTGGGTAAATATAAAAGGTTTCCTCTCTGGTTCTCAGTTTTCTTATCTATGGAATGAAAATAACAATATTGCACTTATACCATCTGTCTCCCAGGGTTTTTTAGTAAGGAAAGTATTTTGTAAACTTTTTTTTTGTAAAAGTATTATAGAAGTGTGACCTGTTATTACTATCACTTTGGTTCTAACCTGTACTTTTTAAGTTGAACCCATTTTTAGAGATGAAAGAAGGCAGACAATGTATATTCAGATCTTCTTCTGCCATGTAAGATGTTTGTATATGTTTGTGCCATTTCTTAAGTTTCAGTAATGCAGGTTTTTCTCCCCTATCTTTCAAGTCTTTGAAAACTTTATCCATGGCTTTTAAAACCATGAGGATTCAAGTACATTTTTTAAAATGTGTTACGTTAAAGCTTTGATTGTATCTTAACAGATGGAATCTAGGCAGAATGAAAAACAAATTGAACAAATATGTATTTGTTTTGAGTACATAGGGTTCAGAGCAAAGTCAGGGAATTTAAGTGGACAGAATAAATACAAGCATTCTATTTAATGTCGGCTAACCGTCATCATGCCTAAGCTGTTATAGCCTTGGCTAACCATTTAGGATTTCTGCAGCACCCAAGGTGTGTATATTCTATACTGTTGGGTAGACTTAGTCTGCTATCCCTCCCTCCCAGTAGTGGGTTACATTTGCCAAACAATGACCTGAATTTCTCTTTCAAAGGAAATTATAATCTAAAGATATGAGATGCTAGAATGTTTAACATAGTACTGAGTCACAAGAAAGCATAGTCTTCACGTTTAGAAATAAGCAAAATAAGAGTGACATTTGGGGTGTTAAGGATGGGTAACCTGGAGATAATAATTTTTCAAAGTGGTTTTCCTACTTGCTTGACACAACTAGTGCTAGTACTATCACCTAAATATTACAGTTGAGGAAACTGAGGCTTAGAGAAGCTAGATGACTTGTCTAGAATAACATAACTAGTAAATGGTAAAGTTGAATTTTGAACTCAGGTATTCCAACTCTAAGACTAATTTTTTTTTACCACTTTTCAAACACCATGCTATATTCTTTAGTTTGATTTTCTAGGGTATGAAGACCCCTGGAACTGGCATCAGAAGACCAGATTGCAGCCCCTCCCACTCTTTTCACCTTTTACTGGGACTATTGAAAAAGCCTCCTCGTTGTTCTCCCTGCTTCTAGGCTCTCCTTTTAGGAACGAAAACAGCATTTATTAAGCCCTTACTCTGTGTCAAGTTCTGTGCTGATAACTGGGGATACAAATACAAAAGACAAAGGCAGTTCCTACCTTCAAGGAGCTTACTTCCTAACATGGGAGACAATACACAAAGGGAGTTTATCCAATCTACCCTTCACATTGCTGCCAAAATAATTTTCCTAAAGCACAGGTCTGACAGTATCATTCCCCTGATCAATAATCTTCAGTGACTCGTTGTCAACTTGATGGTAAAATACAAACTCACTAGTCTGACAGTTAAAGTTTATAGTCTAGCTCAGTTCTATCTGTCTATACTTTTTTCACTTCTTTTCTCTTGTTGAACTCCCATTTCTAGCCAAATTGGCCTGCTTTCTGTTTCCTGAACTAAGTATTAAGTCTCTGACCTCCATTCCCCCATGCTCCCCATGCCTTCCTCCTCATTTTCACTTCTTATACTTAGCCTCCTTCAAGGCTCAGCTCTTATAGTATCCTATTAGAAGCCTTTTTCATGATCCATGGGGTTAGTCCTTCCCCAGTTATTTAGTACAGGGGGTAGGGAACTTGTGGACTCAAGGCTACCTACAACCCTCTAGGTCCTTGGGTACAGCCTTTTGACTGAGTCCAAGTTTTACAGAGAAAATCCATTTATTAAAGGGATTTGTTCAGTCAAAGCACCGTACTCAAGGACCTAGAGGACCACATGTGCCCTATCCCTGATCTCGTGACATCTGTGTATTCTCTAGTAATAATAACAGTTGACATGTCTATAGAGCTTTAGGTTTACAAAGCATGTTAAAATACTGTCTCATTTTATCCTTGCAACAACCTTGAGAAGTACATGCCAGTCTTCTTTTTCTTTATCTTTCATTTTTATCTCATCTACAATTCCATTGTAACCACATATGCACACGCACGCGCGCGCATACACACACACATATACACACACAAAACTGTCATCTGAACAAAGAAAAAAGGGCAGGGCATTCCATAAGCTAATCAACAGATCAAAAAAAGTCTGTATATTCTATTATTGTTCCCTTTTTACAGATGAGGAAACTGAGGCTGAGAGAAGTTAAATGATTTGCCCAGCTAGTTAAGTATTGGAGGCTGAGGATGACAAAGACTTTCTGACTTCAGGAGTAGCTCTCTATCCATTATACTATATAGCTGCCTTGTGGAATGTAAGTGCCTTGAGGATAGGTACTATTTTGTATGTGTCTTTGTATCCCTAAAACTTAGTATAGTGCCTTGACTTTAGTAGGAACTTAGTAAGTGCTTGTTGAATTTAATTGAATTCTCTATTATCAAATCACCTCACTTCTCTGGGCCTTAGTTTTCTTATGTATAAAATAATGAGGTTGGATACAATGGACTTTGAGGTGCCTTCTGATTCTAGATCTGTGGTCTCATAATCTTGTATTTCAACCTGAAAAGGATCTTAGAGGTCTTTGAATCCAGCTCCCTTGTTTCATAGATGAGGAAACTGAGATCCAGTGAAATTAAATGACTTGCTGACAGTCTCACATATATTAAGAAGCAGACCCCAGTCTTTTTTTTTTTTTGATAGTATTTTTTCCCAATTATATGTAAAGATCATTTTTAGTATTCATTTTTATAAGATTTTGAGTTCTAAATTTTTCTCCCTCACTCCCCTCCTCTCTTCAGAAAATGGTAGGTAGTTTGATATAGTTTATACATGTGCTATAATGTAAAACATACTTTCATATTAGTCACAAGTATAGAAGAAGAAACAGATCAAAAGGAAATAAAACCATGATAAAGAATAAAATAAGTGGAAAAAATATGCTTCGATCTGCATTCTGAGTCTATCCATTATTTATCTGGATATGGATAACATTTTCCTTCATGAGGCCTTTGTACTTGTCTTGGATCATTGTGTTTCCGAGAAGAGCTGAGTCATTCATAGTTGATCATGATACACTATTGCTAATACAGTGTACAATGTGGTTCTGCTCATTTCACTTTGCGTCAGTTTGTACAAGTCTTTCCAGGTTTTTCTGAAATCTGCTTGATCACAATTTCTATTGCACAGTAGTATTCCATTACATTCATATTCCACACCTTGTTCAGCCATTCCCCAATTAATGGGCATCCCTTTGATTTCTAATATTTTGCCACCATGAAAAGAGCTGCTATAAATGTTTTTGTACATCTAGGTCCTTTTCCCTTTTTTATGATCTCTTTGGGATACAGATCTAGTAGTATTATTGCTGGATCAAAGATATGTACAGTTTGGTTGTCCTTTGGGCATAGTTCCAGATTCCTCTCCAAAGTGGTTGGATCAGTTCACAACTGTATCAGCTATGCATTAGTGTTCTGATTTTTCCACATCCTCTCCAACATTTATCATTTTTTTCCTAGTATATTAACTAGTCTGATAGGTGTGAGGTGGCACCTCAGAGTTGTTTTAATTTGCATTTGTCTAATCAAAAATGATTTAGAACACTTCTTCATTTGATTATAGATGGCTTTGATTTCTTCAACTGAAAACTGCCTGTTCATATCCTTTGATGATTTATCAGTTGGGGAATGGTTTGTATTCTTATAAATTTGACTTGGTTCTCTATATATTTGAAAAATGAAGCCTTTATCAGAGACACTTGCTGTCAAGATTGCTTCCCAGGTTTCTGCTTTCCTTTTTCTTGATAGTATTGGTTTTCATTGTGCAAAAACTTTTAAATTTAATATAATCAAAATTATCTGTTTTACATTTTGTAATGCTTTCTATCTCTTCCTTGGTGACAAGTTCTTCCCTTCCCCATAGATCTAACAGGTAAACTATTCCTTGTTCTTCTAACTTGTTTATGGCATCACTCTTTGTGTCTAAATCATCAGACACGAGCCTTCTAACTTGGAGTCTAGCACTCATTCTACTATACCATGGTGTCACCTATTACTATCATGGATTTAAAATAATAATAACTCCCATTCACATACTGTTTTAAGGTTTGTGCAGGAATTTTCTTTTATTAACCCTTTTGGCCATGACAACAATCATGTGAGGTAGATGGTATTATTATCCCCATTTGACAAGTGGATATTAAGGCTCCATGAGGTTCAATGGCTTGCCCAGGCCCATCAAACAGAAGTTTTCCTGACTTTAAGTTCACTACTCTATCAACTTTGTAGTTATAAAGCATTCTATAACTGTGAACTTGAATGTGAACTATATGACTCTTTCCACTAGTGTTTCTCTGAAAAGAAACAGTTTAGTTTTGTGCTAAGAACATTCATGCACAAGTCTGCTATTTCACACTGCTCTCTAGTTCCCTTTCAAACCAGGCCCTATTATGAGGTATTTGTTGTTTTCAATATAAATCATAAGTCTAAACATATGCGAGATTGTTTGTCCTCCCCCCCAGCCCCCCACAAAGTAGATTCCATCTAAATCAGCCAACAAAAATAAATTGTACACGTATGTCCATTGTTTTCAGTGAAATGTAAACTGTGGTGCTGAAAAAATAGCTTTGAAGAGAATGCCCCATTAGTGCTCTCAACATCAGTGTTCAATTTGGACAATGGACATTTGAATAATTTACTAGGTATTTGCCAACTTGGAAAGAGAGACCCTAGGCAAATTGTGGATTTAAAAACCTAAGGCCCATCTTAGCAAGGAAACCAAAGAGAATTCCTCCGTGGTCAAAGTCAGAACGAGAATGCAAAGGTCTCATTCAGAAATATGTTTCAAAGGAAATGACAGTAACCAAGCTGATCTTGCTGGGTCTGAAGGGAGACCCTGTGGCATGCTCACATGTACATATTTGTTTGTTTAAGCTTGCATGTGTGGAATTTGTTTTAAACAATGTGGCTCTGGCTGACCCCTGTGGGAGCCATGTGGGTGTCTGAGAGTCTCTTCCAGATCAGCACTTGCCCTACTAATCCCCCAAAATGATAATGCTAAAAATTTCAGGACAGACTCATTCCTCTGCTCAGCCAAGATTTGTGGACTGGCTGAGTCCTGGGAAATAGGAGGAAGACATTTGGAGACTTGCCATTACTAAGGCTTCCCCATTTGGACCAAGTAGATATCATAATGATAAGCTTGAGGTTTATCACAAATTGCCAAAATGTAATTCTGTCAGTTGGGAGGATAGAGGGGTGAGATAAGGGAGAAAACCAACTATTTAAATAGTTGCTGATGGGCAGAATCCAGGAATCTGCTTTTTGTTGTTACTGGTGAAAGCTGTTAAGATTGAAAACTGAGGAGATGGAGGAAGAGTCAGGTGGCTCCTTGGGGAAATAGAGGACCAGTTATGGCATCTATCCATCCATCTATCTATCTATCTATCTATCTATCTATCTATCTATCTGTCTGTCTTCTCTCATCTAATGCTTTTTCTTGCTATCAAGATACACACACATATCTTGAAGGTGTACAGAGTGTTCTTTAGAATAAACCTATGAGACAGAGAGTGCACATATTATCTCAATATTTTAAAGATGAAGAAATGAAAACTCAAAGAGGACCAATGACTTGTCTTTGATTAACAAAGCTAATGACGTTGAAGCTGGAATTTGAACCCAAGTTTTCTGACCCCATGTCTGGTGGTCTGACTACTATAGCAAGCTATTTCCTTTTGTTAGTAATAATGAGTTTAGATTAAGGATTCTACTAGTCTAGCCTTGTGCCTCTTTGCCAATTATATCTAATGCTCCCAAGGTACAAACATTTTTAGCAATATGTTATAATGGAAAGAACATGGGTTAGGAGTCAGGAGATGGGAGTTCTCTTTTTGGTTCTGCAGGGTGACCCTAGGTTAGTCAGTTTACCTCAGGCCTCCATTTCTCCATCTGCCAAATGGCGTTCTCTCATGAGTGCTACAAAGTTAAGATGAAATAAGAAAAAGTGGCACGCAAACATAATTGAGGAATGGAAGGGGAAAAGAAAAGATTTGGAGGGAGCCACTATGACTCTCTATAGTGGCTAGAGAAACAGTATAGTATAGGAGAAACAGAAGACCTGCGTCTTCTTCAACAGCTTCATTACTTAACTAGATCATGAGGAAAGTGTTTTGTGAACTTGGAAACATCTTACACATGTGAATAGTTACTCTCCCAGGGCAAGACAACAGCTGTAAGTGGGCAGATTTTGGAGACTGTATCTTGGGTGGGTCTACAGATAAAAAATTATAATTTAATGATAATAGTTAATATTTACATAGTGATTTAAAGTTTGCAATGTGCTTCATATCTATTATCTCATTTGCATGCATTTAGGGTTCAGACCTCTCTAAGTTACATATGGTGCCAGTCTACATCCGTGAACTGTTCTCACTATTCCCCTCAGGAGTCACTCCTTTAAGGACCTGCCACATACTTCAGGGGTCACTTAGTTAATCATTGCTTCCCATAGAAGCTCAAAGACTTGACAGGCAAGTCACAACCATCACTTACAAGCTGCCCTTAGTTGCCGAGGACTGCATTTAGCCAAATGGAGCTATCTTCCTTGGGATTGCTAGGCTCTAAACAGGCTCCAAACCCCCGCAATGTCAAGACCCTGTTTCTCCAAAAAGGACTTTGTGTTTCCAAAGGATTATAAGAGGCATTTTTGTGTAGTCCAAAGATGGCTGGACCTGGAGTTTATAAGTTCTGGATGTCCAGGAGTTCTGCATTTGAGTCCTCGCTTGATCAAGAGATTTAGACTTGGGCTTGCCTATTCCAACTTCTAATTTTACAGATGAGAATGCTGAGATTCCAAGAAGCAAAGAGGTATGTTAGACAATGGAAAGAATACTGGTTTGGGAGTCAGAGTGTCTGGATTCAAATCCTACCTCTGATGTTTATTCTATGACTTTAGGCAGGTTGATGAATCTTACCAAGCCTCAGTTTCTTCATTGGTAAAATTAAGAGGTTGTAAAAATGAAGAATTGTATTGGTAAAATGAAGAATTGTATTCTGAAGCCCATTCTAGTCTGTGAAGTACTGTGATTTGTCCACGGTCACAACTGGCTAGGAGGCATAGCTAGGGGATGTAGCAGATAGAATTTTGAATTTAAATTTGGAGTATCTGAGTTTGAATCCTGCCTCAGACATTTCATTATTGTGTGTTTGGCTGCTCTCCCTTATTGGTTTGCAGATACTGGAAATTATCATTTGCTCAAGACAATAATCCTGTCTGTGTTCACTAAACAAATTCTTGAGGAGGAAGATTTTTAGAGGAAGAGCTACAAAGTAGAATATATGATGAGCTAATTAGAAGTACAGTCCATGAACTGGTACTTAACAGAGTGAAAAATGACCTAGACTCCAACTACTATATATCCGTTCTATGTAGCATGTGATTTAGTAGAAAGATTGTTGGTTCTGGAATCAGAGGAACTGGGTTTGAATCCAAACACTACCGTTTACTATCTATGTGATCTTGGATAAGGCATTCCTCCATTTGGGCCTCAATTTCTTCAATAGGTAAAATAATTTCTAAGGGTCCTTTCAACTCTATAGCCATAATAAGGGAAACCTGAATAAAGTTAATTTTTTTCCTCAACACCTCTTATGAACCTTCTATATGCTTCAAAAGGCTGAAAAATGACCACACCATGTGTTCAAGGAAGAGACAAGGCAAACTGAAGCCTATGTTCATAATAATTTACAAACAAAAATGTGATCTGTGAACAGAAATGTTGCCTACATTCTTTTGCATAGCAACAAGAATATGTAGTAATGTTTATGTAATAGCAACTTCCATAGATTCCCCAGAGATAATAGATAACTGTTACTGTACCTTCAAGAAGCAACAAAATCTTGAGTGACTGCACTTTAACTGATATTCTAGAGTAATTGTTATTTGTCATGACAAAAGATTAAATGCAGTATTGAGAGTAAAGAGTAAGAAAACTGGACTTAACCTTTTATCTTTCAAAGAAACATGAAGAGAATTATTTCTTGAGAAAAGACTTAAATTAGTATACTGAAAGAATAGAATGGTGGGACTTTATTTCCAGAATCGAGAAAATAGTAGTTAAAATTATTGTTAAACGTGACTTTAGCTGTGATTTTTTTCCCTTGTAGAAGATATATTTTAAATAATTATTTACTTTTTTGTTGTATTTTTTTTTTTGTTACACTGTTAATAAATAGTATAGCCAGTAACTATGATGTTTATTTAAGCCTCGTAATTTGGGGGTTTGATAAAGAGAAAGAGATGACCAAATGCTTATGGAAAAGAACTTTCTCCAATTTATTAAATAAACAATATTTAATAAAGTGAGGTAGGGATCTTTTTTTTAATCTTTTATTTATTTATTTTTAGTTTTCAACATTCATTTCTACAAGATTTTGAGTTACAAATTTTCTCCCTGTCTTTCCCCTACCCCATCCCAAGATATTGAGCCTACTGAATACCCCTTCCCCCAATCTGCTCTCTCTTATATCCTCCCCCATTCCCCCTAACTTTCTAGTAGGGCAGGATGGATTTCTATACCTTTCTATACCCCAGTGCCTGTATGCCTTATTTCCCAGTTGCATGTAAAAAAACATTTTTTTAACATTTGTTTTTAAAACTTTGATTTCCAGATTCTTTCCCTTCTTCCCTCCTCACCCACCCCCACTGGGAAGACAAGCAGTCAATATAGGTTGTACATGTATAGTTACACAAAATGTTTCCATAGTAGTTACATTGTGAAAGACTAACTGTATTTCCCTCCATCCTATCCCCCCCCCAACTTATTCTATTTTCTACTTTGACCCTGTTCCTTTTCAAAAGTGTTTGCTTCTAACTACCCTCTCTCCCAATCTGCCCTCCCTTCTATCATCCTCTTATCCACTATCCCCCCCTACTTTCCTGTAGGGTACGATACCCACTTGAACGTGTATGTTATTCCCTCCTTAAGCCAAATTCAATGAGAATAGGGTTGATCTATTCCCTTTCACCTTCCTGTTCTTCCCCTCCATTGTAACAGTTTTCTCTTGCCTCTTTTATATGAGATAATTTGCCCTATTCTATCTCTCCCTTTCTACTTCTCCCATTATATTCTTCTTTCACCTCTTAATTTAATTTTTATTTTTTAGATAGCATCCCTTCCTATTCAACTGATCCTGTGCCCTCTGTCTATGTATACATGTACTCACATATATACACACTCACATATGTATTTATGTACACATACACCCTCCTATATACACATATATATGTATGTATACATCTATACACATATATATTCCCTTCAACCATCCTCATACTGAGAAAAGTCTCAGGGAAGGGAAGTATTGAGAGTAAATTATTGTTTTTCCATGTAGGCATGTAAGTAGTTCAACTTTTATAAGTTTCTTATGATTTCTTTTCCTTGTTTATCTTCTCATAGTTCCCTTGCTTCTTGTATTTGAAAGTCAAATTTTCTGTTCAGTTCTGTTTTTTTCAAGAATACTTGAAAGTCCTCTATTTCATTGAATGACCATATTTTCCCCTGAAGCTTTATACTCAGTTTTGCTGGATAGGTAATTCTTGGTTTTAATCCTAGCTCCTTTGACCTCAAGAATATCATATTCAAGCCTTCAATCCCTTAATGTTGAAGCTGCTAGATCTTATGCTATCCTGATTGTGTTTCCACAATACTCAAATTGTTTCTTCCTGACAGCTTGTAATATTTTTCCTTGACCTGGGAACTCCAGAACCTGACTATAATATTCTTAGGAGTTTTCTTTTTGGGATCTTTTTCAAGAAGCAGTTTGTGAGGGGGCGGCTAGGTGGTGCAGTAAGTAGAGCATCGGCCCTGGAGTCAGAAGGACCTGAGTTTGGATCCGGCCTCAGACACTTAATGCACACACAAACAAAAAAAACCTAGCCGTGTGACCTTGGGCAAGTTGCTTAACCCCAATTGCCCTCCAAAAAAGAAAAAAAAAGCAAAGAAAAAAAAAAAGCAATTGGTGAATTCTTTCAATTTCTATTTTGTCCTCTGGTTCTAGGATATTTTCCTTGAGAATTTCTTGAAGGATGATTTCTAGGCTCTTATTTTTGATCATGGCTTTCAGATAGTCCAATAATTTTTAAATGATCTCCCTTGGATCTATTTTCCAGGTCAGTGGTCTTTACAATGAGATATTTCACTTTGCCTTCTATTTTTTCATTTATTTGGATCTGTTTTATAGTATCTCGATTTCTCATAAAGTCATTAGCTTCCATTTGCTTCAACCTAATTTTGAAGGAATTATTCTTTTCAGTGAGTTTTTTAAATTCCTTTTCCATCTTGTCAATTTGGCTTTTTAAGGCATTCTTCTCCTCATTGGCTTTTTGGACCTCTTTTGCCATTTGAGTTAGTCTATTTTTTAAGGTGTTATTTTCTTCAGTATTTTGACCTAGGGTTTTAGAAATATGGTTGGAGAAAAAGGAATATTTGCAAAAAGTGAAATGGATAAGGTGCTGTGCTTGAAGTGTCAGAAGTCCTGAGTTCATGTCCTGCCCAAGATACTTACTAGCTGTATTACACTGAGCAGGTCACTTTAACTTCTATCATCCTCAATTTCCTCAACTATAAAAGGGAGATGATAATAGCACCTGCTTCACAGGGAAATAAAATAAAATAATGTGTGCAAAGTACTTTAAAAGGTTTAATCCTGTATATAAATGTTAGCTTTCATTATTGTTATTATTATTGTTGTTGTTAGCATTACTATGGGAATGAGAAAGACATTTGGCAACTGCTTGGATTTGAGGGCTAAGATAGAATAAGGAGTTGAGGGTGAAGCCAAGATTGAGCACCTGGGAAGGATAACGGTCCCTTTGACATTAAAGTTCTGAAGGGAATAGATTTGGGGAAAACAGACTGACTTCAGCTCTGGACATGTTGAGTTTGAGATGCTTATGGGACATCTAGTTGAAAATATCCAAAAAGCAGTTGGTGGTGGAAAGTGAAAGCTACAAAATAGAGAGTATTGCTTGTTAAGTCAAGTGCCTTGGGTTACAATTCTGGATTTCTCCACAATAGCTATGTGACTTTGGGAAAGTAATCACTTCCCTTCCCTGGACCTCAGCTTTCTTATTTATAAAATGGGGTTCTTGGATGCGATGACTTCTAAGGTCCTTTCTAAGTCTAATATACCACACTATTTTACATTAGAAAGGACTTGCTCAAAGTCACACAGCCAGTTAGAGGGCAGAACTAGGATTAGAAATCAGGCCTAGGTAGTATTTTCCCCTGAAACCACATTCTCATTAAGGAGGAGAAATTTATCAGTGTCAACTTCCATTTTTCCATCCTTACCTCCCCACCCCCACCCCTCCATAGTCAAATATTGAACATACTCTCCTGTGTCTGCAGGGTTCTGATAAACCACCTACAAAACAACTCAGACACCTTCCCTGCCCTTGACAAATTCCTAGGATCACAGAATCACAGAGTCAGTTTAACTCCTTATTTTATAGGAAACTGTGATTCATTGAGGAGAAGTGACATACTAAGGATCACACAATTAATAGCTAGTGGCTGACCTGGAACTAGAACCCAGATCTCCAAAATGCTTTTATTAATCCAGATCTCCTTCCACTACATCCACTATATCTCCCTCTAAAAATTACATTGGTTCAGACACTCAGAGAGCAAAGTATACTCCCAATCGTACACTTGCATAAGAGAAAGAAATAATATAAACAGACAGCATGTTTACAGTAGTACTTCCCTGTTTTGCTATTCATGCTGTAGGTTACATAGGATGTCTGTTTATCTGAGTTGACTTACTATACATAGGGCTACTCGAGTTGGCCTGAGGAGGCTTTATCTAGGAAATGGTACTTTCATTGTGTGGTACATAGTATTCTTGGAGAAAAAGGACTGGGGGTAGGGGAGTGGTGTCAGTTATTACCATGGGTTGGCTTGTACCTGATCATATTTCTAAAGTTACTGTAGATGCAGGGGCCTAATGGAGAGTGGAATTCATTTCTAGAAGCATAGGGCCCTGGAATCAACAGGGCCCAACTTCTCAGGGAGTAAATGAGATCTTTGTTTCTCAGTGGCTCCATCTTTTAACTGAATCAGAAAGCTGAGATACAGGGAGGTTCAGGCAAGGAAACAAAAGGGGGCATAAGCCTAATAATGCTTGAAATGGATCTCAACTCAGAGACCCAGGTTAAATTTTCATGATTTGTCCAAAGAATGTGACAGAGAGGTGGGAAACACAACAACAACCAACAACAAAACCCAAAATAATTGGACTTAAAAAAGAATAAAAATAATGAGAATAAGCCAGTCTAAATTGAGGCCCTAAGATATGTGAGAGGTGCAAAGGAGAAGATGGAGACTGGGGGGGGGGGCGGGGCAGAAAGAGGAACAGGGGAAGGAGAAGGTGGGAGTACAAACAGCTAAGGCTAGGGAAAGGGGGAGTAAGGGAAAAGTAGATATCAGATAAGACTGGTGAGCTTAATAAAGTCTTAAGCTAAGAGAAGAAGAAGGCAAGGAGGATGATAGAATAGAGAAGAAGGGAAACAGAAATGTGAGGAGAAAGAATAGGGCAGCAGAAAGGGTGAGGGATGGGAGAGAGGGAGGGACGAGGGGGGGGCAAAGAAAGTGGTAATGTTAGGGAGCAAGAAGGCTGGAAGATGGATGAAGGCGTAGAATGGGAGGCTAAGTAATATGGTAGGGTAAGAGGAGTAAGAATAGGGCAGAAGGAAGGGTGAGGGATGGGAGAGAGGGAGGGAAAGGGGGGATGCAAAGAAAGTGGTAAGGTAAAGAGAGAAAGAAGGCTAAGAGATGGATGAGTGAGGGAAAGGAGTGGGTTTGGCGTGGGGGTGGAGAGGAGGAGAGCGGGATAAGGAGGGGAAGGCTGTGCACAAGTCTGTTTGTGATTAACTTGCAGCCCGGTGCAGAATCAAGTAAACAGAAAGTTACAAGTTCCCCCCTCTGAGGCAAAGCAGAAATCAGATGCTCTGTGATTAATAGTGGAGGGTTCAGGACATGACCACAAACTCTGCGTGTACTTTAAATTAGTTGAATTTTCCCAGTCCTCTTGCCAGAATGAGGGGTGGAGGGTGGGAAGAGGGGGTAGGGGAGGTGGAGGATGGGAAGTGAAGGGGGTGGGGGGGCCTGCCTGGCGGGGATCAACGTGGAATTCTCCCTGGCAGAGGCTGGTCGGGACACTGACGGGGCAGGCAGGCAACAGCATCCAGAGAGCGAGAGCCACTGGCGAGGGAGCCCCGCTTCCTGGAACCCCAAGCTCCGTGCTGGCTGCGCCCTGACACCCGCACAGATAAGCGAGCTTGCTGCTGCTATCAGCGCCCTGCAGAGCTCTGGCTTCTCCTAGATCAGGGAGAAGACTTTGTGGTGGGGTGTGGGTGGACGGAGAGAGAGAAACACTGAAACCTTGCTTCCCTTTGACCAAGAGGACCCAGCAATCCAACCTAGACGGACGTTTAGTTTGTTTTTTAATCGTTTTTTTTTACAGTCATCACCAATCCCCAGGAGCCCTGTGAAGATGAAACTTGATACCTAATTGCAACAATAGGGGGGAAAACAAGAAGAAAAAAGAAACTGACATTTTCCTGAAAGGCCAGACTTGCTCAATGGTGAATATGTATTTGTTTACATATTAATGCATGTTAATAGACAGCACTGGGTAGGAGGGGGGGGAAGACATTTATAAAGGAACCTCTAGGTGGGATTAGGATTAGACCCAGAACATGTGTCTGTCCAGAGCTCTTAAGGTGAAGTGCCCAGACTTGGGCATAGGGGGCCCGGAAGCATCGTTAAGGAGAGGGTAAGCATTATCTTCAAGGGGTGGTCAGTTAAAGGGAAAACAGAGTAACCAGGTCTTCCTTTGATTTTTAACTTTGCAGAAGACGCATCAGTGTGGGGGGGGGGGGAGTGGCATCACCCTGTGATTGGGGCAGGGACAGCTAGAATTCACTGTTGACTTGGGGGAGGCTTTCAAGGAGGAAGGAAAGGAGGCAGGGTGGCTGAGGGGATTGGCACATGCCTCTACTTAAGTTTGTTAGTTCAGTTCAGTGCTTTCAGAAATCTGTTTTAAACCATCTTGGTCCTAAATGATCCTCTGGACAAGGCAGAATTGTAAAATGTGCAAGGTGCCTCCCACATCGCGATCTGTCTGCGGACCATGCATTAACATTAATGGCGCGCTGCTCGCGCGGCCCTGCGTGTGTTGTCTGTAGCCCCAAAGAGAGAAGAATCATATTATAGGAACATAGAAATAGCACTGAAAAGGAGCTGAGAGCTCGTTTGATCCAAGCTTCTCCCTTTACAGAGGAGGAAGCGATGTTCTGAGAAGTGAAGTGCCTGAAAGGTGGTGTGATAGTGTGGGAGAGCCTGGATTAGAATTTAGGAGACCTGGGCTTACCCATCCACTGTATGACTTTGGACAAATGGCTTCTCTTCTCTAGGCTTCAGTTTACCCCATTGGACTGGAAAGGATAATCTCTGAAGTACTTTCCAACTTCAGTGGTCTTAAATGAACTTCTAAGACAAGGCGGTCTGTGACTACCAGTAAGGAATAGGAAGTAGGTGCCCGTTAAACGGGAGAGGATGAGAAATGGGATCAGAGGATTTAAGAGTTGGAGGGGACCTTAGAGTTTGAGTTCACCCCTCCCCCTTGTTCTATAGATGGAATGACTAATTGGGTATATCTCGGACTATCTGTCCAAAGCTCTTGGGAGAGTTTCCTAGCCCCCATTCTTATCATTTCCACTGATGTTTATTGGGTGCCTACTGCATGCATGGCATAGTTCAGGTATAGGTTACTTCCCTTCCCCTCCCTCACCCAGGTAGCAAACAAAGAGCTGTTTGTTTTTTGGAGAAGTCCCTCTCTGCTCATCAGATCTAATCAAAGCCAGGTTCAAAGGCACATGGTCTTTAGGAATTAGGTATCAATAGACTGAACACCTTACAGAGAGGCATCATGGATCAGTCAACAGAGCTGCTGTTCTGAAGCCCAGATCTTAGAATGATCAAGAAGCTATGATTGTTTTTCCAGCATTCTATCAATTGGAATCCATCACCATGATAAAAGGGAAAGAAACAGAAGATTTGGGTTGAGTCCCAGCTTCATCACTTACTTGCATTAAAGCTGTAGGCAAGTAATTTTAGTTCTCTGAGCCTCAGTTTCCCCTACTGTAAAATGTAGATCATAAAACTGCATTACTCAAGTGGCTAGGTGGCACAGTGAATAGAACACTGGCCCTGGAATCAGGAGGACCTGAGTTCAAATTTGGCCTCAGACAGTTAACACTAGCTGTGTGTGCAAGTCACTTAACTCTAATAGCCCTGCCTTCCCCCATGAAAAACAAAAAACAAAAAAAATCCTGCATTACTCTCAAAACACTATAGGGTACTTAGAGAAAGAGAAAATTTTCTGGGAGTGTAGACTGGGATGCAGTGGTATAATTTCAAGAATATTGATAAGTGGATACTAATGTCAATTTAGGGATAATGTAACATCAGTTTTGTCCACTGAAAAGATAAAAAATCCATATTTTTTGTTAATTCCTGGTACTTCTTCCCTTGTGCCTACACAGAGAAAGTTCTTTATTTGAGTGAATCTGTGGGTTAATTTAATGCTAGTTATTTTGTGAATTCTCTCCCTGTATGATGGGGAAATGAAGCCTCAAGGCCCAATGTAAATGCCTCTGAATATGGAACAATACAGTGGCTATATGCCTTACCTTGAACATAGCAACTTCAGTAGCCTGCCCCTTAACTCTTTCCTTTGGTCCTTTCCATTCCCCAGTCTACATTTTTAGTCCCTCAAACCCACAACATTTATTTGATAAATGAGAACAGATGGTAGAACTGATTTACAATATTCACAAGCTATGAAATCAGCCCTTCAACAATTATTAAGCACCCACAATGTGTGGCACACTGTGCTCTGTGCTGTCCTGTTGTAGGTCCTTAATGGGTACACCCTAATGGTAAAAGTAGCCTCAAATAGTGATTACATGGATAGGGTTTCTGTGTCTGTTGAACCTGAATGCCATGTCACCAGAAGCTGGTGCGAACTGTGCACAAACTCTAAAATGGGGTCTAAACTTTACCAAGGGCAGATAAAATGTCCTGAGGGAATCACATCTATCACCCCCGTGTGTGTGTGTGTGTGTGTGTGTGTGTGTGTGTGTGTGTGTGTGTGTGTGTGTGTAGCTTGCCATGAGGATCCATGTACCAGAATAGCACACTAACAGAGGCAAAGTTCAGCTCAATGTGAAAAAAACCAAAACTTCCTAGCAATTAGAGATATCCCCAAATAGAGCCGATTGCCTTGGGGTATGATGAGTTCCCTATTATTGGAAGTCTTAAACTGAAGGCTGGATAACCACTTATTGTCAAGAATATTCCTATAGAGGTGGAAATTGGACTAGATGACCCTCCCCCCCAGCCCTCACCCAACTCTGAGATTCTATGATAAGAACTAAGCCAGAATTATTCATCAGGTTTCCTGATTCTTAAACTAATATTTTCTTCTGGCCCATAAGAAAGAGTGTAATATTAAGAGCCACTATGCTATGTCTGAGGCTTGAAGGAACCCAAAGCATGAAACAAACGACATCCGTTGTCATCCTGATGCAGCTAATTTGGGGGTATAGTCTTGTTTCTGCTTACCAACTATGTAAGGAGAATTTGAAATTTAAAGCACTAAAATGCTATAAAAACTAGAAGTAGGTTAAGATATTGGAGTGAAAGACCCTCCTCATGCAGAAAAAAAAAATTAAAAAGGACTTTTTCAGAGAAGCGGTATTGTACTGAAAAGAATTGGACTAGGAACCAGGGAAAATGAGGTTCTAAGTTCAAATCCTACCACTCCCACTTAAGAGCTGTGTGTGTGAGAGTGCTTGCAAATTTACAGCAGATTGAGAGGGCTGGAAGGGCCCTTAAAGGTCATCCAGTACAAAGGCTTCATTTTATAGAACAGAATAAGATAATGACTTGAGGTGATACAGATCAGAGATAGAATTTACTAGGGAAATCCCAACTTCTTTAAGGAATCAAATGTCCTCAACTTCTCTGAACGTCAGTAATCTTGTTGGTAAAGTGGGAGTAAGAACATTGATGCTGTGAGGAAGATGTTATTAGAAAGAACTCTTGTTCCTATCATGACCATGCAAAACTTTCTTTGGCTTCCCCTGTGTGAGATTGCCCATAGTATACAGCTATGTGTGGACATGTCTGGAATACCTAATCCAAAGGGTAATTCCCTGGGATAAGAAAAAATATTTATACTTCTAGAAAAAAATTCCACTTCTGTTGCTAATTAGTTCAGCTTTAGCACAGTGCTCTCAGCACCAACATGTCATCAGTGGAGCTGTGAATTTTGTTGATTATTTCAAGGATAAAAATCTTAAGGAAAAAAAAATCCACATGATTTATCTTTTCTCTTCCCTTCCCTTTTCCCCATCTCCTGCCCTTTGGACATGCTTGTTAGTGATGAAAGGGTCCTGTGGATCATTTCGTTTGCCTTGTCATTACTCCAGGAAATGCTATAAAAATGATCTGGGAGGCCTGCTCACCGTAATTGACTGTGGAGAGAAGTTGGCTACTGCAGAATTCTCCATCTCGAAATCTGTTTTGAACACAAGCTCCAGTACAGTGGCTCCTAATTATGACTGCTGCCCAGGACTAGAGAAGGGGAGCATAAAACTAAAGGATTTGTAGGCACCTTTCTGTTTTCACTTTTTGGTATAGTGAGAGGTCTCTGAACTGGGATCCAGGAGACTTGGGTCCAAATCTGATCTCCCCAATTAACTAACTATATATAACTTTTGGTCAATCATTTAGCTTTCTTTTTTAAAAAATTTATTTAGTATTTTATTTTTCCCCAGTTACATGCAAAAACAATTTTCAACATTTGCTCTCAAAACTTTGAGTTCCAAATTCTCTCTTCCTCTCTTCCCACCCCCACCCCCCATTGAGAAGGCAAGCAATTTGATATATAGGCTATACATGTGTAGTCATGCAAAACATTTCCATAATATTCATGTTGTGAAAGAAAACACAGACAAAAAACCCAAGAAAAATAAAGTTGAAAAAAGTATGCTTCAATCTGTATTTGGACACCATCAGTTTTATCTCTGGGGATGGATAGCATTTTTCATCCTAAGTCCTTCAGAGCTGCCTTAGATTGTTGTATTGGCAAAAATAGCCAAGTCATTCATGGCTGATCATTTTAAAATTTTGCTGCTACTTTGTACATAGTGCATTTCACTTTGCATCAGCTCATGTAAGTCTTTCCAGCTTTTTCTGAGGGCATACTGCTCATCTTTTCTTATAGGACAATTCCATCATAATCAGATATCACAATTTGTTCAGTCATTCCCCAGTTGATGGGTATCCCCTCAGTTTGCCCCCCAGAAAAGAACTGCTATAAATATTTTTGTATATATAGGTCCTTTTCCTTTTTGTTTTTTTTTTATCTCTTTTGGGACATAGACCTAGTAGTGGTATTGCTAGATCAAAGGATATGCATGGTTTTATAGCCCTTTGGGGCATAGTTCCAAATTGTTCTACAGAATGCTTGAATCAGTTCACAACTCCACCAACAATGCAGTAATGTCTCGTTTTTCCCACATCCCTTCCAGCATTTGTCATTTGCCTTTTCTGTACTATTAGCCAGTCTTAATAGGTTTGAGGTAGTACTTAAGAATTGTTTTAGTTAGCATTTCTCCAGTCAATAGTGAGAGCATTTTTTCATATAACTAGAGATAGCTTTGATTACTCCCATCTGAAAACTGATCATATCTTTTGATCATTTGTCAGTTGGGGAATGGTTCTTGTTTTCTTAATTTTGACTCAGTCTCTATATGTTTGAGAAATGGGAAATGCTTCAAAAATTTTTTCACAGTTTCTATTTCTTTTTTTGTTTTGTTTTGTTTTTTTGGCGGGCTATTGGGGTTAAGTAACTTGCCCAAGGTCACACGGCTAGGTTTTTTTTATTTGTGTGTGCATTAAGTGTCTGAGGCCGGATCTGAACTCAGGTCCTTCTGACTCCAGGGCCGACGCTCTACTCACTGTGCCAACCTAGCCGGCCCCCCCCCCCTTTTTTTTTAAGCAATTGGGGTTAAGTAACTTGCTCAAGGTTACACGGCTATTTGTGTGTGGGTGCTCATTTTCTGAGGCTGGATTCGATCTCGAGTCATCCCAACTCCGAGGCTGGCGCTCTTACTCACTGCACCACTTAGCTGCCCCACAGTTACTATTTCTAACTGTTAGCATCCTAAACCTTCATTCTATCTCACCCCTGTTTTTTCTGTTCTCTCTCTTTTCACCCTGTCCCTCCTCAAAAGTGTTTTGCTTCAAATGATCCCCAGTTCACTTTCTTAAGTTTTATTTTCCTTATCTCTAAAAAGGTGTTAGACAAGGTGATCTGTAAGGTTCTTCCAACTCTAACATTTCTTATTTTGTGTTCTAAGGATACCTTCCAGGTCTGACATTTTACATTTTCAGGTCCCTTCCAGTTTTAATAGTCTATGTTCTAGTGTTCATCAATGTAGAATCATCTACATTCACAAAATCACAAAATTTGAGAGTTAGCAGTAACCAAAGTGGTCCTCTAGTCCAACCCATATGTGAAAAGAATCCATAGTATAGCATACATAATAACTAATCATTCAACCACTGCTTAATGACCTTTAAGGAGGGAGAACCTACCTCCTCTTAAGGCACCCTATTCAACTTTTAGACAATTCTAATTGTTAATGTGTTCTATAATTCTAGAAACTAACTGTAGATAAACTTTATTAATGAATCTCTACCCTCAAAAAAAAAAAAGACTTGTTAAGGTAGAAATGGTGAGGTAAAATGTTAAGATAGAATATTAAGATAGAAATTGCTCCACAGATAGGTGATACATTTGTATCCATACTAGAGGTTGGTTGGTCCTTGAGTCTCCTTGCTCAGAGATAGAACACAACAAGTTTTTAGATTCTTTCTGTGAATCCTTTTGTAGAGGGAAAAGAGATACTCTTTAAAAATGCTTATTTGGATTCCAGATTCAGCCTGTCTTCTACTTTGTGTGTTGTAGTTGAAAGAGTGCTGTATGTAGTCATAAGATCTAGTTCAAATCCTGGTTTATAACACTTTAAAAGTCATTTAACTCTCTAAGCCTCAGTTATCTTATATGTAAATCAGAGACAGAACTGTTTGCTCTAGCTAGTGTTGTGAGGAAAGTGTTTTGTAGATCCTGAGTAGCCACAAAATGGGAGAGCCTAGGCTGATTATGTCACTATTCTAGAAAACTCCCAGGTTGGGAATCCCTCTACATTTTCTACCAGTTGTAGTCTTGGAAAATTGCCCAGATCATAAGTGTCAAACTCTATTTCTACTTGAGTTGGGCATCTCTGGCCTAGAATACCAAGTGGTTAAGTAATTAGCAAGCCTATGTCAGAGATGAGAATTGAACCCACGTCTTGCCAGCTCCCTAATGATTATGTCTTGTTGCCTCTTTGTCAATGATGACGATGATATTGACTGTGGTTACATCTACGGTTGCTATTGGCATCACTAAAACTATGATTATTGCTGCTATTTGGTTGAATGCTGAGCAATGAGGTTTTTGGGGATCCCCCCCCCCACTAACTTCTGCTGTGTTCCCATTCTTCATCCTTGTTGTTATTCAGTTGTGAAATCATGTCTAACACTTTGTGACACTGTGAGCCAAGGTACACTAATACTGTCCATGGGATTTTCTTGACAAAGATACTGAAGTGGTTTGCCATTTCCTTCTCCAGTGGATCAAGGCAAACAGAGGTTAAGTGAATTGCTCAGGGTCACATAATTAGGTGTCTGAGTCTGAATTTGAACTCAGTTCTTCCTGACTCTAGGCCTAGCATTCTAGCTACTGTGCCATCTAGCTGCCTCATCCCTCATCTTCCCACCTCTTTTTTCCTACAATGATCATAGTAAGTAGTTCATTCTTTTGGGAAATTTAGAAAATAGTTACCTGGAAATGTACAAGATATCTGAGCATTTGGGCAAACATTTCTTTTTTTGGTTCCTTAATAGTATTTTCCCCCCAATTACATGTAAAGATAATTTTCAAAATTCACTTTTATAAAATTTTGAGTTCTAAATTTTTCTTCCTCCCTCCCTCTACTCTGCCCTCCCTGCCTTCCACCTCTCTAACCCTTCTTCCCTCCCTCCCTCCCTCTCCTCTGCTCTCCCTCCTTCCCCTCTACCCTCCCCAAGACAGCAAGCAATCTGATATAAGTTATACATGTACATGTTATAGGTTATACTTGTTATAGGTATATGCTATAGGTTATACATGTTAAACATATTTCCACATTAATCATGTTGTGAAAGAAGAATCAGAACAAAAGGGAAAAACCACAAGAAAGAAAAAAAACTAAAATAATATACTTCAATCTTCATTCAGACTCCATAGTTCTTTCTCTGGATGTGGATAGCATTGTCTATCATGGGTCTTTTGGAATTATTTTGGATCCTTGCATTGCTGAGAAGAGCTAAGTCTATCAAGGTCAGTCATTGCACAATGTTTCTGTTGCTGTGTACAGTATTCTCCTGATTCTGCTCATTTCCCTCAGCATCAGTTCATATTGGCAAGCATTTCTATCCTTATTTCTATTATAAATGGGCACAGGTTTCCCTAAATAACAATACCTTACACATTTCTATAGTACTTTTAAAAATTTGACTTTTTTTTGCTTTTATATGATGTTTATTTCTAAATCTCTCTCTTCCCTCCTTAATTCATCAAGCTATCCCTTTTAATAAATCATTAAAAAGAAAGAAGATAAAGGGGATGCAGTCACACTAAAATCTCAACTGAATCTGACACTGTCTGTGGTGTTCTATATCCATTGCCATTCACTTTGTTCACAACAGTCCTGTGAAGTCAGTAGTGCAAGTAGTATTAGTCTCATTTTACAGATGAGAAACTGAGACACAGAGAAATTAAAGTGACAGAATTCAGGCTAAAACTCAGGTCTTCTGCTACAGAGGGCTTTTTCTGCAATACCAAGGCTCCTTCCAATCTTCACTAGAACTATGATCAGAGTTGCTCAAGAGGAGGCAAATATTGGCAGGCAAATCCACTTATTGAACTTTAGCAATTGTTTCCCTGCTCTCCTTCTGGTAGGTAAGCAAGTTGATTGTGATATGGTGAGGCAGAGGTTGTGGAAAACCTCAGATTACATTGTGGGTTCATTGAAAATTGACTGTACTTTGGATCCTGGTAGATGATAAGACAAGTACCTAGGCTTCCAAGATAATGTTCTTTCCCTAGCACACCCCCACAGATATGTTTCCCCTAGAGAACAGTTGAATTTTGTAGTACTGTTAAAGTCACTATCTTCATAGTGGCAAATTTGAAATTGTGCTCATACTTTGGGGGCTGAGTCATTCTCCTTGCACATCCCTAACATATGTGGTTAGCTGACTTGCATGTGTTTCTGTGTATGCATATGTGTGTGCATGTGTGAGTGTGTGTTGGTGGTTGTACATTTCACTCCCTACATCTGCTAGCATTTTAGGAGTCTCTACTTGGGACAAGACATTGGAAAAATACTCTATTGAGATGTGATTTATTCACCACCAAGAGACCATTAAATCCTTGAAAACTTTTTTCCCCTTGAAAAGTGATTCACTCAGTTAGGCCATTAAAAGCCAGTAAAAACCATTTCAGTGGAGCTGTTTCTTAGGAGGAAGAAGATGCCAATAACTTCATGGAACTGAATTAGAACTTGACATTAAAGGAAAAGTGGTCATCTTTGATAATTTACAATAGTGCACATTTTAATGGTTCTGCATTACAGTCATGGAAATAGCTTGCTTTTCTGCATGGAGAAAGTCCAATCCAATCTAATCCAACAGACATCTTTTTTGTTTCATCTGTTTTTCTGTAATATTTTTATTCAGAACATAAATATGGAAGAATATAAAAAAGAGGATTCTATAAGAAAATGAGTCTCCATTTTATATCATTTGCTTTTTTGAAAAGTATATATTAAATCTGCTGTTACTTTCGAAGCTATCCTACTTGTCTGTACTTCTTTCGGATGTTGTTTCTGTTTTCTTCAATGCATTTTTAAAAATGTTGTAATGGTGCTCTCTCTGTCTCTTTCTCTGTCTCTCTCACTTACTCTCACTTTCTTGTTCTCACTAATTTGGTATTGCCTTTGCTAATAACACCTTCCCTCAATGTGCTTGAGAGAAAAAAAGGGGAGAAGACCATTGTTTTAAAAAAAAAAAGCATAAGCTAGAAAAAAATGAATCCATACAATGGCTATGTCCAAAAATATGTCTTTAGACCTTGTGAACATCACCTCTCAGGAGGTGGGTAACATGTTTCTTCATAGTTCCTTTGGAGGTATGGTTGGTCAGTGATTTAATTACAATGTTGCTTTCTTTTTTTATAAATTGTTCTGATTCTGTTCACTTCACTCTGAATTAGTTCATATTGTCCAGGATTCCGCACAATCATCTCTTTTGTCATTTCTTATGATGCAATAATATCATTTTACAATCAAGTACTACAATTTACTCCGACATTTTCCAGTTGTCTAAGAGGTGATCTATAGGACCCCCTTAGATTCTAGTTCTTCTTTCTCACACTTTAAATCCTCCTTTAAGGTTCAGGAAGTTTGTTTTCCTTGTAGCTGTTCCCTCTGAGTAATAATCCTCCCTCTTAACCATTCCGTTCAGCTCTGATCTTTTTTTTTCTTTTTGGAGGGGAAAGGGCAGGGCAATTGGTGTTAAGTGACTTGCCCAAGGTCACACGGCTAGTGAGTGTTAAGTGTCTGAGGTCATATTTGAACTCAGATCCTCTTGACCCCAGGGCTGGTGCTCTATTCGCTGTACCACCTACCCGCCCCCTCTGATCTTTTTTTAATAAAGATGTTTGAATTTCCTCTAGCCCAATAAGGAGTTGTACTCATCTTTTCATAGTAAATTGTTTTTTCATTGTAAGCCTGTATCTCTTGCATTTTGTAATATTATAATCCAAGATCTTTTCAGGTTTTTTTGAAGAAGCTGCCACGTCTTCTGAAATCCCAGTTATGATTTCTTGTTTCTTGAATTCTTTCTTTCCAGATCTTCACAGGAAGTTTTCTTTGACATGGGTGCCATGGGTTTTGTCTATACAACTTTTCCTTTTGGGGTTTCTCTCAGGAGGTGATCAGGGGATTCTTTCTTTTTAACTTTGCACTTTGGGTTCTAATAGATCTCGGAAGTCCCCATTATGATTTCTTGGAATATAGTGCCCAGGCTTTTAAAAAAAAAATCATAGTTTTTAGGGAGCCCATGATTTATAAATTAACTCTCCTTTATCTATTTTCTAGGTCAATTGTATTTCATATGAAACATCTTACATTTTCTTCTATTTTTTTAAATTTTTGGATTTTGTTCTAATACTACTATCTCAGAGTTGTTCATTTCTGTATGGTTTGTTCTGGTTTTTAGGGAGTCCATTTTTTGTATTTCTTTTTTTAATTATCTCATTTTATTAAATATTTCCTGATTACTTTTTATTTTTTAAATTTAATTTATTTATTTTTGGTTTTCAACATTTACTTCTATAAGTTTTAAATAATCCCCACTCCCTCCCCAAGATGGCTTACAATCTGATATAGGCTTTACATATACATTCCTATTAAACGTATTTTCACGTTAGTCATTTTATATAGAAGAATTATGATGAATGGGAGAAACCATGAGAAAGAAAAAACAAAATAAAACAAACAAAAAGAAAAAGTCTGCTTCGCTCTGCATTCAGACTCCATAGTTCTTTCTCTGGAGGCAGATGGCATTTTCCATCATGAGTCCTTTTGGAATTATTTTAGGTCCTTGCATTGCTTACAAGGGCTAAGTTCATCAAAATCAGTCATAGTGGACTGTGATTATTATTGTGTACAATGTTCTCCTGGTTCTGCTCACTTCATTCAGCATCAGTCTTTCCAGGTTTTTCTGAAATCCACCTGCTCCTCATTTCTTTTTTTTTTTTTAAAGCAATTGGGGTTAAGTAACTTGCTCAAGGTTACACGGCTAAGTTTTTGTTTGTGTGGATTAAGTGTCTGAGGCCGGCTCCGAACTCAGGTCCTTCTGACTCCAGGGCTGGCGCTCTATTCACTGCGCCACCTAGCCGCCCCCTGCTCCTCATTTCTTATAGAACAATAATATTCCATGACATTCACATACCACAATTTGTTCAACCATTCCTCAATTGATGGACATCCCCTCAGTTTCCAGTTCTTGGCCACCATAAAGAGAGTTGCTATAAATATTTTTGTACTTGTGGGTCCTTTTCCCATTTTTATGATTTCTTTGGGATACAGCCCTAGAAGCGATATTGCTGGGTCAAACAGTATGCATATTTTTATAGCCTTTTGGGCATAGTTCCAAATTGCTCTCCAAAATGGTTAGACCAGCTCATAGCTCCACCAACGATGAGTTAGTGTTCCAACTTTGCCACATCTTCTCCAACATTTATCATTTTCCTTTTTGTCACGTTAGCCAATCTGATAGTTGTGATATGGTCAGAGTTTTGATTTACATCTCTCTAATCAATAGTGATTTAGGGCATTTTTTCATATGACTAGAGATAGCTTTAATTTCTGCCTCTGAAAACTGCCTGTTCATATCCTTTGACCATTTATCAATTGGGGAATGACTTGTATCCTTATAATTTTGACTCAATTCTCTATATATTTTAAAAATAAGACCTTTAGGGGCAGCTAGGTGGTGCAGTGAGTAGAGCGCTGGCCCTGGAGTCAGAAGAACCTGAGTTCGCATCCAGCCTCAGACACTTAACGCACACACAAACAAAAACCTAGCTGTGTGACTGTGGGCAAGTTACTTAACCCCAATTGCCCCCCCCCCAAAAAAAAGCAAAAAAAAAAAAAGAAATAAGACCTTTATCAGAGACACTAGTTGTAAAAATTCTTTCCCAGTTTCTTGCTTCCCTCTGAATCTTGGTTGCACCGACTTTGCTTGTACAAAAACTTTTCAGTTTAATGTAATCAAGATTATCCATTTTTCATTTCATAATGTTCTCTATCTCTTGTTTGGTTATAGAATCCTCTGTTTTCGATAAATCTGACAGATAAACTATTCCTTGCTCCCTAATTTGTTTATATCAGCCTTTATATCTAAATCACATACCCATTTGGACTTTATTTTGGTATATAGTGTCAGATGTTGTTCTATGCCCAGTTTCTGCCAAACTATTTTATAGTTTTCCAAGAAGTTTTTCTCAAATAGTGAATTCTTATCCCAGAGGCAGAAGTCTTTGTGTTTATAGATTGTCATAATCATTGACTGCTGTGTCTTATGTACCTAACCTATTCCACTGATTTACCACTTTATTTGTTATCCAGTACCAAGTGGTTTTGATGATTGCTGCTTTATAATACAATTTAAGATCTGGGATGGCTAGACCATCTTCCCTAGCATTTCTTTTTATTAATTCACTTGATAATCTGGATCTTTTGTTCTTCCAGATGAATTTTGATATTATTTTTTCTAGCTCTATAAAATAATTATTTTGTAGTTTGATTTGTATGGCACTGAATAAATAGAATTGTCATTTTTTATTATATTAGCTTGGCCTACCCATGAACAACTGATGTTTTTCAAGTTATTTAGATCTGACTTTATTTGTGTGAAAAGTGTTTTGTAATTGTGTTCATATAGTCCCTGGGTTTGTTTTGGCAGGTAGGCTCCCAAATATTTTATAATGTCTATAAGTAACTGTAAATGGAATTTCTCTTTCTATCTCTTGCTGTTGGGCTTTGTTAATGATATATAGAAATGCTGAAGATTTATGTGGGTTTATTTTATATCCTGCAACTTTGCTGAAGTTGTTTATTATTTCAGGTAGTTTTTTACTTGGTTCTCTAGGATTCTCTAAGTATATCATCATATTATCTGTGAAGAGTGATAATTAGGGAATCCATTTTTGAAGGTAAGGTCTACTGCTCTTTCTTCTAAACTATTTATTCTTCTTCCAATTCTTTACTTGAAAGATTTTTTGGGAAAAAAAATCTTGCTTCACCTTTTCCTAAATGTTTATGTAGTCCTTTTGAAAAATTCATTTTTTCCTTTGAGTCTCACCTTGCATACATCATAATTAGATGTGCAATAATTTTTATACTAGTCAGTGTTTTCTTCTATTTTCTCATCTCTCCAGTGTTAGTTTTGAAATTGGAGCTTTGTGCCAGGGCTGCACTTTTTGGTGGGGTGGTTAGCTCTGCTTAGTGTTACCTAGGGTGCTCTAAGTTCTTGTGCTGACCTCCATTTCCTGGAGTTTGGCCTTCCTTTAGTTTCAGAATATGAGGTCTTTACAGTTTTTACTGGCATTATGGACAGAATGTTAAGGACCTCAGACCCCTGGGCCTGGCCTGAGTATTGTGGCCTGGTACCACCACACAAACTTATTGGTTGGTACTGCCTGGTTGTTGGCTGCAGTTGCTCCCTAAGGCTTTCAAGTT
This sequence comes from Gymnobelideus leadbeateri, assembly GCA_011680675.1. Classification (NCBI taxonomy): domain Eukaryota; kingdom Metazoa; phylum Chordata; class Mammalia; order Diprotodontia; family Petauridae; genus Gymnobelideus; species Gymnobelideus leadbeateri. The sequence continues at coordinate 78,104 of WOXC01006057.1, read as the reverse complement.
CCCTAAGTGGGGGCACTTTCTGACTATGTTTAAGCATACTTGGGGGATCCCTCAGCACTTGCTGCCCCTGGACACAGTCCTGCAGGTTACACTTGTCCCATCTCTGATATTTGTTTTGCTTAAGGAACCCTCATTCCTATCACCCATGGGCTTCTGGCTGACTTTTTCTACAGCTCTGGGGTGGAAGATGGATGGAAGTTCCTCAACAAGCATTTCTTAAGTGTCCACTTAAAATATTAAGCTCTGGCACACAAAGACAAAATGCAAAAAAGGCTCCGCCCTTAAGGAACTTGCAGTGTCTGTGACTGAGAGTCACTTAGTAGGGCATAATTATCATTTCCCATAGGACATAGATATCATGTTTATCAGATTTTCAAATGACACATTGCTGGGAAGAATAGCTAATACCTGAGTGATAGATTAAGATCCAAAAGAATTTTATGGCTCTGGGTTTGAATGCTCCCTTAATATATACTAGCTTGGCCAGTTCATTTAACCTCTCCATCAGTGTTCCAGGCAACTCTCAAAACTATGAAAAAAATAGCTCTCTCTATACCAAAAAAATCACAGGTCTCACAAATAACAACAAGAAGAGATCAATGTGCTGTATTTAATCAGGTGGAATTTATTAGAGATAACTGGAAAATTCTACACTCAGATTAAAATAATTGACTATGTAAGTACAACATGTTGTCTATGGCTAAACAACAATTTGTATAAAAAATACCTGGTGATTTAACTGGTCTATAGCTCAATATATTAACATTGTAACATGGTAGCCATGAAAATCTATATGATCTTAGACTGTCTTAGTAGAAAAGTGATGTCCATAATGAGTGGTGATGGTCTCACTGAACTCTCCCTTGATAAGTGGTTAGTTCATTTTAGGAAGGACATTGACAAACTGGTGTGTGTCCAAAGGAGAAGGACCACTGCATTAAGGGAGCTCAGAATGATGACATACAAAACTTAGATCAGTAGGATGGGGCAGTGGAAAGGGGGATTGCTCTAGATTCAGAGGACATAGGTTCAGATCCTGACTTTGGCACTTGCTATATAAGTGTGGGTAAAACACTTAACTTGGGCCGTGGATTCCTCCCACATCTGTAAATCGAGAGTGTTGGATTAGATGATCTCTAAGGCTCCTTTTCAGTTCTAACTGATTCTATAACCTAAGGATGTTTTTCTCAGAAGAAGGAAATGTAGGGAGGGCATAACCATTTTACAAATATTTGAAGAGGGATTAGATCTGCTGTGTTTCATCCTGAGGGGGCAGGGGAGGGGAAAGAAGCAACAGGTAAAAGTTGCAGAGATGCCAATTCTAACTACATGGGGGAAAATTTAACAATTAGAACTATCCAAAAAGTGAAATGGGTTGCCTTGGAAGGTGGTATATTCCCAATTCAATTCAACAGGCATTTATTAAGTGCCTGTTATGTGCAAGGTCTTGGACTAGATTCTAGGAATACAAAGACAGAAATGAGAAAAAAATGTTTCCCGTCCTCAAGGGAATTTTGTTGTTGTTTGTCCTTCATTCTTGAAGAAGACCATGACATCAGGAAAATGTTGCTATGAATTGCAAGTGAATTAGATTTAAGTGAAGGAGGGCTGAACAAAGTCACCAGCCTCACTTTCTCTTCTGGAGCCATCTGGGCCCAGTGGCAAGATATAGATCCAGAGGACTGGATGTGGCTCCCAGGCACTGGGAAGCCTTGGCTAAGGTCTTTACCTTTGTCTGAGGCAACACCCATTCAGTGATTAAGTCTAGGTAAGAAATGAGGCAGAGAATGGTCTCTTTTACCTAGTCGAAAGAAACACATAAATCTGTGAGGGAAGACCAGATTGAAGGGTGTCTGGCCTTAAAACAGAAATGATTGATATTTACATTCACTCTGAGCTAATCAGGGCCCAAACAGTGACCATAGTGGGGCTTGGCCTGGTACCTGTTGTTGGCCAATCCATGAGTGCCAGAATGATTTAGGTTTAAGCTAGAGGGAATTATGTTCTATTGGAATATAGCATATAAACAGATAAAAATAATATGAGGAGGGAGAGGCCATTAACAACTGGGAGCATAAAAACAGACTTCTCATAGAAGAAAATTAGCTGAACTTTAAAGGAGGCTAGGCACCCTAAGAAGTGGAGGTAGAGGAGGAACATTCTACATATGGGAGAGATTGAAGGATATTTTCAGCAGAAATTTGATAACCTCTTGTTGGTGACATCATATTAGGAATCCTTACTCAGGTACATGTGGGACTAGAAGATCTCTTCCATTTTTAATATTCTATCATATTTTAAGATGATTAGAATCTTATGCCTTCCCACCATCAACATTTAGTCTGACTGTCCAGGTTACTTGGGGGTTCATTTTCTGAAATACCTTCAACCTGAGAACAATTGCTTAATAATATTGATTAATAATCCCGGCATAATTAGGCAGAATTTTGGATTTAAAAAAATGCAAGTATAAGTACAAGATGATAGAAGTGTGTGGTTAGATAGCAATTTGTGAGGAAAAAGTCAGAGAGTTTTACTGGATTACAAACACAGTGGGAGCAAATAGTGTGATGTGGCCATCAAAAATGGTCAATTCAGTCTTTGATTGCATTAAGAAAAGTATAATATCTTGGAATAAGGAGGTGAAAATTCTGTTGTGTTTCACTCTGGTCATATCTTCAATACTGTAGTCCATTCTGGGACAGTTTAGGGAGGACATTCATATGCTAAAGAATATCTAGAAGAAACCAACCAGAATGGTAAAAGGACATGAGTCCATCTCTTATGAAAATGGGTTAAAGGAACTAAGGATGTTTTGCTCAGAGGAAAAAAAACCTCAAGCAATCAACAGGCATTCATTTAAGAATTTACATGATAGAATTTATAAGACTATAAGTCATTCTCCAATTGATAAAAAGTTCAAAGGATATGAAAAGGCAGTTTTCCGAGGAAGAAATTAAAGCTATCTATAGTCATATGAAAAAATGCTCTAAATCACTATTGGTTAGAGAAATGCAAATTAAAACAATTCTTAGGTACCACACCACACCTATCAGATTGACTAATATAACAAAAAAGGAAAGTGATAAGTGTTGGAAGGGATGTGGAAAAATCAGGGCACTAAAGGCATTGTTGGTGGATTTGTGTATTGATCCAACTATTCTGGAGAGCAATTTGGAACTATGCCCAAAGGGCTATAAAAATGCATATTCTTTAATTCAGTAATACCACTATTAAGTCCGTATCCCAAAGAGATCATAAAAAAGGGAAAAGGACCTATATATACAACAATATTTATAATAGCTCTTTTTCTGGTGGCAAAAAATTGGAAATTGAGGGGATGCCCAGCAACTGGGGAATGGCTGAACAAGGTGTGGTATATGAAGGTAATGGAATACTACTGTTCTATAAGAAATGATGAGCAGGTGGATTTCAGAAAAACCTGGAAAGACTTACATGAACTGATGCTGAGTGAAGTGAGAAGAACCAGGACAACATTGTACATAGTAATAGCAACATTATGTGGGGACCAACTTTTATAGACTTAGCTCTTATATTCTCTGGACTTACTCTCCTAACTCTCCTTCTGCCAACAATGCCACTACCTTGCTCCTTAACTGAAGGATTACAATAGCCTTTGCCTCCATTACCGCTAAGAAAGTAAGGGATCAGTTTTGACAATGCCTTTTGTATGTATAAGCGATTCAAAAGCCTTTAATACATAGTAAGTAGACAGGAAATAGGGAACTGGCTCATGCTCTAAAGTCCACATGCCATTTGTGCACACTTAAAAGGACTGGGCTTTTATCGGCCAGTCCTCTTAGATATTGATGTTTTTTCCTTTTTTAAAAAATCACTGTGACTTCCCAATTACTGCTGTATCATCCCCTCTAGAATATCCTCCTTGTAACAAATAAGTACAGTATAGTAAAATAGATGAGCATGTTAGCCATATCTGTCAATGCCTCATTCTGTAGCCATAGTCTACTACCTGTCAGCTGAGAGGAAGGAAGCAGTTCTAAGAGTATCTTGTGTCAGCCCTGGAGTCAGAAGGACCTGAGTTCAGATCTGGCCTCAGACACTTAATGCACACAAACAAAAACCTAGCTGTGTGACCTTGGGCAAGTTACTTAACCCCAACTACCCTCTAAAAAGCTTTAAAAAAAAAAAGAGTATCTTTTTATCTCAGTTCTTTGAAGTCCTTTATTTGTTATGTGCTATAGTGTGCTCACACCCATTGTTTTCTATGAGATACTAATTTCTAGTTATTCTGAATTTTTATGACATTTTAACAGAGAATTAAACTAAGTCCAGTTTCTTCATTTATTTAATTCAGGTTGCTTATTTTACGTTGCTCTTTCATTTATGATCACATGCTGGGAATTCCTGCTTAGAATGGAATTGAGCTGGATGACCTCTGAGGTTCCTTCCAATTATGATTTAATGTCATTGAATCTGAGGTCATTTTATTTTTGTCCATTTCTTTGCTAATAAAGCCCTACTTAGCAGGGAGTTTCAAAAAATCCCTGAAGAGATTTATGGTAGGCCTTAGAACAGAACATAAGTTTATTCTAGTTAAATGCTTTAGCAACTCCTGGAAAAGGTTAAGTGCCAGATCTCAAGTAATCATTTGAGTCCTTCTGCATTGGCTGCCTTGCCTGACCCTGAATTTTAACAGATCAGAGGCCAAGGGAGTAATGGAAAAATGGTGGAGGGAAAACAGAGTTTCCCCAGATTCTCATCTTTGTTCCAGTGTGATCCTGGACCAATGAATATGGATCCTATCCCATCTTCTTGGGCTATCCTTTTATTAGGCAATTTAATCTATCCAATGATCTTAATAGCAAACTTTAATAGTAATATAATAATATTGCTTTCCTCTATTAAAGTCCAACTCTAGGGCCTCATTCTACTGTGGAGGTGGACCAGAAGTTTTGAAGATTATGCCAATGGAACAAAAGCACTGATACACACAGATGGAAAGGCCCAGTAACTGTTATGAGTCTAGGACCAGCTTAAGTTTGGAGAGGCTCCCTTCTAGGTTATTCATGAGGTGATAAGATTTTTAGCTATATTTACTTTCAAAGGCAGTGTACCACATTGTAAAGGGGTAATGATTGCTAAGCATGGCACAGTAGCATATTGGATTCGGAAAAAGAGGTTCTGAACTTGAATCCGAGTTCTACTACTTACTGTCTCTGTGATTGAAGGCATTTCACTTCTTTCTGGGCCTCAATAAATAAGGGTTCGGAGTAGATGACCCTTTAGGTACCTTCATTCTTTAAATCTGTGATCCTGTGGTCCTTTGATTTATGCAGACAGGGAAGAATTCACACTTTAATTACACACATGGTATGTTGGAAAGGTCACTTGATTTAGTATAGAACACATGGATTTTTCTTCTCAGTTCAAGTATATACTGTTTGTGTGCTATATTGGACTAATCACTTTAACCTCTCTGGGTCTTAGTTTTTCTCCTTTGTAACAAATGAAAGGTTTGAACAAGAGAGTCTCTAAGATAGATGGAAGGAGAGAGAGGGAGACAGAGACAGAGAGAGACAGATGGAGTCAGAAAGACCGAAGGAGAGAGAGAATAAAATTCCCCCAAGCATAGACCTCATGGGGGGTGGGGGAGGGAATGACCATTTGACCTGTGCTTTTGCAGGTCCCTCTCCTAGGTGTTCTCTTCAATATAGGCAGCAAGATGAAGGAACTAAATTTCATCCTGAGCCTCTGATAGATACTGACCTGATCCCCTGACTCCTCTTATAGCCTCCTGCTTTGCTGGAGCTGAACAGGCTCACAGTTCTAGAATCTAACCCAGCCTACAGAGGAATAACCAGGGCAGTAATCCCAGACTAAAGTGGAATCTGCAGTTCTGTCACTATGAATCAGCAGAACTTCCTAGCTAACTGATAGAGGCTGAGTCCAGCATTATTCTCTTCCTGCTTTTTGATCAAAACCCAAGTTGGAAACTTGCAGAGTTCAGACTAAGAGGGCAGGAATCACACTTTGCCCCAGATCAGATCACTCTGGAAGCACTAAAAGCTTGTAGGTCTCCAACCTGTCTTTGAGATCTTGAAATAATATAATACTCAATACCTGAAGAAAACATCAGCAAAACCAGTCCAGACCTAACCTCCAGAAGTGTGTCAGAGTCCAACTTAAACATCAAATCCAAAATAAAGAAGTAGGCTGGAAGAACAGGCAGATAAAAAATGAACTCCATTGTAATGAGTTATTATGGTGGCAGAGATGCTCAAGACACAAATGCAGAAAAAAACAATGACTCCAAAACATCACCAAGCCATCCATCAGAGAAAAATACAGCTTGGGCACAAGTTCAAATAGATTTTCAGGAAGAGATGAAGCAAGAGTTTAAAAAAGGAATTAAAAATTTTTTTTTTACAAATCAAATGGGAGTGCTTGAAGAAAAAATGAGAAAAAAAAAAGACAGTTAGATAGACTTGGAAAATGAATGAACAGTTTGGCAGAAGAGGTACAAAACCTTGTCCTGAAAATTTGAATGGACCAAATGAGAAGCCAATGACTACATGAGACAATAAGAAATAATAATAATGAAAAAGGCAAATGGTTGAAAAAAAACAGAAGAAAATGGAAAGTAGCTCATAGCAAAATAATAATAATAAGCTAAATAAAAATAGAGGAGAAAAACTTTAAGAATTATTGATCTATTTGAATGTCATGATCAAAGAAAGAGCCTAGGCACCATATTTCAAGAAATATAAAAAGGAAACTTAGAACAAGAAGGCAAAATGGAAATATAAGGAATCTGCCAGCCACTTCCTGAAAGAAACTTCAAAATAAAAATTCCTAGGAATATAACAGCCAAAATTCAGAGCTTCTAGGTCAAAGAAAAAATATTGCAATAAGCCAGAAACAAATAATTCAGGTACTAAGGAGGCAATCAGGATTACCTACAATTTAGCAGCCACCACTATAAAGAAACAGAAAACTTGAAATATGATATTTTAGTAGGCAAAGGATGTGTGTGGGCTTACAGCACAGAATAACTTAGCCAGCAAAACAGTGCTACAGGGTAAAAAGCAAGCCTCTAATGATTTAAATAGAGGACTTCCAAGCATTCCTGATGAAAAGATCAGAGCTTTGGAGAAACTTAGAAGTTCAAACATAGGAGTTAAGAGAAACATAAAAGGAAGACAATGACAATTGACTAAATAAGGATAAATGGCTTACATTTTAATATAGGAAGATGACACAAGAATCAGCTCTGAGCCCTATTATCGGGGATCAGAGAGGAAATTAATTAGACAAGGCCTGAGAGGAATCAGTTATGTCTTAATAATCTTAAGAGAGGAATGTAAAGAGAAAGACAGAGTAATATACTATCAGAGGATGGGAAGGAAAGAAAGGTCAGGGGAAAATATGTCAGATAATTAGGGGGTACAAGGAGACATCTATACAAACAAGGAGAGGATGAGGAAGAAGCTGGCACTTGAACTAGCTAAATTTGTTCATTTAAATTCTTTCATTTGAACTAGCTAAAGGGAGAAAATACACATACATTAAAATTAATATAAGTACAGAAATATATTTCATTCAATAAGGAAATAAAAGTGATTGGAGAGAGGGGAGGATGGAGAATTGGAAGGTAGATTAAAGGAGTTATTAGTCCTCAGCAAAACAAATTCTAAGGATGCACAAATATATTTATAGCCTTTTTGAGATGGACAAGAAGGAGAATCTGATTGCTCACAAATGGGAAATGAAATGTAATGGAATACTGTTAAATTATAAAACATGATGAAGGTGATCATTTCAAAGAAACCTTGGAAGACGTGTATGATTTGATGCTTGTTGAAGTGAACACAACTGGGAAAACAATTTATAAAATGATAGCAATACAGTAAAAGCAAATAATTTTGGGGCGGCTAGGTGGCGCAGTGAGTAGAGCGCTGGCCCTGGAGTCAGAGGGACCTGAGTTCGGATCCGGCCTCAGACACTTAATGCACACACAAACAAAAAAAAAACCTAGTTGTGTGACCTTGGGCAGGTTACTTAACCCCAATTGCCCTCCAAAAAGCAAAAAAGAAAAAAAAGCAAACAATTTTGAAAGAATTAGAAACTCTTGTCAGTGTAATGACCAACCATGATTCCAGAGGACTAATGATGAAGCATGCTACCTTCCTTTTGATAGAAACATGAAGAACTCAGACTGCAGGATGAGACTAAAACAAATTTTTTTTAATATGATGAATGCAGAAATTTGTTTTGATTTATACCTGTTTATAATGGAGTTTTCACTTTCTTTAGTTCTCAAGTGTGGTAGGGTTTTTGCTAATTGAAAAAAATATATAATTTAAACAACAAAAAAAAGAAATTGCCTAGAGCCAGATGAAGTGGTTTTTGTTTGTTTTTGAGGAAGAGTAAGAAGTCCAGTGTCATAGAAGTGCAGAGTATTTGGGGGAGTGGCATGAGGTATAAGAAGACTGGAAAGGTTGGGGTGGGGCAGGTTATGAATATCTTTGAACAAAAGAGGATTTTATATTTGATCCTGGAGGTGATATGGAACCTCTGGAGTTTACTGAGGTAATGTAGTCAGACCTGTGTTTTAGGAAAATTACATTGACAGCTGAGTGGATGATGGACTGGAATCAGGAGTGACTTGTGGGAGGAGACTAGCTAGAAGTCTATTCCAATAGTCCAGGCATGTGATGGTGATGCTTTGCTCCAGGATGGTGGCAATGTCAGAAGAGAGAAGAGAGAGTAGGCAAGGAATGTTAATGGAGGGAAAAAATCAACAGGCCTTGGCAACAGATCAGATAGGGAGAATGGGAGAGTTGAAGGGACTCTGGGGTGATGTCTCGGTTACATGTCTGGGTGACTGGGAGGATGGTAGTACCTTTGGCAGTAAGAAGGGGAGAATGGTTTGTGACGGAATATAACATGCTCAGTTTTGGCCCTGTTGAGTTTAAGATGTCTGTGGGACACTCATTTCAATATGTTCAATAGGCAGTTGGAGATGTGAGATTGGAGTGCAGTAGAAAGATTAGGGCTGAATAAGTAAATTAGGGAATGAATAGCATAAAGATGAAAATTGAATACATGGGAGTTACTGATATCACCAAGTGTAATAGAATAGGAGAAGAGAAGAGGACCCAAGACAGAGACCCATGAGACACCCCAAAGTTAGTACAGGTATGACCTGGGGTAGGATTAAGCAAAGGAGACCGAAAAGGAGCTGACAGATAAGTAAGACAAGAACTAGGAGAGAGCAGTATCCTGTGAGGTTGTTTGTGATTTCTGGAGGAATTTGTGAGAAATTAGAGTCCTAGATTTTTAGCAGTAGAGGGAATTTTATAGTATAGTGAAAAGAATATTGGATATGGAGTCAGAAGGCTTATGTCTTAATTTCAGCTCTGTTTCTACATAGGCTTGTGATTTTGGATGAATTCATTCCCTAGGCCTCAGTTTCCTCATTTGTAAAATTATGAGGTGGGTTAGATGTACTCTTTTAAGTCTTAATCCTGCAATTTCTAATTACTTTCCTGTGGAATCTTGTGTAATTACTGTGGAATCTTGTGTGATCAGATGGTATAGGCTCACAGTAGAGATTTCATTGAAGACAGCTGCTGCTTTTCACAATATACTTGGAGTTTGAGGAAAGTCAGAAATCTAGGTCCCTTCTCTTCAAGAAGACAATTGGGGAAGCTGGGCAGGAAATTTCGGTAACAGCAAGATTCATTTAGAACTTACGGGGTCCAAAACCCTGGGCTTCATCACTCAGCAGTAGTAACAGACACAACCTAGGGAGAAGAGACAGCATCTTTTTGCATTTATGGATATCATCAGAATGACAGAGCTGGAAGCACTCTGGGAAGGTAGAGTGGATACAGTGGTTCTCAAACTTTTTTCCCCCCTGACAATATTATTCTTTCCCACGGAGAATACATTAACAGGACAGGAGAGTTGAAAGACTTCTTTATGTGTGTACAATGGCAACTGTAAGTTCCATACTATTTGCAGCATGTTAAACCCAAATGTGGGACCAGTACTTTGTCATAGCACACTGTTAGAAAATTACTGAGAGAGATTCGAAGTAGAGAGTGATCTTAGAATACAGATGTCAGAGCTAGCAAGAACTTCAGGATGTCGAGTACAGAGTAGGAAGAGACCTTGGAACATAGAGCGTGAGAGCAGGAAGAGCCTTAGAGATTATCTAGTGTAGCCCTCTTATGTTATAGATGAGGAATTGGAAAGGGGAAGTAACTTCCCAGGCCTTTGGATTCCAAGGCCAATGTCTTTCCACTAGGCTACTTTCCTTTACCTTTCCCTGCCCTCAAGGAGTTTCCATTTTGATGTAAGAGACAGAATAAATGCCCCATTAAGAACTCAACAAGTGTCTATCTAGTGCCTACTGTGTGTAGAACATAGTGGGTAGAATGTCTGGGTGAAATGTGCCTTAGTACCCACATAACAGAAAGAAAATAAATATAATACATAAAGACATGTACAGTAGAAACAGAATAAACATAGCATCATATCCTCCCTCCATTTAATAAATGTTGCTGAGTGCTTGCTCTATTCGGAGCTCTGTGCTAGAAACAGTGGAGGACCTTACAGAATGTGGTATAAATTGCTGCCTTTCCCTGAGGATCTTATAGTCTACTCAGGGAGACAAGAAACAGACATAAAAGATTAAATTTATAATTAATAGAAGTTATATAGCAATGCACAGTGAGAAATTATAAAGTAGTTTATAATTTTCGAGTAATCATTAGGGACAATAATTGCTACAAGAGTAGAGAAGATAAGAAGTTATTGTGGGCTGGGATGCTCAGGGTCATATCCACTAGTTGATTTAATAATGGTGAAATAGAAAACTGGACCTGGAATCAGGAAGAATTGAGTTCAAATCTGTCCTCAGATATGTTTTAGCTGTGTGACCCTGGACAAGTCATTTAACCTCTGCTTGACTCAGTTTCCTCATCTATAAAATGGGGATAATAACAGTACCTACCTTGGTAGGGGGAGGGAGGAATTGTTGTGAGGCTAACATGAGATTATATTTGTAAAGGGCTCTGCAAACTTTAAAGCAATATTTGAACCTTAGCTATTATTATGCCAGCCTTTGTGCTTTAGGCTTGGTAGATGATGCTTTTCCATGTTACAGATGAGGGAACTGAAGTAATTGTGATTGTTTCCCCCCAGGCCCTTTTCTGCTATACTCTGATCTACCTCATCAGCTCTCGTGGGTCTACTACTATCTTTATGCAGATGACTCGCAGATCTCTATACTATGTACAGCCCTAGTATCTCCGCAGGACATCAGTCTTTCAACAATAATAATTAAGCTAGCGTTTGTATAATACTTTAAGGTTTGCAGGGCACTTTACAAATATTCTCTCATTTTATCTTCACACCAGACCTTGGAGATGGGTGCTATTATTGTCCCCATTTTCCAGATAAGGAAACTGAGGCAGGTATCTTAAGGGACTTACTCAGGGTCACTGTATTTGAACTCAGGTCTTCTTGATCTTAGGCCAAGCATAGCCATTGTGCCACTTGGCTGCTTCCTAAATAAACACTCACTCTATGTCAGTCACTGTGGAGAGAAAGAGAGGCAAAAATACAATTCTTGTCCTTAAGGAGCTCCCTTCTAGTGGGGGAGAATATGTGATGACTGTACACATAAGACATATAGTGTAAGAAGGTGATCTCAGAGAGAAGACACTAGTTGGGGGAGGGGAGGGAGGACAGAACATTAAGAAATTCCTCTTTCAGAAGGTGGGATTTGAGCTGAAACTTAAAGTAAACCAGGGAAGCCAGGAGATGGAGCGGAGGAATGAGAGCCTTTGAGTCATGGGAGACAGCCAGGGAAAAAGCCTGGAGTCATAGTATGGAGTGCTTGTCTCTCCTCAAGTCTGGCATCATTAAGTACTTATTAGATGCTTCAAACTATATATCCTAGAGACATCTTAATCTCAACACATTCAAATCTGAACTCATCTTCTCCCTCCCCCCAAAAAACCAACAATTTTCTCCCTTCCAAACTTCCCGATTTCTTTCAAGAGCATACCATCCTCCTGGTCTTCCAAATTCACAGCCTCAGCATTATCTGCACCTTCTCACTCTGCCTCACTCCGCACATCTTATCAAATATTGCCATTTCTACCTTTACAACATTCATCCCTCTCATCTGAGACCTCTCTCACTCACACAACTCCCACCTTAGTTCAGGCCCTCATCACCTCTTGCCTAGATTATTGCAACAGTCTCCCAGTGGGTTTTCCTGCCTCATCATTCCAGGCCATCCTACACATTCCTGCCAAAGTAATTTTCCTTAAACACAGATCTGACCATGTGACTATCCTACTCAGTCAACCCCCATAGCTTCCTAATGCCTGTAGGATAAAATATAAACTCCTGTGTTTAACTTTTAAATCCCCAAACAAGGAGACTGGCCAAGATAATAGAGAAGAGAAAAGCAGTACAGCCTAACTCTCCCTAATAACTATCCCAGCAAAGATCTAGAGAAAGCATCAGCCCCCAAAGAGTAATCAGGAAATTCATGGAGAAAGCATAGCCATTTTTCTAGCTCATGGAATAAGGAAAGGAGTCAGAGAGAAGGTGTGCTGCTTTGACCTCAAAGACAGGTTGTAGATCCAATCCAATGTGGACTAATAAGGGGACCTGTGAGGGGTTGACCTCTGGCTGTGTGCCAGGTCAAGGAATGGTCACAAATTCATCAGATACTGAGCTTGATCCTATGTACCTTTTGGGGAGCAGAAATAGGGGCAGCCAACTGCTGTGTCTCTGACTTAGAGCTAGGTTGGGGATCCAGTGTTGATTAAGGAGGGGAGCTGCAAATATGTGCCAGACTGACCTACAATTATGTTCCAGGGTAAAGGGGATCTCCGACATATCTTGAGGCTTTATGTTGAATAAGGATCAGGAGTGGAAATGAGCAGCAGCTGTGGGCAGTGACCTTGGAGTGAGGTCATGGAGTCATACAGTAAACATGAACATGGACTGAGGTCTCTAGCTGAGTGGCCAGGGTAGAGAATTCGAACCAAGGAGGAGCCTGGGATTCTGTTGCTATGGACTTGCCAAGCCTTCCAGCTAGCTAATGAGCTGAGTTGAGCCATTAGACCTCAACCTAGAGTTTTGTCTCTTAGACCCAAACCAGGGTCAGTATCATATAAAGCTCAGGTCAAGAGGGAAGCAATAAGACTTCACCCTATATTAGATTTATTAGGACTCATACAGCTTCCTGGTCTGAGCTGCCCCTAAAATCCTTGAAGAACACAACACTAAAAATCAGGACCAAAGAGGCCCCTGAAATTCTTTTCAGAAGTGTCCAGAGCTTAGTCCAAATACAAAGTACCAATTCTAGAAGTACGAGTAGAAAAATGAGTAAATAAAAAGGACTTCCACCATAAAGGGTTATCATGATGCCTAAGACATAAACCCAAAAGAAAATAACAACTGGGGTGGCTAGGTGGGGCAGTGAATAGAGCACTGACAATGGAATCAGGAGGACCTGAGTTCAAATCCAGCTTCAGACACTTAACGCTTACTAGCTGTGTGACCTTGGCCAAGTCACTTAACCCTAATTGCCCTGCCTTCCCCCCTCCAAAAAAGAAAAAAGAAAAAAAGAAAATAACAACTCCAAAACATCTATAATTAAAGCTTCGAAGAAAAACACTGCTTGGACACAAGGTCAATTAGAATTCCTGAAATGAAGCAATAGGTTTTTTTTTTTTAATGGTTTTTATAAATGACATAAGAATATTAGAAGAAACATTTGGAAAAGAAATGAAAGTTTTGAGGAAAAATTTGAAAGAATTAACAGCTTGACATAAGACATATAAAATCTTACACGGTTAACCATCTCCTTGAAAATCTGAATGGACAAAATTGAAGTTAATTACTTTTGTTAATAAAAAACATTAAAACAGTCAAAAGACTGAAAAAAAAGAAAATGTAAGGTATTTCATATTTCAAAAACTGTCCTAGAAAACAAATTAAGGAGAGATAATTTAAGAATCTTTGGACTACTTACAAGTCATAACCAAAAAAAGGTCCTAGATATTATATTTTAAGGAATTATGAAGGGAAACTGCCCAGATCTGTTAGAACTAGAGGGCAAAGTGAAAATAGGAAGAATCTACCACTTATCTCCTGAAATTCCAAAATGAAAATTCTTAGGAATGCCATAGCAAAAATCCCAAATTTCCTGGTCAAAAAAAAAAAATACTATTAAGTAATAAGAAAAAAAAAGAGTTCACATATCAGGGAGTTATAGTCAAGCTCACTCAAGATTTAGCAGCCACCACTTTAAATAAACTAAGAACTTGGAATATGATATTCCAGAAGACCAAAGATATTGGCTTATCCCCAAGAATAACTTACTCAGCAAAACTGAGTTCAAGGAGGAAAATGGGTCTTTAATGGAATAGAAGACTTTTAAGTATTCCTGATAAAAGACCAAAGCTAAATAAAAACTTTGAAATATGAACATAGGAATCAAGAGGAACATAAAAAAGTAAATATGAATTGAGAGGAACTATTCAAGGATAAAATGTTGACATTCTAATGGAGAAGCAGTGCTTACACAAATCTCTTGGTCATAGAGGGATTTAAATAAGACATAGGTCCTGAGAGTGGCTCTTGTTATGTTTTGATGACCTTAAAAAAAAGAAAGGAAAGGGAGGGAGAAAGGAATATATTAGGGGGGAAAGGGGAAGTAAAGGGAGGAACTTGTTATCTCATATAATGGGAGTATAGAAGGAGAAGAGTACATAATAAAAGCTATTATTAACATTACAGATAAGGAAAAAGGAAGGGGTGGTGGAATTCATCATTTGGATACCACTTTCATTTGTAGTTGGGAAGGATAAGAACACACACACACACACACACACACACACACACACACACACACAAATAGTTTGATAAAGAAACACATTCAACTCAACTGGGAAATATAAAGGAATGGGAAGGGAGGAAAAGGTGGGATCAATTTGGTGAAAGATTAATCACAAACAAAATAAACTAACAAACTCTAACCTGGAGGGTAGATCACTAATAGAGGTTTTAAAGTGTAGTAGCCTGTGGTGAGACCCTGTTTGTGGACTGGGAGGAAATAAAAAGGAAAGGGGAGCAGAAGCAGAATACATCAAGCATAGAGTAATGTAGCTGAATATACTGCCCTTTCCCTATCTTCTTCTTGATAAGCAGAGTCAGGAAGCAAATAATGGAAAAAATATAAGCGATTAGGATGGAGAGATATACATAATTAATTATCATAACTATGAATATGAAAAAGATTAGCACCCATAAAACAGAAAAGAATAGCAGAATGGATAGAAAGTAGAATATAATATGTTGTTTATGAGAAATACACTTAAAACCCTACGTAATCTGGCCCCAACCTATCTTTCCAGACATACTGTACGTTATTGTCCCTCCCACATCCTGAAATCCAGCCAAACTGGCCTTCTCTCTGTTTCTCATACATATTTACTATATCCCCTGTGCCCATGCCTTTGTATGGACCATCCCACATGCCTGGAATGGACTTCCTTCTTACCTGCACCTCATAGAGTCCCTCTTTTCATTTTCAATACAAGTCAAGCACCATTTCCTGCATGGAGCCTTTCCCAGTTCCCCCAAATTCTACTGCCCTCCTGCTAAATACCTTGTATTTACCTCCTTTGTATATACTTGTATTTATTCACTTTATATTTGTGCTGTATAAATTTTTGTATGTACTTGTCTCCCCATTAAAATACAACTTCCTTTCAAGTAGGGATTATTTCATTATATGTGCTTGTATCACTAGCATCCAGAATAGTGCCTGGAACAAAATAGGTGCTTAACAAAAATTTGTTTAATTAATTGAAAATGGTTAAATCATTTGTCTAGTGTCATGAAACAAATAAGTAGAAGTCAGGTCTGGACCACCAGTCTCCAGTTTAGCCTGTGTTTTTTCAATTTTTTTATATATTACCTCCCTTTAGTGACACTCATTCAAGATTCCACGGTTGGGTAGTATTGGGGGGGAAGGGAGGTAACAGATTTAGAAATTTAGAAGCTTGTGGGGATATATAGATCCCTGAAAAAGTCCTATTGGGGTCTGAGGTTAAGAATGGAAGGGGCTCAGAAAACAAACAACTTACTTCCATAGGATCAAATTTTCATAGCATCATAGATTTGGGGCTGGAAGGGACTTTACAGATCATTTAGTCTAGGCAGACTTAATCTGGGATCCTTGGATAGATTTCAGAGGGTCTGTTAATTGAAAAAAAAATTACATCATTATTTTCCATAACCTCTAACTGAAACTTAGTATTTCTGTCAATTATTTAAAAACATTATTCTGATAAGGTGGTCCATAAGCTTAACCAGACTGTCAGAGGAGTTTGACACACAAAAGGTTAAGAACTCAGTATTCTAGTCCAACCTCCTTGTTTTGCGGATGCAGGAACTGAGAACCAGAGAAAGTGAATGACTTACCCAAGGTCACAGAAGTACTAAGAGACAAAGCTAGGATTTGAAGCCAGGCCCTTTGACACCAGGTCTAGAACTCTTTCTACCATAGTTTCCTGCATAACAGACAAATGCTTGCTATGCCTTCTCTAAGTTCTTTCCAACCATTTCACCAAGAGCTGCTTGAGAGTCTCTTTTTCAAAAAATCTGACCCTTTTTCTATCCCTTCCCATTTCTTCTAAAAAGCATATTCTTTAAAAAGAAAAAAACTTTGTTAATGGCTAATATGGAAACACTTTGCATGAATGCACATGTATAATCTATATCAAATTGTTTGTTCTCAAGGAGGCAAAGAGGGAAAAAAATTTGGAACTCAATTAAAAAAAACCAACGTTAAAAAATTTTGTTAAGGGCAGTTAGGTGGCACAGTGAATAGAGCACCTGCCCTGGAATCAGGAGGACCTGAGTTCAAATCCAGCCTCAGACACTTAACTGGTACTAGCTTTGTGACGTTGGGCAAGTCACTTAACAACTACTCTGCCTTTCCCCCTCCAAAAAGATAACAACAACAAAAAATTTTTGTTTGGGGCAATGAAGTGGCTCAGTGGATTGAGCACTGGTCCTGAAGTCAGGAGAACTAGAGTTCAAGTCCAGCCATAGACACTTACTAAGTGTATGACCTCAAGCAAGTCACTTAACCCTGATTGCTTCTAAAAAATTTTTTTTGTTTGCATGTAACTAAAGCATGCAAACATGTGAGAAAAAAACAAAATAAAAATAGGTTTTTAAAACTTTGTTAAAATTTTATATATAAATTTTAATAGAATAATAAGATCACCCTCTTTGTTTCCATGCACCTTCTTGTACTCTCTTCTGTATGTTTTTTTTTCTAATTTTTTTTTGAGGCATTGTGATATAGTACATAGATGACTGCAAAGTCAGGAAGACCTTGATTTAAATCCCTCTTCAGACATATACTACCTGAGTGACCCTGGAAGAGTCACAAATCAGTACTTAAGGCAACCCTATAAAATGAAAAATTGAAAAAAAAATGTCAGCCTAAATTAGTAAAGGGGATTGGTTCACCCAGAAGTCTATAAAGTTTAGCAGTATTTGGCATATAATAGGTGCTTAATAAATGCTTATTCCCTTGCTCTCCATACAAATGAAATCACAGATCCAATCCCTATCCCTATTTTGCTTTTTTTTGGATGGGGGAAGGTAGAGCAACTGGGGTTAAGTGACTTGCCCAAGGTCACCTGGCTAGTTTTGTGTTAAGTGTCTGAGGCTGGCTTTGAACTTTGGTCCTCCTGACTCCAGGGCTGGTGCTCTATTCACTGCGCCACCTAGTCGCCCCTCCCTATCCCTATTTTAAAAAATAATTTCTTAAACATAGTCTTAGTTGTGTATTGTTTTTCTTATTCAGTACTCTTTACTCAGCATAGCTTTCTTTCTTTGGAATGTTCATATGTTATTTCTTGTGACACAGTAGTATTTCATTATGTTTATTTACCATAATTTGTTCAGCTATTCCATAGTCCTTTTGACACATGATTTGGAAAAATGGTTTCTTCAGATAGCCTGATTCTAATGAAGTTCAGCTTTGCAAAATGGCTAGAATACCTGGTGTCCTCCATGCCCACCTGTTCCCCCCTAGAGCCCTTCTGGAAGGACATGGATACACAGATCACTTTGGGTTCTAATAGTTTTCCTTCCCATCTTTCTTTAAAGTGCAGCCTAGGCACAGTAACTTAGCCTATGTTCTTTTTTATTATTATTAATTTATTTTTAGTTTTCAACATTCATTTCCACAAGATTTTGAGTTACAAATTTTCTCCCTGTCTGTCCGCTACCCCCACCCCAAAATAGTGAATCCACTGAATATTCCTTCCCCCAATCTGCTTTCTCTTACATCCTCCCCCATCTTCCCTCTTTCTTTTTTTAAAAAAAAAAAAAAGTTTTGGCCCGGTTTATTAAAGTATACTTTTATACAGTTTACTTTTCACTGGTCTGTTCTGGCATTCGTCTAATGATATCAGAATCATTTGGATCAATGATAGCCAGTGTACATACTCTGTAGTACTTCCCACATGCTGTACCCAATTCAATGTTATTGCCACTGTAGTGATGTACTCCAGTTTTGGCCAACATAGCATAATATTCGATCTCTGATTTCCTCAAGGCTGGGCAGTTGTTGGCTAAGATGACCAATTTGGCTTTGCCTTGTCTGGTCATTTTCAGGGTCTGTTTGTAGCCTAGCATGTATTTGCCGCTTTTCATGACCAGCTGGAACCTCGAGTTGATGGACTCCAGCGACTTTTTCATCTTCTTTGCAGCCACCATCTTCCTGCCTTCGGTTCGGGAGGACCCTCAGCCTGGAGCACAGAGAGTCAGGGGGCACACTTAGCACGTGGAACCCCCTCACCCGAGTCCCCAAGAGCCCCCCAGGGCCGTGCCATGCCCGAGCCCACAGAGGCCCACTCACCAGAGCTCCCTCTAACTTTCTAGTAGGGCAAGATGGATTTCTATATCCCAGTGCCTGTATATCTTATTTCCCAGTTGCATGTAAAAAACAATTTTTTTTTAACATTTGTTTTTAAAACTTTGATTTCCAGATTCTTTCCCTTCTACCCTCCTCACCCATCCTCATTAGGAAGATAAGCAATTCAATATAGGTTGTACATGAGTAGTTGCACAAAATGTTTCCATGGTAGATATATTGTGAAAGACTAACTATATTTCCCTCCATCCTGTCCTCCTGCCCCTGCCTTTTATTCTGTTTTCTACTTTGACCCTGTCCCTTTTCAAAAGAGTGTTCTTCTACCTACCCTTTTCCCCAATCTGCCCTCCCTTTTATCGTCCCCCCCTTATCCCCTTCCCCCTATTTTCCTGTATCCTGTAGGGTAAGATACCCAATGGAGTGTGTATGTTATTCCCTCCTTAAGCCAAATTCAGTGGGAGTAAGGTTGACCCATTTCCTTTCACCTTCTTGCTCTTCCCCTCCATTGTAACAGTTTTCTCTTGCCTCTTTTATATGATATAATTTACCCTGATCTATCTCTTCCTATCGCTTCTCATTATATTCCTCTCTTACCTCTTAATTTTATTTTTTTAGATATCATCCCTTCCTATTCAATTGATCCTGTGCCCTCTGTCTATGTATACATGAACACACACACACACACACACACACACACACACACACACACACACACACACACACATATATATGTATACACACTCACATAAATATTTATACACACGTACAACCTCCTATATAAACATATGTATGTATACATATTTATATTTCCTTCAGCTATCCTCATACTGAGAACAAGTCTCATGAGTTACAATTATTGTCTTTCAATGTAGGAATGTAAATAGTTCAACTTTAATAAGTTCCTCATGATTTCTTTTTCCTGTTTACCTTTTCATACTTCTTTTGCTTCTTGTATTTGAAAGTCAAATTTTCTGTTCAGCTCTGTTTTTTTCATCAAGAATGCTTGAAATTCTTCTATTTCATTGAATGACCATATTTTCCCCTGAAGTATTATACTCAGTTTTGCTGGGTAGGTGATTCTTGGTTTTAATCCTAGCTCCTTTGACCTCCAGAATATCATATTCCAAGCCCTTCACTCCCTTAATGTAGAAGCTCCTAGATGTTGTGTTTTCCTGATTGTGTTTCCACAATACTCAAATTGTTTCTTCCTGACTTCTTGCAGTATTTTCTCCTTGATCTGAGAACTCTGGAATTTGGCTATAATATTCCTAGCAGTTTTCTTTTGGGGATCTTTTTCAAGAGGCAATTGGTGAATTCTTTCAGTTTCTATTTTGCCTTCTGGTTCTAGACTATCAGGGCAATTTTCCTTGAAAATTTCTTGAAGAATGATTGCTGAGTTCTTTTTTTGATCATGGCTTTCAGGTAGTCCAATAATTTTTAAATGATTTATCCTGGACCCATTTTCCAGGTCAGTGGTCTTTCCAGTGAGACATTTCACATTGCCTTCTATTTTTTCATTTGTTTGGATCTGTTTTATAGTATCTTGATTTCTCATAAAGTCATTAGCTTCCAATTGCTCCAATCCAATTTTGAAGGAATTATTCTCTTCAGTGAGTTTTTGAAATTCCTTTTCCATCTGGTCAATTTGACTTTTTAAGGCATTCTTTTCCTCATTGGCTTTTTGGGCCTCTTTTGCCATTTGAGTTAGTTTATTCTTTAAGGTGTTACTTTCTTCAGTATTTTTTTAGGTCTCCTTTAGCAGGCTGTTGACTCACTTTTCATGATTTTCTTGCATCATTCTTGTTTCTCTTCCCAATTTTTCCTCCACTTCTCTTACTTGCTTTTCAAAATCCTTCTTGAGCTCCTCCATGGCCTATAATCAATTCATATTTTTCTTGGAAGTTTTTGATCCAGGAGTTTTGCCTTTGTTAACTTCTTCTGGTTCTGTGTTTTGAAACTTTTTGTCCCCAAAAAAGGATTCTATGGTCTGATTGTGGTTCCTCTGCTTGCTCATTTTGCCAGTCAATTACTTGGCTTTTGAGCTCTTTGCCATGGTAGAACTCTGCTTCCAGAGTGGAAAGAGCTGTGTCCCAAATGGCTGGGGTTTTTTGCAAATGTTGTCAGAGGTCTGAAGAGGGCGCCCTCTCTACAGACACCCTGGTTTTTCTCACCCCAGGACAGCGACCCAGATCCAAGCAGGTCAAAGCAAGAGTGTGTAGCCTCTGAATGGTTGGTTGGTCCCCCTACAACCTGCAGGCTGGGAGCTCCAGAGGCAGCCATGGGGTAGCAGCTGCAGCTACTGCCCCTCCTCCACCTTTAGGTTTATGAATCATTTATGTATCATGTAATATAATAATAAATAATGATAGTGTTGGTGTAGCACTTTAAGGTTTCCAAAGCACTTCACAAAAGTGATCTCATTTGATCCCCACAGTTCTCCTCTGGGGTAGGTACTGTTGTTATCATCCTCATTTTACAGAGGAGGAAAGTGAGGCAGGTTAAATGATTTACCCAGGATCACAAAGCTGGTGTCTAAGGTAGGATTTGAACTTAGGTCTTCCTGACTTCAAGTCCAGCAGGCTACTGAGCCACTTTGTGTATATATTGTGCTCTTTCCTAGACTAAAAGCTGCATGAGAACTGCCTCTGATCTTAACTTTGTACTTAGCCCAGTGATCAGCATACAGTAGGCACTTAATAAATGTTTTTGAATAAGTGAACGAGAGCAAGGGATTATGTAGTCCACTACATATCAGACTTCCTATAGAGCTAAACTCACTTCTGGGCACTCAGGTGGTAATCCCTAATTAACGCTCTAGGTAATCCCTAATTGTGCTCTAGGAAAGGCAATACTCAACCCAAAAGAATAACTCTAGAGGTGGAATTTTAGATGTTCCATCATTTGGCTGTGGGGCTAGAGTTGTTTTTTTTTTTTTTTGGTCTGTTTGTTAGTTTTGCTTTTTGGAGGGGGGAAGGCAGGGCAATTGGAGTTAAGTGACTTACCCAAGGTCACATGGCTAGTTAAGTGTCTGAGGCCACATTTGAACTCAGGTCCTCCTGACTTCAGGGCCAGTGTTCTATTCACTGTGCTATCTAGCCACCCCAGGGCTAGAGTTTTTAAGGGGGAATCTGCAGGTCACTTCTCACTGTGTAGAATATTCTGTCTGTGTATAGAACTGACCTAGGCCATGTAAAGATGTTTGGCCCAATTAGTGTCCTCCTAGGCAAACTGTGCCATAGAAATACTTCTTTCAACCCTCTCCCCACTTTTGACTCCATTCCAAGCTTCTCATTATCCTGCATTCAGCCTCAGTGTCTCCTGGTTTCTGGGGAGCTCCCCCCCTTGTACAGATCCTCTGGCCCGGATGTCGTTGAATGAGCCTGATAACAGTAGTTCAAAAGCTGAGAAGAGTTCGTCTGGGGGGCAGTGTGTTCCTGTGGCTAAAAACAAACCCTTCTGCCCTCATTAAAAATGAACATGTCACTGGGGTTGGATGAGGCATGGAGTGGGGGACTATTGAACTTTAGATCCTAAATTCCTTCTTTGGATAGGATGGTGACCCCTAATGAAGTATTGCAACAAACTGGGGCTGAAATCTGAAAGCTTTTATTTGGTGACAGGTTAACAGTTTTTTAAAAAAACATATAGGTTTGACTCATAGGGAGGTGATCATGGCCCTATTTCATACCCTAGAAGCCTATGGGCTTATTATTATTAATAGTAGAACTACAGAGCACTTTAGCTAGGGCCTGATTTGGCATTACCCCAAAGAAAGAGTCTCTTCTGTAGCATCGATTATTCAGATTCCGTGGGAATACTTCCAGGGACAAGGAAGATGACACATGCTACCGTTCTGGCAGATCCAGGCATTACTAAGGTCTCCTTGTAACTTTTACCCATTGCTCCTAGTTCAAAGGACTCCAGATATAGAGCTCTAAGGGACCTTAGGGACCAACCAGTTCAACCTCATCATTAAATACACACACACACACACACACACACACACACACACACACACACACACACATTTATTTCATTAAAGATTTCCCAATTACATTTAAAAAAAATTTATTGTTCAGTCATGTCCAACTCTACATGACCCCATGGACGTTGTCCATGGAGTTTTCTTGGCACGGATGCTGAAGTGCTTTGCTATTTCCTTCTTCAGAGTGTCCCCATTTTACAGAAGAGGAATTGAGGCAAATGGGGTTGACTTGTCCAGGGTCACAAACCTAGCAAATATCTGAAGCTGGATCTGAACTCAGATCTTCTTGACTCCAGGCTGGTACTCTATCCACTATACTATCTAACTGTCCCTCAGTTACATTCTTTTTTTTTTTTTTAACTTTGGTCTCTTTTGTAAAAATGTAGTCATTTTAAACTTAATACAAGAGAGAAAAAAAGAAAATTTCTATGTGTAAAGCAGACCATAAAGAGAGGATTCAATATAAAACCATAAATTCCATATCAGACTTTTTATTTTAAAAAACCTATGTAATAAATACTACAGATTGTTTTCAACGCTATACAGTTTTTCTGTGCTTCTAAGTTTTCTTTTGTTTTCCACTATGCACCTTTTTCTTTTCTTCATCTGAACCTCCACCCTGCCCTAGAGAGGGCTATAATTAAACATGAATATGTATGCCCATATACATACAGATACACAGATATACATATGTATAAAACCATACTGTATATATTTCTAATTAGGGGTTCTTTCTCCTAGTGTCTTCCTTCATAGGTCAAAGTCTTTCCATGTTTTTCTAAAATCAGCCAGTTTATCATTCCTTATGGCATAGTAATATTCCTTCATAATCATATACCACAACTTATTTAGCCATTCCTCAACTGAAGAGCATCTATCACTTTAATCAGTTGTATTAATTTGTATTTCTCTCATCAATAATGATTTAAAGCATTTTTATATGACTATATATAGTTATGATTTCTTCAATGAAAAAACTGCCCATTCATATCCTTTGACCATTTATTAATTGGGGAATGACTCATATTCTTATAAATTTGAAAAAGTTCTTTATATATTTGAGAAATGGGACCTTCATCTAAGAGACTATGAAAAACTTCCCCCAATTTCCTGCTTGCTTTCTAATCTTGGCTACATTGTTTTTATTTGTATAAGAACTTATCAATTTAATATAAATGAACTTATCCATTTTACACTTCACAATGTTCTCTCTCTCTTGATTATCCATAAATTGTTCTCCTATCCATGAGTCTGATAGATAATATGTTCCATGTTCTTCTAATTTTCTTGTGATACCTCCCTTTATAGCTAGATCACATATCCATTTTGACCTTATCATGGTACATGGTTTAAGACATTGGTCTACACCCAATTTCTGCCAAACTACTTTTCAGGTTCCCCAATACTTTTTTTAAATGAAAGAATGAGTTCTTATCTCAAATACTTAAATCTTTGCATTTCTCAGACATAAAATTATTATAATTATTCCACTGATCTACCCCTCTTTCTTAGCCAGTACCTTATAGGGGTTTTTTTGCCTTTTTTGGAGGGCAATTGGGGTTAAGTAACTTGCCCAAGGTCACACAGCTAGGTTTTTGTTTGTGTGTGCCTTAAGTGTCTGAACTCAGGTCCTTCTGACTCCAGGGCCGACAGTCTACTCACTTCGATACCTAGCCACCTCACTACCATATAGTTTTGATGTTTACTGCCTTATAATATAACCTGAGGACTAGTATTGCTGAACTTCCTTCCTTTACATTTTTTTTATTAGTTTCTTTGAAATTCTTGACCTTTATTCTTCCAAATAAAATTGGAAGTATACTTCCAATATACTTTTTTTTTACTGTTACTATTTTTTTCTAATTCAGTAATTTTTAAAATAATTTAATTGGGAAGGCATAGTAGATTAGTTAGGTAAAACCGTCATTTTTATTATTTTGGTTTTGCCTACCCATAAACAAATAACATTTCTCCAATTACTTAAATCTGCCTTTATTTGTATAAAAAGTATTTTATAATTATGTTCATCTAGTTCCTGGCTCTGTTTTGGCAAGTATTCTCTCAGTAATTTTATAGTCTACAGTTATTTTAAATAGAGTATCTCTTACTATCTCTTCTTTCAGGGTTGTGTTAGTGATATATAAAAATACTAATGATTTATTTGGGTTTATTTTACCTCCTACTACTTTGCTAAAATTAATTTTTCAGCTAATTTTTAATTGAATCCTTAATCATATTATCTGCAAAAAGAGGTAGGTTTTTTTTTACCTCATTTCCCACTCTGATTCTTTTAATTTCTTTTTCTTCTCTTATTGCTATTGCTAACATTTCTAAAACAATATTTAATATCAGTGACATATAGTGTAGTTTTCATGTTTATCTCTTTTAATTAAATCTATTTTAGCTTTAACTCTGAGATCTAAAGCATAATAAATTCTACTCTAGCCCTTTAACTCTGTGTATCTCTCATTTTTTTTTTTTTGGAAGGGCAATTGGGGTTAAGTAACTTGCCCAAGGTCACACAGCTAGGTTTTTGTTTGTGTGTGCCTTAAGTGTCCGAACTCAGGTCCTTCTGACTCCAGGACTCTACCCGACACCTAGCTGCCCGGTATCTCTCATTTTTTAATTGTGTTTCTTGTAAATGACGTATTGTCAGATTCAGATTTTTAATTCATTCTTCAATTAGTTTCTATTTTTTGGGTAAATTAATTTAGTTCATATTCAAAATTATAATCACTACTTTTATAAAATCTTTATTTGTGTATTTCCCTCCATCCTACTTTTCCTTACTTTACCTGGTTCACCCTACCCTTCTTTACTTACCTAATTTACTTCCAACCACTTCCTTGTCCCTCCTATTCCTTAATCTATTTATCCCTCCCTTGTACTCTATCCCCCACTCTTCTAATTCTTAATCTACACAATTTTCTAGAAGTCCCTCCTTTATCCTATCCCCTGGCCCTCTATTATTCCCTCTTTAATCCAGTTCTGATGAGAATAAGTTCATCACTACCAGCCCTCCACCCCCACTTGCTTCTTCTATATCAGTTCCTTCTTTCAGGCTTCATTTTTTTTTTAATTTTTTTTTTTTTTAAAGCAATTGGGGTTAAGTAACTTGCCCAAGGTTACACGGCTAGGTTTTTTGTTTGTGTGGATTAAGTGTAGGAGGCCTGCTCCGAACTCAGGTCCTTCTGACTCCAGGGCTGGCGCTCTATTCACTGCGGCCACCTAGCCGCCCCCAGGCTTCATTTGTATGATAAAATTGCTCCTTTTTACTAGTTCCTACCCAGTTTTATCTTTTTTTTAAATCAACTCATCTTACTCAACTCAGCCCAAGCCTTTCTTTCAGATTATCCAAGTAATGATGACAGTCTTTAGGCATACTGATATTTTCACATATATGAAATAAACAGTTTGACCAGATTAAAATTAATCTTTAATGTTTACCTTACTTTTCTCCTGAATCTTACATGTAGAATTTTCCATTGAGTTTTGGTCTTTTTGTCACAAATACTTGAAAGTCTTTCAGTTTGTTAAATATCCATTTTTGTTGTTCAGGATTGTACTCAACTTTGCTGGGTAAGTTATTTGGGGGTTGCAACACCCACTCTTTTGCTCTTCAAAAAATATCATGTACCAAGACCTACAATCTTTCAACATAGAAGCTGCTAGGTATTGTGTGATCCTGATTATAATTCTGTGGTATTTAAATTTATTTTTTTCTTGTTGCTTGCAACATTTTCTCCTTAACCTGGGAGCTTTGAAACTTGATTATGGTATTCCTGTAAGTTTTCATCCTGACATCTCTTTCAGGTGGATTTATATTCATAAAAAAAAAAAAAGAGTTCTAAATTCTCTCCTTCCCTCTCATCCTTCCCCTGCCCCTTGAAAAGGCAAACAATATGCTATTGATCATACATCTGAAGTCATGCAAAAAATATTTCTATATTAGCTACATTCCAAAAGAAGATACACACACACTCACACACACAAAATAAAGTAGAAAAAAAAGTATGTTTCAATTAGCACTCAGTTCATTTCTTTCTCTTTGGAGGTGGGTAGCATTTTTCATCATGGGTCATTCATTTGTCTTGGTTCCTTGTATTAATCAGAATAGCCAAATCTTTCAAGGTTGATCCTCATTACAATATTGCTGTTACTGTGTACAATATTCTCCTGGTTCTGCTCATTTCATTTTGCATCAGTTCATATAAAACTACTTAGCAGAAACTGGAGAAACTGAGGTTGAGCGTTTAAATCACTTGCCCAAGGTTGCACAGGTAGTAAATGACAGAGCTGGAATTTAAA
This sequence comes from Gymnobelideus leadbeateri, assembly GCA_011680675.1. Taxonomy (NCBI): domain Eukaryota; kingdom Metazoa; phylum Chordata; class Mammalia; order Diprotodontia; family Petauridae; genus Gymnobelideus; species Gymnobelideus leadbeateri. The sequence goes on along the minus strand of WOXC01006057.1, from coordinate 50,835 downwards.
GTCAATCCCCTGACTCCAAATTCAGGGTTCTTTCCATTGTACTTCATTGCCTCCCACTGCACCAGGGATTCCCTGGGGGTCTCCCATCCTAGTCATAATCAGGCCTAACGAATCTTGCTTAGCTTCTGAGATTAAATAAGATCAGGTCTGTTCAGGGTGATATGGTCATAGTCCGGTTCTCTGAGGCCAAACAGAATCAATCTGACCCCATTTTCACAGAACAGCTCTTTAGATATTTAAATACCGTGATCATGTACCCATAGGTCTTCTCTTCTTTAAGTTAAATATCCCCAGTAGCTCCAACTGTTGCTTGTGTGATATTGTTTCAGGTGTTCTCATTATACTGGTAGATATGCCGGCTCATTAATATACTTTCTAATATGAACAGAAAATAAAACATCTGATGTGATCTTACCAGGACAGGGCACAATGGGGCAATCATCTTGCAGGATCCATTAACATAAAGTAACAAAGTAATAATATATTGTGATAAAACGATATATAATATAGCATACAATAATACATTATTAGATTGTTATAATATAGTAATATAATGTAAGAAGAATACTATAATGTGGTAAAGTGTGATATAGTAGATAGGTTATAGCCAGCATGATAATGGCTAACTTCGTAACTGTGTAAAGTACTGATTGTAGAATACATTTTACACATGTTAACTTACTTGGTCCTCACAAAAAGCCTGGGAGATAGACGCTTTTATTACTCCCATTTTACAGATGAGGAAATTAGGCAGACAGAAGTTAAGTGATTTGAGGCAGCTAGGTCACACAGTGAAGAGAGGTTTAGTCAGGAAAACCTGAGTCCAAATCTAACCTTCAACACTTACCAGGACAATCCCTTAACTGCTGCCTGCCTCAGTTTCCCCTTTTGTAAAATGGAGTTAATAATAGCACCTACCTCCCAGGGTTGTTCTGAGGATCAAAGGATAAAATATTTGTAAAAAGCACTTAGCATAATACCTGGCATGTCATAATTGTTGCTGTTATCACTTGCCCAAGATTGCACAGCTAGTAAGTGTCTGAGGCAGGATTTTTAACTCAAGTCTTCCTTATTTCCAGTTCTGAGCTATATCTACTGTGTCACTTAGGTACCCCAGAAAGCTCATCTCAGAATCAAAGAGACCTGGGTTCAAGTCTCCCATCTGATAAAGATTAGTTGTGTGTCTCTGGGCACTCAGTCTCTAAGACAATAAGTGGCAGAGGAGGTGTCAGTTGGCATTGATAGAGGAAATCTCTCACCTGGGGTTTTCTATGCTGATAAAATCACAGGTAGGTCTAGTAAAAGGAAGGAAAGAAGGGAGGAAGGGAGGAAGGAAGGGAAAGGAAGGAAGGAAGGAAGGAAGGAAGGAAGGAAGGAAGGAAGGAAGGAAGGAAGGAAGGAAGAAGTAAAGAAAGAAAGAAGGAAGGAAAGAAGAAAGATCACCTCACTGAGTCTGAGGCAAGACTTAGTCTTAATTAGTTCCCCTGAGGAAAAATTCCCTGATGCTTGTTAAATCCTTCATTAGGTAACTGACCCCAATAGGGGTCAGGAAAGTCCAGAATCTGTTCTGGCTAAGCTGTTACTAAGGTGTAGCAACATCTCTACTGAAAGGTGCTGCATTATTTCAACCCTTTGTACCAGGAAAAAGGTATCGTTTTTCAGACAACACAGCCACAGCATCACCTGGGCTGGAAGAACTTGTTTCTCCAAATTTAAAACCCACAGAAAAGTTGACAAAGGATATATTTAGAACTGAATTCTGAACTCTTGGTCTTGAGCTTTCTTTTTGACTTTGACCAGCTCTGAGGTGCTGTCTGTTTTAATTCTGCTGGCAGCTCTGGAGGGGCAAGGAGGACTCTTGACCAGAAATCTTCCTGCTTGTGGTATTAGCCACTATGCAATCAGGGACACAGAGGGTTTTTAAATACTGGGAGTTACAGTAAGGGAGAAAGAATGGTTCATTTTGTGGGAAGGGCCTCTCAAAATATATGCTTCATGTGAAAAATGCGGTAATCCAAAAAACTCAAATTTGCCCAACATACTTTCTTTAACCTCTTCCACAACCTGTGAGCTAAATATCCCCATTTTTCAGATGCAGTCACTGAAGTTCTGAGGAAAAATTATTTGCTTAAGGCCATACAGTTTATAATTGGAACCAAGACTGAATGCAATTCTTCTGACGAGGCAAGAATGCTAGATTTGGAGTCATTTTAACTCTCAGTCCTGATTTGAATAACAGTCTTTGCTCACTTTCCTTGGGTAAATCACTTAACCTCACTGGGCCTCTGTCTTCTCATCTGTAAAATGAGGGAGTTGAATCTGGAGTAACACATGATCTATGGATAGGTTTTAGGGAATCTGTGGATTAGGAAAGGGAAACAATTAAATCTTCATTTTCACTAACCTCTAATGAAATTTACCATTTCTTTCCCTTATGGATTTTTAAAAAATATTCTTCTGAGAAGGGATCAGTCATTTTTATTAGACTGGCAAAGAGACTAAGGATTAAAAAAAAAAATGTAAAAAGCTCTGGACTAGAGGATCTCTAATATATAGCAAGTTCTAAATCTAGGACCCTAAGACTGGCATTCTTCCTTCTTTGCCATGCTGCCTCTAAGACGGGGCTCTTCCACAGGCTCAGCTATGTTTATCCACATACCACATAATTGAAAAAAAGAGAGAGAGAGAGAGGCATTAGGCTATGAGATCTCTTGGTTAGGCAAATCACCTCACCTTCCTAAGCCTCATTCTCCTCTTTTATAAAATAATGGGGTTGAATTAAATAATCTCTCCAATTCCCTTTGAGTGCCAATTCATTTACTCCTCTATTGTAATAATTAGAAAACACCAGTTATGAGCTAAGTGCTGGACAAGGTATGTTCATGTGGCATACACTTGATTTAAAAAAAAAAGATATATTTTAGATCCAGAAAGCCACTCAAGACATATACAGATTGTCAAAGAAATGACTTTCCAAGAACTGAAATAAACATTTTGCTGTGAGAAGACACTTTGGCAATCTCCCCCAGTCCATTTGAAATTCAGATGGAGCGTCTGGGGCTGCCTAATCCATCTTGATGTTTTTAAGAACACTGAATAACTTCAGTCTTTTTCTGAGTTTGTCTGTTTTTTGCCATTTTACAGAGTCCACAGAGAGGGGAAGAAGATGGAATGTGTTTTCCTGGTATGCTTCCCTTCGAAGTTTGCAAAGCTTGCTTTTTCTGAGATTGACACAGTTGCTAAATATAATAGCTAATGTGTCTGTGGGGTTTTAAAGTTTACAAAGCACTTTGTTCACTATAACCCAGTGAGACAACAGTGCAAGGATTATCATCCTCATTTTATAAATGAGGAAGAGAAAACTCAAAGACTGATTTGTCTAGAGCCCCACACCTTAGTAAGTATTGGAGAAGGTAGACAAATCTAGGTCTTTTCTAACTCCACTGTGGGGAAAGAATTTCACTTCCTACCACAGGTTTAATTTTCCTGGCTCAAGGGAACATTGGGAGGCAGATTATGAGTGTTGCTCAAGACTTAAAATGAAGTATGAAAATATATGCAAACCTGGACTTCAGGGTTACTTGGGCAGGGAAAACCAGGATAATTTTACCTCCTTAGTTTACATTTCTCTGCCCCAGTGCCCAATTTCATTTCCTCATACTATTCATAACAAAGTAGCATTTACATAGCACTTTAAGATTTATAAAATGTTTCACATATGTTCTCTCATTTGGTTCTCACAATAGACTTTTGAAATAGGTATTTTATATTTATCCATATTTTTTCAGGTGAGGAAACAGAGGTTGAAAGAGATTAGGTAACTTGCCCAGTGTTTAAGGCAGGATTTAAACTCAGCTCTTCTGACTATCACTCCCAGAGACTTCTTCGTTGACAGATCTAATGGTTGTTTCTCAGCCTTCATCCTTCTTGGTCACTCTGCAGCCTTTGACACTGTTGATCACCCTCTCTAGACATCCCTTCTCTATAGATTTGGGTGACATTGCTCTTTCCTAGTTCTTTTCCTCTCTTTCCCAGTATTCTTTCTTATCCTCAAGCCATGACCACTAACTTTGGTTTTGTCCTGCGAATCCTTCTCTTCTCCCTCTATGCTGTAATGCATTTGATGAACCCACCAGCTCTCACAGGTTCAATTATCTATCATCTCTATGCAGATGATGCCCAGATCTACACATCCAGCCCTAGTCTTTCTTCTGAATTCCAGTTCCACCTCTACAACTGCTTTTTGGATATCTCAGACTTAATGTCCCCTAGACATGTCAAATTCAACACATACAGGATAGAACTCATCTTTATCTCCAAAGCATCCCTTCTTCCCAACTTTCCTATTACTATTGAGGGAACTGCAGTTTTCCCAGTCACCCAAGCTTCACAATTGTTGGTATCACCCTAGATTCCTCAGCTTCACTCACCCCCATATCTAATCTGTTATCATCTTGGTGTTTCTGCCTTCAGAGAATCTCTCATATGCACCCTGTCTCTCTATTCTTATAGCCATAAGCCTAGGTCAGGCCCTTGTTACCTCATTACTGGACTATTGAAATAACCTTCTGTTTGGTCTTCTTGCCTGAGGTCTCTCCCAGTTCTAATCCATTTTCCACTTAACTACCATAGTGATCTTCCTAAAGTGCAGATTGGATCAAGCCATCCTATTATTTAATAAACTCTAATGGCCCCCTATTACCTCTAGGACCAAATATAAAAATGACATTTAAAGAACTTCACAACGTGCCCCTTCCCAACTCTATAAGCATCTTATACTTTACTTCCTTACTTATACTCTAGAATTTGGCTACACTGGCCTCCCTCCTGTTCCTCAAACAGGATACTTGATCTTCTGATTCTGTGTCTTTTCATTGGTTATCTCCCTTACCTGGAATTCTCTTCCTCTCTGCCTCCTGGCTTTTCTGGCATCCTTCAAGACTTAGTTCAAATCCCCTTGTGCAATAGATCCTTCTTAGTGTCTCTCATAACCCCCTGTCTGAGGTTTCCTTCCATTTACAATTAATTTATCTTGAATGTACATATTTATTTGTCTTTTGTCTCTCTCCTTTAGACTGTGGGCTCTTTAAGATCAGGGATCAAGCTTTTGCCTTTCTTTGTATTTTCAGTGCTTAATATAGAGTCTGGCACATCATTAATACTTAATGATGCTTGTTGACTGGCTTCTAAGTCCTGGGTTCTGTACTCTATACCATCTGGACTTCCTGCCCTGACAGTGAAAACAAAAGTGCTTTGATTGAGTAGGTAAAGTGAAAGGATGGCAAAGACATTCCAGGATCCCTTTTTAATTTTTTCCCTAGAGAACTAAACCCCCAAGACAGTTTTTTGGGCAGGAGGAACTAGACCAAGAACCCTAGACCTCAGTTTCCTCATCTCTAAAATCAGCAATGGGGGCCAACACCAAGATGAACTTTAGGCTCCCTTCCAGATCTAAAAATCCCTAAATTCTCTGAAACCATATTCTAGGGACTAACATAACTAGGCTAATACTCTACTGTTACATCAACTAGCTGCATATTCTAGAAAAGGCATCACACTTAAGTAGGCTTAGGGTCTAGACCTGTGATTAAACTGATATATGGAACTCTAAAATGAGGAGATTTTCTCTTACCATACAAGTCAGTACCTTTTCTGCAACTTAAAGAGTTGTCTAGAGCTGAAGTGGGGAACCTGTGACTCAAGGCCACATGTGGACCTCTAGGTCCTCAAGTACGGCCCTTTTTGAAGTTTGGGTTTAGTCAAAAGGCCACACTTGAGGACCTAGAGGGCCACATGTGGCCTAGAGGCCACAGGTTCCCCATCTCTGCTTTAGAATGTGCAGTGACTTACCCAGGGTCATATGTCCAGTATGTGACAAGGGCTGGATCTGAACCCACATCATCCTGACTTTGATGCCAGCTCACTATTTACTGTGTCACAGTTGCCTCTATACATTACATTTGTCAAGAAAAACATAATATTTATGCAATGAGTACTTATACTATATTCAGCATTATTCTAGGCACAGTAGGTGAGGATAAGGTTCAGATGAGATACAGTCTTAAAAAATTAAATACTGATATAGGGAACACAGTCCTGCAGAGATGGAATGTTTAGTCAGATGTTTATGTATATATGTCTCATCTCGATAGTTAAGACTATAAACTCCTAGAGGGTAGGTAGGATCTCATTGATTAATTTCTTTTGTATCATCCCTGGTGCATGTCACAGTGTCTTATTGCAGAACATGTATTTAATAATAATAATTTGTTAACTGGTAATGGATGAACCTTTCCCTTTAAGGCAAGAACTAAAACTTTGATCTCTTTCCCAAGCCTTCTGCCCCCAGGACTGCTTCGGTCTTGATCTCAAGCCTGTGGCCTTTATTACTTCACTCAAATGGAGCAGCCATCTGGTTCCAACAAGACATAGTCACCAGGGACTATTTCCCTTCAAGCTCTCCAAATCAGGTCATTTAAAATGAACATTTACAGGGATTTGCCACTGGGCCTGTGTGAAAGGTCACCTCATTAAACAGAAAAACCAGTAAAATGCAAGGAAAGCTGAATTATAATACCACATGTGCTACGGAGACTTGGTTAGGCCCCTACCCCATCTTCTGGCCATGAAAGCTATGGACAGAGGTAAATATATTTGGTAGATTCTCCTAAAGAGATTCTACAATACTGGAATTTAGAGCTAGAAGGGACATTAGAGGTTAGTTAGTCCAACTCCATCACTGTATAGATGGGGAAGTTGAGGCACAGAGAAAGGGAAATGACTTGCCCAAGGTCATACAAGTAGTAAGAAGCAGAACTGGGTTTCAAATCCAGATTCTCTGACTCCAAATCAAGTGAACTGGTATGTGCAATAATGTTTGCACATGATCTGTAAATGTGTATCTAGAGTGCCTGTGTATATTTGAATCGTTGTACACAGTCATTATTATAGAGTATACACCCTACCTTTCAGCATAGCTATGGTATGCTCTATGAAAACCTCTGTAAAGTGAATTACTATAGAATGAATGATATTTTTCCATTAACTTCCATTAAAAATCAAGATGAATTTTCACAGAGATTATTGCCTAGTAGACTGAACTGAAGACCTTGACACAAGATAGAGAAGAGCCTTATGACATTTTGAGGGTTGTAACACAATGCCTGATGAGGGTGTTTAGCAGGACTTTCCCAATAGAGAGCACTGGACTTGAAACAATCAGGGTTAAGTGACTTGCCCAGAGTCACACAGCTAATAAGTGCCTGAGGCTGTATTTCAACTCCGGATTCCAGAGCCAGTGCTCTATCCACTGTACCACTTAGCTGCCTCTAGAAGGAAGGAATCTGAAACCCACCTGACATACAGATCAGCTGTGTGAACCTGAAAAAGACACTTGATCTCACTGTGCCTTGGTTTCCATAGCTATAAAATAAGAAGATCGAACTTGATTGTTTCTAAGGTCCATTCTGGCTTTAAATCAAACATCAATTAATTAATAAATATTTATTTAGCACCTATTACGTGCCAGACACTGTACTAAGTCAATGATCCTATGATCTCCCTTCCGTTATAGACTTCCTCTTCCATTCAGTCAAACTGAGATCTGGAGAAGACCTTAGCTTTAAAAGACCATAATCTCCCACTGCATCCAGGGTCATCTCCAGTTGTCCTGATCCATATCTGTCCACTGGACAGAGATGACTACAGAGAAGAAAGTAAGGGTGGTGACTTTGAAGAGCCCTGCCTCATTTAAATCCAATTCATTTGCATTTCATGGCATCACCTCCCTGATGTCATGGTCCTCTTCAAGAACAAAGAACAGGGGCAGCTAGGTGGCATAGTGAATAGAGCACCAGCCCTGGAGTCAGGAGGACCTGAGTTCAAATTTGACCTCAGACATTTACTAGCCATGTGACCCTGGGCAAATCACTTAACCCCAATTGCCCAGCCTTCCCTCTCCAAAAAAAAAAAAAAAAGACCAAACAGCAACAATTCTCTTCCATACTTCAAGGCCATAGGATTTTCCCCAATCCTGAATGTGCCCCAAATCCACAGTCCAAACTCCAAGAATTTTCTATTATATTATTTTTTGTCAAGAGCAATGAATGACAAAGCCAGGTTTGGGATGCCACTTTGCCAGTACATCTTACCTCCTAACATGTCGTTTCAGATTTCTAGTCCAAAAATTATTTAGCTTCAAAGCTTTAGCTTATATAAAATGAACTGGCTTCTTTTTTGATCAGTGCTACAAGTTGGAGATTCCATATATCCAGTTTAGTTTAAATGTACGATACCCAGACAGCTGTAGTTTAGTTGGGGAGTTTCTGAGTGTGGAGGGAAAAGCTTTAAAGAGTTAAATTTCCTAGCTACAATCAATAGAAACCCTTCTGCCCAAAGGAGGGACTTGACTTGTGCCCTAGGGGCTGGGATCGGTTCTGGGTGTCTGGGTCAGGTCACCATTTCTAAAAGACAAATGGAAGGAAAGGAAATCATACAGAATGTGACCAAGCACATCTTGCTAGAGAAAGAGAAATGAGGAGAGCAAGCTGGCCTGATCTGTCACTTGTAAATAGTTTACATTGGGAGGAACAGATGGTTTATCTCTCCTTGGGTCCTTGCATTTTTTTCCCCCTCGTTAAAAAGCCTCTGTTAGCTAACAGGAACTAGCTTGGCAGTATACACACTTGGGGTTTCTCTCCTGGCCAGAGAAGCCCTAAGAGAGATTGGTGTGGGAGCCTGCCACATTCCATTGCCCAGGGCTTGAATCTAAAAGTTCAGGGTGCCAGGTTTGGAATAGAGAGTGTGTAAGTGTATGTGTGTGTGTGTTGGGGGGGAAAGAGATTATTAAAGTCTAGTCTGGTTAAGTCAACAAGCATTTATTAAGTACTATGTGCCAAGACTGTGCTAAGTGCTAGAGATACAAAGAAAAATAAAAGCCAGTCCCCACTCTCAAGAATCTCACAGTGTAATGGGAGAGACAATATGCAAGCAGCTATGAACACACAAGCTGTATACAGGCTGAATTGGAGATAATCAACAGAGAGAAGGCATCAGTATGAAGGGGGAGCTAGGAGGCTGTAGCAGAAGGCTGGAGAAGGCCCACACCCATGGGCAGGCAAACCGTCTGTGAGAAGAAGTGTATCTCTGTTAATCCTGAGCTGCCTCCTCACCCCAAAATTGGGAAGTAACAGCCACAGGCAGAGCCGAGGAAGAGATGAGGAATTCCCTTGTCTCCAGCCCAGGTTGTAGTTTTAGAGAGAGATGCAGTCACATAGGATAAGGAGAACCCAGGATGAAAGAGGATGAGAAGGAAGGGCTCTTTGTTTCCCTTCATCTCCTTCCATCTCCAGGACGTCCCTTGGGTGTGTGAGTGGATACTTCTGCTCACCCCCCAATCCAGCCATTTGGGTAAGGAGGAAGGGTGGTACAGTGGGAAAAGCATTAGCATCAGGCCCAGCTCAAGAGACCAGGATTCTAGTTTTGGCTACCCCTCCCTTGCTGCCCTTAGGCAAGTCATGGAATCACAGAATTGGAGAGCTAACAGGGGTCTTAGAGAACAACCCCTTCATTTTCTGTTGAGGAAATTGGGGCACAAAGAGTACATATGACTTGTCCAAGGTCACATAGGTAATAGAGCCTCTTAGCTCTTTGCCCTGTCAGTCTATATTGAGCTGTGCTGCTTCCAGTTCTCTGGGTCTTGGTTTCCCCATCTGAAAAATAGTTGCTCCTGCCAATTGTGGCAGTCCTACCTCTCCTCAAAGGCTGTTGTCCTTTTAAAATAACAGATGTGAAAGTACCTTGAAAAGTATCAACTGCTATGTAAAAGTGAGGTATGCTACTATGTTGCTGTTGTTTTTAGGGCCTCCCCTCTAGCTTTCCTCCTGGCTGGTGGCTACTCTGTCAACACCAATCTGCAAGCCAGAGACTCCCCTGTGGTCTGTCATTGAGGGTTAGTCCTCAGAGTGAGTAAGGGCTTGATGGGACCATGGGCCACAAAGCTCTCTCCTCTCCCAGGCAGCTGAGGACTAAACCTAGGAATCTTATGGCATTCTTCCACTGGGGTGAAGTTAAGGGAAACTGCTAAATGTGCCAAAAATATAATTAAAACCGCCTCAAGATTCTGCTGGTAGTTTCTCTCTATTGGATTAAGGGGAGAAAATAGTCTGGAGCTTCCCTCCTCCTCCTCCTGCTGCAGAAGGACTCCACAGAGAAAGAATTTAGAGCAAAAAGAGGCAGGGCAGAGAGGGCATGAATTAGGCCCAGACTTGGTGACTGGCAGGAGTGGGGCTTAGAGTTTTCTGTCCTTTCTTTGTCCCTTGTACATACCTGGTACATGCCAGTCTCTGTGATTTTGCTCATTGTCCTTCCAACTGCCTGGAATATCTTACCCTGTTTCTCTATGTGTACTGTGAGGCCCAGCTCAATGAAGTTTTCCCCATTCAGCTCTCATTTTCTGAACTACACCTCAAGCACATACCATCTTTATATGGTACAATATAGCACTAATTGCATGTTGTCCTGCATTGCCTTCTGTTTTGTGTGTAAGTCTTATCTCCTTAACTGGATTGGCAGCGCACTGAGGCCAGTTACCATGTCTTATCCTTCTCTAGCAGCACTTCTTAAATTGTGGGTCACAACTTCATATGGCATCATGACCCATAGTTTAAGAAGAGCTGAAGGGGTTGCAAATGGAAAAAAGTTTAAGAAGCCTATAGCACTGTATTCTCTACACCTAGCATGACACTGAATACACAGTGAGCAGGTACTCATGCTTGCTGAAGATTGATAGAAAAGGCAAAACTGCATAATATAGTACCTCACTATTTAAGAGAGGCAAGAGACGTCGTGACTTAGAGGCCTAAGGGAGACTGGTGGGCAGTGTGGTAGAGTGAGAAGAGTTCCTGGACACAAGTATGAATCTTAGCTCTGACATTTATTGTCTGATTAGCTTGGGCAAGTCAGTTAACATCATTTGTCCTCAGTTTCCTCATCTGGAAAGTGAGGGGGTTGGACTAGATGACCTTGAAGGTCACTTCCAACTCTAAATCACTCTGATTGACTAAACTGTGATCGTTTTAGTTCTGACATTATAAGTCCTGTTCTATCATAGGAATACAGAAAGCCTAGGATAGGAGTGCTTCCCTGGTCATTTGCCTCATTTTATCAAGGACTTGTAATTTCAGTATCAGTCTCTTTGACACATACTGAGCCTTAGACAATCTTTATGAGTTGCTATGGATGAAAAAAAAATCATCACCTCCTGACTCATCTTCTGGAGATGAGCTAGTCTGGTCCTCAGGACACAGACATACAGTTTAGCTCTGAATTATACTCTCCAACTTGGTAGGTCCTTCTAGAGCTCAGGACTTGTTGGCATAGATTTCAAAATCCCAGGATCATCTTTGCACAGAATGCACCATCAAAAGTGTTCAATTTAGGATCTGGGTCAGAGTCATTGTGTCATGGCATTGTAGAGCTGAAAGAGAACTTAGAGATCATCCAGAGGGTCCCAAACTTATTTGGCCTATTGTCCCCTTTAAAAAAATACTCAGTGCCCCCCCCCTCGAAATCTACTTTCTTTAACCCTTTAATGTTTTGTTTTTTTTTTTAATTTGCATCATCTGAGGTTACTACTGCCTGCCCTGGATGGTTCTAGCATCTCCTAGGGGATAGTATCACCCACTTTGGCAACCTATGAATTCTAGACCAATTCCTTCACTTTATAGGGGAAGAAACTGAGGCCAGTTAGTGGCAGAGAAATATACTACTTTCATGAATTCTTACTGCACACAATGAAGTCAATCTATTGACCAGATGGGACTCGTGTACTGCTGTAGGATCCAGGATTGTTTGGGTCAGCTCCCCTATAGATGTACAGCCTACAAAGACAACCCATAGATGGAAACCTTCCCAAAAAATTTCCCAGGAAAAATTAGTACAGAGACCAGGTACCTGTCCTCTTAGCCCCTCACCTACTGCAACACACACACACACACACACACACACACACACACACACAGAATCTCAACTCATGAGGGAATAATACAAGCAGGACAATCAGAGACTCATTGTCCTCAGTAAAAAAGGTCATTCTATAACAGGCTGCAAATTTCTTTCAGTTCTCTTGAAGGAAAACACCTAGGCTTCAATTAGTGGTAGGATGAGTATAAGTTACTTTCCCTACATGTAATTATCAGGGCATTCATAAACAGTTTAAAAAACATGTCCCAGATATTTTTTAGAAAAATCAATGTCACTTTTACCTAACAAAACCAAGTATATTCTTTCATATTAAGCTTCCTTCTCTCTTTCTCTCTCTTTCTCTCTCTCTCTCTCTCTCTCTCTCTCTCTCTCTCTCTCTCTCTCTCCCCCCCTCTCTCCCCCTCTCTCCCCCATCCTCCTCCCTCCTTCCTTCCTTCCTTCCTTCCTTCCTTCCTTCCTTCCTTCCTTCCTTCCTTCCTTCCTTCCTTCCTTCCTTCCTTCCTTTCTCCCTTCCCTCTTTCCTTTCTTCTATTTTGCCTTTCTTTTTTTTTAGGAGAGAACTCTTTCTTCTTCCCTTAGGATGTACTAGCATTACTCTGAAGAGGAATAGAAAAAGGGCCCTCAGATTTTACGAAGAAACATTGGAACTGGGAATCAGAAGACCCAACCTTGTTTTTAACTAGCGATATTACCTTAGACAAGTGGTTTCCCTTCTCTGTCAGTTGATTTCCTCATCTGTAAAATGAGAGTGCCATACTATAGGATACCTAAAGTTCCTTCCTAGGTTCTAGTCTTCTTCCAGCTCCAATATTCTGTGTCCCAAGAGCCCATCAGTTCTGACGTTCTGTGTTCCTAAGTCCATTCCAGATCAGACACATTGTGTTCTGTGTCTTAAAATCCTTTCTGGCTCAAACACTGTAGAGTTCTGTACGTTATAGTATTGCTGTGAGAACTGCACAAGTTAATGTATGTGAAAGTGCTGCTGATATGTAAGGGATTATTGTTCTTTTTCCTGTTGTTTTTATCATTATTTACTGTGTAGGGCTCAAGTGTCAAAGGTCAGTCATGAATTTTAAGCATAGGCAGCTTCTGGTACTGTGTGGGGCCTATCGATGAAGGGGGCCATGTCTCTGCTGGAGGTCTGTTTATGTTTTTTGGTAAACAAAGGGTAAGGAGGCCCTTCCTGAATTCTCTCACAGTCCCTGGTTTTAACAATCTGGTTTTCAGGGAGTTTGTATTTAAGTCCCAACATGCCTTTCAGACCCAGGATAATAGCATGGGGGTAGGAAACTAACTAATCAATCTTCACAGTACCACAAATTCTTCTGTGGGACAGAAAATGTGGCTCGTTTACTGAGACAAATCTTTGGAGATCTTTCTTCCTCTTATCTTGGTCAACACCTCCAACCCTTCCCTTGACCCATTGACCCTCAACAAGAGTAAAATAGGAGATGCCCTATATGGGTCCAATTTGAAGGACACTAGGAAGTTCAGTCTTCCTATCCTTAAATGCTTCCTTTATTCAAGGGATGATTTGCCTTAAATTTTCACCATTGGCAATGAGCTCATTTGTCTTAACCATGAGCGTCTTTCTAGTTCTGCTTCCAAATGTGATGACCATTTATTTTTTTTTTTAAGCAATTGGGGTTAAGTAACTTGCTCAAGGTTACATGGCTAGTCATTATTTATGTGTGGGTGCTCATTTTCTGAGGCCGGATTTGATCTCGGGTCATCCCAACTCCGAGGCCGGCGCTCTTACTCACTGCACCACCTAGCCGCCCCTTTTAGGGCATTTGGGGTTAAGTAACTTGCCCAAGGTCACACGGCTAGGTTTTTGTTTGTGCGGGTTAAGTGTCTGAGGCTGGATCAGAACTCAGGTCCTTCTGACTCCAGGGCCAGCACTCTATTCACTGCGCCACCTAGCCGCCCGATGACCATTTATTAAGCACCTACTATGTGTAAAATAAGAGGCCGGGTTTTGGAGCCAGGTAGATTGAGGTGCAAATTCAACAACCTCTGCAGAATACTAATTGTGGGGTCAACATTGAGCAGCAACCTCTCAGTGCTCTGGCCTGATTTCTAAGACTCAGTCACAAAGGGATTATTCATCTGCATCAGTAGGATGAATTCCCACCTGTGTGGGCACCTTACACTGATTAAATCATAGGTCTGGATCTAAAAAGGAAGTGCAGAGTATTGTATTAGGGCTGTAAAGGTGAGAAAAAGGGGCAACCCCTGACCTCAGGGAGCTTATAGTTTAACAAAATATAAAATCTCTTGGTGGATTTCCTCGTTAAATCTCAAATATGCAGATTTGGATGTTCTTCCTGATGATGTAGTTTTTTTTACACACCCATTTGTGACCATCATATGTGACTCAGACATTTCTTCTCATAACCCTTGGGAGTCCACCCTACATGCTGGAGGGCTTCCTTTATTTTTCCTGCCTGAAGGGCATCATTGAAGCACATACCTCTTCTCCTTTCGTCTTGCTCACATGACCAGATCACCTTCTTTTTCAATATAAATCTCCTTTTTTTTTCACCCTATTTCCTTATTTTTTGTTGCAGCCTTCTCACACTCACCATGCACTTCTCCATTGCCCTCTATGGGATAGTCATTTTTAATTCTTTGTAGAGCCTACGTGTGTAGTATGCATGTGTAATCCCTGATATTAGGGAAGGCTGAGCCTGGTGAATCACTTGAGTTCAGAAATTCTGAGCTGAGTTAGGGCTAAAATTGATTGGGTGTCCAATAAACTGTGCCGAAAATATGGTGAACCATAGCTACTAGCCTGGCTAGGAGTGGTGAATGGGCCCAAGTTGGAAAAATGGAGCATGTTAAAACTTCCTGGCTAAGCAGTGGTGGAATTAGTTGCATTTCCAGCCTGAAGGAGATGGGGAGACCTGGTCTCAAAAAGAAAAGAATTATTTGTAAACAGTAGTGTTCCATGACTCCCAGGCATACAATCATCCAGTTTGAAAACTGACATTAAAAAGATGGGCCTTTTTTTTTCCTAAGAGAACTTAAAGTGGTAAAGGTATTGTGACCAGCTTTCCTGCTCCTATTAAATGCTGGGCTCAGCTCATTTGTAGTATTTGTCCAATAAATGTATACTGATGGCTGAGTTCTCTGGGTTGCCCAACTAATAAAATTTCATTAATTTATTAATTGTTCTTTATTTGTCTTAGTAGATATAACACATGGTACATAATAGGCACTTCATAAATGCTGTAGATTAAATGATTGAGTCAGTGAATGAATGGAGGGGATCACATGAGAGTACTAGGCAAGCACCTAAGAGAAAGGGTCCTAAGAGAAGAGAGGGGATGGCTAAAATAATAATAATAATGAAGAAGGAGGAGGAGAAGCAGAAGAGGAGGAAGCAGCAGCAGCAGCAGCTTTATTTATTTCCTCCTGGGGAAGCACCAGTGTTGACCCTGAAGTCTTGGCTCCCTCATAACTCTGATCAGCTATGAGCTAGGGAGACACTGGCCCTTTATCTAATAGTAGTGTATGTTCTCCTGCCTCCCTGGCTCAGGCATACAAGGGTCTTGGGAGTGGCTCACCAATCCTGAACTTAAATGACCTCCACCTGCAGCCGGTTCACATGCTCTAGGGCAGAGGCAGCATGGTGTGATGACGTAGTTGTGCGAATAATTCATGTTATCTTTCTAGCCCTCAATTCATGTGAAAAATGAGGGATTTGGATTAGCTGAACTCTGAATCACAGAGCATCCTCTGCTCATGTGGGGGAGTAGACTAGCAGAAAGGGCCTTGGGATTGGTATCAAGACATGGGCTGGACTCATGGCTCCAGGATAGAGAATCATAGGATTTTTATTTTTGTTGTTGTTAAGGTGTTTCAGTTGTGTCTGATTCTTTGTGACCCTATTTGGAGTTTTCTTGGCAGAAATACTGGGGTCACTTGCCATTGCCTTCTCCAGCTCATTTTATAAATGAAGAAACCGAGGCAAACAGGGTTAAGTGACTTGCCCAGGGTCACACAGCTAGTACATTTCTGAGACTAGATTTTAATTCAGGAAGATGGGTCTTCTTGATTCCAAACCAGCACTCTCTCCACTGTACCATTTAGCTGCCCTGAGAATTATAGGCTTTAGAGCTTGAAGGGACCTTAGCAATTATTTAGTCCAGCTCCTTTATTTTACAGATGAAGATACTGAGGCCCAAAGAGTAGAAATGATTTACTCTAAGCCACACGATAGGGTATAGAATTTGAATCCTGGCTCCACATCCAGTATCAGATTTGTCTTCCCTAGTCTGAGTCTCATTTTCCTCATCTATAAAATAGGGACACTGATTTTTCCCTGATTCACCTCACTGGGTGGCTTCGGGAACCTAAAATCCCTCTAGAAATGTGAGGCATTATTTTCCAGAAGTCCCTATCAGCAAAGACTGAACTCTCTTTAGAGTATTCTGTTGCTGCTAAGACTGCTAGCTTTGGAATAAGCAATCAGAATGGAGGTGACTTCAGCATAGCTGTAGTTGAATTTGACATAGCAGTAAAACTCATCCGGGTTTCCCATCTTGTAAACCTGGTCAGTGCTAGATTAATGAGCTTCAGACCCAGTGAGGTGCCGTGAAAAGAGCAATGGATCTGGAATCAGAGGATTTGGGGGATTCGAATCCCAGCTCTGTCCTTTACTGCCTGTGTAAACTTGGAGAAGCCCCCTCATGTCTCTGAGCCTCTGTTTCCTCATCTTCACATGAGGAGGGTAGATGGATCCTGTGACCCCTAAGGTGTCTATCCTTTAGAGCAAGGAGGAGACAGTATTTTGCAGGTTCTTGGAGAAAGAACTTTGAGCCTCTGGAATCAGTAAACCTAGGTTCTAAGTATTGCTCTACTAATCATTAGTTTTGTGGCCACCTTCTGTTCTCTGGGTCTCAGGTTCCTAGTCTTTGAAATGTCCTCAATTTTTTTTTTTGGAGGGCAATTGGGGTTAAGTAACTTGCCCAATGTCACATGGCTAGGTTTTTGTTTGTGTGTTAAGTGTCTGAGGTCAGATCCGAACTCAGGTCCTTCTGACTCCAGGGCTGACGCTCTACTCACTGCGACACCTAGCCGCCCCAATGTCCTCAATTTTTAATAGTCCTCCTCACTCAGTGATTCTCCAAGAGTGGCCTTGAAGCAAGGACTATAATCCCATTCCCAGACTCACATTCCTAGTCTTGGGCTATTTTACAGTTTCCTTTTGTGCTAAACTGAAAAGCTATTTTGGAAAGACTTGCAAGTAAATTCAGCTGTGGTTGTATTTGAACTTCTAAAACAAGCCCTAAATGAGGGAATGAGGCAGCAGAACCACCCAGGCCCAGGAGGCAGTGTTAAACTTAGAAGCATCACCACCTCTGAAATTGCAGGTTATCTGGCAGGAGGAAGGAAAGAACTCGAGCCTTGTAGACCATGGGCCAGACCGGGCTGCCAGGGAGAGCCAGCCACAGCTGCGCCAAGCCAACCTCCTTTTCCAGGTGGCACCCCAGAGGCATCCAGGACAGTGCCTTTGGGGAAGAAGGAGGCAGGACACCTTTTCCACAGCTCTTACACAGACTGCATGAGGGTCTTTGTTTGCATAGGTCCCTGGCTGGGTGAGCAAGAGGGCTTGTTTTTCTTCCCTTGACTCCCTTGCAGATCTGTCTGTTCTGGTTCTAGAGAATGGGCCAGAAGCCTCATGCATTCAGCTGATGCTTTCTCTTTTAGGAGCACGTGCAGTTGATGTAACCTTCTCCCCTCCCCCTCCCCCCCTCTTTGAGGTTGTTCTGGACTGGTCACAAGCTTTCCAAAGCCTGCCTCAGTTAGAGCTCCTGCTCCCCCACCAAGCAGAGGCCAGAGAGGAAGCATCAAGTAAGCCGGCTGACATCAGGAAATCAGTGCTGAGCTGGCTCTGCTCCAGCCACCGGGTCAAGGTTTGGGAAGCTGCATGTTTTATACCCTTTTAATCTTCAGGGCACTGGGGAAGATAGCAGGAATGCTCATGTTTCTCTCAATTCAGGGGTGCTGACTAGAGAACTAGGGAGATGCCCCTTCTCTCTAAAGTTAGTGTGTTAGTAGAATTAGTTAGTAGAAAAAATTAGGGGTCCAGGAGACCTGAGATGTCCTCCCAGTTGTGGGCCACACTAGTGTATGACTTAGAGGAGGTCAGTCCCCTTCTCTCTTAGCCTCAAATTCCTTATTTGTAAAATGAACGAGCTAGTCTCTAAGGCCCTCCTGGTTTTGACTGTTCTGTGTTCTATGGGATTTCCTGGTTCTGAGATTATATATTCTGTGTCCTAAGGTTTCTTTCATGGAATCATAGGTTTAGAAATGGAAGTGACATTAGAGGCCAGAGTGGTGAAACAATTTGCCCAAAGCTACATAGGCATGAAGGAGCAGAGGGGAGATTTGACCCTGGGTCTTCTGAGTCCTAAAATCCATCCCCCCACCCCCAGCCATTCTGCTTTCATACAGTTCTCAATTTCTGTGTTTTAAGGCCTGTTTCAGATCTAAAATTCTGTATCCTAAGGTCTTACCCGCTTCTGATGTTCAATGTCCTAAAGTCCCTTTCAGGCCTAACATTCTGTGTTCCATGTTCAAATATTATCTGTCTTAAAGTCTCTTCTCATTCGGATGTAATGTGTCTGGCTGTTCTTCCCAGTTGTGACAACCCACATTGCTTGTTTTACCATTTCTTTTGGTTCTAACCTTTTATGACCCTTGGGTGGTTTTCGGTGATGGAGTTTGGCTCTTAATTGATTCTTTTCATCAAGCCTTCGCCGTTGCCCCAGCTTGTGGCAAATGCTAGATTTTAAGGACCCCAGGCTGAGATGAGAAGCCTTTTTGTCAGCCTTGCCTGCCTGGGGTTTGATTGCAACAGTTAATGAGTGGGGATCAGCTGGAGCTTAGGCTGCTCCAGGCCAGCTTCTCCTTCCAAAGCAAGAGGAGGGGGAGGCTGGGGGCGCTGTCTTGCCAAGCAGCTGAGCTTCAGGAAGTGTTTTAGCTCTCCAAGAGCCCGTGGGCGCCAGGCCTAAAGTTTCCAACACATGCAAAAGTTCGTAAACCAGAAACGCATGCAGCACAGAGGCCCGGCAGTGGGATGGGGCAGCAGCCTATTTTCCCCAGTCCTCCACGTTTCCAGCCTGGCCAGCTCCCAACTTGTCCCCTCCCCAACTAGGAGTGGGGGTAGGGGTCCATTTCAGGAGCTCTCTTCCTTCCTTCTGCCCTGCCACTGTACCTTAAGTGGGCCTTGGGGTGAGGCTCCTAACGGGTCTTTATCAGCCAGCCATGGCATTTCTTCCACCCTTGGCCAGATGGTCACAGCAAAGTGATGTTCCTGCAGTCCCTGAGAAGTAGGGTCATCCACCTTCTTTGCCCTTGAGATTCAGGAACCTCGTTTCCCTCAAAACTGGCCAGTGGGACTCAACTTCACCTAAAACTTTTGTTTTGGGGTCAGGGGCTTATTTGGCAAGGAAGGAGTGATTTTCATCAGTCAAGGAAACCTCCTCTCCTTCAAATCTCCCTTGGAACCTTGAAAACCTTTGTATAGCAGGATAAGCTAAAAGGATGCTACCAAAAACTCCCCTGAAAGCCATCCAAAAGGGGAAGGCGAGGGCAGGGAGTGCCTTGAACCTGTTTCGCAAACTTCTTTCCCTTCCCAACTTGTTCCCACCCTCACAGACTCCCTGGGCCTTCTTCCAGAGGTGAAAAGGTACTTTAGGGCCAAAACCAGAGGAGCCATTTTGTTTTCCGAGTGAAAGGGCCTGGGTGGGACCCAGAGGTCAAAATAGAAATGATATCTGAGGAAGAATCTTTCAATACATCTAACCACTCCTCCCCCAAGAGGAAATCAAATAAATCCTCCCCAGAGGATGGGAAGTTGGGAAATTTTGCAACAGCTTATGATGGCAGTCTTGTATCTAGGTCTCTTAACAGAGT
This sequence comes from Gymnobelideus leadbeateri, assembly GCA_011680675.1. NCBI lineage: Eukaryota > Metazoa > Chordata > Mammalia > Diprotodontia > Petauridae > Gymnobelideus > Gymnobelideus leadbeateri. The sequence continues at coordinate 30,927 of WOXC01006057.1, read as the reverse complement.
GGCAGAATGGAGGGGTGGGGTTTTGTTGTGGGGCTCCCAGTGGACAAAGATGATCCCCCCAAAGAATCTAGGCCTTGACATATCTCAGACACTCAAGGGAAGGGCAAGGACAAGGAAGAGAGGTGCCTGGAACGTAGTAGATGCTTAATAATTTTTGTTCAGCCCTGTGATTTTACTGATTGTGGGGAGCTCCCCAATGAGGAAACTTCCTTCATCAATGCAGATCTGCTATTGTTCTGGAGTTTATACTCTTAGAGAGTTACCTGGGTCACCGAAAGGTTGTCAGTAAGTCAGCAAGCACCTTCTTTGTGCCAAAGAAAGGCAAAGACAGTTGCTGCTCTGAAGGAGTTCACAGTCTAATGGAAGAGATAATATGCAAATAACTATGTACAAACTAGACATACATAAACAATATTATATATAAATAATATTTTGTTTATTATATATTTATAAATAGCATCGTATATAATACATATGCACATATATATATATATATGAATTGGAGATAATCAATAGAGAAAAGATACTAGCTTTAAGGGAGACTGGAAGATTTCTGGGTTATATGAGCAACAAGATGGCATATTAGACATTTTCTCTGATCCCTACAACCTCTCAAACCTCTCCAAAATAGAGAATATGTGCCAAAGACAAAGCAACCTTGGCTGTTTTCAAGTTCCAGGACACCCAGAATCAAAAAGTAGGTTTTTTTAAAAAAAAAGAAATCCAGGAACTGGCACTCACTGACCCCGAGTTCTCTTAGCACCCCTTCTTCACCTCCCACTGGAGTTTGCACTAGTAGATCCAAGGATATGACCCAGGCTTACATCAAAGTGTATCCCTGCATCCATTCATGTGGTAGGCTGTATAGCGATACACTAAGCCTGAGGGAAAGAGCACAGCACACAGCAGGTGACAGGGCTGACCACTCAAAAGTCAACTGGGGCAAAGACCTAGGCTGGAGAATTGTGAATTGCCCATGTAGGAGAAAATTGAGGGGTTTGTAGATACAGCCCCCAAAGAAGCTTCTCACAGAGAGGAGGGAGTCAGGAAATGACTGATAAGGAAAATGACGGGGAAGAGATCAGGAAAGGCTTCTGGCATAAGGTAGTATTTTAGGTGAGACTTGAAAAAAAGATAGGAAGTCCAGGAAGTAGAGATGGTAAGGGAGAGAATTTCAGGCATGAGATGAATTTCAGCCAGTGAAAATACACAAGCTGGGGAATGGAGTACCTTATGTGAGAAGCAGCAAAGAGACCACCATCACAGGATAGCAGAGGTATGTGGAGGCAAGTAAGGCTGGAAGACTGGAAAAGAGGGAGGGAACCAGGGTTTTGAATGCCAGAGGATGTTTTATTTGATCCTGGAAGTGACAGGAAACCATTTTAATTTATTGGATGTGGGGTAGAGGGAGATGTGACATGGTCAAACCTGGATAAGTGATTTGTCCTGGGTCAGTAGGTGTCAGAAGTAAGACTTTAACCTAGATCTTTGTTTTTGTTTTGTTTTGTTTTTTTTGGAGAGAGAAGGCAAGGCAATTGGGGTTAAGTGACTTGCCTAAGGTCACACAGCTAGTTAAGTGTCAAGTGTCTGAGGTCGTATTTGAACTCAGGTCCTCTTGACTTCAGGGGCAGTGCTCTATTTACTGTGCCTCCTAGTTGCCCCTTGAACTTAGATCTTTCTGGCTCCAAGACTATGTGTCTTCTATCGAACTGCTTCTCACTTCATATATATTTGTTGAATTGAAAAGGATGGGCCAGTGTGAGCCCAAGGCTGTTAAGGGTAATAATTCAGAGTGGTGGTGCTTGCCCACCTATCTCCCATGTACAACACTTGGAGCTACTACCTCAGAATCATAAGTAGGAATTTTGTATGATGGCTTTGGGCACATTCATACCCAGAGGAAGGAAACTCCTCCCTCTTCCCTAGTCACTAGTTGACTGAATTGTTGATCAGTCTTAGGCTAACCAGTGGTTGCTTTAATTGGTAGTTATATTATTGATGACTGGCCTGATGCTGGCTGACAGATCCTTTGGCAGAGGGAAGGGCAGGAGTACAAGAGGACACCACAAGACCATTCTTCTCCCACCCCTCCGCTAATTTAACCTCTGAGAATGCAGAGTCTAAGCTATTGGTTTGAAAACACAATAGTAATAGCAGACATGACTGCATCCTTGGGAGTGGCTGCTTAGAGCTTTCTTCACTAGTTGTTAAGTAACTGGGGTGGGTGAGGAATAAAAACTCCCCGAGAGCAGATGTTATTTCATATTTGCCTTTTCATGCTTGGTGCCTAATAAATGCTTGATGACATGTGGTTGTTGTGGGAATATCTGGCCTTTCTGTATAGTATAGCAGAGAAGTGTGGTTACTGTACTAAGTGGAGATTCTCAACCGGTCACCATTTGTTGAATTCCTACTACATACTTACCTTAGAGGGTTGTTATGAGTCTCAAATTAAATATGTATTTCATGGGTCTGTGTAAAGCACTTTATACAATTTCAAAGGCTCTTAAAATGGCAGTTTATCATTAACATTATTATTAATTATTAATATTATTATCATTATGTAGCACTATGTCAGGTGCTATGATGGAGATAAGAAAAGACGTGGTTCTGGGTCTGCCTGGGGTTAAATCAGTCTGGTTGAGGACTCTAATAAAAATAGCTCATATTTACATGGTTTCTACTGTGTGCCAGACACTGTCCTAAACATTTTACAAATATGTCATTGCAAAAAAAAATATGTTATTTGATCTTCACCACAACCTGAAAAGTAGGTGCTGCTATTTTTTTGGTCATATTAGTCAGTCTGATAGGTGTGAGGTGGTACCTCAGAGTTGTTTTGATTCAGAGCATTTTTCATATGACTATAAATAGCTTTAATTTCTTCATCTGAAAACTACCTGTTCATATCCTTTGAAGTAGGTGCTATTATCACCCTCATTTTAGAGATGAGTAAACTGAGGCAAGTGGAGGTTAAATGATTTTCCCAAGGTCACCTAGGACTTTAAACTCAGCTCTTCCTGACTCCAGACCTAGCGCTCTATGCACTGTGACACCTCCTTATCTCTAAGAATGGAACGTGCAGAACTGAGAATAACCGAAAAAGAGAATGGGCAATTTGGGACTGCATTGTGGAGTATGAAAGCTGGGGCAGTGTGGAAGTTCAGAAGGATCAATGTTGGCCCAGATCATCCTGAATGTCCTTGCTTGTCACTTCCTCACTCTTAGCCTCAGTTTCCTCTGTAAAATGAAGTGCCTGGACTGCTTGATCTCCAATGTCCCTTGTGGCTCTCAGGATACAACGATCTTACTGTTGGGAGCTGAAAGGGGACTGTGGTGAAGTGGGTCCTATGGTGCTGACCAAAGCCTTCTCTGCAGGGCAAGAAGTTCCAGTTGGGGCTTTTCTGGGCAAGAAGGAAGCAAAGAATAGAATTGTACAAGAATGCAGATGTTGGGGGCCATGGATACAGTTCTTGAGCCTTCATTGGCCAGAGGCAATAGTTTGTTGTTGTTCTTAGTTCTTGAAGAGGACTATGACCTCCAGAGGTGATGCCATGACAATCAAGTAAATTGAATTTAAGTGAGGGAGGGCTGTGCAAAGTCACCAGCCTCACTTTCTCCTCCGGAGCCATCTGGGTCCAGTGGCCTGATATAGATCAGCACGACTGGAGATGGGCCCTGGATACAGCGGGGTCCCATACCGTTCTCAAGCTGAGGTCTTTAACAGGTCTCAGTTTGATTGAAGCAAAGCCCATTCAGTTTAGTCTGCAGCTGAATCCAAACCAAGATCACAACTATATCCTGCAGTCAAGCAGGAGGTCAAGAATTTGGGGGTACCAGACCAGCATCAGGGTGTTGAAAAAGGGAATGGGAAAGGAGCAAGCATTTATGAAGTGTGTGCCAGACACTGTGCTATGAGCCTTTTTGTTATTGTTGTTCAGTGGTACCCGACTCTCCATGACCCCATTTGGGGTTTTCTTGGCAAAGATACTACAGTGGTTTGCCATTTCCTTCTCCAGCTCATTTTATGGATGAGGAAACTGAGGCAAACAGGGCTAAGTGACTTCTACAGGGTCACACAGCTAGTATTTGAACTCAGATTTGAAGTCAGATTTGAACTCAGAAGAGGTCTTCCTGACTCTAGGCCTGTCACTCTATCTACAGTACCACCTAGTTGCCCCAGGTACTTTATACTTATCATCTCATTTGATGATCCTCACAACAGGTAGGCAAGGCAGCTGCTATTATGATCCTCTTTTTACAGTTGAGGAAACTGAGGCAGAGGTTAACCTGCACAGACAGCTAGTAAGTTATCTGAGGTTGGATTTGAATTCAGGTCTTCCTGACTCCAGGTTCAGTGCTTTTTTTCCACTGTGGTGCCCCCCAGCATCTGTTAGCTGTACTTGCCATTCTGTCTGACAAGCAGGTTTTTCAGGCTCCTCTGTTTGGTGGGGCCCTGACCTCCAACTTTTCTTGCATTCCTTTTAGTTGAAGAACTTCAGACTTCTCTCTCTCTCTCTCTCTCTCTCTCTCTCTCTCTCTCTCTTTCTCTCTTTCTCTCTTTCTCTCTCTTTCTCTCTCTTCCTCCCTCCTTCCCTCTCCCTCTCTCTCTCCCTCCCTCCCTTCCTTCCTCCTTCCCTTCCTCCCTCTCTCTTTCTTTCTTTCTCTCTCTCTCTGGCTCGCGCGCGCGCGCGCACACACACACACACACACACACACACACACACACGCGCGCACACACACCACCACCACCACCACCGCTTCTGTCACTTACCAGCTGTTTGACCCTGGGCAAGTCATTTAATCTCTGCCTACCTCAGTTTCATCATCTCGAAAACAGGAATAATAATAGCATCTCTCTCCCAGGGTTGTTGTGGGATCAAATGAGATAATTCTTGTAAAACTCTTTGCAGACCTTAAAGCTCTATAAATGTGAGTTATCATCATCATCATCATCATCATTATTTTACACATAGTGGGGAAGATATTTGAGCTGGGCCTAGGAAGGATGGGGGATGGGTAGAAGTTGGCTAGATATTAGAGAAGACTAGAGACACATGAGGAAATGCATGAAGGTGTGTAGAAGAATGCTGACTCTGGAGTCTGAGCTCCTGAGTAAAAATCTTGATCTTGACATAAGTGACCTTGGGCAAGTCATTTAACTTGACTGGGTCTCAGTTTCCTTATCTATTATTAGGCTAGATGACCTCTTAGGTCCTTTAATATGTATCATCTTATCTCAGATTTAATGAGGTATGCTGTGAATCAGTGTATTATATATGTGGATAGTGGCATGTAGGTGTCAACATTAGCCTAGCATGGGAGTTTTATAGAGCATGGTATTTTTTGGGTAGTGGAGATGGCAAGGAGAGACTCTGGGGCCAAGGCATGGAAACAGAAAGATTTATATTTAACACTGAAAATAACTTTCCCTTTGTGAATGCTACAGACATTGGGATTTGTTCCCAGGGGAGGAGATGTTATGTCCTAATTGCTGACTCAGAGTGAAGACCACTCTCATGCTGGGATGTAACACTTGGGTGATTTTGTTGTTGTTTAGTTGTTTCAGTCATGTCTGATTCTTTGTGACCCCATTTAGGGTTTTCTTGGCAAAGATACTAGAGTGATTTGCCATTTTCTTCTCCAATTCACTTTACAACTGAGGAAAGTGAGGCCAAGAGAGTTAAGTGACTTACCCAGGGTTATACAACTAGTAAATGTTTGAGGAAGAATTTGAACTCGGGTCTTCCAGACTCAGCTCTCTCTCTACTATACTAGCTAGCTGCCCTAATGCTGGTGAGAGAATCCTAGATTTAGAGGTACAAGATCACTGAGTCCAACCCCCTTATTTTATAGATGAAGAAACTGAAGCAAACAGAGGTTAAGTGACTTGCCCTTTCCCTCTCCCTCTCTCTCTCCCTCCCTCCCTTCCTTCCTCCTTCCCTTCCTCCCTCTCTCTTTCTTTCTTTCTCTCTCTCTCTGGCTCGCGCGCGCGCGCGCACACACACACACACACACACACACACACACACACACACACGCGCGCGCACACACACCACCACCACCACCACCGCTTCTGTCACTTACCAGCTTGCCCAGGATCATACATCTAATAAATGTTGGAGTCAGGATTTGAACCCAGGTCTTCCTGATCCAAGTTTAACTCTCCATCCATTACACCATGTTGCCTCAAAGGTGATAGAATGGGGACAGGAGGGTGAGGAATAAGATGATTGTTAAAGGCTCAGGGACTTGAGGTTTGATTGTACATTTTGTCTGGTTGAGGTACAACTTGGAATTTGCCTTCTGCCTAAGACCTTGTAGAAGACATCCCAAAGAGTGGGATGGGTCTTTATGGATAGGTCTCTTTTCTCCAAGTCTGGTCTGCACTGCCTCCATTTTCAAAATTCGTTTGCTCAGGAGGGAAGGTCAGTTGAGAGACAAGGAGGGGAGAAGGACAGATAGAAAACTATGGTTAGGAGGAGAAGTGGAGGCTGCCTGGGGTCCCTAGTGGTCTCACTGGTCTGCTGGGTAGAAGAGTAGAGAATGCCGTGGAGCAGAAAGCCCTTGCTCAGAGGTCTTCCAGTTAGATGGTGGTGGCAGGGTTGACTGTTAGATTTACATCTCAAAAATGGCCCTAGAGTCTTCACACTCTGTACTCTGGAGGGTTCAGTCCTGCTTGGTCCTGAAGCCTTTTTTCTTCTGTCCTCCTTCCCCTCCAGGTGACGTCACTCCAGTCTGGAGACCATGTCCGTGAAGGTGAGGTTCCTCTCTTCTGGGGATGTCGGGACCATGGGCAGGAGTTCCTCCTTTGCCGGCTTCAGCAGCGTGCAAAGCAGGAGGATGTCGTAAGTCCTACTCATACAGCTCGGCTCCTTGAGCACCACCCCAGTCACGGAGCTTGTGCAAGGCCTCTGAGGATGGGGAGTAGCTCTCCCCTCTCTCATCCTCCAGATGTTTGGGGAATGTCTTCCAGCTGCCATTTTCACCTCCCCTGACCTCTTACCCACAGCCAAGCGCCAGGCATTGAGTCTGTATCACATACTTCACCCGCTACCCCCACACTCGCCCCAGTGATTTTAATCTAATTTAAAATTTCTCTGATTTTAATTCCTTAAATTTGCAATAGCTGCCCTGAATGTTTTCAGTCCTTTCCTATTTATCCCCTCTTTTAATCCTTACAATAGTCCAGTAAGATAAGTAATGCAAAGATTATTATCCCCATTTGACAGATGAGGAAACTGTGCCCCACTCCCACCCCCAAAATTAAATAACTTGCCCAAAGTCATGTAATAAATTTGTGGCAATGCTGGGACTCAAGCCCAGGTTTCTGACTCCCAGTCCAGTTTGATCTTCTAGGAATGGGTGTAGGAAGGGACTTAAAGGTAGGATAAAAATACTTCTTTTTTCCCTTAGAAGGGAGCTAGAACATAGGGAAGGGAACCAGCTTTATAAAGGTTTATGGCGAAGGTTTTGATAGAGGTGTCAATAGACAATCACAACATTATGAGACATATGTGAAACCATGTTTATTACAAGAGAAATGAACATGCGTGTGGAATCCAGAGTTCATAGTCCTTATAGAAGTTTGCATATCCTTAACAGAGGCAAGAGTAACCCCTTCTTCTCCGGGGCAGTCACTCTCCAGGGTGCAGGTTCAGAGTGTCAGTGGGAGCCAAAAAATCAGGCAATTGAACACTCAAACCAATATGCATTTCTAGAAAGTGTGGCAAGGAAAGGAGACTCATCATCGGCTCCCCCTAGTTATAGCCAGGGTAAGAGAAGAAATCCATGAAAAATATTTCTATCTCGCTGACCTTTATGGATAGGTCTCTTTTCTCCAAGTGTGGTCTATACTGCCTCCATTTTCAAAATTCAGATATACCACTGGAGATTGGGGAGTGGTGTAGAGAGAGACAAATATGGCTTCTTATTAAGCACCCCAGACCCTCCTGGAAAGAGCCTGTGGGAATCCCAGGGAGCTTAAGTTCAGCCACCCTAGAGTCAGAAGACCTAAGCCTGAGTTCTATCTGGACTGCTCACTTATGACTACGGATAAGTCACTTCCCATCCTGAACCTCAGTTTTCTTATTTGTCAGAGGGGGATAGTAAAGCTTATGCTACTTATCTCCTAGGGTTATTGTGAAGAAGACATTTCATAAAGTGTAAAGTGCTGTAGAGAAATGAGACTTTTTGTTTATTATTGAGAACTCCAGGCCCTGATGAGAATTAATTCAGACACCAGGAACTCCAGCTACCTAGAAAGAGCCTCCAAAGAAATCATTCCTTCTTCTCCTTTCCCTGGAAGTCTGACTTATAGGCCAATATTATTCAGGGGCTAGCCTGTGGGACTGGGATGGGGTGAGAAATCTGAGGCTGCCTCAACTCTGCTCTCTGGACTTGTTCATGGACCTTGGGTAATGTGGTTTGGAAGGATTCATTATAAGGATTTGGCAAATATAATCTTTTTTTTAAAATTTATTTATTTACTTTTAGTTTACAACATTTAGTTCCACAATCCCTTGATTTCCAAATTTTCTCTCCCTCCCTTCCCATGGTGGCATGCAATCTGATATAGGCTCTACAAATACCTTCATATTAAACATTAATCAAGTTGTAAAGAATTATAACCAATGGAGTGAACAACGAAAAAGAAGGAACACAACAAAACAAAACACGGAAAGAGAGAGAACAAGTTGTTTGCTTCAATCTGCATTCAGACTCTGTTGTTCTTTCTCTGGATGTGGATAGATAGCCCTTTCCATCACGAGTCTTTTGGAGCTGTTTTATAACCAGCAAATACAATGTTAAAACTAGCAGACACTTAGGGGGTCCCTGAGTTAGAAATTATCTTGGGATTTAAGATCTAGGATGTTGGAGCTGGAAGGGACCTCAATAATTCTTACATTTAGGATATGTATGCATGTACATATACATACATATATTTAGTGTTTTAAGGCTGACAAAGCACTTGACATATATATAATCTCACTCAGTATTCAAAGCACCTGTGAAGTAGGTGCTGTTATCATCCTTATTTCACAAATGAAGAAACCGAGACTCCCGAGAGGCTTAAGGACTTAGGATTCAGACCCAGGTCATCCTGATTCCAAGTCTGTCTCCTAGGTCATGCTATCTTCTGACCAATCCTCAGATTTACAAATGGGGAAACTGAGGAACAGAACATAGAAGAGAGCTGGCTGGCTAAGGTAGAACTCAAGTCTCTTGGCTTCTAGAGCTGTACCTGTTTCATCATGCCACATGCTATATGCCAAGGAAGATAGGGAAATTGGTATTTATGCTGGGAGAATAGGGTGGGTATTGGCCAGGGAATGAGCCTCAAGGCTTGAACCTGAAGTACCCACCTTATTTAATCATTCATGAACTGTTGATGTCTCACCCTGAATCTGGTACATATATGAAGCTTGTAGCATGTCCAAGTTTCCAGACTTTTGGGAGGGTAAATGCAATTGCTGTTGGCTAAAAAGCCCCATGAACCTCTTCCATCTATGAACTCCAGAGTTCTCTGTGCCGCTGAACTTCTCCAAGACCTTGGAAAGTATCCCTGAAGCCCAAGGAAAATAGGAGCCTGGGCTGTGTACAGCCTGACCATCCCCTGAGAATGGCCTGCCTTTCTTGGAAGCCACAACAAGGTTTGGGGATAACTTTTTCCCTTACCTGGTGACTGTGCTTCCTTGCCCCTGCCCTAAGTTTCCATCGATAATGAGTAGAAGAAAAAGGACAGTGAAGAGGGAGAAAAAGCAAAAACAAAAAACTGTCATAATTCCCTGATGATCTCTCAGGGGAACAGGGACAACGAAACTGGATCCTGAAATTTTCTGTGTAGTTTATGGCAGGTAGATGCAAGCATATTTAAGTAACCTTTGGCTTAAACTTGTTCCATTTAGCCCCAGTTGGCACATATGTTGAAGGTCTGCAGAGCCACATTTGAGTGTAGTATAAAGAACAGCTTCCTCACATTTAGAGCTGGGTGAAGATGGACTCAGAGTTTCCTGGGAAGATGAGAGAGACAGAGAATCTATTTCTTAAGCAGTGTGTGCCAACCATTGTACTAAGCTCTGGTAATACAAATACAAGAAAACAAGACAGTCGATGCCAGCAAGTCATTTACATTCTAATAGAGAAAGACAATTCATAAAAAGGAGCTGAGCAAGGGAGGTGGTGATACCAGCTAGAAACCAGGTATGGAGAGGTCTGGGAGGTAGATTGCAAGTATGATTCCAGGTAAGATAAGGCAGAAGTTCATTGAAGTGGTGTGTGTGTGTGTGTGTGTGTGTGTGTGTTTGATGAGTCCAAGATTACAGTGGGAGGTGGGCAGAGGGAGGAAATGATGATGCTAGAGTGCTAGGGTGGTGAGTATGGGGCTATCTCAGAGCAGACATATAGGACAATCCTAGTGAGAACCACTGCTCTCCCAGGATACTGGGGTAGGGTAGGTGGGATAGGGGTCACAGACTCAGAACTGTAAGGGATCTTAGATGATTCTTGATCCAACCCATACCTGAATAAGAATCTCTGCTCTAGTGTCTCTAAAAAGTGCCCACTGACCTTCTGCCTAAGTCCTCTGGTGCCAGCTAACCAAGTTACTATCTTCTGAGGCAGGCCATTCCACTTTGGGGGCTCCCTGATTGTGAGGAGGGCAGCTAGGTGGTGCCATAGTGCACAGAGCCTGGAGTCAGGAAGACTCATCTTTCTGAGTTCAAATCAAAACTTACTAGCTGTGTGGCTCTGGTCAGGTCACTTAACCCTGATTGCCTCAGTTTCCTCAACTATAAAATGAGCTGGAGAGAAGAAAATGACAAACCAGTCTACTATCTTTGCCAAGAAACCCCCAAAGGGGGGTCCCAGAAAGTCAGACACAAATGAAACAATTAAACAACAACAATTTTCAGGAAGTTTTTCCTTGCAGAAAAGGAGCTAGAAAGAGCTGGCTACAGAATCCTGGATTCAAGGCCCAACTCTGATAAGTGTGATCCTGGGCAAGTCTTATAATTGCTGATCTGCACTGGTAGGAACATTTAGGTGTCGAGGTAGATGGAGTACTGGGCCAGTAGTCAGGGAGTCCTGAGTTCATATCTGTGTCACGTGCTTACTAGCTGTATGACCCTGGGTAAGTCACTTATTTGCTCTCTGCCTCTGTTTTCCTAGCTGTAAAATGGGGATGATAATGGCATGTCCTTCACAGGGTGATTGTGAGGATCAAATGAGATTTCTGTAAAGTGTTTAGCACAGTACTTGGCACCTATAGGTGCTGTATAATGTTATTGTTACCTACTGTGGGGCAGACACTATGCTAAGTACTTTACAAGGGGAGGTAGGTGGTAGGTGGTCCTCATTTTACAGTGTGGGGAACTGAGACCAACAGGGATCACGTGACTTCGGGGGCCACACAGGCCGTGAGTGTGTGAAGCTGGATTTGAACCCATTTTCCTGACTCTGGGCCCAGTGCGCTGTGCACTATGACACCATGTAGCTGCCCCTAGTAGAGGGGATTTCCTCTGGGGGAATGTCCTACACTGATGAAAACACTGTTGGCTTAAAAAAGTGGGGGGGAAGAATGTGTGCGCTTAAATCTGCTTCTTTTCCTCTTTCCATTTGTTATTCCTTGTTCTATAGTACCAAAATGAATAGGTCCAGTTCCTTTTACATGATTCAGTGGATAGAGTGCTGGATCTGTTGTGAGGATACAAATACAGGTGCAGACACTTATTAGCTGTGTGACCTTGGGAAAGTCATTTAACCTGTCTGTCTCAGTTTCCTCAACTGTAAAATGGGACTTATAACAACACGAGTCTCTCAGAGCCATTGTGAGGATCAGAAGAGAGAATATTTATTCTCTCTATTAGAAGAGAGAATAAAGTGCTTAGCACTCCGTGCCTGACAGATAGTAAGTGTTATTATATACACACTTATTCTCATGTCGGAATTGTCAGATTCTTGAATGCCCTTGTCACTTTCCAAGTTGTCTCTTTCCCAGGATCATTTTGTTTTACTCTCGGAAGGATTTTGGGCTGTCTGGCAAGTCAAGGGTTGCTCATTAACCTCCTCTGCAGTGAATCAGGGAGCAGGGAAGAAATGGCTTGTTTTCTACAGGCCCTCTGCTTCCCAGAGACCCTCTGGCTTGGCGCTCCTGCCTCCCCTGGGAGGGCAGGAATGACCTAGGCATTCAATTACAGACCTCGCCCACAGGTTCTCTTTCACCAGGTAACAGAACCTGACTGAAATGGATTCCTATCACCAAAGCCAACTCTGAGAAAATTATCTTGGGTCTGGAGGGAGATGGAAGGAGTGAGGAAGTGGTCACCAGGAAGGCCTCTGGGTCTCCACCAAACTCCCTCTCCCCTAATTCTTCCCCTTTTCTCCACTGCACAAAAGGAGTTCCTGGCTCTATTAGAGATAAGGTTTTTTATAATGCAAATTCTCCTGGGAGTGGGAGCCTGGAGAATCACTTCCACTTCTTTAATATGTGAAGAATTTGTGATTTCCTTGGTGTGGGCCCTCTCTCTCTCCACCCTGCTCAGGTAGTCTTTCATGAATTATTATGGTTGAAAAAATTCATCTTCATTCATAGCCAACCTTAGGGGGACCACTTGCCCTTTTGCTCTTCACACCAGGTGGTCTAAGAGTTCCAATGTAGCCTCAGACATTTATTATCTGTGTGGCCCTGGGCATGTCATTTAACACCTGTCTGCCTCCATTTGCTGCTGTTGTGAAGTTGTTCAGTCATGTCTGTCTCTCCATGATTCCATTTGGGGTTTTCTTGACAGAGATCCTGGAGTGGTTTGCCACTTCTTTATCCATATCATTTTACAGATGAGGAACTAAGATAAACAGGGTTAAGTGACTTGCTCAGGGTCACACAGGTAGTAACTATCTGAGGCCAGATTTGAACTCAGGAAGGTGAGTCCTGACTCCAAGCCCAGCATTCAAACCATGGTGCTGCCTGAATCTGCCTCAGTTTACTCAATGGTAAAATGAGATATTAGGATTAAATGAGATAAGATTTGTAAATCACTCAGCATAGTGCCTGGCATGTAGTCATCACTTAATAAATTCCCTCCCTCCCATCTATTATTGTTATTATCATTAAAGTTGTAAATGATTGATAATACTTGTTTTTCCAGGATTGATGATCAATTATAATGCTGGAGAGCTGTGAGAGCTAAGCACCTGAAGGCTTTATTTGAAGCCAGAGTTCAGAGAATAGAGCTCAGAAAGTTCCCCAAAGGGGGTAGATATGGATTCTGGCTGGCTAAAGCTTCCTTCCTTCCCTGGGATAGTTGATAAAGGAATTCATTCAGAAAGAACTGGATCTGAATCGTGCCTGATATTTACTAGCTGTGTGACCCTAGGGAAATCTGTGAGCTCATCTGTAAAATAAGGGGGGCTGGACTCAGTGACCTCCAACGTTCCTTCTGGCTCTAAATCTCTGATGACAATGATGAGAGATCTCATCTGGGTCAATTGACAAGGCTGCTTTAACCTCTTCATTGCCATTTCCCAGTGAAGTAGCAACTCTCCATGTCAATAGCACAGGCACAAGGGTGGAAATATTAGCGACTGCTGTTGCTGATTTTTACTTGTTTTGTTTTTTTAAGGGGAGGGAGAGACTAAGCATTGGTATAAAACCTGCCCAAGCAGCTCCTGAATTTCATAGGGTGAGGACAGTGACAAGAGGAAGCACCTCCCTCCCACTAGAGAGGTCTGTTTTGCAATGAGGACCTGCAGTAAGGAGACCATCCAAAATATTTGGGCTCAGGATCAAGGGACAGAAGATGTGATGAGTAGATGTGTGTGCATGCCTGTATCTGTGTATGTATGTGTGTTGGTCTCTCTGTCTGCCGGTATCTGGCTCTGCCTGGGCCTGGCAGTCTGAGGCTAGGTTCTCCATGGAACATCCACACCCTCTAGGAGCTTGCTTACAGCACAAGGTGGCATGACACACATAGTAGACATGCAGCCTATCTCCTAACGTGTAATTATCCCACAAACACATATTGATCACGGGCTGGGCCACCTCCTCTGACTGCTCAGAGGAGCACTGGGTACCATTTCTTGCCAAGGGACAACCGCAGTCTTTGGAGCTCCCACACCAGGGGCAGGATTGATTCTCCTCCAGAGCTCAGTAGCCAGGATGGGGCAGGAGGCTGAAGGATGTCTTTGGGTCAGGGAAAGGGTGGTTAGGCACCGGGGAACCAGCTGTTGATCATTTGCACCAAGTGCCTACAGGTGAGCAACAGCAGCAGCTGAGGCCTATAGTCCCTCATGCTTCAGATCTTTAAGGGGCTCTAGCCCAGCCTGCTTGGGATTCAGCATCTCAGAGCAGTGTGTGCCCGGGTTAGGGGAGGAAACAACCTTCTTCTGCAGCTGCTGGAGCCTTCACGCCTCTCAGTTACAATGGCTACTATGCGGAGATCTCGCTCTAAAAGGTTGGTAGAGGCTTATATTCTCTGACGTGTGTATTTCTAAAATATTTGCTAGGTCTGCTTCTCTCCCTCAAGCCAGATTTGTTTCAGGGGGGAAATCTTTGGAAATAAGCACTTGAGGGCCAGTGAGTGACCTTGGCACCGATGGGGAGAGGGGATTGACTTTGTGATTCTTATCCTCCCACCTGTACCAAAATAACCCAAGGGCTTTCAAAGTGACTGCAGAGCCTAAGAGCTGGCCTAGCCCTCTCTGAAGGGCTTTCAGAGCAGTCTCTGGCTGGCTGGGCTGTGGTCTGACTAGCTCTCCCCTAGATTAGATCAGTTCCAGTCTATTGAGCAAATAGAAAATTTATGCCTGTGGTATGCCCAGTATCTTGCTAATCTGGAAATGTGAATAGCCCAGCTATTTTGACTTTTAACTTCTTAGGTACATATTGACAGGAAGAGGGTGGATGGCCTCTTCAAGGGCTGCTGAGGTATGTAAGCTGTGAAATTCATAATCTCCGGTTTCGTCTCCCACAGGGAAAGAAAAAATATATATATACACACACACAAATATGTGTTACATAAAAATCTATTTGTTATGTTAAATTTATATATTAAAAATTTACATCGAACATAAATATATTTAATATATTATATATGTATGTATATACACATATGTATATATATGTATGTGTGTGTGTATACCACAGCATTGGGACATAGGAAATGTATTATGATGGAAAGAGTACTAGATTGTTAAATCAGAAACCCAGGTTCGTCTATCCCAGTTCTACTATTTAATATCTGTTTGAGCTTGGCTAAGTTACTTCCCCTTTCTAGGTCTTAGTTTCCTCATCTGTAAAATGAGGGAGAGTTAGACTTTTGAGTTGTAGGATAATTTCCAAGGTTCCTTCTAGTTACTATCCCATGAAAATCAGTCTGCTATTGCTAGTGGAAGATGCTAAAATAAAATAGAAATGTCTAAATGCTTTCCATAGAACCTTGAAATACTGAGGAAGCTTAGTTTCTTTATAGGTCAGTTCCCTTTACCACTAATCACTAGGGACCATCCTACATCTTTGCCTTTGAATGTTGTAGCAGTGGGTGTTTAAGGTGATCAGCTGGGTCTTTGAAGCTGCTGCTGGTATTGGTTTCTTGTTTAGAGATTTTGTGGGACAGTGGAAAAAGGGGGCTGGCCCTGAAATCAGAAGTCTTAGGTTCAAATCTGCCTTTAATGCTGACTACCTGAGTGACCTGGAACAAGTCACTTAATTTCTCTGGATCTGACTCCTCATCTGTACAGTGAAGGGCCTGGATTAGACCAACTCTAGTGACCCTTTCAACTTTTGATCTGTGATCTGATGATTCTTCATTGCAGTTCGATTTGTTCTATAGTCACTTAGAACCAAAAAATTGATTTTCTGTTTCCTGTTCTATCCCAGATTCCTGAAGGTAGGAAAAACATAATCAACACACATTGTTACTTTCTCCTCCATTTCTGCCCCCTCCATCATTCAAAAGTTTTCACAGTTATTGGCTCCAAGGGGTCAGGCTCTACAGTGGGAACACCTTACTTGCTTCCACTTAATTTTGTCTGCTGTCCAAGAAAGCCCTGGGGAGCGGGGGGGCGGTGTCTGTGTGTGTGTTTGTCTGTGTGCCTATGTGTGCACATGTGTGTCTGTCTGTGTGCATGACTGTGTGTGTCTGTGTTTGTTCATTCCCCATCCTCTGAGGCCTCACTTCCTCTAGGTGGCCTTCCTAAGGGACATTAGCCCACCTCAGTAACTTCTTTTGCCTCTGTCATTGATGCCACCTTTATTTTCTACCTTGTCTCTTTTGGGAATTACTTCTGTATGTTTTTTTTTCCTCCCCACTAGACAGTGAGCCCTTTGAAGGCAGAAGCAATGTTTTATTCATCTTTGTGAATAAACACTCAGCACAAGCCTAGAAATATGTGATGGGCTTGAGAAATATTTCTTTACTTATTGGTTAAGGCTTCTTAAGTCTATCCCTGCCTGGGAGATGTGGTTTATTGAGTAAGTCTGTAGATGTGCAGGGCAACTAATCAATGCAGTGGATAGAGTGCTGGACCTGGAGTCAGGAAGACCCAAATTAAAATCCAGCCTCAGATACTTGCTAGCTGTGTGACCCTGGGCAAGTCATTTAACCCTATTTGCCTCAGTTCCTTATCTGTAAAATGAGCTGGAGAAAGAAATGGCAAACCACTCCAGTATTTTTGCCACAACCCCCCCCCCCAAAAAAAAACAATAAATAAAATCATGAAGAATTGGACACACCTAAAAAAAGACTAAACAACAGTCAAGAAAGACAGCATGCTAGTGTTAAGAGCATTGGATTTGGAAACAGCAGATCTGGATTTGAATGCTGGCTTTGCTACTCACTACTTGCTTGACCTTGGGCAAGTCATTCAAACTGTGTAAGCCTCAAGTTCCTCTTATTTGAACGTGATACGTGTCAAAGTGCTCTAAGACCTGGAAGTGAGAATCCCCTTGTCACTGGTGGCGAGCCAGCCAGCTACCTCCAAGTCTAGGGTTCTTTCTATCACATCCCTTGGTACCTCAGAAGCAGGTAGCTCAGGGGAGCCTGGTGGTGTTGGGGCTATAAGCATTGACCATTCTGGGGTGGGGTGTCCTTTCCTCCTATAGGAAGTCTCTCAACAGAAACTCGATGAGATCAAAAATGCCCATGAAGTCCTCCAAGGTGTATGCTACATGGCGTAAGGGGACCCCATGCCTGGACCCCAAGCCTCAGCAAGTGAAGAGGATATTTGAAGCTTTGAAAAAAGGCCTTAAGTAAGAGTATGGGGATGGGAGGGTGTGGTGAGGGGGCAAGGGAGGGGGGGGTGACTGTTTTTCCATGTTTTGTTTTTTTTGTTAATTAAAATTCTTTCTGACCATCTCATTTTGTAGATTAAACCCTGTTCTTCTTCTGTGTTCCCTCCTTTCAGGGAATATCTCTGTGCCCAAAAGGCTGAGCTGGATTACCTATCTGGCCGTCACAAAGACATGAGAAGAAACTCCAGACTAGTAAGAGTATTTGGGTGACTAAGGAATTGTGGTTGTGAGGATCAAATAAGATCAAATATGCAAAATTCTTTGCAAATGTTAAAGTGCTACCTTAGATATTAACTAGTATTAGGTAGCCAGAAGCTGGGCTTGGAGTCAGGAAGACCCGAGTTCAAATCCTGCCACAAATACTTCATAACCCTCTGACCTTCAGCAAGGCACTGACTTCTCACAGGCTCAATTTTTTCATCTGTAAAATTAGGACAATAATAGCCCCTTAGTCCCAGAGTTGTTGTGAGGGTCATGTGAGATACTGTGTATAGAGCACTTTGGGGAATACCTTGTAAGTGCTAAATAAATGTTGACTGCTAGCATTATGAACACCAGGGAAACGGTGACGGTTCTATCTCAGAGAAGAAGGGATAAAGAATATCCAATATTCTGGGTCACCTGCCCATTCTAGCTTCTCTTTTCTCCCTGTGCTGAGTCTTAGATGAGAACATGATGGCAGGAAGGCCACCGGTAAAGTTAGAGTTCTTCCAGTGCAGTTCCAGGAAGATGGAGGAGGGAGAGCCCACAGGAGAGCTGTTTCCTCAACATTCTTCCCAGAAACAGGCCTAGGAAAGCCAAAAAAAAAACCCAAAAATACCAAATGAAAAGTTATGTCAAAACACACAAATATTCTGAATTACAAAGAAAGCAAGGTGTGTTTTTTGAAGTCAAAAGGCAATATAGTAAAAGGGAAAGAGAGGGCTGATTCTGGATTCAGAGAACCTGGGTTCAGATCCTACCTCCTACCTCCTGCCTCTTTGGCCTCTGGCAAGTCGTTTGACTTCCCTGGGCTGACGATTTCCAGTAAAATCCGTAAAAATGAGGGACTTGTACAGTGGTCTTAGATTTGAATCCTTGTTCTACTGATTGTCACCTGTGACACTGGACAGGTTACTTCACTTAATATTTCTCTGTTTCCCAGTCTTGTAAAATAAGGAGATTGACAGGGCAGCTAGGTAGTACAGTGAATAGAGCACCAGCCCTGGAGTCAGGAGGACCTGAGTTCAAATTCGACCTCAGACACTTGACACACTTATTAGCTGCATGACCTTGGGGCAAGTTACTTAACCCCAATTGCCCTGCATTCCCCCCTCAAAAAAAAAAAGTTGAGTTGGCTAGTCTCTAAGTGCCTTTTCTAGTTATCCTATTTGTAGCTTTCTTTGTATAGATTTGTTTTTGTGTTGTCTCCCCTGTTAGATTGTAAGCTCCTTGAGGGCAAGGGTGGTCTTTTTGCCCCTTTTTGTATCTCCAGTGCTTAGTATTGTGCCTGGCACATAGTAGGCCCTTAATAAATGTTGATTGATTTCTCTTCTACCTCTGACATGATTGGGTGGGGGGAACTTTCCCCTTCCCCATGGGCTTTTTTTTTTTTTCTTTTTGGAGGGCAATTGGGGTTAAGTAACTTGCCCAAGGTTACACAGCTAGGTTTTTGTTTCTGTGTGTTAATTCGGAGGCCGGATCCGAATTCAGGTCCTTCTGACTCCAGGGCACTCTACTCACTGCGCCACCCAGCCGCCCCCTCCCCCCCCCCCCCATGGGCAGCTGGGAACACATCTGTAAACCAGAATATTAAAACAACTTCTCCTTGCTAGCTCAGTGGGAAGAGAAATCAATACCTCATAGTCCCTGACACCTCCCCACCCCACCCCACCCTTCATATAAGAGAAGGCAATCAAGGCCAGGCCTACAGATGGTTATATGAGGAACTGGCAAGCTTCTCTACACCCAGATCCTCCTCAGATTCTGAGGCAGAACCCTGATTATAGCATAGAGCATTATAGGATCATTTCTAAGAATACCAATCCATTAACATTTGTAAATTGTAACATACTGTCCAAAGCACCTTCACAACCATTGTCACATGTACATGACCATTCTGTGTCCATTTAATAGCTGACATTCACATAGCACCTTGAAGCTTGCCAAAGATTTTACATTTGTGCTCATTCAAACTCCAGGACAGTCTTGCAAGGCAGTTAACTCTTCTGAATATGATCTCTGTTTTACAGTTGTGTGAAGAAAGTAAGTGTCAGAGAGGGCAAGTGACTTATTTGCCCCCTGTCATGCAGTTAGTATTGGTGACCATTGGTGGTCTATCATGATACCACCCTGCCTTCTTTGGGTCTTATATTTTTATTTTTGCTTTTTGGAGGGCATTTGGGGTTAAGTGACTTGCCCAAGGTCACATGACTAGTAAGTGTGTCAAGTGTCTGAGGCCGGATTTGAACTCGGGTCCTCCTGACTCCAGTGGCCAGTGCTCCATTTGCTTCGTCACCTAGCTGCCCCTGGGTCTTATATTTTAAGCATTATAACAACCATGTGCAGGCAGGAATCATTCCTGTTTTACTGATGAAGAAACAGGCCAAGGGAATTGACTTGTTCAATGTTACATCATAAATTAGTGGATAAATGTCGCCTGACACCTGAGTGCCCCAAATCCCAATCTGGTACTCTTTCTTGGATGTCAAATTCCTCCTCTCACTTTGCTTGGTAGGTGTGCTCCTGACAAGTCTCTGGCTTTGTTTCCCCTGCCTTCCCTGGCCTCTTCAACCTCTGTCAAACAGCAATCTAAAATAGACACTTAAACACAGAGGAATTCTATTCCCTGCCCACTCTGACTGTATTTTGAAGATTTAGATTTTAGGGGACACTCAAAGGGCATACTATAAAAAAATTTCACCCTGAAACAAGCAAGATTACGAAATAGTTGTTGTTTTGTCCTTTGTTCTTGAAGAGGACCATAACATCAAGGAGGTGATGCTATGAGTTGCAAGTGAATTGGATTACAGTGAGGCAGGGCTGTACAACGTTGCCAGCCTCGTGCTCTTCTCTTGTCGCCATCTGGGTCCAGTGGCAAGATATAGATCAGGATGACTGGAAATGGCCCCATTAAATAGTCCTGAAGAGGAAATATCTTGGAGGATCTAGGTCCTTGCTTCCATGTATTTTGAAAATAAGCCCCTATCTGATAGGGTCCTGGGTAGCATCTTTATATTGAGAGGTCTTCTCTTTTCCAGGCATTCTACTATGACTTGGATAAGGTAAGTATCATTGTTTCTTATCTGACTAAGGAAAGTAGAGTGGGGAAGGGGAGGGGACAGAACAACTCATTGTGTGTGTCTGTGTGTGTGTGTCTGTCTATGTCTATAAAACTGGGGTTGTAAGGAATTAGGGTAGAAGCCACAGATTGCTGACAAAACACAATAGAGGTTACTTTTTTTCTCTCCTTGAAAGCAAACACGATCTGTGGAAAGGCATATTCGGAAGATGGAATTCCACATCAGCAAGGTCAGGCTTGGCTATCCTTTGGGGAGACTGGGTGAGTGGGGAGGCAGTCCTAGATCCCTCCCAGATCTATAGGAATGGCAGTGACTTAAAGACCAATTCCTGTTGATGTTCCCAGGGAAGATGGTTGGTTCAACATTGCCCAGATGACCTGGGCCTACTCTACCTTCTAAAGCCTGGGACTTTGCATGCAGGTGTCCCCTCTCCTTACAGCATCTCTTTAGAGTTGAATAGCCAGATGTGCTCATCTGTCAAACTTTCTTGGAAATGAGTTCCTGTGTAGCATGCCTGTGCAGCAGGGTGGGGATAGTTGAGACTTCTAGGTAGCCTGGTTGCCAGATGCTGTCTGCTTAGTCTTGTAGCCTCAGAGTGGCTTTGTTTGGGACTTGAGGGAGGGATCTCAATGGAGACAGGCTGGTAAGCATGGATTTCCCGGCAGGGAGAGAGTTGCTTTCTGAGACACCAACATGCCTCCCCTGCCTGGGAGTGTTGAAAGAACATGTGGATTCTGGCAAGGACTTGGGGAATGAACTGGAGACAGGCCCGTTGAAGTCTTTCCACCTTGGCTGTCTCTCTGGGAGTAGTCGAGCCTGCCTTGGTGGAAAACTGGAGACAGCTACATCTGGAGAAAGTCTCTATTTGAGATCTCTAACAAAAATGCCCTTAGTTTTAAAAATGGTAATCTAGTCTAGAGCCATGTTCTAGAACTCTTATGGCTTCCATGTTCCTCTCTGAAGGTGTGGTTATACTTGAGTTATAGAGCAAACTTCTTGGCCTGGGTAGATCTTGATAATAAGAATAGTTGCTTACATTTTGTGCTTCACGTTTACTAACTGGTTTCCTGTTCAACATTTTATTTGATCTCTCATCTATGTGAAATAAGCAAGGCAGAGAACCCTCCATTTGATAGATAAAGGAACTGGGACTTAGGAAAGGCTAAGTGATGCCATAATCTAGTAGAGAGAGAACATCATATTTAAAGTCGGAGCCTAGGTTTCAGTCCCAAGATCGTCCTTTATTATGTGCCATTGGACAAGACGTTTCCCTTTTCTGAGTATTAAGTTTCTTCCTATAAGATGGAGGAAAGGGGAGAGGAGGACTCCTTTGGTTTGCTTTCCTTCCCCTCCCCTCCTGCCTCTCCCCTCTCCTCTTCCCCACCTTTTAAATCCTATGCCTTTCCCCAGGTCCCAGAACTGGTAGGTAGAGCCCAGGTGTCTTCACACAGGCAGATAGATATCCTCTCCTACGTACAATTGACTCCTACCTCTCTCTGATGGCAAAGACGCCTGTTCTAGCTTCTGATCTAGACTCTCACAGACTAGAAACCTGAGGGGAGGGGAAGGGGAATCCTGTATATATCTCTGTCTGTCCTCCTAGGTAGAGGAGCTTTATGAAGGTTACTGTATCCAGTGCAGGCTTCGAGATGGTGCCTCCAACATGCAGCAAGCCTTTTCTCTGTCTCCCTTGACGAAGGCTTCCCGGGAGAGCCTGGTAGAGCTGTACCGAAACCTCCAGGAGTGCACTGAGGTAGGAGATGGAGGGAGAGAGGGAGGAAGCCCGCTCTCTTCAGGAGGCCCCTCTCCTAGCTTTTAGGGTTTGTAATAAAAAGGGATTGACCCCTAGTGCCCAGAAAAATGGAAATCGGGAAGTTGATAGACAAACTGCCTCCACAGTTGTTTTAGTGAGATGATTTGAGCTCATATGACCTTACAGTGTCGAGTGAAACTGCCTCCCCCCAGCCCCAGTCTACCACATACTAATTCCATGACTTGAATTCTTTGACATGGGCTACATTTCTGACTCTGGAACCAGGCCTTGAAGAGTTCGCACCAATCTGTGGGAAAAGGCCTTTGAGTCATTCAACAAATATTAAGTGCCCTGTGGTAGGCAAGGGGGAGGTTGAAGGTGAGGGGATAGCTTTTTTTTTCCCTCTTCATATGCTTACAATCCCTGGTTGTGAAAATAACCTCTTCTTACTCTGAAATTTTCATAGAACCTCTTCCTCCCTTCCTTTCCTCCCTTCCTTTCCTCCCTTCCTCTCCTCCCTTCCTCTCCCCCCTCTTTTTCCCCCCTCTCAAAGTATATGGGACAGAAAAATACTAGGTGTTTGAGGCATAACAAGTAGTCCAGGATGTCCTTTGTATAGAAACTTATTTCGTGTTAAATTTGTACTGATTCAGCTCTCTGTAGAGGCAACTGTTGGCACAATGGATAGAACACTGGCCCTGGCATCGGGAAGATCCAGGTTCAGATCCAACCTTAGGCATTTACTAGCTGGGTGTCTGGGCAAGTAATTTGATCTCTGGCTGAGTTTCCTCAGCTGTAAAACAAAAATAGCCATTGCATCTACTTTGCAAGATTGTTGGGAGGACCAAATGGTGGGATAATGGTAAAGTGCTGAGTCCAGTGCTGATACTTAGTAGGCGTTATATAAATGCTTGTTCCAGTGCCTGACACTTAGGAGGCGTTATATAAATGCTTGTTCCCTTCTTTTCCTTCAGTGTTCTTATGGTGCCTTAGGGTGCTTTTCTCTGCATAACTTACTACTGTGAGCAAACAGAAGATTTTTTTTTTTAAGAAAGAAAAACATTTTCATCTCACTTCTTAGAATTCAGGCCTCCCTAGTGTCCTCATGGTCCTGGACTTAACCAGAGGGAGACTGGATGCAGTGGTGGATGCCTGTAATATTTCTGGTGTGATGCTGTCCTATGAATCTCCAGTCATTTCCCAGCTGGGTGTTGGGTGGAATGGGGAAGGGTGTACTGTTTCTGAGACTTAGGGGCTGGTGGTAAAGGAGCAGAGATGGACAGCCTGATGACCTGGTGCCTTGTGGGGCTTTGCAGGACATGTGCTTGATTGAAGCGGCCCTGGAAGTACACCTGGGGGAATTTCACGTCAAGATGAAAGGTAACTAGGTGCTGTTCTTCAGGATAGGATTAAGGTAGAAGAGCACTTTCCCCATCCCCACTAGATGTTCTTAATTGGCTATACTGAGTCAGGCTCCCCAAGGCGTAGTTGGGTGACCAGGAGGGGAACTTTTGGGCTGGGGGGAAGCTACAATGGCCAGAGTGCCTAGCAGCCACCCACAAGTCCTGACCTGGGCATTCTCTTAGTTTGCCTTGATGGGAGTTTGCCTACCATAGTACTATCTACTCCAGATGAGCAAGTGCCTGGGTTCCAGGATCCACAAAGAAGCCAGTGTACATAGCACAGTGGAGAGTCCATACCAGACTGCAGTTGGCTTACGCTGGGACCTTTCAGCAAGCTGCTCATTTCCTTTTCTCTTGGGCTTCTTGTCTTTACCTTCTAGCTTTGTTTTGGTATCTATGGAAACTCTGCCTGGAACTAATTGAGAGAAGTTGTCTTTTTTTCTTCTTTGATTCTTGCTGGGAGTCGTGTGTGTTGGATCTCTGGGTTGACCTGGTTGACCTTCTACTATACTTGATAAGGCTGGGTTGAAAAACATGGGCTGTTTTTGATTTGTCCTTGTTTATAATAATATGTTGGGCAAGTTCTTAAAATCAGTTATTCCCTTGGTGCCTGGGACTGTTTTGCTGGCCATTTCTCAGAGTTCCCCCTCTTCTGCTCCCAGAAGGGACCTTTTATAGATGAGGGAACTGAGGCCCAGAGAGGGGTGACTCACCTGAGGTCATATTGCTAGTTAGTGGCTAGGAGGGGTGGTAGGAGAACACCCACTTGAAAAAGGGGACTAACAAGTGATGATCTGTCTTCCAGGGCTGGTGGGATATGCACGGCTATGTCCAGGAGACCAATATGAGGTAGGCAGAAGACAAAGTAAGTAACCTGTTTGCTTAGGTGACTAACACAAAGACTATTTTCCTCCACCTAAGGAGTCATTTGACCACATGGATGTTTTCCTAGTTGTTCATATAGTCCAGATGCTCAGCTCTTTAAGAGAACAACTTGTTACAAGAGTGGGGAAAGACCAACCCTAGCTCTGGTGTTTATTTTTAGACTTCAGCAGACACTGTTAGAAATGCTGGTGGGAGTCAGCATCTCAGCTGTGAAAGGGACCTCAGAGGCCATCTAGTCCAACCCATGGCTGAGCAGGAGCTCCCTTAACGATGCTCTCAAAAGTTGGTCAGCCAGCCAGCATGTAAAAACCTTCAACAATGGGGAGCCAACAGCCTCCTGAAGCAGCTGCTCCTGCTTTGAGGTTGCTTTAATTGTTAGCTTCTTGTCGTCAATCTGAAGTCTGCCTCTATACCTTCTCCTCATCATCTCCAGCTCTGCCTTCTGGGGCAACATGATTCTTCCACCCTCCAAGTACTTGAGGATGGTTATCTTCTCCCCAGGTCTCCTTTTTTCCAGTCTTTGTGCCCATCTTTAGACTACATGGGTTTTCATCTCCCCCATATCATTCCTAAGAAGTGGCACCTGGTACTTTTCAGCATACTCAATGCTATATTCCTTCTCTCCTGGGCAGTCATTACAATTTTTTTCTCAATGAATAAATACTTTCTCTCTCATTCTTTCTAACTGAGAAGAAAACCCCCCAAAACTCTTGTAACAAATATGCAGAGTCAGATTTGCCCATTGGCCACATATGAAAAAGCACATCTCCTTCTGCTCCTTGAGTTCATTGCACCTTTAGGTTGGAAGTGGGGGGAAGTATACATCATCATTGGTCCTCTGGAATCATGGTTGGTCATTGCATTGCTCAGAATTCCTAAGGCTTTAAAAGTTGTTTGTGTTTACAGTGTTGTTATATACATTGTTCTCCTAGTTCTGCATCAGCTCTGGGAGGTTATTTCTAGCTTGGATCTCTTTAACCACTTCCAAGAACAAATCAGAACAGGTGCTGAAATGGCTCTCTCTCTCCCTCTCTGTCCCCCACCCTCAGGTAGTCATCCGCCTGGGTCGCCAGAGGTGGAAGCTTAAGGGCAAGATTGAGACTGATGATAGCCAGACCTGGGATGAAGAAGAGAAAGTCTTTATCCCCACCCTCCATGAGCACTTTGAAATCAAGGTAAGGTTGGTTGTGAGGGAGAAAGGAGGAAGGTCCCTAGAGCTGGTGAGCCACCTGGTTATGAATTCACAGATGAGGCCTCCTTTTCCCAGTATCCTTGCTTCTCTTTTTTCCTATACTTCCCATATCTATCTGGGAGGAGAGCCCTTGACCTTTAGTATGACACAAGTAACCAAAGAGGCAACTTCCAGAGCTTTCGTGGACCATGGTCTGAACTGTCTTTGGAAAGAATGGAATGGCAGGGTGGCTAGGTGTCACAGTGAATAGAGCACCAGCCTTGAAGTGAGGAGCAAATCTGGCCTCAGACCCTTAACACAAAAACTAGCCGTGTGACCTTGAGCAAGTCACTTAACCCCATTTGCCTTACAAAAAAAAAAAAAAGTAAAAAAAAAAGAATGGGAATGAATTCATCTACTCAGGTCCAGAGCTTCCAGCACAGCCCAATTGCCACCGCCCTGGTGCAGGCTCTTTATCTCTTCCTGTTTGTATTATAATGCCTGTTCTAGACATTTACTAACTGCTGTATGACCCTATGTGAATCACTTAATCTCTCTGTAGTTTTCTCATCTGTAAAATGGGAGGGTTTGACTCCAGAACGTCTTTCCGACTGCTTTTCCTGAATTCAGTCTTTTTCTTCTCTAATCTTTAACAACTTCTTGACAAGTAGTATTCTCTATGTAAAACAAATAAAAAACCCAAAAACCTTCTGTGGCCTAATAATAATAATAACAATAATAAGAAATCACATTTACACAGTATTTGAAGCTTGGCAAAACACTTTCCTTTCACTTCCATTAACTGCATAAAACTGACATAAATCCCCAATTTTGGCATCTGAGGTCTTCTCCTGATTTGTCTCTAACTTTTCTTTTCTCCTACTATTTGCTTTTGTAGGTTTTACATACATTGGGTTACTCTGTTCCTGTTTGCCTTTGGAAGTCTTTCCTTTCCTTCAGGGCCTAAATTGGATGTCACCTCCTCCAGGAAGCCTTCCCTGATATCTTTCCTTCTTCTACAAGTTGAAATGCTCTCTTTTATCTTCCTTTGGATCTCTTGTTTGTTCCTCTCACATTCTCCCTTGTATTGGAGTTATTTAGGTACATTCCTTCCCGCCCCCCCCACCATTTATATTAAACCATCTATAGATGGTTTAAGAACAGTGTTTGAATGTTCCTAATGTTTTATACATAAATAGATGCTTAATAGATGTGTAGCAAGTAAGAGTGAGAGTAAAGGACCCTTCAATCTGGCAGCATGTCGTTGGGAGTGGGATTCCCAAGGCCTGGCTCCAGGTCCCCCTTCCTTCTCTCTTGCATGTGGGTTCTTGATCTGCTGCTCAGACCCAGCTATGTCTGGTTGTGTGCCAAGGGACTAGGGCTGCTGGATATCCCCCACAGGTCATGGAGCTTCGAGGCCTGTCTACACTGCTGGTTGGTACAGTGACCTGTGAACTTGAGGACTTCTTCACCACTCGGCCCCAGACCATCGTTGTGGACATCACAGAACTGGGGACCATTAAGTTACAGCTGGAAGTTACCTGGAAGTGAGTATGACTCCTCCCACCCCGTACCCCATCATCCCCACAAAAGAGTCCTTAAAATTCTCCCAGGTTCCCAAGCAGGAACCTGAAGGCTTCTGTCTGTCCACAGAATGGACTCCTTGAACTAAAATCCCTCTGCGTGACCTTCCTTGGACCCCAAGGTACCAGCCTCAAAAGGATTCTGAAAGCTTTCAACCCTGTGCCCCTGATGGGGTTTGGTGGCTCCCCCCTGTGGCCCTGTCACACATAGCAGCGCTACCTGCCATTTACTCTGGGGAAAGACACCTTCTGTCATGAACGGTTCTGTTGATGGGCAGCATGCTCCCCCCCACCCCCCCACCTCCCAGCCTGTTTTGCTTTGGGCAGAAGAGCATGGGATTCCAGCCTTGGCCAACTACCCCCAACCTCGTCTGCTGCAGTTGAAAGACTGGGGGATGGTTCCGCTTTGTGCAGGGGCAAGAACTTTCAGGAATGGAAACAAAGGATGAAAAATCTCTCTTGTTCTCCTCCTCCCACCCCCAGAGTCTTGGTCACTTATTCACAACTGATATGAAAAGGCAAAGGTCAGGCTAGACCTGACCTAATATACTTTAAAAACAACACAAAAAAAATCCCGGGGTGTGTGTGTGTGTGTGTGTGTGTGTGTGTGTGTGTGTGTGTGTGTGTGTGTGTGTGTGTGTGTGTGTGTGTAAAAAATGAGAATGTTTATACATTGAGCCTATAGGAAATAGGGGCTTAAGGTTCCTGCAACCACCAAAAACTCTAATCATCTGCTAGAGATTGCTGGAAAAAATGCCCTTTTCTACATGTAACTCTTTATAACAAAATATTGTTTCTGATAATATGTACTTTTCCTAGCACAGTAACCAAGAAATAACCATAAACTGCAGGAGGGTTGGGGGGAGAACTGCCCAGTCCATCTGGGCCCTCCACCAGCAAGATATCTCCTGGGGAGGTGGGCTGCTCACTAGGCTGCTCGCCACCCTCCATGCCACCACAAACTTTGTTGCTTTTCCATTTTTTTCCAGTTCTCTCATCATCCACACTTGAGAGGTTATTTTAGCACTTTCAGGAGTGAGTTCATGAATACTTTTATGAAAACTTTCCTCCTTTTTGCTGCTACAAACTAACACATGGTGTCTTTTTTTTCCCCTCTTCCATGCAGAACTGAGAATGTGTGTGCTTGCAAACGAGTGAAAGTAAAGTTACTAACAAAATCATGTGAATGCTTGAAATCACAAAAGTTAATTGCATGAGTGTTGAGGATTGACTATGTATAGATACATGTAGATGTGTATATATCTATGTTTCTCTCTCTATCTGAAAGCTGACTCTGTAGATTTTCAGTGGGTAAGCCCAGAGAAGAAAGGCAGCTCAGCAGACTAGGGTAAGGGCTGGCCTTGGAGTTAGGAGTACCTGGGTTTGTGTCCTGCCTCTGACACATATTGCCTGCATCACAGCAAGTGCCCCCCAGGCAGCTGTCTAGGAACTCGAAGACCAACTGAAGATCTGTATTCCTGGAGAGAGTTTCCATATCGGGAGTTGTTGACACAAATGAAACCAAAAGCCTGAGACAAAAAGTGATTGGTCCCACATGAGAGAGCTAGAAGGAGCCTTAAGAGTTCACCCCGACCAACGCCATTTTTAACAAGAGAAAACTGGTTCCCAGAGATGATTTGCCCAAATGGTAGATGTTGTATATATTTCTTATTGTGCTATCAGATGTTGCACCTTCCTATCTCACATTAAACATTTATTCTTCCCCATGCTGGTCCAGACAGTTGTGGCTCTAACCCCTTCTCCTTTCTCTTCATTCCTCTTCACTTGGTAAAAGCTGCCCCAGCAACTTTTCATTGTCCAATAAGCTTTTTTAACCCCCTCTATATTTTATGGTATTCCCCCCCCCCCCCGGTTTTTTTTCTTTACGTTAGTTTTCTATAGCTTAATTTCCTTGCACATTAGTTACCTCCTGGCACTGAGGTTCAAGCCTCCTCGAGTGTGTTCATATCCCATCTCCATGCCTTTCCACTGGCCTGGAGGGATCTTCCTCACTTTCACTCTTGGAGTTCCCAGCTTCTCTCAAGATTCTGCTCTGTCAGCTACCTTGTGAGAGAGGCCTTTCCTGTCTCTACCCCAGGTGCTAATGCCTCCTCCCCTATTATACTTTGAATGGTATCTACTTTGTGTGTGTCTGTTGATGCTTGCATTGTCTTCCCGTTAGAATATGAGTTCCTTGAGGGCAGAGATCATTTCAGTTTTGTCTTTATACTGACAGTGCTTAGCAGAGTGCCAGGCTTTTGAAAAGTGGACAGTTGTTTGCTTGTTGCTTGATTTGTAAGGCAGTCTCAGAAGGGCGCATACAAGATAGGAAGAGACCAATGTGGGCTCCAGTGTCCATGAAGGCTTCCTGAGGAGGTGGACCTTGAGCTGGAGTCCTGGGGGGGGGAGGGGTAGAGCGGTCCAGGGCTGGAGGAGGCTCAGCAGGGATGAGAAAGGCAGAGCGCCCCTGGTTCCCAGGATCCTGGATTGACAGGTACTGATACTAGTCTGAACCACTTGGAGAGCTCTTTAGTCTCTCCAGTGTTGGGGGGGGGGGGGATTCTGTCTCAGTACCTGGCAGCAACAGGCAGAGTTTTCCCCCAAAAGGCATCCTGGTACCATGCCTCTCCCCCATAACCACAGGCATAGCTCCTGGCACTTGATCTGCCTGGCCCTAGAAACCAGCAGCTGTTGAAGCCATAAAAGCTGATTTGGGCTTGATATAAAAGCCCCAGCCTTTGGGAGGGCTCTTGCAAAGCAGAATGTGGTTATGGGTTGCTTTCAGTTGAGGATGCCTTCTCAAGTCTGTTGTAGAAGACATTTTTGTGAGTGTATAGGGTATAGATTCCATGCCTCCAGAACTTTCTAGGAGGGCATAATACCTGTGTGTTCTCATGGCACTCAGTAATTGTTCAGTCATATCTGACTCGATATGACCCCATTTCAGAATGTTTTGTTGTTGTTGTTGTTGTTGTTGTTTTTTATAAAGATACTGGAGTGGGGGGTGGCTAGGTGGTGCAGTGAGTAGAGCACTGGTCCTGGAGTCAGGAGGACCTGGGTTCAGATCTGGCCCCAGACAGTTGACACACACAAAAAAACCTAGCTGTGTGACCTTGAGCAAGTCACTTAACCCCAATTACCCTACTTCCCCCCCCCTCCAAAAAAGCAAAAAATTAAAAAAACCCAACAAAACAAAGATACTGGAGTGGTTTGTCATTTCCTTCTCCAGCTTATTTTATAGATGAGGAACTAAGGCAAATAGGGTAAGTGACTTGCCCAGGGTCACACAGTACAAGCTTTGGTCTGTAAAGCTGACTCCCCAGAGCAGGAGCAGAACAGAAGGGATTTTCGAGCAGACATCAAGGTGTGGGTGTGGGGGGGGGGGGAGGGGAGGGGGCTGGTCTACCTGGGCCTGAGTTAGCCCTTTAAAGCACCGAGACAAATACCTGGAGAGGTTAAAGAGATAGCCATGTAGTTTAAACTAGACTGTGATTAGTGCCCAGGTATCAGGGGCCCTCAGCTGAACCTCTAAGGAAACCAGGGAAATCAGACAGTTGAGAAACT